>PTEX01000164.1:163747-763747 GCA_003342815.1 Eudromia elegans | reverse complement strand
GATTTGGAGGAATCAGCGTAACTCTCAGAGGCTCTGCTGTTAGTACTGTATTTGTGTTGCCTAAATGTGCAAGCCGGAGAGAAGGTAAAGCTGAGAGCTGTTTTCCTTCTGAATTATTTTGAATTCTTTCTTTTTTTTTTCTTTTTTTCAAACTAAAACAGTGGTTTTTTTATTTTTAATTTTAAATTCCGGTTTTGGTAATCTTGAGAAAAAGAAAATCTAACACAAGTAACAGTAAGCATCAACATTAGTGTTGTCAAGGAAGCTATCTCATTAATGATAGCAAAAAATTGCATAATAACAAAATTGCATAATAAAAATGCAGAAATCTAAATACTTTTTGATCAGCAAGGGCTGATTTAAAAATAAATGGATTTCTCATCAGTTTCCAAAGCATCTTTTACATCAGCCTGTAATTTTAGCCAGTAAAAAAATATTCCATGAAAAAATTAAGCAGCTTTTCTTTTCTGCTTTGTTTTTCTTCACACATAAGGTGTCTGCACTAAAAATTTTATATATGTATATATATATATATCATTCACATACAAACATATAACATTCACACACAAAGCTTTTGGCTGCTTAAAAGGAACTTGACCATTGGTAATAACTAGACTCTGTAAGGGAGATGTATACATAATGTTTTAGCTGCTCGAACTTGATCTGAGGCAAAGCAGCACAGGCTGCCTTTAAAGGCGTGCTAATGGAGATTTCATTTCTGGTTTTAATTAACAGAGCACACGGAAGAAACATTCAAGAAATTAAAAAATAAAGAGTTCTCTGTTGCAATGCTTTTAAATAGAAGTTGCACATTCCTCCTGGCAGACGCATCCACTCACACTGGTGCTGAACGTGCACACGGGGGATACGCAGGCGAGACGGGTGCTGCTGCCCGGCTGCCCTGTCCCACACCTGGCAGTGGGAGCTGCTTGGTCTTTCCAGCCTACCTTATCCCGGGGCGCGATGGACCGGCGGAGCAGACCGCGTGGAGAGGCGTCCTAGCCGCAGGCACGCTGCAGCGACGCTCCTCGCATTGCCACGGCTCCGTGAGCCCCAAGGACCGACCGTGGGTGCATCCACCTGCAGAACAAGTTAAACGTAAGGCCTTCAGAACAGGAAAACGCAAAAGATTTGTGCAAAATATTAAAAACTTCACTTGTCAAAAAGTGTCATAGGCAGCAAAAACTTAAAACCACTTCAAAGGGGATTAAACTAATTCATGAGGATTATGTCCGTGAGTGACTATCACACATGATGATACTGATGTGCTCAGGAAAGAATGGTATTTTCACCTGCTGGAAGCTGGGAAGTTATACCAGGAGAAGGATCACACTGTTCCTGCCCTCTCTCTCTTTTTTCCAAGCATCTCTTACAAGACCAGACCTTAAATGTGGCACTCTCTGACTAATTTTTATACAGTAGCATTGAAAAGACTCCATGTCAGAACAGCATGGTGGCTTCAGCAGCGCCCTGTAAACCTCATGGGAACCCTCAGGAGGCAGCGAAAAAACCCAATCTTAATGCCTTTAAATTCAGCATATAGGGATGCAAAGCACAAAACTGCAGAGGAGAAAGTCACAAATAGAAAACAGACATAAACATACACCTGGTAGGAGCACAGAAATACCCCTGCACAGGAAGCCCTTCTGCTTTCCTGTCCACTGGAGGAGGCAGTGGAAACACCAGTCACTCGGGAAGCACGAGGCACGCGCAGCGCCTGCCCTTGCAGAAGGACCATCAACAGCACTCAGGCCTCCTCCCACGCGCCTCCCCAGGCCAGAGCTTGTAACGCACCTTTTTATGGGTGTTTTCTTAGAAGTGGTGGGGAGCCAACATCAGTAGTCAAAGGGAGCACCTGCCTGTTCCCCCTTCTGTAGCCCCAAGGGATCTAAGAAGCAAAATGTCCGACTTCTCCTGAATTTCAATGATTCTGATGATTCTGAGCTCTTAATCCCCCTGCAGTAGGAAAATCCAACTAGTACATCTTTACGCACTTAGCAGTACACCTAGTGCTGCTGGGCGTCAGTATTCTGACAGATTTTTCTTTTTCTCACAGCAAAAAAATCCTTCATCAAAGCTAATAGTGTTGACAAAACCCAACTTGTTTTCACGCTTTTTCTCCACCAGCTCCAGCCCTCCTTCCCTCCCTGCACCTTCAAGAATCTTGCAGGAACCTGGGCCCAAGCCTGTTTACATTTCCTAGTCCAAAACTTGGTCTTAAGCCTAGGACTAGTCTCCATTAATCAAGCACAACTGACAAAAAAAGGGCTTCCACCAGTACCGCCGGTTGCCCTTTTCCTGCTTCGGTTTCCCTGATGAAATATGGGAATCCCAGACCACTCCGGAGCTTCTCAAGATCAGTCCCAAAGTCCAACCTAAAATGTGTGCCAAACCAGAAGTGGCAATGGGTGCTAATGTCAGAACTAAACACGTGGCCTCGAGCCATGTATTTGCACCGGTCACTCAGGCTACCGCACTTGAGCAAAACGCCAACGTGACCAGGTTGTGGGTACAGTTTGCAAGTGTACCCAGGCCCCAGCGTCTCACCTGGCACGGATGTCCACCTGGGCCGGCGGTCTGCGCAGGCAGGGCAGGCATGGGGCCAGCATGGTGATAACTGAAGCTTTCCATGCTGTGGCGGCCCCTCCACCTCGGAGCAGTCCCGTCAGAGCTGCCTGCCTGGCATACGGATGCGAGGCGCGGGCTGCGTTGCATTTCAATCAGTTTTCTGACACCTTCATACACACACAATTTAAAAATAGAAAGCAAAAGACAAAATATACATAAGAACAGATTAAATTATCCTCCACTCTCCTGCTGTGTGTGGTGTTAACCAAGTACGCTCTTCAGATGTTGTGCCTGTCTGAGGTAAAATCCCTCTGTCTTAGACTCTGAGCAGTTCTGGTAAATAACCAAGCTTAATGCATGTGATAACACCTCAAGCCATTCTCCTTCCTCTGCTCCTCCTCCTCTGCTGGGTACAGATGGCATAGGGAATTACCTTATAAGAATATTCAGCATTTCTTGTAGGCACTTAGGTGTGTAAATGAAGTCAACATAAAAAGTACTCGACACTTTGTAGAACCAGCATGTTCAGAAGGAGTCCGAGTCACGCTGGTTTTCCCTCTCTAAGCTGCACACGGACTGAAAGGAGCAGCAGGAGGGAGCAGCAACACCTGCAGGCAGCCCAAATCTGATGCAGCTGCGGCCACAGCCGAGCCGTTCTCTGCCCTCTGAAAATCCAGGTTACCAGCAAGTCCTACAACATCGTGCCGGGATCACTGACTGCTTTCGCATGCTCAAGTGCAGCCATAGGGAGCGCTCCTGCGGGAGAGGAGTGGCGCTGGTGGCCCCGCAGCCACGGAGCCAGCGCTCCCAGCACGGCTTCCCGCAGGCGAGGAGCCGCGCACCCCCAGACGCTTATGGAGGATTGCTGGAATACACTGAGAGAAAGAACATGTGCCCAGCAATAGAGACACGTAGAGCTTCTCTGTTAGACCTTCAACTTCTTTCAGGTTGTTTTCATGTATTACCTATAAAAGTGATAAATATAGTAAAAAAAAAACCCCAAAACAGGAAACAGCTAATATTTTCCAAATGGATAGTGCGGCTTTTTAAGAGAGGACCAAGATAAACTGCTATAGAGCTCCTCTCATACCCAGAAAAAAACATTATTTAGATCATGACAAATTCTAGGGTAACAGGTTTAAAAAGGCAAACAAAAAAAGAACCCAAACTGGAGGTCTGCATGCTGTAAACACATTCACCTGTGTTGGCTGCCACTGCCACAAGAAGGAATAAGGAAGTCAGAAGTCTTTTTCCAAAACCAGCCAGGGGTCTGTTCTCCTGAGTTTACAAGGCAGAGCCTGCAGCAGGAAATACTCTGTTTATTGGTTAAGCGCACGCAGGCCGAGGCCGGGCCACGAGGGCGTGCATGGTCTCTGCTTCAGACACGGGCACAAAAGGAAGCCGGTCCTCAAATTGCATCATACAGCTGGGTCAGAACAGAGTCTTCTCCAGCTGGAGGAACATTTCAAAGGCCAAACTCTACACAGGTACCTAAATATAAAGCCCATTTAAGTTCTCTGCAGGAAGGAATTTACTGGACTTCTGATAGCATTTCTGCTTGGCGCAAACTGAGAGCAAATGACTCACAGCGCTGCATCAGGAACCAACAAACGTTACCCAGGTAGCAGAGGTAATAGTCTGGGAACAGGAGGTACCCGAGGCTCCTCGGGGCAAACTGAGTCACCGTGAGCATGCAGCACCCCTGTTCTGCAGGGCCAGGGCGCCCTGCTGCTTCACAGGCCGCAACATGTCCCTGCCACCGTTGCAGAGAGAGCTGCTGCAGGTCACTGGCAAAGCACAGCCCTCTTGTCTCTAACGCCAAGAAACTAAGAAATGTCAAGGGGAGGAAAACCGAGAGAGCAGAGAGCAAATCCCTAGCAGCCTTAGCATTACCCTAGTGACTTTTGAGCAGATGCAAGTGTCAAAGTGCTTGCCAACGAACCAGATTTTTTTTGTGGAGGAGGTGAATTTGGGCAAAAAGAGACACTGCACTCTTTTCATTGGAAAAAACACTAATCTGCAAAACAAAATCTCGGATGGCTTTCCTGCACGATTTGCTGTAAGCGATACAGTCACTCACTGTGGGTGGCCGGCAGAGGTTTGGGGTAGTGCCTGGGAAAAAGGACTGCTCCCCCAAGGCTCCATGTCAGGTATGCCTCCTCCTAGTTGCAGCTTGCCAAAGAGTTTGCAAAAGAGACTCTGTGGGCAACGGGCAAAGGGAAGGGAACTTCCTGCTAGGCCACCTCAGTGCCCTAGGGGATATTGAAGACCACTGTAAAAAACCTTTACAGTTCGGTAGCCTTGGTCCTTTGGAAGCTATGTATCGTTGACAAAGATGACTGCACTCATTTGGTGTTTTTTTCAGGGATAATAAACAGAGAACAGTCCGACTGCTCAACAGCTCTCACCCTGGGCCCCAGGGAGCTCACCCAAGTATGTACCTTGTGAGGAACAGGAGTTCCAATGGGCTGAGGTAACCCTCTGTCTGCACCTAGGAACTCAGCCACAAGAGGAAATCCGATCAACTGGAGAGCCTCTTGTACCACAGTAGTGCTTGTCCTTGGAAAAAAGTACATTTCAACAAATTGTAATTTATAACAAGAGGACTAAATACCCAGTTTTGAAGTAATCACTAAAAACACGTAGGCCTATCACCCATACAGCTTCCAACAACTATCTATTCTTTGATAGGACAGGCTTTTATATGATCAATAGTCTAAGTATATTAATTCTCAGAGTTGTCAAAACAAACAGTTGAAGCTGGCTAGAGCCCAAAGCCAACTTCATGCCTGCGAGCTCTTGCTACAAGCCGTGTGCCATTACCTTCCCCTCCCACCCTCTTCAAGCACTTATTTCGAGGCACTGTTACAACTTTTTACAACCTCTTAATAAAATAAATCAATAGAGCTACATAGAAAGAAACAAAAAAAAATCCCGCATTAAAGGATGGATGGAGGAATGGATAAAATAACAGGGAATAGCCTTCCGCATATGATAATTGCAGTACTCAGCTCATAACTATGTGATTTAGAAGACACAGAAGTGATCACAACAAAGATTAAAATCAAATTAAATGACAGAAAAATGCCGTTTGTACTGTGACTTTGAGATGATTATAGGCTTTTAAACAGAGCTGCTCAGATTCTAGGCTAGCAGCCTGGTCTGTCTTATGGATTGAAACTCCTGGAGTCAAAAGAAAATATTTGAATACAAAGAGATATAATTGAGAAAATAGAGACAATAGAGGAATTGCTTTTAGAGGAGATCCTGCTTACATAAGGAATGGATGGGGGAACAGGGAACCAAAGAAATTTAGGATGATTTTTGCAGTAAGTGAGAACAGAATGAAGATCTTGAACCAGAAACTGTAATAACACGTGAAGAAACATAAAAAAGCATGGGAAGAAAGTTGGAGAAAGGAGCAGAGAGAAAACAGTTTTGTGCAACAGAAAGAAAAAAGTGCAAAAGAAGTGCAAAAGTACAAAATTTTATTTTTTAAAGAAATTACAATGAATTAATTTACTTTTTTTTCAGACTTCAGGATCTCTTTCCAAAACTCGTTGATCTGAGTTTACCTGTGTAGATGTAGGGGAGTTACTACGATCATCAAAGACTGAGTTTACAAGGCTAAAGTTAACCATACATATATTGTCTCGCTAGGTATAATTTCCTCTCAGATATTTTATCTTTCATCTTCTACTCATCTGGTGACTTTTATAGAAGAAATAAGAGGGATATTTACATGTTTAACTAAGTCAAAGGAAAGGGCTTAATTGTTAACCTTGGGAAATTCAAAGACCTTCAAGATAAGAGCCCAGTAACATTGACATCACTTGTTGTCTCCCAAGTAATGAAAAATTAACCGAAGAGTGAGTTAGTTAAAAGCATTTTACAGAGGGACTTGCAAACACAAGTGCAGTTGCTTTCATCTCCTTCAGGGCTTTGATTGTTTCAAGTGATGTTGCTGCTTCTTTGGGAGCGTTTGCAAGTTAATGGAGTTAACTCATTGTTATGTGGTCACCACACAGGGTTCTGCAAAGATGCAAGTGAGAACTTTTGGCTCAGGAACCCATGTGGCAAACACAGTGTTTTCCAGTATGCTCCAGCCTTGGGAGCAGATTCTCAAAGCATCGTATAAAAGTTTGATTTTCAGAGACAAGGGCAAGCTACGTTAGATGAAGACTAACCCAGTACTGCCTCGAGAATATGAATTCCCCTTCCTACAGCCGGGATCACTACCGATGACCAAATGACATCAGGAGTATTAATTTGCCTGTGCTACACCCATCACAAATGCCTGGTGTTGCAGACACATGGGTGATGCTTGCTGACTGTACTTGTGCCTAGTGTGCAGCTGATCACAACCAGCCCCTGGGCAGGCATTTTTATGTGCACTGAACAGCTGAACAGTTGGGTTTGGAGGTATCCTGCAGTACCATCAGCTGAGGATAACCAGCTCTTGAACTAACATGTCAAGAACAACTCCAGTCTGAGAGAAACTGGGCTTTTTTTCTTGTCCTCACAGAGATTTTCAAGTGTGTCAAACAGCAAAAGATGGACAAACCATGTTCAGTTTAGCATCTCAGACATGGAGTGACCTGCTTTCTCCAATTATGCTTTCAGACACTGTGCACAAAGCGTTATGAGAGTAAAGTGCTTATCCTACAGCAAAGTCCTGTCCTTACCCCTTTCCTCATGGAAGAAGCATCAGACTGAAAACGTGGAACTAACTCCCCCACAACACACATACACACACTTGACAATATTCCCAGGCAGCAGCTCTGAAGCAGATACAGGCTGACATAAAGGATGATGAACTGACCAAAACCCTGCGCACTGAAGACGCCCAAGTTGCTCCTTCTGCGCGCAGAGCCCGGTCCCAGGATCATAGGCCAAAGTGATGAGACGACTCCAGTATTTTCAAAGCCAGCATAACTGGTCAATCAAGCAAGGCCTGCTCACGTATAAGTGAATGGCCACCAAGAACCAATGATATGGGGATTAGCATTAATACTCTTTCTTGGGTACAGCTCTGTCTACTTTTCACGAGGACTTAAACAATGGAATTTGGCAGATGAACGGGGTGGAGTGGAGACAACTGCTCAGATCTAAAAGGAAGAACTGGGAGCTTCAAGGCAAAAGACTGACCCCAGTAGGATTTTCACCTTACCTGCAAGGGAGGAGAGAAAGTGTTTGCTAAGCTTTGAACAAATTCTTCTTGGAATAAGCTCCAAGCAAGCACGGATAGGAAATCTCATCTGCATTCACCATCTGGCAATACTTTCCTGTGAAGTGGCAGTTCACAATAGCAACAGATGGGATAGTATTGACAAGAGGTCTCCAAACTTGATCCAACAACCACTTAAGTCTCAAGGAGCTTGGAGAGCAACAGCTATCCTGTAAGAGCACTTTCACAAGACAATACGACAACAGGAAGGGCCAGCCCTAGGCTTTTGTTTCACATGAACGAGTCTTCTTTGAGATGCAATTGTTTTCCTGAACTAATGTAGTCACAGAAGATGATCATCAAGTCCACACTTGGGCTTGGCAGAAACTCTCCAGAGAAAAATCTCACATTCTTCAATTAGAAAGAGCCCATAAACATCAGCTGTATGCTAAGCAAAGGTTGAACAGATAAGATAATTGGGCTCATTTTGTATAAAAGAGTGGAGAGTTATTTCGAAGACAGACTTCAAAAAAATGAAGTCTCAAAAATACCTGTCCCCCAAAAGCCCTGCCCAGGGGCTGCTCTTCATGTGCTCCTGACAAGTCTGTGTCATCAGGCCGGATCAGACAGATTACTGTGGGACCAGCGAGTGGAAGGAGAGTCACGTAGCTCAGTTGAGAAAGGCAGATCAGGATCCATCATCTATGCTGGTAGGCACAGCGATGCTTCCAAAATATCTTTATTAGAAGTTGAAAGCTGTGCAATTCTCATGTACACACCACCACCAAATACAGACAAACTCATCTGTCAGCTCGGACAAGCTTGATTTACTTCTTTATATGAACATACAGCTTTGTTCTTGGAAAAGCCACAGAGTAAATATATTTTCTCCTCAGATAGTGCCAGACATATGCATGGAAGTGAAATGAAAGCAAAAGGAAGAACAAGTGAAACCACAATCAGACTGTAGCACTGTTCTACCACATGGGGAAAATGCCTGAGGAAGCAACAGGCAAATTTGGTTGAGAAACTACCTTCACATGCTGACACAGGAGCTCCAGGCTTTGAGGCCAGACACAAGCCTGCTTCAGCAGCAACCACATCCATGCTAAAATGGCTTGATAATTCCTGCTTTAGCTTGTCCAGTCAGAAGTACAGCATCACACGAGCAGACTTTTAATGTGAATAGCCCTTTTACCTTATGTTGTTTTGCCTTATGTCTGGGTAAATAGGTAAATAAAAACACAAGTGCATCAGATGATAACCTTGAGACCCCAAAATGCCCAGAGCATTTCTGTAGTATTACTGATGTTCTCTCTCAGCAATAGCATAAACCACCCCCCAAAAATATTTTGCCCAAAGAAACTGGTGTTTGTGGGGTAGGAACAGAATCATATATTGTTTTTCAGATGTGAAACAAATGTTAAGTTCACATTAGAGAAGTTAGAAATATCTGTTAGCAATTCTTTATACAAATCTGTAAACACACATGGCCATATCTTATAAAGTAAAATCCTGCTCCAAATCCATTTGCTATAAATAAATATATTCTACATCTTCCTGTCATTTGGGATTTTCTTGTCATTTTTATACTATAAATTCCTTCTGTGACTACATAGAGACAAAGCAGAAATAAATGTGTTTGCCCAAGGATCCTCAGCAGAATATTCAGACACAGCTCTCACTAACCTCCTGACTCAAATCTTACAAGGGTTTGCAGCTCCTTTTTCTTTGATAGAAAAATGCTGTGCAGAGACAGCTCTTCAAAATTCGGAAACTGATGGACAGATCTAATCTCCAAAGCAACAGAAATAGTAACAAGGGAATAATAGATCCAGAAAAGTGGTGCAATTGCTCACTAAAATAGAAACACCTTTAATAAAAAAAAGCATAGCCACACATAAATGCCCATTAACTTTAGTCCTGGGAGTTGCATTTCCCCGTAAGGGTTATAATGAGCACCTGGCTTTCCACATTTAACTTCCTCAGATTATTGATGGACACAGAGACCGCTGCTATCACACAGGCACTTCTCTTATGGACACGGCAATACTCTGAATGCACCAAGAGCTTTCCCCACAAGGAAAGCCAGGCTTAGAGGCATGCGAGCAAATCTGTTTAAGGAACTCACCCCACGTACGCACAGAGGAAAGGGCAGGAGACAAATGTGACTGCTTATGACGTTAGCAGGAACTTCTGTTGCTCTTACTCAGGCTGTAGGTATCAGTCCTAGCACCTATTTCAGGCCTTAGCTTCAGTTTTGTTTATTCTGAGGTGATACCACGATAATTTAGGAGCCTTAGAACAGCTGCCCCTGGCTTCAGGATGACAAAGTATTGAATCTAAAAACCCTTCTCAGAACCCTTTTGAATAACCACCTGGTAATGTTCTTCTGAGAAGAACAAGCACGTTTACTTTCCAGGCTTGATTCAAACTGCAGGGCAGATACTGAAAAATAAAATAAAATAAAAAAATCACAAAAATACTTGCATCTGGCCCTCCACCACTGCAGTTAGCTACTTGCTGACCCAATTTTTCAGCTCTTTCTCTAAAGCATGAGCTGCTTCCCACTTCCTAAAAATCCATTTCCAAGGGGATTCCAAGTGCTGAGAGTAAAGGATTTGGGAACAAGCGCACCATGCTGCTAGCCACAGCTAAAATCCTTTTGTTAATATAAAATCATTAAAAAGGGTAAATATATATTAAAAAGGCTAGATATACATATATACTGTATATACTTATATGTAGAACACTAACGTCAGTCCTTTCCAACCTTAGAGCAATCTGCAGGCGCAGAACAGAGATATGCTGAGGAAAGCTCTTCAGCTACCTCTTCTCTCCCTTGTTTGAGGACGAAAACACCCAAGCAAGCAAGTGAAGGATGTGCAAGAGACGCTGGTCCAGGGGCAGCAACAGCTTTGCCTAGCCCTTTACCTGCCAGGGCTGAGGTCAACAAGATGGGGGAACCTGAGGAGAAGAGTCAATAGTACACCAGCTGAAGCTTTTCCTGAACAAAACAATATATACTCGTGCCCAGTCTGTGAAAGGAGAACCCTCAACCAAGTAAAGCACAGCACTGTGAAACACGTAGGCAGCTGATGCCCTTCACCCGGCTCTGAGTCTGCTCATTTCAGTCGCGGAAGAGGTCCAGAAATCACTGGAGGGGCTCCCTGAGGACAAGGCTTGCAATATTTCCTCTTTTGCACCAAAGTCATTTTGGGATTCACACCTGGAAAACAAGGATGGAAAGAAGAGAAAAGTTTAACGAGGAGTGCTTAGAATGGCACAAAATGTCAATATATGGTCATTTCTTTGCATGGGCAGGCTTAGGTGTTGGCGAGATGAAACCAAAGGGGATGAGGTGATCTTCTCTTCATTAGACGCTGGAGATGATTCAAGCCCAGCAGCTTTCCCTGCTGTGCGGAGGGCACACAGTTGCTCAAGGGATCACCGTGCTTGCTGCTGCTGTTGGCAGGGTCCAGGCAGGCCAGGGTCTGCACGGATCAAGCAGCAGAACTGCACTCTCCAAAGCTCAAGTTTTACAGTCAAGGCTTTACACAGCTAGCTGCATTATAGTACATATCATCCTCCCTCTTCCTATCACCACACTCACCAGCTTTCCTGCAAAGAGACCACGGGCTGACACTCGCACCAAACATTTGCTCTCTAGGGCGGTGATTGGTTTTGCTTTGGAGAAAGACCTAAGTCTGAGGGAAAAGGGGGTTTTGTTGCCAAAGCAGTAGCCAGCGCAGTTGGATTATCCCTCTCTGAGCCACACCGAGCTACCCCTTAAGCAGCTTTACAAGCCCTTCCACACAGGTCTAGCGGGAGGAGCAGTGCAGCACTTGAGCACTGTGCCCGCCTGCAGAGCGTGGGAAGCAATAACACTCCTTCCAGCATCAAGATAAGCATCACCCAGCATTCTAGCAACAGTGCAAACACAAGCCCATGTTGTTCAGCTCCCGCCCAGAAACAAATACGGAACAAAACACGGCTATGCTTAACTTTGGGATTTTTTTTAAGTGTGTTTCAGTAGTAATCGGACAGATTCAGATCAAGCATTTCCATGGCTGATCTGCAGCTGAGGAGACCACATGCCACAGACCACTCAGCACTGTACAGAAGCAGAAAAAGGCACTACCCAGTTGAGAGGGGACCTGGCTACAGCTGGAGACAAGGGACAGCTACAGGAGGCAGGCCAGGTGCTCACAGGCCATCAGGAAACAGTCCAAGAGGGCACTGAGACCAGCAGTCATTACTGCAGCAGAGGAAGCATTTTGGATTCCCTCTTAGCGCTCTTTGTGGCAAATTTGCAGGTTTTAACATGTTGAAAACAAACTGCTCTTGCTTTAAGACATAACTTATAGTTGAACAAGCCCTCAATTTTGTCTCCAAATAAAGAGGACAAAACTATATACCTGCGACCACAGGCATAATCCTATGGAGTGCCCACTGCCCTTGACATTGTCTTTTGTGAAACCAAGCCCATGATCCAGAGAGAAGCACTGGGAGGCCACAATGCAGTGATCACAGCCTCCAGCTAAGGGTTTCTTCTGTAAAGAAACATGTGGATTTCACCTGAGTTAGGCACATGCAAAAAGGAATATAGAGCTAAAGGTATTTTAATTTTGAAACTTCTAGTGAAATTTCAGCTGTTAAGTTTTATGATTAAAGGACAGAAAGGGGGGAAATAAATCAATGAGATATAAATTATTTCCAAGCATATTTTTAAGGTTTACTAAAAGATACCAACTCATTATATTAGCAGCTTCCAAAATTTTAAAGTATTACTACTCTGCAAAATATATATGGTATCCACATATAAATGCCACTGCAATATTTAATGGTATCTAAATATTAGAATTTCTTAGACTTACTCCTTAGGGCTCCCACTGAAGCCAGGGAAACTATGAACACACAGAGAGAAGCAATTGGAGTTTTCAGACATACTGCAGACGTGGAATCATCTTGGTAAAGACATATAGAATCAACACTACCACTAAGAGAAGAAACTGTCAACTGCTCAGTGGAAGCACTGATGTGGTGACAAGAGTTCAATAGCTGCTTACAAACGTGTGTGATTTTCTTCAGGAAATATTTCTTTTGCTGGGCTAGTAGCTCTAGCTGCTCTACTGCTGTTCTGCACAGCAAGCTGCGTCCCAGCTGACTTGCTCAATTCCTGGCTTCCGCTTTCTACAGGGCCAAGCAAGTGGGGATGTCTGCAGGCTCGTACAGGTATGTGGGTTTAACGTAAACAACAAGGTGCACGAAGAGCGAAGACTGAGTTTGGAGCTGGAAGTATTTGCATCACATCCCAGCTCTCAGGGAGGCACCAGTCAACTAGGGAAGAAGGGAAAAAAGTGACCTATGACCGAGGTTTTACAAAAGTATAAACCCACCACCTGAGGTTCCCACCAAAAGAGAGGTCTCGGAAACCAAAATGCTTGTCCACACTTTAATGATTGATATTTTTCTACATTTGCCATTGAAGTGGTCTTGAAAGACTACAGGGCAGCCCCTGCCTTCCACTCTCTCAAGCCAGGGAACACTGAGTAAATATTGCCTTGAAGTACTTGAATGCAAGTGTGCTCTTATTTGTGTGGCCCTTAGCCTGTCCTAAGCAGGCGGTTCTTGAGCCCAGAACAACATTTAGTCTTCTTCCTTTTGAATTTACAGAATCACACTTTGCTTGGTCTCTCATAAAACATGGAGATGGACACAATCACAAATAGATTCTGGGATAAGGGAGCAGAGAAATCCATCAAAAAGCTCTTTGCTTTTACAGGTTCTCTTTATTCTTTTCAACAAGAACCACGGTATTATATTATTCTTCCTGCCCTCAGGACAGAAGCAATACCTTCCACAGCGCAGGAACTGATAGGAACAGTATGTTTTCATTAGACTATCTGCCTTCTCCAATTGTTTCACACTGTGAGCATTAAACAGTTTCCTTACTCTCATCTCTTCCTCATCCAAACCCTGATACATCAGACAATTGATAAAAGAAAGTTATTTCTGTGGCAGAGCGAAAGTAATTCTCACCAATGTGAGAAATTGTCAAGTTTAGAGATGAAAAAACCTAAGTAACATCAAATTGTTATCATTATAGATCAATCAAGAACATGGACGTTACCTTTCTGCAATTTCTTGTTGAGTTTGGGTAGTTTTGCGCAGCAGATTTTTTTAACCTTCCGACCTAAGGAGAACAAAAATAACGCATTACCAATGGAGACAGAGCATAGTTATGCGTGTGCATTCACCAAGCAGGCTGGAATCCTCGGGCATTTTGGCTATTACTCCACATTTGAAACCCTTCAAGGGAGTTCTGCAGAACAAAGGATCATTGTGACTGGTTTTTTACCTGTGCATACAGCCTTAGCCCTAGAAAGGGGGCAAGAAGGACTTGTCCCCGCCATTAGTGCTGCAGTATACAGTACATTAGACATACTACAGGGATTTTCACCCATAGAAGTGTCACATATTGACAGAGAACATGGTCAGTCGCCTTAATCCAATAAACAGTAACCCAATAAACAGACTTGGCACTGGTTTTAATTGGCTACTTAATAAAAGTATAAAAACAGAGTGTGCAACCACATGCACAGGATGTGGAATAGATGACTGCTTCCTACTAGGCCTGAGTGAGACTTTGCACACGGACAAGAATGCAGGAACCTGCATGTTTTAATGGGCTTTTATCATCAGGTACGTTTCTCTTGTCTTACCTCCTATGTTCCTACAGACTCGGGTAGAGATCCTGCTCATGGGAAGCCCCAGTCAAACATGGAAAGGGGCAGAAATACTTCAGGTGCATGAACATGGGTGTTCCCTAGTGCTCCTTCATCCTCACCACCGCTTGAGTCAATAGCGCCCACAGGCAGGAAGATCAAAGCCTGGGCTGCTTGTCTGACCAGGCTGAAATAGAGTTTCCACGTGTTTCTCCTCACGGGACACGTAACTTAAAATAATTCCTACGAGGTTTCTAGCAAATATGAAGCACCAAGTCTGTGCTGCCTCAACCTTTGGACATTTACCTTGTCTTTCCTTATCTCATTCATTCTGTACATCTGTGTAAAAGCTAAACAGGGAATAGTCATACTGAGATTTACAACACCAAACATTAAAGAGCTGAACAGATAGCTAAAGAAATTAAAAAGCCTTTCAGATTAAAAATCCTGCCTCGCTGCAAATCCAGGAGGACACTTTCAGATGTGCTATACTAAAGAGACAGAGTCCCCTTTTTAAGATTTAAATTGCTTTGTGACGCTCTGCTCTTTGAAATACTGCGAAATATTGAGCAGCACCAAGCAATGCGCTAATTAAAACATGTAGTATTGGGTGCAGGTGGGAGAGAACAAACCCCAGCTTTTCTGACAGTCAGAAGAGCTCTTCCCACACCCCCTTGAGGGAAGGATTTCTCCTTTGCTCCAGTTCAGGGTATCCGGCTGATCCTTGTGGAACAAGGGAGTACAAAGCTATCAACTTAGTCCATGAATGTATTTCCTGATCAGCCAGGCTATTATATTGTCAGATGATATCTAACAAAAACCAGCACAGTTTCTTTTCAGGGGAGAGATCAACTGAAGGGAAATTAATCATGCTGAACTACATGCAACAGGTAGTAGCAGAAACCTCTGCAAGGCAGACGAAACACTGCTGTGGAAGCCAGACAAGCATTAACACACAGCCACCTTCAACAGCTTTAGATTTCATTTTGCCCTTCCATCTCTCCCGCCAAGCTCTGTTTTGTGCTCTAGAATTAGATCAGCACACAAGGAAGGAATAAGCATTTTTCTATCACAAGAGGAAAGAAGAGGAAAAGCATCACGGCGGCTGTGTTAGAACGTACTGTACCTTCCCCTGGAAGGGCACTGAAGCACAGCAGCAGGACAAGCAAGAAGCCCCAGAGTGCCAGCAGCTTCATCCTTCCAGCGAGCCAGGAGGCTGGTCTAGGGAGACGGAGAGCAGCGTTCTGCTCTGCCTCCAGCACAGCCTTCGTTTTTATAAAGGTAGATCAGAAGGAATGCTGCCTTCGCGATGGGTGGGGACTGGCCTTTGTATTGCACTTCAGGGGATGGAAGGGACAGAAACTGCCCTCTCCGCTACAAGAAGTCCAGGGGCGATTAACCTCCATTAGAGGGGATTCTCCCGGCTGGCGTGGGGAGCCCGGCGCCCCGTACCACAGGGATGCTCTGGGGCGCAGTCTCACCTTGCAGCTGGTCCGGGGGTCCAGGGCATCTCCCGCAGGCGACCTCAGGCACTGCTGCGTGCGGCAAGGGCAGGAAGCACCGCAGAAACCAAGCCGCATGGTGAAGGGGGACGGTAAAACCAGCCCTCTGCGCTCAAATCAGAGCGGATTTCAGTGTGGTGTTAACATAATCAGCACGACATCTGGCTAAGCAACATATTTGAGTTTATTATTAACTTCTCAGTATCTATTAAACCTGGATAATTAAGTCTCTAGGAGAGTCCTTTTCACAGTCAAGATAAAGGAGTCCATCAAATTCAACAGTACCAAGGTTCAGAGAGAATGCATTAAAAAAAAAAACCCCAAACACTCTTTCAAACGGAGGTGAACTACAGATCTGATGGTCTCCTACACGTCAGGCAGATACTGAGGTTTGGCAGCAGCTGCTTATTCTGGAAGGACGCGGTCCCCAACTGGGAGAATAGGCTGTGAGGGTCAGACAGGTTTCAAGGTCCACATGGCATCAGCTTGAAACTGCAGTGGAAGAGGAAGCCTCACTGGCACAGGGCAGGCACGAACCTCCTCCTCACCACACACAGGCTGAAGTTCAGAGATTCGGATCCGAGCTCTACACTTGGCTACCTTCTTGTGCTGGATCGCCAACCTTCCGAATCAGGACATCCCTTTATCCACCAGTTTTAGCCAAAATCACGCTTGTACTTTTACATTGCTACCTTATGATTTCCAAATATTATGACATTTGCTAAGGCCATATATTATTTTTTCCCCAAGGGCTGACACTACCAAGTCTACAAGATGACAATTAGTAGCAGCATGTGAACTTGATTTCTGTTGGGGGATGCGGGGCCAGGGTTTACAAATATAAATATCTATATATAAACCAGGAGTACTCTAGAAAGTATTTTTGATCTGGAAATATCCAGAGAGTCCATATAATTAATAAAAATTTATGACATCAGTTCACCAACAAAAGCATTAAATTGTTTTAGGTGTACTCTGAACTGGGAAGAATATTTGAGCCATAAACATAGAATATAGGATCAAACATAAGCTGGTAACAGCTGAACATTTTCCAGATTGGTTTCCTAGAATAATCTTTCCAGCTGCAACTTTAAGCTTGTATTTTAGCAGACAGCCTGATTTGTGGTTAAAGCCTTTCAAACACGTATTTGTAGAAGCTGTGTCGCAGTCCTCCCCACTTCAAACCAGAATAACCCTTGAGTGCCTTTTACTGCCCATCCTCGTTCAGGAAATGACTCACCTGACTTTAACAAGGTGGAAAACTATCACACAAAATCAAGACTGAAATTCTCTGTTTTCTAAGCTAAATGATACTCATATCAACAACGATAGCTCCCTTGTCCTTTCTCCTGTACCACCTGATAGGAAAGCTGTAGACAGAGTAAGGAAAATAACATGAAACTTTAAAGAGGATACGTAACCTGTCAAAACATTTAAAAATTCTTCCTGGGCAAGTCTTGTTAACCAAAAAGTAAAGTAGGCTCAGTGGTACTCACTATGGCCAGCAAAGTCATCAGGATCACAAGGGGGGCAGCACAGGGAGCCGAGCTGCGCTGCAGGTCTAGTTCAGCACACTCATCTGAAGTACTCATCTAAAGAGTTCAGTCTACTGCCCCGTGAATTTGAATCAAATCTCACTGAAATTTGGAAGCATTTAATATGTAATTATCATCCCTGTAAAAACTTAAGAAATCACAACAGCTTAGTTAAATTTTGGTCTTAAGTCAATGAAGACTTTTCTAGTGAGTGGCCTTGAGTCAAATTCTTTATGTATACCATTGTGTGTGCATACATAGATTTTAATATAGTTATACAAAAAATATATTTTTAATGAAACTGAGATCCTCCCAAAATGGAAAGATGGATAGCAGGGGTAGCGCATGGAGTCTAAAAGCTAGAAAGGGAATAACTGTTGAGTCCTGTGTGTTTATGATACATTACCAGGCATACTTGCTGTTCACTTATCTCTGCTTTACCTGCTAGGGATGGAACCGTACACTGACCTGAAGACTGAACGATATTTTTCAGGAGCTCTATTGTTTTAGACTGCCCGAAGTAAAAGGCGAAGTCCTCATTTACTGGCAAAAAAGTTACCTCTGTTACTAGGCATAAGCATAGGTAGGTAATAACCCTGTGAGCAGGTGCTTTACCATTACCTCACAAAATAAGTATTACTGAAAATCAAACCGCAGCCTCTGCAGTGACAAGTGGTCGGCATTCTCCTGTCAAAACTTGACACTTACTCCCATCATATTCAAGTCCTCACCATTCTTTTAACTCTCAAAAATAACGTAAATTTCACTGGCTTTTAGGTGGTTATTTCTGAAACTCACTGACACTCAAGTCTTCCCACTCTTCTGTTAAGCAACTACCATTTTTTTCTTAAGAATTTATTTTGCATCGAGATGACAACTAAAGAAAAAAAATTCAAGTGACATCTCAGCTCTGCCTCTTAAAACAGCAGCTGCCTCACCCAAACATTCATCTCATGGAGGGCACATATTAACTCAAGCCTAACAAGACTTCATCCCAAAGAACACAGGTATGTAACACTGAATAGCCACCGTCTCCTTTTCATGCACACAAAAAACTACCAGCTTATATATAAAAAAGAGGTTAAGCAGGTAATCCTGGCTATAAGTGGCAGAACACAATCTCATCACATGATGGTTATTGACATTCCCAGCTATGTTCATTGAACGAAACTGGAAGACTGCTGGAATGTTAAATGCATTACAGCTGCTGCCAATATCTATCTCAAAGAAGAAATATTTTTCTTCTGAAACATTTACAACAGAATATTGGCAATAGGAGTGTTTACGGGTTTGCTTTCCTAAATAGAAAGCACTAGACCACACCTTCACCGCCTGCCCTGAGCAAGAGGCAAGGGCTACGCGAGGGTCCCTGTGGGTTTCTGAGCAGAAGGCAGAGCTGCTGCTCCGTCCCCTCTTCTGCAGCCATCAAAACCTACCAGCTAGAGAGGCTGAATCTGCTTCCTCCCCACCCAACCACATCACGCTGGGGAGACGGAGCAGGGGGAGGAAGCTCCGTCTGCCCAGGAGGGCAATTTTCGGCTGCCTGCACCTTTGCTGTCCTTGAAGCCTGCTCTTGCAGCTCTTGTTCGGGTTTCAGAGCGCCAAACACTCCTCTAAAACTTCATCCCAAAGAGCGCAAGGATTTGGCAAAGAGGCCCCAGAACTGTTCCATGATATGTGAGGGTTAGAAACCCTACTGATACTGTAGCAGCTCAGCAAGAAGGCTGCGACGGGGCAAAACACTAATATTCCCAAATTAAGGCATGGAGTTTTCTGGCCTGAGACTAGCTGAACATTTCCGGTGTGGAACCGAGCCCAGCTTTGAGTTTCCATAAGCCCTAACTTCCCACTGCGAGTGAGAAGGGTTCTCTCCTACCATGCCTAACCTCACCCCGGAGCCAAGCCTGCTCTCTGCAGCACAGCRCTCGCCCTCCCGCAGCAAAGCCAGGCCGGCCCTGCTGCTGCCCTGCCCGCACGGCTTGGAGGAAGATCCCGTGCTGGAGCCACCGCAGGTGTTGCTGCTGCCGCGCGTCTCGCTCGGATCCGTACGCCTGCATTTCCCAGAGCAAGCTCCACCACAATTTATTAAAATAACCATAACTGCCAAGTCACTTTTCACAAAAACATGTTTGGCCAAAACCCACTACTTCCTGCAGAACTGGAGAAAGTACAAACCCTTATTTTTGACATTTGAGCTTAGTATATGCTCATTCTGCTTTTCGATGTTTGCATTTAATATGCCAATTAATGTACTATATTTTTCATTTATGATTTTTGCAGACTGTTCTTTTAATTCCTGCTTTTATAGCCAGGAGTCTCCCCATTTTCTGGCTCCTGAATCCATAATTCTCTAATACACATGTTCAGCTCATTTCCCACCCTATTAATTTCCTTAACTGATATTGCAACACATCATCCAGTTCTCTGTTAGTGTTACATATGCACATAGCATAGGTTAAGCGGCACACCTAGTCATGGCCTTAGAGCTCTGGGGCATTATACGCTGCTCCAGGCGTGACTCAAACATATACAGAAGTCTGCTAAGAAATTCCTGTAAAAGGCGGGGAATTTTTGTTTCGCCAGGTATGCCAGGCAACAAACAGGGCACAGGTTGAGCTTACAACTAAGTTAAGAGCTGAACTTAAGAATTGACTACAATTGATATTTCTAAGGATTCCCATGTTGCTTCATGTAATTCTACTTTAAGACATTACCTAAAAAAGCAATTCACACACACCATTAAAAACTGACTCTTCCCTTTCTCTGCAACCGTGCACGGTTTTCACGAGCGGACGATCGTTACAGCTGGCTGGCATAAGCAAGAAAGGCCAGACCTGCCCCTCACACGTTCAGCCTGCACTGCAGAAAGGCATTAACATTTGAGCCTTTCTGTAGGTAAGGCCCCATGTAATAAGCACTGCACCTTCCATCCAACTTGGCTTTTGCCCTAAATGCACCTTTGTAAGCCATGAGGTAATATGCCCTGGCCTTCAAATTGACAAAACAGAGTATCTATAAAACAATAACACTTAGCATGCCTGCTGCCTTTATGAAACTCAAATTGCTCTCCGAAAAGACAAAAGACAAAGACAGTTCCTTCCTACTTCCGCTTACATTAAAAAGCAGAATTAACTCTAACATTTGAAGAGTCTGATAAACAGGTTGTTTATAAATGATCTTCAGTTGTAGCAAACTGAGAATTTAAAAATAGTTGCATAGCTTTGCTTTTAACTTTGAAAGCATCTTACTTGGAAAAAAAAAAAATCAAATCTCTCTTCCACCGATTATTTCCGTAAGAAGCGGAGTCTTATTTCTGCACTCAGTGCCCTTCAGCCGTCACAAAGGGGAGAGGCTCGTGGGGCACGGGAAGCCGAGCACCCTGGTGTGCGGAGCCTCGTGGCGAGGGCGGCTGTCCAAACCCGCCATGGGGACACCGAGGGCTCTGTAGTGACCAACCCGCCAGCACGAGGCCCGCGTCACACCCCAGCCAGCCTTCACCACCCCATCACCACGTCACACCCCAGCCAGCATTCACCACCCCATTTCACCACGTCACACCCCAGCCAGCATTCACCACCCCATTTCACCACGTCACACCCCAGCCAGCCTTCACCACCCCATCACCACGTCACACCCCAGCCAGCATTCACCACCCCATTTCACCGCACCAAAACCAGGCTCTGAACACGATTATAACGTGGGGCTGACGCGTGCCAGGGAAGCGGGCATCTCATTTATGCACTCTCACCCACTATGTCTAATGTTCAGATCTTTTGCCACATCACTTTAGAGCCAAAGATGAATGGAAATGTGCTCAAAAAGACACTTTGTCTTCACTAATTCCCTTCATCCCTTGATTTAAATATTTTAAGCCCAGAAACAGAAAATAATGCTTATTAAGGCATGAGTTACTGCCCTAGTTTTTTTTTATTCATGTCAACATGACAGGCAACATTAGTGGCACTTCACTAGCAAACACAGTCTAGCTGTTACATGCCCGTGTTAAGCTCTGAGCAATTCTTTGTGCTTACTGTAAAGCATTTCTTTAGTAACTCTCACACAGGAATGAAACTTCAACTGAAAGACAGAGGAGTTTTGTATGAAAGAGTAAACTTAATGTATTACGTGTAGTCACTTCCTGATAGTGGTCCTGACACCAGTAAAAGTTACTGCAAATCCATTTACTGATGTTTAAAGAAATAGCCTGACAACAGTGTCTTCCCAGAAAGAGCTGGGCAAGAGAATATGCCAGAAGCAGAAAAATATTGGAGCATAATTATGAGCATTATCTGCAATAACCACAATGAACACTTACCTGTGGGATCTTCCAAGATCGAAGGCAGCTGCAGGAAACACCCTCTATTTTGTGAATTGTAGGACTTCACGTACTAAGTGTAAAAGACACCCCACCGCTCCCCCTAGACCAGATGCAGGATGGCACCAACCTACCATCACCACTAATTCACCTCACTCCGCTGATGGTCCACAGATGAAGCTGTTCTGCTTTCCCTTCCGGACAGCACAACACAGCCTCTCCCATCGTAACTTTTTTTTTTTTTCCCCTAAAAGAAAAATGGCCAGCAAAGTTGGTAAAATAACTGTAAAACAAACAAAAAAAGAAAATTATATTTCTTAGAACATTGCTTCCTTTGGGATTTTTGAATAAAAGTAATTTACCACTTTTTCCTCTCCCAAGTCAATCTAATGAAATAAAATTCCAGGTATGTTAGCTAGTTTTATTTGTGCCCCAAAGGAATGAGAAACCAGCTGAATAGAAATACAAAAAGTGTCCCATAACTTATATCTGTTATTGAGATTGATTCAGACTAAACTCCAGCTCCTAGTAAAAGCTTGGCTGCAGTTTTGCTAGCCCATCAAATTTCTGGCTAAAACTAAGATTATTTTTCATGAACTGTGCAGTTCCTTCTGTTCCTCTGCAGCCACATAAATACAACTGAGATGACCATAAATGCTTTGGTCAGATTGTGTTCATTGCGCTGAAATGGGGCCCAGTGAACTGGATCGCCGGATTTTTAGCTCCTGCAAGCTAACACAGGTAATTACCACTAAATCAAGGGATAGAACATTACTCTCAGGCAGCTGTTGTGCTGTAGAAGCTATAAGGAAATGGAGGAGTTAAAATTCATGCCAGTCTAGGATGTAGACGGCCTTAGCCTTTGCTTCCAAAGGTCTTAGTTCAAGTGTCTTTTGACTGTGTGCAAGGATCAGCAAACCCACCCATTTGCAGAAGCGGGAAGAGCCCCAGCTGCCGAGCAGCAGCATTTGTGCCAGTTCAGGACAAAAACTCCCTCTGCCCACCCGGCCCCGAGGCGCTGCCTGATCAGCACAGGCAGCTTAGTCACGTTTTTAAGGAAGAGATCGATATGCAGATTCCTCACAGCACCTTCCTGGAAGCCCTCGAGGCTGACAGCTGTGCCGTATTTTCTCCCTTAGAGGCTTGCCAGATGAATTAAATAGCTTATCTGCTCAGGAAAGGAGCGTGCTGTCTGCCAAGACGCGTGTCTTTGTACCACTTCATTTTCTCCTACTAAGTTTTCTTGAATTAAATATTAGGTAACCAGACTAGTTATTTTGTATCTGATGAAGAGTATGGTATTCCCCATCACCTTTTTGAATGAAAAAACAACAATAAAAACAGAACAAAAAAAGAAAGCATTTTCTTAAGCAGGAGCTGAGACAGTGTAAATTTTAGAGCACACGGTAACATCGAAGAATCCTCCTTGCCCCCTCGCAGCCTGCATTTCCCGCCCCGTTCTGGGGGTCTGACATGAGCTGCTGCCAGAGCCGGGAGGTTTTGCAGCTTCTCAGGTCATCCCGTCACAGGGGTGTGACGCTCCGGCCCACGAGCTGCCAGCACCAGCTCGATAACCTACATCTCGCTCAAGCAAGCGAGCCAGAGCACCAGCAGTGCCGCAGGAAAAGGCCATTTCTCTCGCCTCTAACATCACGACAACATTTCCAGACTGAGGCTTTGGCTCGTTTCTTCAGAGGCCAACAGGCACCGTGACAAACTCAAGTCCTTGTAACAGCAAGGCACACCAAATCACACACCAAAGCGCAGGGGAGGGTGGGGACAAGGCTGGTACTGCATTTTTCCCAGCTTGTCTCTAGGAGGAAAATTATAAATATGCAAATAAACGCATGTACAAACCTCACCTGATAGCTGAAAGAGTGGCCAGTTGCAAGAGGAGAGTGAATACAGGACTTGTAAGAGCAAACAAAGCATACGAGTCTCACAGGAAAGCTGGATGACAGTTTTATAGCAGGATTACTTGCAAGGCACAAGTGGAGGAATTTACTAGAGATTTACTGTAAAAGCTCTATGGAAAAGATATAGAACATCCTGTTCCAACCATGAAAGTCTCTCAAATTATTCTCAACTTACTATAAATTACTTCAATTTTGCTCTTTATTCCAGTACTTATTAATACTTTCCTCCTTCCCACAACTCCAGAGTGAATTTTCATTTACCATCAGATTTAATGAGATCTTTTGCTCCCATCAGCAACACAAATCTAAAGATGCATCCCTTATCTCCCTGGATGACCAAGAAATATTTCCCTTTGTACTTAACTTTCCAGCCACATACCTTGAAAACAGCAACCATCTCTGCAATGGCACAGGAGTAATAAAACATTCGCTACTCTTCTTGTATAAAAGGCTTCAACACAGGATATCCACAACTTCTAGGTAGAAGACTAAAGTCAGATTTGCTTATAGGAATCAGTTTTCACTGCGTCTCTCCTGCCTCTAATCCCTCTCGGGTGATGTATTTTTGAAGAGTTTTGGCCTTGTTACACTTTTCCTACTTAGTGAGTCTGGAGATGACAGGTCCATATCTAGTGTTCCATTCCATTTGCTCAACATTTTCTGCGTTGTCTTAGATGGGATTTACAATGGACTTTTAATTCCGCTCAACTCCACAAACACAAATGGAACCTCATGTGAAGAGGGTCCTCGCCACCCTCAACCTGCTGTCCAGGCAGGCAACATCTACAACCAAACACCAACTTCCTGCAGAAATAAATAATAAAAAAACCTGTACCTGCCACTTGACTGTGGGGTCCAAACTCATCTTTCATCGAGACTGATGTATTTGAACGTCCACACATTCCTTAAGTAATCCTGCCATTTTCTGCCCTGTTTTATTGTGATTCTAAATTAAGCTACTTTGACTAATCAAGTTTTGCTATACTTACACAAAAATATATTTTCTTCCCGTATTTGTTGACAGTTAATTTTTTCTTCTCTATACTAAGCTTAAATCTCAAACATGAAGATTGTTTTAGTTAGTCATTCACTTGAAAAAGATGCCATGAAAATATGCAAAATTCTCAGGTATAACACATTAAAATTAGAGAAGCTAACCATGAAGTCTTTTTTTAGAACAGATGTTTAACATCTGAAACATCTAATTTCCCTATGAAAGTACTCAGTGGTCGGGAAGAAGGCTGAGGAGGAGAAAGTACTTTCCCGTTTTTCTTTATCTCCACATCTATGGGAATCTTGTTGCAAGACAGGATTTGAGGAAAAGCAGGCTGTTAAAACAATAGTACACAGAACCTGATTAACTATTAGGAAATTGTTTAACAGGGTAACTCTTTAAATTATTCCCTTGCACTTCACATGATCCAGAAACGTCTTGCTCCAGAGTACTACAGAGATTGTTTCGTCTGTAAAAGTGTGGGAAATTAGACTGTGCTACAGACACAAATATTGCAGCACGCTAGACAAAAAAGCAGCACTGGCTATAGTCAAGAGCCAACAAGTCACACTTACTGGGCCACCACAAGCGTCCATCAGCACCTTTTTCTGGGAAACATCCTCAAGAGCCACTGAAACTAGAAGTCATCGTCACAGATTTTTAGAGACGTATGCATTAACACTCTCACAAAGGAATAATTATTCAACAGAATATTTACAGTGCACTTAGCTACGTTAATGCAAGGTAGTAAAATATCTCCATTGACACAGAAGTGAACAGTAAGTTTGTGAATCTAGAATTTTATTGTTCCACAAGTCAATACATGAGCATAGCATGTTTATCAGAAAATGAAAGTCTGAGTTGTTGACATTTGCTCAAAACTTCCTTGTGCCCAAGCACTCGCCTCTTATTCCACCACAGAGCAACTGAGCTTGGCAAGTTTGCATTTACTAATGTCAACATCACTGACATGGAACATTTTAGACCTAAGCACACCAATTTGGAGAAGAGTTAAAGGAGGTAAAGATGCAAGAGTATGGTACACTTATACATAGGTTTACACCAGGACATCCTCCTCAACTGCCTGTCAGTGCCAACTGTACAAGCTGATAAAAAGCTGAGCACTGTGAGCTCCTTCACTTGCAATACTGCAATTTCACCACTGGAAAAACCCAGACACCTCTATTGCTCTTTAGTGATTGACTTTTTTTTTTCCCACCAGAAGAGCCAGATGCTACTATACTCAGTTAACATGAAAACTGTTGTCTTAGTTTCCAGTGCTTTAACATGTGCTCCAGGAAAAGACTGAAGCTTTCATATGGAATAAATGCTACATAGCTTTGTCTTCCTACTCCTTTCTATTTTTGGTCACCTCATCCAACCAGGTCAACACATTTCTAATGGTTACTTAAGCATTTCTGAAGTTTCCACTGCAGTTGGTGCAGTATCCTATTTGTACAGTTCTTCATGTGTCACCGCAAGATCATTTTATACTATCTTAACTGAAAATTCTTTATCTCAACAGCATTTCCTTAAGTAGTAGCCTGTATCCCTACTTGCATAAGGGATACCATTACAAATTACTTCCTTTTACTGTGCAGATGCAATAAAAAGGAAACAGAAACTGCTTTCAAGCCTATTAAAAAGCTGACCAATTATTTTACTTAATATATTAAAAATAATTTATGTTCCCCAAATAATGTACAACTAGAAGCAGTTCACACCATTTTAAACAGAAACCTATAAAGTGTTCAAGGAAAAACTATTAAGTCTGAACATTGCTCTGAACCAAGAGTAATTTGCTGAAATGCTTTAAACTTCTGACTCCTGCAGCAAAACTGCTTGCAGCCACAAGTATTTATTGGGCATATGCACTAGGCAGACAACCAAGTTTGATCTATCAGACAGTTGCAGAGAAGAGTCTTGGTTTACTTCCTCCTGGAGCTTCCGCCAGTGGCAAGCATGGTGGCCACCCGAATGAAGATGTTTAGCGTATCTGTGTAGATGCCCAGGCACCTAGGAAACAGGACAAAGAACATCTAGGTGAATAGAAGCAGTATTTGACTGTGTCTTACACCATTATAATTCATTTTTAAAAACACCTTTTAAGAGTCTGTGACAAAAAGCAACTATACTGTCTTCTGAACATGGGATATATAAAACCTATACCTTCTTTTAATCAGAAATATTTGCTAGAGACAGCCCATTGTCAAATAGTACTCTTCAGTTTTTATGCTGTGCTTCTATTTGCTCACCTCCAAGGACTTTTCAAAATTGCTACTATTATTCTACTTTAATGATGACAAGTCTAAGGAAGGAAGCAATCCACCTAAGATCAGAAAGACAACACTTGTAGCAAGGAAGCTACTTGATTAGACTTGTACTTGATGAATGTTAATTCATCCTTCTTTACCTATTATGCAGGTATTTTATATTTGTCACATAAAGGTAACTACAATAGAGTTAACATGTCTTACCTTAGGCGGTGATATTAACTAATATTTTCAGAGAGTAGTTATAAATAAACTCTCTGAATAATGAAAATGCTCTCTAAAAAAGTTGATATTGTTGGAAGCACACTTTTTCCTAGTCTCAAGCAGACAACTTCAGTTTAAACCCCAGGCAGCTATTTTCACATTGTCTTTTAAAACCCCATGATTCTTCATATTTCAGAAGAATACACTTTGACAGTAAACAAAGGGCTTTTTCTTGAAAGCGTACTTTCATATAATTTAAGGCAAATTCTGACACAGACATTGCAACCAGCTTTGTGCTAACCCAGGGCACTTACGCATTGATTGGATCATATTTAGCTACTCCATAGTAGGGCAGGGTCTCTGCACGCTTGATAACATGCTGTGTGTCATAGAGCAGGAACATGCCGAAGAGGACGAGCCCACCATAAACGGCTACGGAATACAAACCAGCACCCAAGGCAGATGTAGGAGGCAAGAACATGGATCCTAGGAAGGAACGTACAAAAGTGTTAAAAACTACCTCAAATTTCTCTTGCTTTGGATTTGGGCAAACTTCAGTTACTACAACAAATATTTTTCAAGGAATCCTCAAAAGTTCTCATGTGTTTGTAATACATTTGTATATCAGCTGCTTTCCTATGCCCACATACAACAGCTAGAAACAATACATATACAACTTGCCGCAGTAATTTTAAGGACACTAGGGAAACATTTTTCTTTATATGGTAGTAGCTCTGACCCTATGGTTTTTATACAGCAGCAAACAGAAACAAGGCAGAAGGAGTGGATGAGAAGGTAAGGTGTTGCTTATGACCTTGCTTATGACTGGCAGCAGTCAAAAGTAGAAGCCATCACTACCTGTCAGATTAACGCTGGCTAGAATTGTAATTTCAGTTATATACTTTGTTTCCAACACAAAACAGACAATCTTCTGCTGTGCTAGAATTACCAATACTAGTAAAGAGAAATCTTAACTGGAGACAGTATCAAAATGGTGTTTTACCAATAGAGGAAGCAAGAACAAAGCCTAGGCCGACTCCGAGGGGTCCTCCCATATTCAGAAACTTCTCACTCGGGGCACACATGGCCACAGTGGAGAGTCCTCCAACGATTCCAGCTGTGTACCAGGCAGCTCTCATCAGCAGTGGGCCTCCCAAGAAAGTCAGAGGAGCCACCACTGCACCCATCACACCTGGTTAAAGGAAAACAAAAACAAAGCCCATTAGCAACAGATCTGCTCAAGACTTCACCTGCCAAAATCATGTTTTGCAGCCAGATAGTGTAGCTGAAACTATGCCATCTACATGACAAAAATGTGTCATGCTTGACTGTATAACTACCTGGAACGCATGAAAGCATGACAGACTGGCAATCTTAAAATAGGTGCCCTACTTTCATCTAGCTTTAAAGAATAATCCAGGAAAGTGGTTGTGAAAAAGTTTTAGGACCAGCTAGCACACAGATCTATTCAAAACACAGCTGGTCAGCAGATACTCTGCACAGAACCACCAGCTACCTATTAGCAATAGGACCACTCAAAACTGAAAAGCAGGATAAATTTCTGCTACAACAAATAGTTAAGTTGGATTTTTTTCACTGGAATCTTCTATGAAGCCTCCTTCTGTTTTGTTAATATCAGGTTATGATAACAATCATCACTGAAATAAACTTAATTTCATTGATAAAAACCTTTAACTCTAGAGTCAAATATTATTTCAGTGCCTAACACTTCTCATGTCTGAACCATAAATTGTTTCTGGCAAAACAGTTTAGAAAATAAATGCCACTTATTTGAAGTAGCTAATACCCTCAGTGGGAAACTAAGCTGTAATCTTGTTTTACATACCTGATGAGAATATGCATCTAGGAAGCTGCTGTTTAAGTACTAAAGTCCTATGTTCATAGCCAGTTGTCAAATACCCTTCTATTTAGTACACATAGAAGATTCATCACAAGACCATTAAAAAAGCCCTTTCATATCAACAGAAAAAAAAAATTCTACTGAAAAATCCAGCCCTTTTCCTTAAAAGGGGACTTTAATAAACAAGACCCATTTTTGGGAAGTTGTTAGGAATAAAACCAATTCACAACATTGCAGGTGGTGATGACAACACTTCACACAACAGCAAAAATATATGCTAGCTCATCTTAGCATAAGGTTACTTCAGAGCCTCTCCTTGTGTTGTTCAGCCTAGCAGCTTACTGTAAAGACTGCATAAACAAACTGTTTAAGCCAAATATAATTTTTACAGTTAGTGCAGGCTAAGTATTAGTGGTAACAGCAGGCTTTTGTGGGAGAACTTGATCCAAGCAATACTTGGCTTTCGCACTGCAGCAATTCTTGCAACTGACAACATCAACATTTGAACAATTTCATTGTAAAAATGAGATGATGTGGTAAAGAGTACACAACAGAACTTATAGATCCTACAGTGCCATAAAATGGTCAGTAAACCAGAACAAAGATGCAGTTTAGTTCTACCCAACAGGGCATATTTGTATCTCAAGTTTAAAAGCATGGCTTTATACAAGATTACAAAACATTAAGAGTTGTGAGAAGACACTTAAAGGTCACTAACATTCAGTTCTCATAAGTTTCTGAAAACTACAATTGTCCTAAAATTGTATCTAAAATTCACTCTAAAAACTACAACTTTGTTAGATTAAATAAACAGCATCACACTGAAAAAAATAAAAACAAAACCCACCCTCTGAACACACACAACCAAACACAGACCCCACTAAAATGAAACGTAGAACTCACATACCTGAATGCATCATCCAGGCAAGATGCTTAGCTGCCGGACTATCTTCATAGGATATAGACCTGACCAACATTCCAGCACCAATCATAGCTGCAAAAGTTGCACCTATCGCCTATAAAAACACAGCATTATACATGACAGTCTGTTATTAAGACATATGGTCTCTGTTCTATTCCCAGATATGTTCTAACTTGTGGATTAGACATTAACACTGAAAGAGCAGCAAAACTCTCATTTTACGTTTGCTCAGTCTTCTAAGAATTTGAGTTCAGTGATAAGCTTACAACAATCTCCTACTTGGGCATGACAGAAACAGGAAAATATATAACAACTTCTCTTATCCATCCTAATAGAGGTATCTGAAATATAAACACTATTTTTGTTGTATACTTCTCCACTCAAAGCCAATATTCAGCCCACACATGCCTTTATTGCTGATGATTTTTAAACCTCATCACCTCTCCTTACTGCTGCTTCTGAACAGAATGTTCCAGCAGCTAATAAATTGGTCAAAAATTGAACTTCTAGTTAATGACCAAGGATGCATTAATCACTGCAGAATTATGTCAATGCTGACATTTAACTATCATTAACTACATTTATCCCATATGCACTCTACAAACACTTTATTAACAGTTTACTTGGACAGTTTAACTAGGAGAGACCAAAGGCAGACCAAAGGCAACCTTCCAAGAGACATACAGAAGGACACAGGCTGGGGCAGGAATGTTTAAGAATGTATCCAGTTTCAGAAAATTATGGAAATAGTACCATTAGTCTGACGACTACCTAAAACAGGCCCTTACTAACAGATTGCTAGTCAAGCTAGCATAGAATTTGTGTAAGCAGCTTGTCAAAGATAAACTATCAAAGGACCATACCAGCTGCAAGCCAGCAACATAATCAGCTACCATACAGAAACCAAACTCCTGTTTTAAAAAGTAACTGTTCTTAAAATCAAAACAAGCAAGAAGCCAGTCTTCAATTTTGCTACTCAAAGCAATCCAATCAGACAGATCAGTACTTCTTATGCCACTTTAAATCTAACCTATCTACATCTACTTGGTTAAGTTACTCGATATCTGCCAAGATGTAATTATAAATCACTGTATTAAGGAGTCAGTAGCTTTGAAAGATATGTACTGCTCTTAAAAACGCAAATCATTAAGAAGTAATGCCACTTACTGAAAGCAACTTAACTTCTCCCTGCCTATACCCATACTCTCTTTGGATATACGGATAGTCCCTATGCCATAGCTTTAATACTTACATAGGATGATATTTTAAAAGCCTCAATATATTCTGTAAGCCTTTCAGCACACTTCCCACCAAGGACAGCGCATTAATAACACTTGATAAAGCCAGCTAACAGGGTGCTACCTGGTTCTATGCAGTTTAAGCTTTCAACAAATCTGAAACTATGTAATGGAACAGCTATGATTGCCACTGTCCACCCTGACTGATGTACCTGTGAAATTCAGTTCCCAATGCTTTTATCACCAGTTTTGCACCACACCTTGTAGCTATCAAGGCTTTCATGATGCACGTTGAAGGAATATTGTGAACATTACGTTCAAGCATCCCTTGCTCAGCTAAATTCTTCCTTGCCTCTGGAGTACTGAGTTTAATACCTCAGGTTTTGCCTCATCTTTCACAACGGTGGTGACATTTTGCATTTTTAACACCGACTGTCACACCTGGGACCGGTCCCTCAGAAGGCATCTTTAGGTTTCACATATACTTACCAACCACGAGCCTCTTGTCATTAGGCTCATGAGCGCCGGAGACCTGCTCACTGCTACAGCAGACAGTGCTGTCAGTCCAATGCTTCCCGCAAAGTACATGTAGGTGGAGTGAATTCTGTCCTTCACATACTGTGGCCAAATGCTGAGAAACGAGCCGTAGTGCATGGTTAGGCAATTATCAGTACCAGCACAAAGACCAACCAAAAACATGATCAAAGCTATTAAGTCCATTATTAGATATCAGAGAGGTCTCGTAATAATGGTGTTTAGCAACTTCTTCTCTACTATAGCAATCAACTCTTTAAAAATATTTCAAGTTACAAATAATACAGTTACAGATCAACTTTATGGAGAAAGCACATAAGAGAAGAAAATAATGAATGTTTAAACGACAAAAAACCAAGAATTGTGCATATAAAAATTAGATTAAAAAATAACAGAACATGCATTAAGCATCAAGTACCCTGCTGTGTTGCTCACAAAATGCTGAGTCAAAACATACATACTTATTAGACATCACAAGACACATAGGTCATTTTGAGAGCTCTCCAAGAAGAGCAGGAGACCGCAACGTTTGAGCCTCGCTACTACAATTCAAGACAGGAAGCTTCTCTAGCTAACATCAAGAATAAACATACTGTACACATTTTCTACAATTTTACACTTTGGACTCATTACTTGAATGCTTGTGGAAGAATAAAAATATATGAACAGCAGTTTTTATATGAATGACCTGACACAGCTACAACTAGCAAGCATTAAATAAGAATATCAGCAATAACTTCCAACTGTTAGTGTCAGGTGTCTCCAGCACTTATTTGCCCAAGCCTCAGCTTACCACCATCTAAAGCAGAAATAACTATAGGGGTTTTTTTCAGTTGGTTTTTGTTAGCCAAGTAATAATTCATGCCACTTTTAAGCAAAAAAAATTCACTACGAGTAGGGCTTATGCTAACATAGTAAACGTTCAAAGGAAATTCTCTCTTCAATCTCCTTTATAGAAGGCTGTACTGAAGTTTAAGGAGTAAAGTCTCACAGTAACACCATGTAATGTATTCTTAATAGGTATTTTCAGAGAAGACTACATACTTTTTCTAAATTATCTGTGGCATCACCATGAGAGGTATTCACATAGCCTTTCCAAGGAAGTTTCAAATTTGCCTATGAAGAACTCAAGCCTATCAATGTGCATATAAGCTTGAACTACCCCAAATTTGCTTTGGCTTTTATGCTTAGAAATTTTGCATGCCCAGAAGTGAGAGCATTTTGTTTGAGACTTCAGAAAGGGTAAGTCATACATACATTGAAATATACAGCAGAGAGGAGGCAAATCTAAGCACAGAAGGGTGTGGAAGAATAAGCTATCTTACTTACACAGCTTTTTCAATAGCTCCAATCTCACTGGACATGCCCATTCCATAGTAACACAGAGCTCCCAGGCCAACAGCAGCCCCTCCAGCCACAACTAGTCTTCCCACACGATCAGCTGTACAAAGAAAAAAATTCATGCTCTCCTGAATACTTTTAGTTGTATAATTAATAGCATTTTTGTAATTTGTGTAACTGAACCTAGATAGATATCTTAAAGGCTCATTTAACTTCAGTAATTGTTCAAGAGTCACCATTTTATCAGTTCTCAAAAAAAAATCTGAAACACTCTAGATAGCTTGTCAATACAATACAGCTTCATAAAACAGAGCAAGAAATAGGAGACTAGCCAGCCACAAAATGTATTGATCTTCATTACTATTATAGACAGGAATCCCAACATACACTAGTTAATAGGTTTTCCAGTAGAAAAATTGGGCCTCTGTGTCTTTTATAGTCATTGAGCTGCCCTTAATGTTTACTCCCTCGAGCTCCTTGGTAACAATTAGATCCAAATCAGTTCAAAAAATGATTTCCAAAGCTCACAGACACCAATAAATGTATTATCTATTAGTTTCTACAGTCTGATTCTTTTAGAGGTACTGTCTGTGACTCACAGGCATCAAATTATAGCTACAGTTAACAATATTAAACATATGACATTGGTGTAATTGAAGAACAGTTAAGACTGAATACTTTTGGCTGCAAAACTCCTTTAAACTCATTTTTTTCTAATACATTAGAGACAAGATTTTGGCTAGTGACTCTAGATAAATACTACTATCAATTCAATCCTCTTGATGAATATTTGCAAGTCACAGAACACTGCTATTTAAACAATCCTTTCATGATCCACGAAAAGAAAAATTCTCATAATGAAGCTCAAAGGGAAAACAGGAGACTTCTCTTCACCATGCAGAATTTGCAGGCTTAGACCTTACAAAAAAAAGACAGATAAACCAACTCTATCCACTAGAGAGAGGTCACTAAAGTTTTAGTGTTAAACAGTTGCTTTTCAGTGTCTTGGATGGGTTGAATAAAAAGGTTTGCCTCAAAGTGGTTTAGATTTCAACTGTATTCATTAAATTAGAGATCCTCTACCTTTGATTGCCGTTTCTGCAGATGGCTCAAACGCTGCTTCTTTGATTTCTTGGCCAATTTTTCCACGCCTTATTCCTGTCCTTACTCTTGTGGCATAACACTGTTAGATTAAGAGGTGACATTAAAAAAAAAACAATGAATAAAAGAGCAAACATCTCTAACTAATAAGCTGTATTTACAGACTAATGACCAATTATTTTAAAAATCTTTAAATGTTTAAAGATTTTTAAATATCTTAAAAATAATGTCATTTACTTGGTACCCTTAAAATTGCTAGACAGCCTCTTACTCTGTTGATACTCCACAAGGCATGGAAAAATTGTGCTAAACAGTTTAAGATGAAAGTTTGAGAGCCCATGTTAATAAGCAGGGAGCTGTTCCCTAAATTTATGCATTCTGAAAACACAGAATCAACACTGTTAATTTCCAAAGTATTTAGTTCAGCTAAAAGACAAAATTGCTTGATTTTCTTCACTATTCCTATTTTCCTTTTTTTCTCCGCCACATTTAAGCTTGACTCAGAGAATAAAAGTTGAACAAAGGTCTGTGAAATGAAACAAACAAAAAAAAACCCCATACACCTGAAAGCTTAGGATGTTAAAGAGACCCATACGTAAGACAAAAACAGAGAGGAGGCAAGAGAATTTGACAAAGGTACTTTCCACAAGTTCATAAGAGAGTAATGCCTCCACTCAATGCAACAGTCTAGTAATAAGATGAACTTTGAAGAAACTCTTTGAAGGACGGTTGCGTGTTATCTGTGCAGGCAGCAAAAGTGAAACATCTTTTGCTAAAGAACAAACAGACAGTTATTCTTAAGGCAGTAACAACTAACTTTTGACACCACTGATGAGACCAGAAGTTGTCTGCCACAGCTCAGAAACTGCTCCAACCTGGGCTAGAGTTCTGCACATGTTCTGTGACCAGTGTCTCTGAAGATATATTACTTTTGTACAGTAACAAATGTTTAAGATTTTTACCTAGAAACAGCCAAGAAACAAAAATCCCTACCCATCTTATCTGATGACGCTTGCCCATTACTAATTACCTCCTTGAAATTCTACAAAATTGAACAGGGAACTTGAATTGTTCTTAAAATCCCTGCTTTGTAATTAAGTAACACTCTCCCTTCATCAAGTTAACACAGGAGCCCCATAAGCAGCAGCAGGCTCATGTTCAATGCACACAAGAAACCACCTGCAAAACAATTCTTTTGGAAAAAAAAAATTAATATTTCCATATATAAACAATCAGAAACATCAGTAAAATTAACTCACCTGGCTAGGCTGCCACAGCCTGTATGCTTTTATATTGGTGTTCCTCAAGGCTGGGGAAGCCTGAATGATGGCAGGTCGGATAGCCTGGCATGATAACGTCCTCAAGCACACTAGCCTTGCAGCCAGCATGGTTGCTTAGATGATTAATATACAGTATTTCTACAAGCACACAAGGAAAACATACTTTAATATTTGCATAGATGATTTTCAGACAAAAAGATACACTTCATACCCATTCGTAACTATACAGCACTATATAACAGAAACAGTACTAGATACTGAATTTCTATAACTCAAGAACACTCCATGTCTTTTTAACTACACAATTTAACTGTTCTACCTATAATTGTCTCCCATTTCAGCCAGAGGCCTATCTCCCACAACAAAGCATGTATCAAAAAACAAGGAGGCCAATACAACTCCTCCCCATCATAATGATGCATTATGAGCACCATTATGTACTCACAAGGGCTATCCAGGCACAGTTTTGAGTTACTTGGGCAACTAACTTCCATTTTAAATTGTACTGCATTAACCTTCTGTTCTCCAAAGAGCACCATGTGCTCAAAATTTACATAACCTTCAGCTATGTACAAAGCCAAACACATAACATATATGTCCCATACATATGTGGTGGAGAAAGTAATACAGACCAATAACCTCTTACAGACAGGACATTCAGCCAAGGTCACAAACCTGAGCAGATCCCTAAGACATGTAGAGAATACCCTGAATAATCTGCATGTGATGCTCAGCAGCTCTGCTAACTTGCTTCTATAAACACTGAAAGTATCACTTAAAATGATTCTTTGTAGTTTCACACACTTTAATGACCTTTACCCCTCCAACTCCCAGTATACTTGCTCTGAAAACTATTGATCATTTGTACACAGACTGCCAAATTAAATTTAAGAGTGCAATAAAAGAGATAACTTTAAACTTGAACAAGAAGTGATCACGCACAGCAATGGAGAGTGCAGATCAACTGCAGATAATGAAAAACAAAGAAAACAATTTGGCCGCTAAAAAACAAATCCACAATCTTTTCACAGAAATTCAGTTCTGAAACCCTTTTTATACTTATGCTGAGTAAGTATTTTCAAAGTTGCACCCTCCTTGGTTGAATTAGACCCCAATTCCCCACTGAGATAGTATTTTTTCAGAAGTTCCAGTAACTGCTCTTAGAATTTTTGTGTATTTTTAAGTCGATGATTATATACACGAGATGAAGAACAAAAGTAGGTAACAGCAAAAGGCAACGAAGCAGCACCAGCAGTTCAGCATTCCTACTGGGAAACACAGCAGCAAAGAGAAGACTGCAAGCAATGCCTGCCGCTTCCATGTGCCAGGTCACTAGCACGGCAGGGCCTGCGAGGCCTGCAGTCCAGGAGAACCGCCGGCCCCAGACACGCACGGCGCCCGCAGGCCTCGCTAAAGCAGGAGGGCAGACGGGGCCTGGTCGCCGCTCGGGAGACGGCCTTGTCCCCATAACTGCGCCCGGGCAGCCCAGGGCACGAAGGCCCGGCCCGTCCCGTCCCGACCCCCGTCCTGCGGGGACAGGCAGCCCCCTCCACACCGAGCAAGACCCGCGGGGGCGGCCTTGCCCCTTGCCCAGCCCCTTGCCGCTCCCGCGCGCACCGTCCAGCACAACCAGCCCCGCTCCGCCGCGCGCCCCAGCCGCAATGACGCTTCCGCACCGGAAGTCACGTGCGCCGCTGCCAGGGCCGGCGGGGACTGGCTCGCCCGCCCCACGTGATCCCCGAGCACGCAGGCGCTATTGGCTCGCGGCGGCGAACGCTGCGTCACCCGCCAGGCGCCGGAGAAGGCCCGGGCGCCATCTTTGGTGAGGCCAGGGAAGCTTCTGGAAGGCCGCTGTGGCGGGGCTCCGCGCCGCCTGCCGCCCTGCACGCAGCAGCTGCGGCGGCGGCGAGGCGCGCTGCGGCGACCTCCTCGCGTCTCCTGCCGCGCCGCGCGCAGGAGGCCGCTGCCACCTCGCTGTATGGCAGCGCTCGCTATCCGCCATTTTAAGCACGGTGGGCGCCATTTTGGGGGGCAGGGAAGCCGCGGTGCCGCCTGCAGCCCTCGGGCTTTCTCGCCGCCTCCCCGTTCCGGCTGCGCGCAGCCTCCGGCTGCTGTCCCGCGGGGTGCCGGCCCACGCGTACCGCGGCCCTCACCCGTTCTGGTGTGCTGCGTGCCTGGGGCCCTGCGGAGCTGCTCCCCCTTTCCAGCAGGTGGCATTAGCTGTGTGAAAATAAAGGAGAACGCGGCTGTGAAAGTTAACTTCACCTTGCAGGAGTGCAGTAAGGCCGAGCCGCTCTGCGTGCCTTTGCCCTCCATTTTGTTGGCGGCCGCCTTTGGCGACACGGGTGTCAAAATGGCAGGGGGCAGAGGCTGCCCCAGCAGTGCCAGCTGGGGCCTGTGAGGCACGTCCAGGCTTCAGCCGGCCTGCGGTCACATCTGCTGCTTTCCGCCTCCTCACGCTGCCAAGGAGCCCTGCAGCTCCCCAGCTGCTTCCCTGTAGGGCAGAGCAGTTTGCTTGGAGCTGGGAGTCTGTCCTTCCCCCATTCCCAGGCCTTGCTGGGTAATGCCTGGCATCGTGTGTTGCCGGCCCCGGGGCAGGTGGCACGCTGAACGAGCAGAAGGCGCCCGCTGCACACGCCGAGAGGGAGGGAGCCTGGCACACTGCCCTGCCACCAGCACTCATCCTGCCCTGCTCTGGGGCTTCCTCAGTGGGGCCCCCAGAGACCCGGTTCTTCAGCAGCCCCTTGGGCAGCTCTGCGGCAGCCCCGCTCCAGCTGCAGCCCTGGCTGCCAGCACTAACCTTAACACCGCTCTGAGCCACAAGCCAGACAGGCCGTGCAGAAGTGCGGAGCGTGGTTTTGGCAGCCCAAGTTTGCCTTGGCAGCCCCACTCCGGCTACAGCCCTATAGTTTCTTTCAGCATTAACACTGCAGACGGGCAGAACTCCTCAGAGCCAAGCAAAACAGACTGTGGGAGCCTTGGAGCCAAGATCAAAGACAAACACGGGAGAAAAGCTGTGGGATAAAGAATGGAGTGCAGAAATAGAATGAGAACTAGAGAAAAAACACTGAGAATCATGAGACTGATGTCCTTATACCTTGGAGTTTCCCCTTTTAAACCATAATATATGGACCGTACTGACCTGCTAGTTTGCAAAATGAAAGGCAGATAAGAAAGGTGAAATGTGAAAGAGGTCTGGAGATGCAACAGCACATGGGACCTTGGAGAAGAATGCAGAACTGAAGCAGAAGAATGAGCTATAGCAGGGAGGAAATTCCATATGAGGGGACCAAATCCAATGAGATTCAAGATCTGATTCTCATTTTCTCTGAAGCTTATTTACTTTCCTTTGTAGTAAATGAAAATCCAGGGCTTTGAAGTCTGTAGCCCCAAGGCCCTCTACAATTGCAAAAAAATTGCCAATTTCAGGCCCCAAATATGTTGTTTATTTAGAGACTGAGAGTGTTTATTTCAGAGTTTGTAACACTCCATAATTGTTATGTACTAAAGGATTCATTATAATAATTAGTATTTAAATTTAAAATTCAGTTATTAATAGTAATAATTTATGCAAGGAATCAAACTTATCTCTCACTACAGCATCATCATAATGTGAAAAAAATCTCCTGGGACTTTCAAATAACATCATCAATCCAGCTCTGTGCCAAATTGTTTCTGTAATAAATAGTTTTGCCAGAAACTACCAAATTCACAAAGGGCCCACAGTGCAGAAAATTCATCAGTTGTGCCTTTTGCATAGAAATTTAGCTGCTAGATGAGATTCCTTTTCTATGAAATGGCCAAAAATTTTAAATGCTCTAGCCAGCTTATTTACTGATAGTGCACAGTGGGAAAACAGTGGCCTCTTATTTAAGCAAGTCCCAAACTATCTCAGAGCTTTTGAGTTAAAACCAGCAGGTTGAAGCCTGTCTATCGGTGCCACTGCTAAATTACTGCTTTCCTCAGCGAGGAGGGCAGCGATTTGGGTCCCGGCCAGCCCTGGGCTCCTGTGGAGCTGCAGAGCAGCTGGCTGCGCTTTGCAGCAGTTGGAGCTGCTGCTGACAAAGCGTGGCGAAGAGCGCCATGGCCGGGCCCCCCGCTGCGACGGCGGCCAGCGGCACGCGCACAAACCTGCTCCTCAGCACTGCGGCGCTCTGTCCAAGTGCGCTCTGCATCAGCACCTCGTTCGGGCTTTAGCATCTTCATTAATCAAACCCTGGAAGAGCTTGCCCAGAACTGGAGTCTCCATCCTTGGAGATACTCAACTCACTGGGCACGGTCATGGGCAGCTGCTCTAGCAGTTGAGCAACCAGGCCAGCTCGCGGGGGTCTGCCAACCTCAGCCATTCTCTGACTCTGTGAAATGTCAGCATAAAGAGCAGTCTTGAAGGACTCTCTCTTTTTTCAGGGAGGTTGATATTCACCCATAATTGCTTGGAGAACAGTAAACATTTACTTAAGGCAGTATGTATGGAAATGATGACATTCAGAAGAACCACTAATATTCAGAAAAAACGCAAAGATACTTTGAGAGAGGCTGAACCTATCTTCAGAAATCAAAAGCATGGACTGGAGTTTTTAGTGGTACTCCCCACAACTTGAACGGACCCTGCTTTCACCTGCTGCCACAGGCTTTGCGTTTGCTGAACATGCCCTTACCCAGGCAGGGTCAAGCGCAGTTCCATACTAGAGGGCTAACCTGCTGGTGCCCGTTTTGCTGCCAAAGGCAGTGGGTCGGAGTGGCGCTCGCCGAGCCGCGCGCAGCAGCAGGCAGAGCACAAGCCCTGCCGTGGGACGAGGGCGAGCGCGCCGCTGCCCCAGCTCTTCCAGCCTCGACTGCCACCCACTGCCTCGCCAGTCACCCCAAGCACGGGCATAAAAATCCTCCCGCTTAGCCCACTTGCAGTGTGTGCCGCAGCAAGCCTGTAATTGCATTAATGCTCACTGCGAGGTTTGAAGTTTAAGCTTCTAAATGCGACTCTGATACCGTCTTGTAGAAAGAGACAACTTGATCAAAACCTTCACATGGCTGTGCCCATCAGTGGAAAATAAATGAGGCCGTGGTTGGCACAGTTTCTCCTTAGGGTGAACTTTGCCACTGAGGTTTTTCAAATTAGAGCTGATGAAAAATATTTTGAACGCTGTTTGGCTGTGTTGACTCTAGCGTTTCAGACAGCTCTCCCAGCATGTTACGGGGGACTTTCACAGGGAACCCGTGGCTCTGTTTGTGTTACGGATGCACGTTCCGCAAGCATCATGTTCTTACTTTAGATCAGATATCATTAAACGGCGTAGTGCAGTACAGGGAATTTGTAGAGACAGTACTGATGTCTTTATCAGGAGGCTTGCTCAAAGCCAGGCAAGAGAAAATACCATTAAAAAGAGTATCTCTGGTAAGGAAGAATAAGGCACGCAGACAGAACTTCTTCCCTGCTGGGAATTAAACAGCAAGAGCAGGCTGGGATTTCCCAAAGTGAAGCAGCATCAATATTTTTGACAATTCGGATAACGTTTGAGCTCTTGGTGTATTCAGTCATGTCTCAAAACACAAGTAAGATAGTCGCTTCATTACAGCAGTACTGAGCTACACTGACACAGGATAGGGTCTTTACTCAGTCTTTGACAAAGTTTGCACCTTAGAAGTTTTTAAAAATCCGTATTGAAATTCATACACTTGCATGTGTTTTTTATATCACAGCAAAGTATCTCCACTGTAGTAATATGTCTGGAGTTAGAGAAAAAGAATGAGTATTTGTGGAAAAAAAAAAACCCAAAACATAATAGGTGCTGTCAAAAAAAAGTATATGCATTTGTGCAAAAGATCCATTTAAAACAGAAAACAAACAATATGTCTGCAACTTCCTGAAACAGTCTAGAGAAGAAAACAATACATCTTGAAGAACAAGCGTATCACTTTTGTTCTAAATGACTGTTTTTATACTGCTTGAAGTGTTCATCCCATAGTCATTCGTTTCCATGAAAACACTGCTATGACTGCACGGAGGAGTTTGCTGTGTACTTTGCAAACTTCTAATTTCCTAAAGAAAAAAGTCCTTCAGGTACAATTTAGGGAAACATACATTTTGTGAGGAGTAACAGCCTTAAATTAACTGAGGAATAGGTTCTGCTCTTGGGGTGTGGTGTTTTTGTTTTTTTTTTTTTTTTTTTTTTTTTTTCCCCTCCAGTCAATCTGATGTTTGTCTTCCTGGGCCCAGGAAAGACAGGAGCTTTGTAACCTGCTGCAGTGATAAAAAGTTTTCTCTCTTAAGATCCTAGGTAGGAAGATCTACTGAGAAATTCCCATTTCTGTTTCTTGATCATTCACATTTAGACTCTCCTTTGTAGAAGAGACTTGGCTTTTGTACTGTAAGAGAGGAAACATCACCCAGGCTGTACTCACCGTTTTATAGGTTGGATTCCCTATGGCCCTGCCACTAACCGTGATGACCTTCTCTCCAATCTTGCTCGTTTTCCTTAGGGAAGGAGAGCACTGCCCTGCACTGATGCAGTTTGCTCAGGAGGACTCCCTTGTTTGAGGCGCAGCCATTTTCTCTCATTACTCTGGGCCCTTCCCCGTTCCCTACAAGCACTTGGGCCACTTTTCTTCCAGGCTTCTCGTGTCATGGTCCCCAAGCTTTTCTCTTAGCTTCCAAGCCTGCCTTGTGTCTCATCTTTGCTTTCTGCACGACCTTCATCAGTTCCTCCCCTGCTTCTGTCCCCACTCCCGGTCAGCTGCTAAATCTAATGAACCCTTGGTAAATGGTGCCTCCTTTGCTTTTCTTTGAGGAAATCCACATACCTTTTTAGCCATTAAATGGGGATTTTGAGATTAAAGAACATTTAAAAAAACCCCCAAACTGTTGTGGGATTGTAGGATATATTTTGCTTTAGGCAGCCTGTAGTCACTGAAATATATTCCTTTGCCCTACCAAATGTTAATTTTAAACCACTACTACTACCACGACCATCTACTCTAAAACAAAATTCATCAGTTACAGGAGAGTTTGATAGAAAGTCTTACACATTCCATTAATTATTTTATATCAGATTTGAAAAATTGGGGGCTATCACTAGCAAGTATATGTGTTTGGATGTCAAACCCCTGGTTCAATAAAATCACTTAAGTTTTTGCGCAACTATGATTCTCTCTCTATGGAACCGCACTGCAATGAACTTAACGTAAAGCACACGCTCAAAACTTGTTCCTTCCCATTAGGGGCTTAGTTCCTGAAGAATTCTGTGTGGGTAACTCCGTGCTCAAAGATAGATGAAGGTAAGTGCATTCGTAAACACGGACCTGACATTGTATAGGTACAAATGAATACATAAGGTAGAACACTTTGTTCACGGAAGGGTCTGTTTGAATCAACCATACATAACAGGACATTTCTTATTCATCCGTGTTTTGGAGTCTATAGAATGAATTACGTATTTACATCCAACAGTAAGAAAATCTGTCACAGTTTTAAAATATTTTTCTACAAAAAGCTGAAATCTATGTTCACCGCATGAGACCTCTCACCCCCAAGAAGTTGCTATTCATTTTGTTTAAATACAACAAATACTCATTTCCCTAAATGCCTGTGAACTACACACTGCAGCAAAAAATGACCTGGGGCTTCTTCTAGAATTGCTGTTTGTGCTTTCTAATTACTTCTCACATGCAGGGAACTGTTCTCTGCAACTTCTTGAAAAAACATAATACTCTCTGATATTTACTGAGCTTTGATTTAGAGTGATTGGCTTCCACCTGGATGGAGGGGAATTTTCTTCTCAGGAAGTTTATTAGTACATTAAAAGATGCAAATTAATTTGTAATTCTTTTCAGTTCATTCTCTTGGGAACAATTACACACGGAAATTATTAATGTACAAGAAAACAACAGTTAAAAATCTCAAAGGGAATGTATGTGGAATATATGAGAACATTTAGACCTATCTAATAGCACAGCTTGGTTATAATAATAACAGTTCATGAAGCAATTTTAATTGTTTTTGTTTGTAGTCCGACTGCGGCCACAAGGTGCACGGAAGGAGCCGAAGGGGCCGGCAAAGGGAGTTGCTGGGGAGGGCCCAGAGCTGTTGGGGAGCGCGGGGTGGAAGTTGGGCTCTTGCGACCAGGGTTTTGAGGCTCACCAAATGCGCGGCTTCCATCAGTTTACCCATTTCCACATTTCTGATGTATGCCGTTCCACGATGATCACATACAAGAATATTCACTTCAGTGTAAGCCTCTGAACTCAAGCCTCTGATAAATAAGCCAAATATTTTGATCCAGATAATGAAAATCCCTCAGGATCCAGTTAATATTTGATGAAAAAACAGCAAACCCACTTGCTTTTTTAGGCTTCTTTTTGATGGGCTTTCCCCCCCCCCTTTTAGTTTAGTGTTAAACAACTCAACAGTTTTCCTTTTCAGCTTTCCTTTCGTAATTTATCTTACATGCTTACATCTGATGAAAATTTTGAATATTTTTACAGTCAGAGCCGTAGCACAGGGTATCACTGCAGGACCCCTGCAGTTATTTGGCAATGGGCTTTCTCCCTGACCCACGGCTATCCGCATGGCTTCCTCAGGGAGGTTGGCCCGCTGCATGGACATGATCCCGTGTCAAACGGCTTCACCTTTCCTGTGCCTTAAGCACGGCCACATCCACACAATGCTCAGCTTCTGTTGTTGGCTAATAGGAATTTCCTTGAGGTGGTCACCACATGGAAAGTCTGATTGCAGATTAATACGCCGGGACAAAATAAGACAGGGATGTCACTTGAACCCACAGCAAGATTAAGTTATGGATACACAAGCATAAAATAACTCGTATTACAGACCTGCTCACACGCGGCTTTCGCTAAGGAGTGCAAGGCAGCACAAACCAACAGACATTAAATCCCGAAAATGTTCTACAAATATTCCAGTTCTCAGAGCAAAAACTGAACTACCAGAAACTAAGTGCATGGATTGACTGCAATAAACCCTCGAGAAGCAGAGCGGGCGCAACGGGACATAGAAATGCTCCGGGCAGAAACCAAGTTCCCCAGCACCGTTGTAGTGCGTGTTTGTTTTCTGGTGACAGTGCCCCACTCCCAGAACTCCCCGCCTCAAAATATTCCAAATCCCCAAAACCAATCCGTTACTTTGACAAGACAGAGAAAGTAAAAGAAGCTCATACATAACAAAAAACCAGCACGGGCGAAGGTATGGTTCAAATTCCTGTTCTGTCCTGCTCCTGCGGTTGCCTTGTTACATAAAAGCATTTCCTTTTGCCAACCTAAAATAGGCATTTTGCTTCCAGAGCAGCAATTCTGTCTAGTCTTTTTCACAGCTCAATTAGAGCTACTGAGAAAAAAATCAAGGATTATTATCTATCTAATGCCACCGCTCTGTACATTTAGAAGAACATATGGAGTTACTAGGGAAAAAAAAAGAGTGGACACTTTATGCATAATTAAACATCCCTGTGCAAGACAACTAAATTCCACTAAATTCCTCCTGCAGATAGTTTGTCCCCTGCTGGTTTCTGCTAGAGACAGAGAGCCCCAAGACCTTGCAGGGAAAGCAGTGCCAAGGAGCCAGAAGGACATTTCTGAGTGGGATTTCTGACAAGGGGCCATTACAGCTAGACTGTTTTCAAATACAGTTTTAACTATCAGCAAAAGTTTTGCTGAGGACAGCACAGCAACATCTAAAAAATAACTTACTTTTGCCATAAAAGAAGAAAAAAGCATGACATAATTTCAGCATACTTCAGGGGAAGGATATGACACCTTAGAGGACTAAGGGTTCCCCCTGCTCTAGGGGTGCTCACAAGGTGAGCAAGTGTCCTGAAAACGCACGGGTTTGATTTTAAACACATTTATGGGGAGACTCACTGATTGCTAAATGATGGAGAACAGTTATAACCCGTTATAGTTAAATTACTACCACATAAGTAAAAATGTGCTAAGAACAGCAAACTTGTTAAATTAAAGGCCCCTTAATGATTACATGGCAGTTGGGAATGACATCCAGTTAAGGAATAAACACTACGTGGATGTTTTCTTTAGAATCATTCATTTTAGGAAAATAAGATGACGGACGCTCTTTACATTTTTGCTAGATACAAAAAGAAACAAGAGGGCAGAAAGTAGACGAGGAGGGACCTCTTCTAAACGTTAAATCACAGTGGGTCCCGGAGTGCTCGGTGCTGCGGACGCGGCTCCCAGGAGCAGGTTACTGCAGCTGATGCTCTGCCCGCTGCAGCACGCTGAGCTCCGGCCAGCTCGCCCTCCTGAACACGAGCCATGGGGCCCGACGCTTCCTCCCCGGCGCATGGCCTTCCTCCCTGGATACATGTTGGAACTGCACGAGACCGGACAGGGGGATTTGCAGTGTAGATGCGTTCGCTTGTTGTTTAATGAGGCTTGCCTAATTGGCGGCATATGGGAGCTTAATGAAGACTACATGGAGGATGCTGTTTGTCTAGCAAGAACTTCAAAGGACATCTTTTTGTGATTTGTGTATGATCATTGAGAGAGCCGGAGTTGCTGAAATTACAGCATCATTGAGAAAAAGGCATTCTAGCATTTTCTGCCTATTGATAAAGCAAGACTGTCTGCATGTCTAGCAAGACAGATTTAAACTTTTTATTTCTTCCCGCGGAGAGACCATAGGGAAGGGCTCAGAAGAGCACTCAGCGTTCGTCAAAATGAGAGCCACCAAGTCCTGAAGTCCTTGTCTTGCAGAGAGAAAAACCTTCCATCCACAGTAAATCATGAACACCGGACCCTTGCACGGTCTGTGTAAAGGGGAGTTCTTGCTGGTGCCCGTCTGTTCAGCACCCAAGCAGAACGGGGCCAACACCCTTCCCTGCACCTATTTCCTCTCACCCTGCGGGCACGTGTGGGCTCCACTGGCCATACTCTGCAGTTCTCAGACTTCACTGCAGACTTCTGCAAATAAGGAAAGGCCTGTGGAACTCCAAGAGCTCCCGCTCCCTTATCCCAAGCGTTATGGGTTTATAACCTTCTCCGCATCCACTGGAATAAAGGTTCTGCTATGGTGAGGATGAGGAGAAGGGTGTGAAGGTTTAAAGCATGGCCTGGCAGACACTGCCTGCGTCCCTCAGCAGCAGCCTGGCAAAAACCTTCCGTGTCTTCTTTCTTTCTTAACATTCCTCAGGGCAAAAGCCAAGAAGGGCAGACTTCCTTTGGTAACAACAACATAGGAATCTCGAAGTCAGTCAATGGCCGTCTTTTAGAGTGGCCCTAAAGTGAACCTCTGTAGTCATCTCCAGTGAAGTTCCCAGGAGAACTCCACTTTATATTATTAAGCCACAAGGGGAAAACATCAAAGAACACGTAAAAACATAACTGATTTTGAGTTTTGGTCCTATCTCTTGAAAAGCATTTTGCCAGAAGCGATTAAACTTTGGCTGAAAAGCATTAACTGGTCAGAGAACACCAGAGCATAACCTGAAGTGGAAAGAGCTTTTCCTTTCTGAGACTATAAAAGGGGTCAGGCTTATCGGGCTTACGATGGCAAGCAGGGCTCACCCTTAGCTGAGGAGCAGACACGCGCTGCATAATGATGCTCCTGTGTAATTTATTCATCTAAAAGGTTCTGTCTACAGATAGCCATAAAATCATATTGGTGAAGGGCATATTGTAAAGGAGAGCCTCAGAATCTGCTGCCCGTGAAGACTTAACATAAATAGATAATTTTACAAGTGCTTAATAGTAGTTATCCGGAAAAGGAAAATCATTTAAACCATGCTCTGCAATTTGGATCTTATTAATCATTTAGCACAAGCTCAGAAATGTTGAGATGTCCTAATAAAAAATGAATACTCAAAAAACTCACATAGGTACTGCCCACATTCTTGAACAGAAAGTAAATGCCAACATGCAACGTTTAAATAATCTGCCCACACCTTTTCCATCTCTTTTATAAGACATTTTTTCCCCCTCTTCCTAAAACTTCATCCACCCTTTCGGCAAAACCCCACAATAGACTGACATAGGGTGGCAAGTGTGTAAACTGGAAACAATCAGAAGTATATATAGACACAGAACATCGTGTCTTACCCAGAAGCATTGAATTTCAACCCGGAAGGAACTTCTGTACAGGCTCTAAGGTCTCGGATCATTCCTGTCTCAGCCCTTGGACTTCTGAAGGAGGTGATACTCTATGTTTAACCTTAGGAAAATGCCTAAGGGGAGGGAGCCCCATCCAGGTGCAATCTGGTTCTGTTGCCAGAAATCCTTAATGTGAAGAATGTGTCATTTCCAGTCTGTGTGACCCTAGTCCGTGTGGGAGAAACGGAGGATTCCTCGCACAACAAAATTACTTAGAACAGCTGGAGGAAACTCCATTAAAACGCCCTTCATCTCAACAGCCACACACACCGAAGGAGCCCCGCAAGCTCCTTGGCGCTGCTGCACAGGAGCACAGGGAGAACACAGAGGGATTCTGCACAAAGGTGCACAGGCTGCCCAGAGGGGTTGTGGAGTCTCCTTCTCCGGAGATCTTCCAAACCCACCTGGATGCCCCCCTGGTCCACGTGCTCTGGGCATCCCTGCTGGAGCAGGGGTTTGGACTGGGTGATCTCTGGAGGTCCCTTCCACCCTCAACCATTCTGTGAACTTCAGGTGGGTCAGCAGCAGGGGTCCTGGCTGCTCTTTCAGTCTTCCAGAGTAAAACTGAGCAACTCACTTGAGGATGGGATTTACAGAAGGAAGCCAAAAGATTCAGCAGCTATTGAAGAGCAATCAGGATATCTACTTCCTTTGGCTGCCTTATTTTTTCTGCACCTCCCTGTCCACCAGAGTGAAAATGGTGATTCGGTGATACTTCAAGAATAGAACCAGCTGATTGCAAAAACAAACCCGATGAAATATTCAGCAAGAAAATGGCCCAGTCACTAAATAATGCATTCAGCCAGCTCTAGTGGTTGACCTTTGTGAAGTTCCTTGGAGGTGAAGTGCAAACTGTTATTTTTTCCATAGTCTATTTCTGGGGAAACATCGCTATGAGAACTCTATATTTCACAATGAAAGCAGCTCATTTTTTAGCTTTAATTATGCATGTTCTTCAGTAGGTGGCCTTCTTTCTTAGTAGGTGCTGAATCAATGACCTGGCATAGTGCTAATGGGCACTGTGCTGCTTGAGGTGCCATCTTTCAGAAGAGATGCTAATGGCAAGGTCTCCCTTCTTGGCAATTTTGATAAGTCTTGTAGCACTTCTACCATTTTTTTTCTTTTTTCTAGTAAGGGAAGTGCTAGCATCAGTGTCTTGGCCAAGTTAGGTAATTACGTCCTGTCTCCCTAAATTTTCCGTTGTGCAGTTTTAATTTAACGCGGTGTTCCTTCTCGTCTTGCCCTGGGTTGTTTGTGTCACTGCCGGGCACTCTTAAATAACCGGGACAGCCGCATTTCAGCTGCGCCTGCCTCAGCGACGGCTGCGTTTCAGCTGCCAGCCGGGCAGCTCCTGCGCACGGAGCTTGTGAACCGTGCCCGGGGCGCCGCACGACCGCTTGCAATTATCACATGCCAATATTCACCTGGATAAGCTCCAGCTCCTCTCCTCCCCTGGGGATTTAACTATTGGACTTTATCCTTCCTCTGAGAGGGTAAGCTGCAAGAAGCAGCCTCCCTCTGCAACAAAACGCCGCATTTGGCCGCAACCTTCAACACGTTAATCCCCACAAAGGGACGTGGGGCAGAGCTGCCTGTCCCAACGCGAGGTGTTTCCAAACCAGGCTGTCTCGGGCTCCCTTCCCACCGGCCTCCTCCCTCTTTGGGGGCAGCTTGTGGCCCTGGGGCCGCAGAGGTGGCTGTCGCCAAGAGTTCCCCTTATGCAACGTCCTCCCCTTGGCCAGCCCTTCAACACATAAGTTTAAACAGACTCTGCTGAGGCTGGAAATGAAGCTAATACCAGATCAGACGGGTGCAGGAACCACTATTAATCCAGGGAAGCAAAAGGCTTCTCGAAGCCCTTGGGTTGCTCTGCTGCTGCTCAGGATGAGGTGAATCAGCTGAGCATCCCTCTCCCGAGCTCTGCACATCCATGTGCTCTTAGGTGCTTTAAGAAGAGGAGAGGGGGAAAAAAAACGAGGAAATCACAGTTTGCAAGACAGAGCACGCTGCCCTCAGGGGAGGGAGTAAATCAAGGTAGTCAAGTTTTCATCAGCTTGATTGAAAAGGAGGCTAAAAATAAGCGTTACAAAAACAACAACACAGAGGTGCATTGCAATGCAAACTGTATAACCAGAGCCATCCGAAACAGGCTTAGGGCTTTTTCTCCGTATAGTTTCCAATACAGCTCATGTATTCAAAGTCTCAACTTGAAAATAAAATCATAGAAGCAAAACTTCCATTGCTGTAAATCAGAAAGCCTCCATCGATTTTCCAATTTACTCTATTTGAGGAATCCTAACTATGTATCGTCTAACTTTTCTATAAAACTAGAACTTCAGGCTTTGAGGCTTTTCATATCAATAGTTTCATTGCTCTCACTTTGATCACTTTTTCTATTTTTTTAAAATACAGCATGCTTTTAATGGATGATTTAAAGCTATTCAACCTTCCCTCTTGCCACCCAGAGATACTTTGCATGTGAAAATACCAGTTTGGTCCCCAAATCACCACCATCTGCTCATTTGTGGCAAGATCCAACTTCCATCACAGTGAAAGGGAGTCTTTATTAAGCCCTCAATTGAAGCTGGACCTTGCCATTAGTCATGGGACTCTGCAATAAGCTTAGATTGCATTTTCTTGATAAAAACGAGAGAATTCCTTTATCCATCACTATTATTTTCTGTAATGCCCTTCCAATGAAAAAGACCAAAAGAACCTCCAGTTTTGGAGATCTATCCCATGCACCTAAAGCAGCTGTTGTTTCCCAAATATCCTCTGTCCTGGCATGCCATCACATGCTGGAATTAAATGGCCCTGCAGGCTTGCCTTTCTGCGTCCAGAGGTGAGGATGAGCCGGTAGGTGGGCTGGGGTTTTCTGAAATTGCTGAGCTCTCCCTAGTGTGACACCCAGAAAAAACTATGCTGCAATACCAGGGATTAGTTGGGTTACAGGATCAAGAGAAAAAATCAAGTCAGTCATTGGCGGCAAGTGGAGATCAAACAATGAGAGCAACCAGCCTTGTGTAAGTATCAGCAGCAGGAGGAGACTCAAATGGGTTTTAAACTTGCATGAAGTTTCTCGTAAACCATGATCCCGAGGGACTTTGATAATAATAACAAACAGCCCTCTGTTCAAAGACGGGTATGTGGGAAAGAGGAAAGCTGTTGAGGTGATGACACCCTCCTCCGGATGGATCCCTCCTCCTCCTCGTGAGGACACCACTGGCGCAAAGGGAGGCCGCTGCCCCCTCCATGGTCACCTCCGACCCCTGAAATACAGCGTGGCGCAGGAAGGTGCTTCTTATTTCAACGTGTTTCTGAAGAGCTCATGGCCACAGCCAAAACTATCCCCATGCACCTTGCAGACAGGGCCCACTGCACTACAAAGGTACTTTGCTTCTCTAACTTGGACCCAAAAGATTCCGTATGGACTTTCTCCGGGCGGTATGGCAAGCGCTGCAAGTTCACAGCCCAAACTGACGCCTCCCCTGCTGAATGCGGGTTCCCAGCAGCTGCTGCTCCAGAGAGACATGCTCTACACCAGTGGGTGTGCTGAGATAAACTGGGGCTTTAGCATGCATGGGAGTAACTGCTGCTATTACAATTCCACACATGATTTGCTCATAAAATGGTTCACATCTGTAGGGTTATGAGGTAGGATTTTGCCTTACATATCCTACTTGCCACTATAGCCCAGTACTGAAAAAACAGGATGCTCCAGGGCATGATAGCATGAATCCGGGAGTGGAAATTCCAAGCATTTTCAAAGCTGGCAGTGACTAGAGGAAGGAGCTTTATGCCTGCTGTGCAGATATGAGCTGGGATTTGTCTACCCGAATTACAGGTCTACGGTACAAATGCCTGCCCTGGAATTATTTTTGCTCAGCTCCCTTTTCAACCAAGGGGAGAAATTAGGACTTGTGGGTTTTCTCTCCTCTTAAGGTGCACAGGGAACAAGCACATAGGAGTCGTGCTACAGAAAGACCTGCTCTTGTCCCGTGTCATGGGAGAGCTCACACTGCTAGCTCCAGCACACACAGATGCTGGAGGTTTGCTGGGCTTAAACTGACCTTGATCTCTACCTGAATTCTCCGTCGCCCAGAGATCGATGGTGCCCTGGCACTGCTCAGTCCAGCTCATCCTAAATTTAGCCTCTCTGCAGCCCTGCATAAAACCACGGAGTAGGAGGGCGACCAGGTGGCGACCTACTATGAGGAGCAAACCAGACAAATTTGCACAAAATGCCGTGGATGAAAAATTCCAGCCCTGCTCCAGAAAGGAGGCGCGATGCCCGTGGTAGAGACCTCAGATACCCTGCAGGGCAAATGAAGCAGAGCAGGACCCACCTGGAGCCTGGTTTGGGTGAGACCCTCACGCCACCCTGAAGGGACTCAGGCTTTCAGCCCTCGTCTCGAGCAATGACACGTTCCAGCACAAGCACTGCAAGGACAAGAACCTGCTGGGCTCTGCGCAGCCTTGGGAGGCCTGTTGAGAGAAGCCAAGAGGCCCAAGTGCACCCTGAGGAGTTTCCCGACGGCGAGGCCCAGCTGCAGAGGTCCAGGTGAGCTGTGGGCGCGTGGCGAGGCGCACGTTCCTGCGAGGGAGGCGCTGCAGGCTCCTGCCCCCGAGACGGGCAGGACGACGGCTCCCCTGCGCTGCCCCCCAAGGACGGCAGCCATCCACGCTCCCTTATTCAGGCCGCCCGTTTCAAGCCCACTCCCTGACGTTTGACCGGATGGCAGCAGTAGCCCCCACTGGCGGATCTCGCTCCTTGGAGCTTGGGAACAGCCAACAGGGCGAGGTTTTGGTGGTGTGTGAGAATACAGACATCAGAGGAGGCGCGGAGCCTCGTGTGGATCGCAGCGTGACGCGGCACGAGAGCTTGTGCCCTCTGCCTCCGTGAAGTGCTTGGCAGGCGGCGGCGCTCAGCAAGACCACACAGTGTCTGTAGTGCCTCTTTTCAGGCAACCAGCTTTTGTATCGTATTCCCTAAACACTGGAAAATGAATTGCTCACAACTGCAGCCCTCACGCAAGAGCAACGTATCTGATATAATCTGAAGGAGATAACTCGTTTCATCAAAGGATCCCATGGGACACTGTGTATCCAAAGCACAATAGCTCCAATCCTGTAAGAGGTTCTTGCTTAAATTTACACACAAGATGCTCCACTGAAATCCAATCACACGCCTAAACCCAGGGACTAGCAGCGCACAAGAATTATGTTTGTCTCTACCGAGAGCAAACCTCGGTAGGACAAAGTGTGAAAATAGCCTGGGCTGTGTGAATTCCCGGAGGAATTCAACAGTCAGATCTGGATTTTGGCAGGAGCGCACAGACTGTCACCCTGCTCTCTCCCAGCCTCTTTTACTAACCTGCTCAGTCTCAATGTGTGCATTAATACTGATCAGGCCACCTACAATATAGCCTTTTGCTATAGAGAAGGACAAGCCTTAAGTCACATCTCATACAGATTGCCCGACAGCCCCTGTTGCAAGCTGTGACCCCATCAAAACCTCCTATCTAGAATGTGTCCCAAACGTAAGAGCGGTCGTACCAAAGTGCATGACCTGCGTGTGCTTGAATTTCCCCAGAGTCTAGAGTTTGGGCTTTGGTCAGTGCCATCTTTCAATGTGCAAGGACAAATTTCAGAGCATTCATTTCAAACGTTACTGCTCTTTGTGCTCAGATCCGGAACTGTCACACGGTGTTGGACCAATAGCGCATCCTGCTTCTCCAGCCATGGTCTTTTCAAAGGAAGGATGAAAAACAGATGTCAGACCAACTGTCTTTAGACTGTGAGGGAACACCAAGCCTGCATTTGGACTCAAATGTGACCCTGTGCCACCATGAAACCAGAGCTTAACCTGGGATGGGTTTTCCCATTGCTTGGATAATCATGACCAAAATGCAGTTATTTGCACTCTCTTGCAACCACCTTTTCGACTGACCTTCCACTGAGAACCCTACTTCTAAGCTCACAACATAGTGAACACTTCATAAAAGTGTTGTCCATGTGCATCCTTTTTCTCTCCCCTCGCCTCCTTTCTGCCCCTCCAGAGCAATGGCAAGAGGCTCTGTTGTGCCACCAGTCAGATGTTTTTAAGGCTGGTAAGCTCAAACTCATCCCCTTGCCAGCTCCTCTTCCCAGGGACAACCCTTACATTAGAAATCCAACCTCTATTTTTGTCTATATACACCACAAAAAAACCAACCAACCGAAAAAAAAAAACCCTCAAGTGTGTAGATATGAAAATCTTGAAACAGCACAAAATGAAAAATTGTATCAGTATTTTACTGAGAGTTTAGACTCACTTTTATGTCACGCAAATATATTTTAGAATACCGGGACCGCAGTGGTGAGAGAATAAATGGGCCATAATTTAATCTCCTCTCCACCTATCTCGTTGCCTTTGGAAATTAAACTGTCCTGTTTTACACTGATGGTTTTACGAGCCTGCGCTCCCCGGGCGGCAGAGATTCCCGCGCCCTTGGGAAGACGGAGGCGCCGCGCGCTGCATGGCGAGGCCAGCGCAGAGCTGCCGTGTCCCGTCGCTTCCAGCTGCTCCAGACCCGCTTCCGGAGCTGGAGCCGCTGCCTCCAAGTGGCCGCCGGAGCCATCGGACCGCCGGGCAACACGGACTCACCCTGTCACACGCTGGTTCTGCGTCCCTCAAAGCCATGTAACCGCTCTGCACTTAATAACCCACACGCCTGTCCTGAGCCCCCCTTTCAGAGCTGAATCCTTTTGGTTTCTTCCACCAAACTGACAAGATGAAGGACTCTCTTTCTCACGTGTATCTTTTAAGGGATCCTGTATGGAAGGTGCTCGGCTGTGGCACTGATCTGGACACATGCTTGGTCTCGATCCCAGAGAACACACACGTTACAGGTTTCCTCTAAGCTTTCAGTATTATTCCTGATCCCAATGGTTTTACTTTGTCAGTCCAGCTGATACCAACCCGAAGAGAGCAGTTTGAGGGTGGGTTTTGTCTAGGTGGGAGCAGAGGAGAAAACCCCGAAGGAAATGATGGCAGTTTCTCATTCCAGCGTAAGGACGTGCTGTGGGCATTGGCGTAGTCTGGCTGCGAAGCAGGCAGAGCTGCCGCTGCGCCTGTTCCCCGCGCCACGCAGGGACCCAGCGCGGGGCACATCTGTACACGGGCAAACACGAGCGTGCGTGGCGATGGCGTGTGCAGGATGCACGAGTCCAGGGTGCCGTTCCTGCAAAGAGGGAGCCTGCTCCCGAAGAGCCGGTGGTGCCTGCTCTCCTGAGCGCTTCGTTTGGGAAGAACTTCATTCCCATGAGGGTGACGGAGCCCTGGAACAGGCTGCCCAGAGAGGCTGTGGAGCCTCCTCTGGAGATCTTCAAGCCCACCTGGCTGTCACTCTATGCCCCGTGCTCTGGGTGTCCCTGCTGGAGCAGGGGTTTGGACTGGGTGATCTCCAGAGGTCCCTTCCAACCTCAACCAGTCTGTGATTTAGGGTCGGGGCTGCCTCAGCTTCGAGTGTCTTATTGACACTAGACTGCATCCTGCAAATCCCTTCTCCTGAAATTCCCTTGGATACGAGGCGAAACCTCGAATCTGGCCACATTAAAAAGGGGAAAAAAAAAAGCAATTGAAAAGTTTCAGTGTCAAAGAGTGTTTTCTGCTTTATAAAGAAATTCAGGAAACCCTTCAGTTCAGTTAAAAGTCTAGAAAGAAAGAAAAGCAAGAGGGTGAAGCTGGAGAGGGCCAGGCCCTACTGCAGGGTTTGATCTGTCGCTGAGCAGAGGGCTCGCTGCTCATCACCTGCATCTTTCCTTGCCTCAGACCTGCAGTCTAAAACAGAGATCTCAAACTTCCTTCACTGAGGGATTAAGAGCAGACGCTATTTTCGAAGTTAATGAAACACTCCGAGAGGGCAATTTGGCAAGAAAGGCTTTTCATCTGCCAAGGATCTCAAAGCACTTTACCATTCAAATGAAGTGATATGGATGGCTCGCGCACTGCCTGCTCCACGGTAGCCAGCTGAGGAGTGGACTGCGAGCAGCACTGAATAGTTCCCTCTAACCCAGCATAAATCTTGAGGAACGTAATTGAAGGATACCTCTCTCGGCTGAAATGGGAAGGGGAACGTAGGTGGAAGGAATATAATTACCTGGGTTGCAATTTGACACGGGGAGCGTATTGCTCTTTCTTTATAAGCCAGATTTATCCACTGCGAGTGCTGCTGTGCATGCAACACACAACAGCTAGGTCCAAGGGCTCCAGTCAGAAATTGCTACCCGACCTGAACAGCTTCCTGCAGGAAGCAGCTTCTGTATTTAACACAACACACCTGAAAAGCGCAGGCTTTTGTGCTTGGCTCACAGGGTTCGGGTCTCCGGGGCTGTTTCTTTGGCCCCATGATGGATTCTGTGTCCCTGGACAAACAGTGGCCAGGGAACTGCCAGTGTCGGGTCCTGGGACAGCGGCTGCACTCGGGCCCCACTGGAAATAAAGCAGCATCGAAAAAGGAGCCTCTGAAAGTGGGTGCGAGTGTGGGTTAGAAGGGCTCTTGCCAAAGTAAGCTTTTGGGGCTGGTATAGAGCACAGAGTTTGGAGGAGCTCTGTTTCTGTGTATCGTGCCAAGTTGGCAGAAATGCAGATTTGAAATTTAGAAGTGCTTGCTAAGGAGCTGAACAAGAAGGAGGAATGAGAAAACAAGGAATTAATAGTTTTTTTTTTCTTTCATAAACTAAATCCTGAGCTAGTTTTTTCTTTTATGGTAATCTTAAATTATTTATCCGCCTTTCTAGGTCAGGAGATTGGAGTAACTTTCATATGTGACGCTTGCCTGTAGTCGCGTGGTACAAAGCGACTGCCACAGGATGCTCTGCTAGTCTGCTCTGCTGCACTGGCTTGTAGGGGGATTCACCTGGGGGTCGTTTGTGGTGTGGGTGCCGACATTGCGCCCGGCGGAAGCCTCATGCCCCTCCGTGAGAAGAAAAAATAGCAGAACATGAAAAATAATAAAGGAAACTAAATAACACAGCATCTATATGAAGGATGCTGGAGATACTTCCCTAGGGAAAAAGGAGCAGGTTTTTCATTCTCTTTCAAGTCTGTTGTCTTTTTGTGAAGTCTGTTTATTCTCAGGATTCAGAAGCAGAACTTACTTAAAGGACAAGGCACCGAAGGCACCCGGATGCACTTCAGCAATTTTGGACCCACAACTAGGAAAGAGAAAGCAGGACTGAGAGGTGTCATTAAAAACACCAGTATTCTATATTAAAAAATACGCAACTTGGCAACATCTCCCATAGCAGCTGAGAAATCATCTGGTTAATGTGAAAAAGGGTTTCCACGTGAGTAGAGCTGCCGTGGGGTGAGAACAGGACCGTCCACAACAGGCAGTATCGGGATTCTTTAATTTTAACTACCGTTAAGTGCTAGGTTTGACTTTCAGGCAGGCAGTCCGAACTCCAGACATACGACAGCCTCCTCCAGCTGTCAGGTTGCTTCCTTTAAACAGCAGTGAAATTCTGACCAGGCAGGGCAACGAGCCCTCGAGTAAGTCAACATACAAAAAGGCAATAGCAAAGAGAGCCGCTGGTCCCACGTCCCGGATGAGTGACCTACGTAATTCCCACACCTCAAACGGAAATAAGAATTAGGAATGGACACACAGAACCGCCACGAGGAGCTGGCCAGGACCCAGTTGTGGATCTCCTGCGGCCTGAGGCCTCCGTGCTCCGCGTCCGTGACGTGGGTGCGGATGGCGGCGCGGCTGGGGCAGCCCCACGCCTGGAGCGCGCAGCCCCACTTCCCACGCACCGGCCCCGCGCCCGCAGACCACGGAGCGACCCCCGGCCCCAAGAGCAGCAAGCGCACAGCCAGGCCACTGCTCCTTGTCCTTTCTCTGTTAATTGTGCTCATAGGACAGAACCGATGAGAATGTCGGGTGATTGTTAAAAAGGAACAAAAAAAAAAAAGAAAAAATCTGACGGCAGCACAGCTAACGCTTAATCTATTTATGTCACAAAACAGAGGCAGACTGCCGTTAATATGCTAGCGAGGCATAGAAATCCCTGCTAACCTATTACCGAGGGACAAGCTGCTGTGCTGGCTCTTCAGAGAGCGGCGCAGGCTCTGCCCCGGTGCCAGCCTGGCAGCCCCTTCGCCCCACGGCTCCTCCTTGGGACACACGCGGGGCCCGGGGATGCCAAGGAGCTGGGTGAGAATCCGCTCAGCGCGGGAGGCGCCGCTCTGCCCGGGAGGAGCTGGCAGCCCCTGGGCACTCGTGCCACGTGTCCCCAGGCCGCGTTAACCACATCCCGAAGGAGGTTGGCAGGGCCAAGACACCCCAGGAGGGGAGCCAGGAGGGGAGCTCCCCTGCGCCCTGTGCCCGGTCTCGCAGGGACGGCAGCCGGGACGGCAGGGCTGCACGGCAGGGCACGTGTGGCTGCTTGGCCTGGCAAGCCGGCCGGCGCCTTCCGTCCCGTGCTCCGCGCTGTCCCGGCGGGACGTCGCTCCGCTGAACTGCACCCACGTCCGAGAGGCTTCTCCGCTTTTGCCACGCAGTGCCGCGGGTGCGCTCGGAGGAGCAGGCGGCCCCCAGGGTCAAAGCAAGCGCCGCTCCCACGGGAAGCAGAGCCGGGCGTCTCCCGTGCGCTGCCCTGCCCTCCCTGCCACCAGCCTTCTGCTAAGCGCCGCTACCTGCAGCATCTGACAGCAGAGGTGACAAACGGCGTGCCGCTTGAACTGGAAACGTGAGGGGTAATCGGCACGAATATCAATGCGTTCACACACGACACAAACCCATCCCTTTCAGGGCTTTGGGCCTGTGCTCAGGGGTGACCTGAAAACATCCCTAAGGGAAAATGGACGAGGCCTCCGAGCCCAGGTGGTTTACAGAAGACAAACAGTGGAAAACCTGCAAATCCCAAAGGGATTCACTGCAGGGGCATGGAAACCTCTCAGCTGGGAAGTTCATTTGGAAATTTTCCAGTTTCATTGAAACTGGATGTCAAGCTTTCTGATAACAACAATCCATTCCCATGTGACTGACATTTATGTGTTGCCAGAAAGCCTTTTTCCTATCACTGTCTGTCATAACTGCAGGTGAACACATCTGCAACGAGGGGAGTCTCATCGGTGGCTTCCATGAAGCGAGGAGGCCGGTCCTCTGCAGGTGTGACGGCTGCTAGGCACCCACAGTGCTGAAGGAAACAGCAGTTTGGGCAATCCACAACCCTCAGTTAAAAACTCCAATGCATCTCTATTGTCATTTTCCTGTATTAAACCAGTAATTTTCCGAGAAATTTCTCCAGTTTAAGAACGAGACAGAAATCTCTATATAACTGCGAGAACAGTGAGGGAAAAGCCGCAGCGCGCCGGCACCGAGCGTGCCCCAGGATCAAGCCCTGCAGTCAAACACGAGGAACCCAGGCAGGTCCCGCCACGGCCTGGAGCTCGGTCCCACCCTTTCCCCACTGCTGCTGCCCCATGAGCTCTGCCCGGGGCTCTCCCCAGCGCAGGCAGCTCGTAGCTTCATCGGCTGGGACGCTCCCACTTAAACAATAAAATCAAATAGAAATCCTGCAGCCTCAGGAGATGCTGAAGGCTGGAGCTGACACAGGCGCACCGCTGACAGCAATGGATAGGATCCCTGTACCAATGTCAACTGCTGCAGATGCTGCCCAGGCTTCCTGTAACCTGCCTTTGTGCCTGGGTTTCCAAGCAAATTAGAGCGAGACAGCAGAAAATTCCAGATCTCTGGAAGATAAAATGGAAGCACTGAAAAGAAAAAAAAAAACAAACCAAAAAAACTTGCCTACCTTGACTAGCTACATGCTTCCCCAAACTAAAGCAAATTTCCATCCTTAAGAGTGAAAAATCCATTATTTGTACAATTTATCACATAGAAAGTACCATAATGTGTATTTATGGCATAAATTGTTTAGTTTTGAATAAATGAAAAATAGCTCCCCAGTTAGAGATGGAGCTGAGCTGCATAAGAAGGCATTAAAGTGCACTTTTTGCCCGTTGATACCTCTTTTTAAGGATAAAAATTAAAATGTTGAAAATAGAAAACATCAATAATCTTGAAGGTTTTATTCACAAGGCTCAGTAAAAGTATGTAAATAGAGAATTAACGTCATAACGTAGATAAAAAGTGCATATTTCTAGAGAAGAGGCATGGAAAGCGGATACGGTGCGTGGTGATGCGCGTGTGTCCATTACAACCCGGTTAATGCCGCACGATACCAAGGACCAACAGCGAGGCTGGCTGTAAGTTATGGTCTGTGTTTGTGGGTATAGCCGCACTTACATATATCATGTGTAACTGCCAGCGTAGCGAGGGTTGAAATACAGACTGTGTGGAAACGCCTCTGGGATTTAAGTGAAGCAGTAATATCACTATTTTAAACCCCACTTCAAAACCCTTAGACGACTTCTTCTGGGTGTGTGTGTGTGTGGGGGGGGAAGTCCCACATAAAAGCTGGATTTAAACCTTTCTTCAAATTCCCAGGCCACGCGTGTGTCAGCCGCCCAAGCAGCCACCCGCTTTCCAGGCCCTGCGTGCAGCCAGTTGTCGCCCCCACCTTGCTGGTGCCCCCAGGACGCGCTGATGCCGTTTGAGCATCTCGCTGTGGCTGCCTGGAGCAGCTGCAGTGACGCGAGCCACCCCGCACGAGCCACGGACAAGAAACCAGGGCAGGAAGGAACATTTTCGGCTTTTGCAAGTTAAGTAGAGAGACGGCGACGGCGCTTCGGTGAGGGAGATCAGAACGCAATTATGCATGGGCAGAACCGTATTCAGTAATGATCCATCATGCTGTCTGGGCTGCTTTACATGCAGCAAGATCATCTGCTTTAATCTCCCCGCTCTCCAGATCCACACGGAGCATCATATATTATGCAGAGAGGTGCTTGGGCGGCAGTGCTGAGCTCCCCGCTGCAGCAGGCTAGGTTTGTGGCGCGGGGGATGTTTCTGTGGTCATTTTTAAGCCCCCAGCAGGCACCCCGGGCAGGAAGGTGCCTCTTGTCAGGCACCGCTGCTGCCCTGGCCCTGCAGCCAGTGCGGGGGACACACGGGACCAGCTCGATGCCGGGGCGCCGTCTCCCCTCCTGCTGCAACAACTCAACCAATTCCACCTGGGGGAACCGGCTTCTCCTGCAAGGCGACGTGTGCAGGCACAGGGTGCGCCAGCACAACCGACCCGAACGCTGGCGCTTGAGCAAGGACAGCGCGACCCGGGAGCTCCCGGTTTTGAATGCATTAGCAGGGAGCTCGGCGCTCCTGAGAGACTGTTTATAGGAAGTGCTCCTGAACGTAAGCTTGAGCAGAGATAGCTCCCATTTAGAGCTGGAGATGGACCTTTTATCAAAAGCTGTGACAGGCTGGCTTAAGAGCAACTGCCACAGGTTCAGCTATAAAAAGAACCACCACTTTCACCTATTGTTTCAGTTGTTTTTCCTGCAATCTTAGCAAGAATTTAGAAGATGGTATAACGTCATATGTACATCTATATATATATATATGTATCCTTGGCTTTTTTAGGCATATATCACCTTGCTCAGGCAATACTTGATCACATCCTAAAATACTTCCATCTCCTAGAGTTTCTCTCTCATCAGGCTTATTTCATCTCAGACGAGTTCAGATAACTTCTGATTTTGCATTTATCCAAATCCGAGGTGCCGAGGGGAAAACAGACTCCTGTAATTTTTCAGCCGATAAGAACTGTACAAGTAGAGTTGTGCACTGGCCGTGACTTGGAGCACTGGCCGCCACCTTGCCCTCACCGCCAAGCCCCGGCAACGCTGCCGAGTGGCACCGGCGGCAGGGAGCACAGACACCGTTACACCCTAGCGGAGGTGCTGCTCGTCCAGGGCCAGGGTGAGCGGGACCGTAACGTGCCCGGGCGGTACCAGGACACCAGTGGCCTTTGCCAGTCGGAGGTGCCGTGGGGAAGAACAGCCAGCAAGACCTTATGTGCTCGGCTCAGCAAAGCAATGGGGCCGTTCCTCTTCCAGCATCCACCTAGCTGAGCTGCAAGTCGATGATTTTGCATACTGCCTGGCGCGGCGCTTGTAAGCTGCTCTCCTTAAGGGAAGGGAGTCAAGTATCTTGTCTGTATTACACTGTTTGCGCTGGCGGGGTCAGATGTTAAAGCACTCACGCCGCAGCACTGGCGGCACGCAGTGCATTCATTATGGGTAGCATCTTGCCAGCGGCGTGTGCTCGATAAAGGTCAGTTGACCTTCCCGAGGATGCTTCAAGCAGCAGAGGCAGCTAAGTGAAACCAACCCCCACAGACTCGCAGTGCTTTTACCGGTGTCATTTGCAGCGTGGCTTGTCCGGAGACAACGCTGCCCTGCAAAGCCCCGAGCTGCAGCCCTCCGGAGCCGCTGCCCAGCGCGGGCTGGGTGTTCATCAGGCACCGGGCAAGCATTGCACGCGGGTGCAAGGAGGAATGCAGGAACTCTCCCTCTTATCTGGAGCAAGACAAGGGCCTGCAGAGGGCGACAGCATGAATTTAGCAACACAGAGGAGGGCACAGCTTGTTAAGCACCCTGGCACGGCAGCCAGTCTCCTCTGCCTGCGGCATCCAGAGCCTGCCAAGATCCGTGCAGCAGCTCCCGTTGACGCCGGGAGGCTGCACCCAGCGCTTCCAAACGAGCAGTGCACTTCAGGAGTCACATCTCGTCAGGTTTTAATGTGGCAGGAGCAGCAAAGCAGAAAGCACTAACAGACCAGGCTAATCCTACTTTTAGGAGCAGTTACTTTCACGCAACAACAATTGCCCATACCCTCAAACTTCAAGTGCTGTTGAGGTGCACTCCTGATCTCCAGATACTAATGTTCACTTAGCTCTCTCAGTGCGATACTTGGATGTCCTACTGGAAGTTTTAAAAAGAGTTTTAAAACTCATTTTAGAATGAGCTGAAAGCAGCGTTCATCCTGCACGATCAGGAATCCTTTCAAAGGGCTGCTGTTATCTCCTCTGCAAGCAGAGGTTTCCGTGCCCCCAGGCACAGTGATCCAGCCCCATGGTGCCTGGAGGAGGCAGAGGGCTGTACAGCAGCAGGAACACCTTAAGAGGAAGGAGGAAAGCGCTGAAACTTTCTTGAAATCTGCCCCGAATTAGCAAGGGTACCTTCTCCATGCCAGGCGATGACATGGAGAAGGATCTAGGAAGATGGATCTTCCCAGGATGGGAAGAAGTGACAAGGATGGGTCCCAAGTGCCAATCAGGCATTAAGCAAGCACAGCAGGATCCTTCCCACCTGAGATGTCCCTGGATCATCTCTCCATGGTCTTCCTGTTTTGCTGCTGGAAAAGCTGAACTAGCTAAACTGTAGCTTGGTCACTGAAGGATGACAGAGACCCAAACCGTCACCCTGGGAAAACATGCATTAGAAGAGCTCCTATAACAGCAACAACAGCAACCACAAATAATTCATACCGCTATTGTTTGCAGAGATTCAGCACTCCAGCAGCACTGCAAAGAAGTGTATGCTATGGTAGGGCATTCTCTGTGAAATCCTGGCTTTTCTTTTTCCCACAAATGCACACAGACACTCATCAATGTTGTCAATTAGCAGCAAACAGCCTCCTGATTTGGAGGGGCAAGGCCTTAAAAACCCCCTTTCCATTTTGCCTAATCGGTTGGGACCACGTTTCATTCTGTTCCAAACAATAGATCATTTGTAAATGCACTCTATCTTTTGTAAATAAATCTGACAGCATTAGAGATAAATCCGCAGTCCCTCGAGGGCGAGATTGGCGCACAGCTGCACGCTGGTATCAAGTGCACACCTACCATTAGTCTCAAAAATCGGAACCTACTGACATAATGGGTAGTTGTGATCACGGCACAATAAAGCTTTCTACCCAGTTCCGAAATTTTTCTGCCGCTGTTAATCATCTCTGTTTGCAGCCATGTTTCTTGTTTACCAGCAAACAGCCGCCTGCAGACAGGCTGAATACTTCTCCATCAGCGCCACCATACAGTCACACGCGAATTGCCAGCAAGGGGGCTGCCCTCTCTCCATACCCGCCTGCTCCTTCTCCCTTCCCCGCCCCGCAAACTCAATATAGTTTCTGTAAAGCTGCCCCTCCCTGACCCCAGAGGCCAGGCTGTACCTGCCTTAGGTGTTCTCCTATGGGTGTCCTGCCTTGCCCCTTTTCGGGCTTGGATTAAGGAGCACACAGCACGCGCAGGGAGCCGGGGGAGGACGGGAAGCGGCAACGAGCGGGGCTGATGCCGCCACGGCTCCGCGGCAGCTGCCAGCGCAGGTTAATTACCTTCCCGAAGAGCAATGATTCATCTTTCCCCCGTACCATAACATCCTGCAATGCTAATTCTCGTTTTGAAGACAGGAAAACTAATGACACAGAAAAGGTTTAATACGTATAACTCAAAAGAAGGAATAAATTGCCATAACAGGGTATGAGACTCCATCAATAAAAACGCATACCAAAAGATCACAGCACAGAGTATTCCCAGAACATAAATATTTTCTAGGATGTACCATCATTAGCAAAACCCATCAAGCTTTTGTTTCAATAAACAGCATCTGCCATGAGCCTCTTTCCCAAAACAGACAGTATTAAACAAAGTTTGGTCTCTCATTTATTAAAGGGGTAGAGCATGGGCTGGTGTCTCACTGCCCCATCACCCCGTCAGCTGCACGAGGTAGACGTGCAGCCAGCTTCTCCTCTAACCACCAGAGACCATCGCCCCGGTCAGCACTGCTAGAGATGCCCAAGGCAGTGAGAGATGCCAGTGAAGAGGGCCCAAGGATCCCAGCTTCGGTGGCAGAGCAAGTCAAGAGCAGGAGCAAGAGGTCCTGCCCTTGTCCTTGTTCACTCCAGAGGGGACCCCCCAGCAATGACCGTGAACCATCCTCTGCCTTCCCCTCCAAGGGGGCTGAGTTATGAGCCCAAGGTGCAAGATTCTCTCTCTCTCATGACCAATTCCATAAATTACTTAATTTTATATATATATATATATTTAATTAACTTCCCCTCTGCTGCCATTCATCCTCACTGCGTTTCATGTTATTTTATGAAATTAGCTGCCAAACTATAATGCGCTTCACGACATAAGGTTTTGCTTACATAAAAATAAAACAAAAGTAAAACAAACAAACAAAAAATAGCACCATGGGAGGTGTTTACCCAAGTTTGTGTTTTGGGTGGGCTGGTTTTCTGCCTTCACTGGCAGCCTGCCATCACCCTCAGGCCCGCACTGCCTTTGTGCTGTACAGCGCCGAGGGGAAAGGGGCTGGGTGTGTGAAATAAAGTCATCCTTAGAGCACCTCTGAAATAGCATTTCAGCTCCCTCAAGCCAGGCTGCAATAGCTAGTGCAATACCACGAGCAGATTGCTCTACCTTCCCAGATGCTGGAGTGGCAGGAGTGCAATGTCCTATAACTCATGCTGAAAATCATAGAAAAATCAATGTAAACTGAGCGGGGAGAAGACAGTCCCATTACAAGAAAGTAGTTTTCAGACTCTCCCGTGGCACTAGCTTCCAGAAAGCAGGACACAGCACGTAGTGGGTAATGCTCTGCTGACTGAAAAAACATGATGTATGTCGAGGGGGTGGAAAGAACTGCTGTCTCTCATATTCAAGCACTTCAGACAGCGTTTTCGTAACATGCAGGTTAAGGCCATGCCTGTACCTCTGAGACAACTGGGAGAAACAAGGGGAAAAAGCTCCCTCAAGCCAACCCTTTCACATGTTCCTGTTCATTCCCTCCGCCTGAGGACCTGCTGGTTCTCGTCGCAGACCCCGCAGCAGCGTCAGCCAGTAACAGGCCTGTGCAGCCAGGATTACACCGAGCCCCCTCGGAACTGCTAAGCTGGCATCTCGGCCCGGGCGCCTGGATCACGACGGCATCAACGGCAGCGGGAAGAACAAAGCCAAGCAGCCCCAGCCCTACGTTCTGCGTTAACCAAGAGCAGCAGGTCCACAGCCGTGCTGCCTTTGTCAGCTATTTCCCCTTCTCAGTTCCCTCCTTAAACTTCAGTTACCTACACAGCTCGGAAGGTCATTCTGGCCTCAGCACAGCAGGCAAACCCGCCTCAGTTCCTGCTATTTCATACAAGTTCCTTCCCGTGTCTGTGAGTTAGCCGGGCTCCTTCCCGAGGCAGGGGCCGTCCGCAGAGGCTCTGCCGGCCTTGGCTCCCTCTGCTTTCCTACACGCTCCAGGGGTAATAGATGAGATCTCTCATCTGCCTTGGCAAATGGAGCAGCAAGCAGGAGCTCCTGAATGTTTTAAAGCAGAGAATATTAAACTCGGGTTCAATTGCTTCAGAAAAAGTCAGTAATATTTCCTCATCTCCATTTTTCTTTCCTCTGCTCCCCTTCCCCTTCTGTGGCTGCTGCCGACTGCAGTTGGCAGTATAACCTCACCGACAGCGTGCTCGGATCAGATGTTGTGCTTTGCAGCTGCCCCTCCTCTCCTGCCTCTGGAGCAGGATAATGAGACACTCGGCAGCTCCCGGTCGGAGCACGGCTCTCCAGCAGCCAGGGAAAGCAACCGGCTACTGCTGCATCACCACGAGGCAGCAACGAGAAACAGACCTGCTCTGAATGGGAAAATGGCCCCTTTCCATCATGGGCTCTCGCCTGCTAAGCAGCCCGGCCCATCGTCGCGGTTCTAGAGGGTGTACACAGCAATTTGCAGGCCACACCGAGGGCAGTGATTTGCGCCTAGAAACTGCCACACACCCTCCTCGGAGGGCTGAAGCCAGGCTCTACCGCAGGGCCACGCGCACGATGAAAAATTCATGAGCTGCAGTTATTCGGCATGTGTGGTTCGCTCTCGTTTTCTGCTGCTCTTCAGAGCAATGCAGCAAAATCATGCAAGCCCAGGTTTTCTGGAGGCTCCCCTGTGCAGGAAGCTGAGGCAAGCTGTGGAGCTCTGAGGGATGAAGCACCAACAGCACAAGCCTCCGTGACAGGCAAGGCCCTTGTTTCCCTTGGGAAACGCATGCCTGGGGAGCGGGAAAGCCCAGCTTGCGGCACGGCACACGGGACCCTCCTGCTCTTCCTTCCCTCGCAGCGCTGCCTCTCTCTGCACTCTGCTGCACCATGGCACATGGGCGGGTGGGAGCTGCCAAACGTAACCCCAACTTCCACCTTTAAAAGCCTTTTTTGACACGTCTGTTTAACAAGAAGTAACACAAGCCTGACCTGATTCGTGCAGACCCCTTTGCTACTTTTGCCATGATGGAGAGGAGGCTGCAGAAGGTGCCGGACACCTCCTAAAGGGCACTGCTCATGGTCAATGCTGCGAGACAGACCCTCCGCTTTTCCCTGCCATTCAGCTGGATGCCATTTCCATGTAAAACATAGTCAGAATGGTTCCTGACAGCACTGCCCTTTGGGGACAGAAACATGTCCTTTATACCAACGAAGGCAAGAAAGGGATCTTGTGATCTGTGGTGGGGTTCGCAGTAGCTGCACACCCCGGGATCACACCCAGCTATCGCTCTCACCATTTTCTAGCCAAAGTTAAATGGCAGAGAAGTCTATAGGCCCTTTAAAACAAAGGTCAAGACAGGCCTCCTGCCTGCCCCACTTCCGCAAGGGCTGCGAGGAGGGCAGGGGCTGCGGCTCCCAGGTCACCCGTGAGGCTGCAGCCTGCTCCGGAGCAATGCTGAGCGCCACAAAGACGCTCGCTACCGTTTTCTTGGAGCACCGCCATGCCACCACAGGTGCCCCTTGTCGCCCCTCTGAGCCTCGCCAGATCCGTTTTACTGGTGGACGCTGCACTAGTCCAGTGGATGGACAGAAGTTTCCATAAAGCAGGAGGAGCAGAAACAAAAGGCACCTTCCCAGGCTGTCCTAGAGCCATCAACACAACCACGCTCCCCACTGCCTCTCTCTCCCAACCATTTTAGAAGGTCATATACTGTAAAATTACCTTTTCCCCTTCCAGATGCCCATTTCATTACTTTTATCATATTAAGCACTCAACTGTCTCTTCTTTTTATTTGTTTTTGCAGTAAATCAACGCCGGACGGGTTTCACTGCTTAACACCTAGTGTTTAAAGAGCCAGTGGTGCTCTAGCCTTCTTTTTCTTTCTCACATAGACTGAGTCTGTGTGGGAGTTGAGATAAGTACTACTACTCCTTTAATAGTCAACAATTTAAGACAGCATTAGAGGTGGCCCAAAAATTCAAGCTAAGAGCTGCCACCAACCTGAATGTAAGCAGAAGGTGTATTATTGGATTATAAGGTAGATGCAATGGATAGCTATAAAGGAAAGGAAACAATATTAACCTTCTTTTGAAATCCAATTATTATTTTGAGGAGTGAGGGAAGCAGGAGGTCTATAAGCTTTGGCACTTAAAGTTGCCAAACAGAAAAGGCACTAAGTGATTTACAGAAACACTTTAGACATCAGGAAGAACTATAGAGAAAATGCAGCACGTGGGATGACCTAAAGTGGGGAAAAGGCTCCAGTGCCTGCGAGCTGGGCTCACAGATGCACCGCAGAGAAGGTATGGGGGAAGGAACAGATCTGGTCTAACGCCCTCTATCAAGAGGCAACCTGGGGAACTGCACGTGGCAGCCAGCACTAAACTGCAGCTGACCCGTGCTGCCCCAGGCAGCCCCTGCTGCAGCCCGCACTGGGGCTGAAATACCTTGGATCTGAGCAGTCCTGTTCTGCTGGTGCTAAAGCCAAGGCCAGAGGGAGGCCGTCGGGTCTAAGGGCTCCTCCTGCCCCTCTAGGTGTTCATGCTTGTTCTGCCCCGTGCTGCTTTTTTACCAAGGAGCAGTCGCCAGCCTGCAAACCCACATGTCCGGACCCGAATCTCCTGGTGGAGGCTGCAGTGCAGCTCCAGCCTCTGCCCTGCAGCTCTGCTTGCTGTCGCTCGCATCGCAGGAGCTAAGCACAATCTCTGCCCTCCCGAGGCAGCATCCATGGCAGCATTCCTCCGTGACGGGGCAGGCGTTGCTTGGCTCCGCACCCAAGAGCCTCCGCGCTGTAACGGAGCCGGAGCCGGGAAACACTCGCCGCTAGCGCTCACCGACTGAACGTCGCCTTGTTTCCTGGCGCGGGGAGCCCCGCTCAGAACTTGTCCATCCCCGTTTGCAGGGAACGTGTGAACCCTGCACAAGCTGAGACGTGCAGGGACGTGGTGGCTGTGTGACGGCAGCTCTTCTATCGCCTTTCTTGCTCACTGCTCATCTGACAAGCTCGGCTTAGCCAGGCGGTAGGGAAAGAAGGCACCCTTTTCACACGGATACGTTCACTTGTCACTTAACTGCATCACGCGGCCGGAGCCAGAGTTTAACACCAGCACCAAGGTCAAGCGACGCTCCCCTTGGCTCCAGGAGAGCTTAAAAAGGAGTGAGGCAACACAGAGCAGAGGCTCCACTGGGTGCCCTGGCCCTCGTGGAGCCGGCCCCTCACGGCCCCTCCTGGCCCAGGCTGCCGGTGGCGCGCAGGTGCTGCCGGCCAAGGTGGCGTGTTGGGGGTATTTGGAGCCGGCTGCACAGAAACTGACACTCTCTGAAACAGAGCGCAGCGTGGATGATCGAGGACTGCGAGCAGAGAGAGAGGACCCCGCCACCCACTGCGTCCCCACCGGTGCCTGCGCTGCTCGTGTCCTCTGCAGGAGGGTGGCCCCACTGCCACCTCCGCCGGGGCAGCTGCTCCCTCCGCATGCCTGACCCCACTGACAAGGGCTGGGCAGAGGCCTAAGGGAAGTCGCTAGTGTCCTGGCCGCTCGGTGCTAAGGGACCCGAGAGCAAGCAGCTGCATGGGCTGGGTCCGGGCTTTTCAGCAGCAAGCAGAACACCGGGCAAACCACCTGGGATGTCCCACAAGGCGCTTTACCGGGCAGTATCTCACACAGCATGGGAGAGAGGGAGAAAATTTAAAAAAAAAAATCCAAAGGGAGAAATGAACCTAGCATGAAGTCCATGACCGCAGTGGCTAAGTTGCCTCTGACGCAGCGCACAGTAACGCCCCCTCTCCTGCCACAGAGCCCAGCGCCGCTCTCCAGCCGCGGCCGCCATAGGGCTCGTGGGGCTGCTCGGCCCCACCGTGGGCTGAGCCCGCCGGCCCGCGGTGCTAGGGACACTCGCCCTGCCCGACACAGGGGCGCCGCTGCACGGGCTGCCCCTGGCCAGGCAGCGGGTCGGCTTGGCGCCCGGCAGGCTCTGCTGGACGGCCCCCGCCGTCCTAGGTCCTCTCAGCCCAAAGATTCACCATGGGCTGATCTTTATAGCGAAAACGCAGGCTCTGCCCAGCAGCAGCTACAGAGCTGCTGAACCTCTGGGCACACATGGAACTTCTGCCAGTTCCTCCAAGTTTGCTAGCTGATTCTGAGTATGTCGGGTTTAGCCAAAAAGATTCCTAAACAGAAGAGCTGTGTGGTTTCGGGTGCACCCTGCTGCAGTAACCACGCACCACGGCAGGCACCAACAACACAGAGCTGAGGAGCACCCCCAGCCAAAGCACCAGCGTTTGCCCTGGGCCACCTCCACTCTGCTGCTACCCGGCACCAGGTGCCTTTCCTGGATTTGGGAAAGGCCTTAGGGGAAAAAACAAACAAACAAACAAACAACATTGAGTGGAAAGCAAGTGTGGCAACAGTTTCGTTTCCTATCCCACATAGGGGCATAAACCAGTTGAATTTTCTGAAAGCAGCTTCAGGACAAACATTTCTGTGACTGAGGGTCTCACACGGAAGCACTGGCAGCTAATCAGACGCTTTCTAAATACTGTCCCAGCACATCTGCTCCCCTTCCCCGCTGCAAAATTTAGGGCTCTTCTCACCACTGTTTGTAGCGCTTTATATATATATATATATAAAATTATGCATTTTCTGTGCCTTTGCAAAGAGAACAGGGAAACACAGCAGGAGGGAAAGCAAGAAAGCAAGAGCTGTGGGGAACTACAAAAAGGGAAAGGGAAAAAATCATTGAAGATATTAATCCTACTTGTGCTTAGGCAGCCTGAACACAAGATCTTCCTGAGCCAGCAATGAGGGAGAGGAGGAAGTTGAGAACAGACAAGTCAGGGAGAGAGGGAAAATCTTTCCACAAGTGATCTTGTGAAGTGAGCTCCCTTCGGGCTACTGACAAGTGCTTAACAACAGAGGCAGGTGAAGACAAACCAGCCACTGTGTGACTGGGAGTAAAAACACCCCCTCCTTGGCAGAGAAGGGCTCTCTGTGGCCGTTCCCCAGCCGGAGGCTGATGGAAGGTGGTGGGGTCTGCCCAAGTACCTCCTGCCTCCAGGGCAAGGGGGCCGAGCAGAGAGGATGTCTCTCCTTCCCTGCCATGTGCGCTGGTTGCTTTGGGCCTCACGTCCTCACGGCAGCATCCAGAAGCAGCAGGAGTGAGCGTGCAGTGTTCACAGGAGCTGTGGTCTGAGAACACGTTCACCCATCTACAGCCTAGGAGGAGCCGGATGCCAACATCTCACACTGGGTACCTACAAACGTCTCTGGCATGTGTTAGCTGAACAGTATGAACGCAGGTCTAATCCAAGGCCAGTGAAGTCACTGGGAGCCTTGCCATGGTTTCTCGGCATTTGGGAAAAGTCTCTCCATAAAAACGAGCGTGGGGGCAGCTGGGTGAGCTCTCCCACGCCCACGGGCACAGCCAGGCCCCCGCGTGTCTCCCCGTCGCCGCTCGCCCCTCCTGCTCCCTTGGCTCTCCGCGTCTCGGGTGAGCCCGGCAGCAGCGCTGCCCATCCGTGTGCATTCCTGCAGCCCATCCCACAGGGCCCAGTGGCAGAAAAATCAGCCGAGGGCTGGCAGGCAGCTACGCCCTGCTTCTCCGTACCTCCCTGTGCACCATCGGTAACCGTTTATACCTGTGTGCGCCTGCTCAGCAGCAATGTTCAGCTCTCAGCTCTGTCCTGCTGCAAGCCGCGCGCGTCACTTCATACCTCTGCCCCGCTCTCCAAAGGAGATGTCCGAATGCTGTTCCCAGGGCTCAGCTCTCCCTCCTTGTCCTGACAAGCCTCTCCACGCCGCCAGGAACCACAAACACACCCACCCCTGTGCTGCTTCGCACCGCTCTCCCACAAGGCCTCGACAAACCAACCAGCCCCCTGTCCCTTCCGCACAGGCGCTGTCAACAAGGCAGATGGTGCCTGTCCCTCAGGCTGCTGCCCCTCTTGCAGCTCCCTCCCCGAGCCTGTCCTCCAGTTTCCTGAAAGGGGCCTTGGCAGGGCTGATTTTTATTTTATTTTTTAACTTGAGCTCACTGGCTAATGCCACAGGCCATTGCTCACCTCCTCCCAGTGACGACAACACACTGAAGCTGAAAGGAGTACGGGAATGAAAAGAAACACCAAGGACTCCTCCATCCTCCCGCAAAAGTCCAAGGACAATTAACACCCATTGACATTGAAAATCCTCAGGGCTTAAGGAATTCCAGGAATTTGGGGAAACAGGATTCTTGCAAATCAGTAGACCTCCAGAGCCCCACACAGGCAGGTTGGCCTGTGCAGATGAAGGAGCTGTTCCCCTCTCAACCCCAAACAGCTCCAGGTGCTTGAGGCTGCTCTGAATTTCCCACTTCACCAGGAATTGCCACTTTTCCTCCGCCTGCTTTCCCAAACTGCACAGAAAGGCGGTAACACCACCAGTGCTGTAAAGTGCTGCACTGCTCTCTTCTCAATTCCCAAACATCTCAAACACTAATGTTCAGTTTAACCTTAAAAACTGCAATTTCTGCGCAGTAGATTTTGCTTGGAAGAACCCTTCAGGTTGAAAATAGTGAATACCACCAATTCCCTCCCTTCCCCTCATCAGCTATTGATCTGCTACTTCATAATGAAATTCCCTAAGATTCCAATGGAAACTGTTGTTTGCTGGAGAAAGAAAAAAGAAAGAAATTAAGAATCTCTTTTGGTGCAGAATAAACCCACATATCCAAACCCACGTGTCCAGGCCTGGCTGACCTGCAGAACAGCCTCAGTTGAAGGAGGCTCTGCTGAGACCACCCACCTTCTCTGAGACAACATCAGCTCATTCTACTGGTATGAGATGGCAGAACCATCAGGAGAGCTGTGTAAGAGAGGCTCCTTACGAATGCTGCCAGCTCAGGCTGGTGCACGGGTATCTCCGGCGAGACCAGCGCCCTCCACGCCAGAGACGTGGGCTGCCGGTGGCCTCGGAGGCACCTGCGACGCGGCTACAAGCCCCGTGTGCCGCCCTCTGCAGCGCACAACGAACGGGCCGCGGGACTCATCTTGATGTGAAAGGGGTTGGCCTCCGTGCAAGACGTATGCCCATTTAATGTATGTACCTCGCTACAGTATTGGTGCTCGTACAGGAAGGCCTCAGCCACGTTCCTCCCCAAGGAGCCAGCCAACAACATGGCATTTCTAAGACCTGCAGCCCTGAAGGACATTGAGACCCAAGCAGCAGCACGGGCTCGGACCCAACTGCTGCTGTAGTGACCACGGTGCCCTGGCTCGTCTCTGGAGCCAGTTCCTGGCTCTTGAAAGGGCACGGCTGGCATGCAGGGCCCGGAGCAGCCTCGGGCAGTCGGAGAGGCCGCTCCTGCTGCCGCCTCTGCACCGGGCAGCCCGTGCCGGATGAGCCCCACTCCCAGAGCGGGAACGGCTCCTCCCGGCAGCTCAGAGGTCCTGCCAGCTGCTCCCGAACACAACCACCTCTCCCTCGGGAGCAGCAGCGGCAGTCTTTTCTCTTACAGCTGCAATGTGCTGCCCTAGACAACTGTGGGTTTTGGCTGTGCCAAATGCTCGGATGCTGCTCATGCCCTGGGTTGACCTTCTGTCCAGGGCTGGACTCGGAGCTGGGCCAAATCAAGCTCGGAACAAGCAGTGAAGCTACTGTCAACCACAGCTGAAACCTTAGTGCTTTTGTCCTCCTGCCCATCCGGACAAAGCTCTGGAGCAGATACAAACCGCAGGAGACACCCATGATCTGGGGAAATTGCCCAACACCCCTTGGCTCCCTTGAGATCAATCTGCAGGAACGTCTATTGCTAATCAGGCCCAGGTTTACAAACTGTGCCCAGACCCAGCCAGAACACAAACAAAGCAGCCAGCCCTGCCACATTTCCCATGAACAGCAATATGGCCCTAGAAACGTTTGCCTGCCCACGAGCTCTTCCTATGCGCACACCTTGATGCTGTGTCTGAGAGGCCTCACACAGTCTTGTACAGGACAGATTTTGTTAAACCTCTCCAGCCGTTTCCTGCAGTTCAGAAGGTCCAGAGTCAGCCGCAGTGTGAGACAGGGACAAATACAAATGCCTCAGGCCAGACCTGCTTGGATTTCAGCATAAATATAAATCACCTCTGATTCTGATTCTGTTTTTATTTGCTGCCTTAAGCTAGTCATTAACACATTGAAAACAATCTGGGTGCAATCATTTTCTTCTGATCCAGCTCCCTTCCCCTGTAATCAGCACTCCCCGAGAACGTATGGGCTTCCTCTGTCACTTGGCTCCTGATTTACACCACCGTAAATCTCCTCAAGTCAACAGAAACCCCCGGGAGCTGCGATCGATGGTTACGTGGGAGCAATCACCAAAAGCAGCCGAGCGCCTGCGCTGCAAAGCGGCCTCCCGCCCGAGCGCCGCCGGGAGCCCCAGCCTGGCGGGGCCGTGCACGGCACCTGAAGGCTGCCAAGGTCCTCCCTGACCAGCCCGTGCCTCCGGGCACCAGCAAGTGGCACGGCTGAAAAGCCACGTCCACGTGTCACAGCTTCGTCCCCGAGCGTGTCAGGACGTGGGACAATGCTCCCAGGTGGGCAGGAGGAACTGGGAGGCCCTTTGGGATGCCGGCCGGGCCGACATGCCCCGGGTTTCATCAGGGGAAGCCACAGTTACCAAGAGACAAGGGGAAAGATGGAGCCGCGCGAGTGACGTGCGCTGTAGGTTTAAGCGCAGGGTGGTCAGTGCTGTCCCCAACAGCAGCCTCCTCATCCAGCATTGCCTATTGCCCTAATTCAGGTCTCACCTGCGCTGCCAAGCGGCTCGGAAAATCTCTGCGTGGGACTGCTGCCATGCTCCTCCTCCAGACACGGTTCCTCTGCGCTTCCCTGCTTACCCCAGGATTATCTGCACTCATCGCCTGCTTCCAGCAGAGCTGAGCCAGCTAAAAGGCAAGAGGGCATAACCCAACCTCCTTATCTCTATTCCCCTGTCGCAGCCTGTTTTGTTTTATGAATATTTCATTTAGAATCTTCTCCTGTCAAACTTTCTGGATAAACCTGGCACGCAGCATCCTGACACCTCTGCTGCCACCTCCTCCCAGAAGGGAGGCTGACATGGGGCCCGTGTGACTCTGCTAAGCCTCAGCAGTGCTAAATCCATCAGCTCCACTCCCCCCAAAATCGTTGCCTTCTCTGAAGCTGATCTTCCTTCTCCCTCTCTTATTATGATCTGGGTTTCTTTGGCCTTCAAGGATAAGAAGGAAATCTCTTTCTCTGTAGAATCACTTATGTCTAGTTAAGTGGGAAGCAGTAAATGAGATCTGAAACCACTTAGACTGTGATGACAGTAAGACAGTTTTCAGGAAAACATGGCAGTATTGCAAGTTTTGTGGCAAAACTGTGAAACCAGGTACAGGACCGGGAGAGTTCAGGCTCCCCCAGGAACATGCGGGCTGCGGCAGGGCGAGCAGCACAGCAGGCAGCGGTGTGGGGACCTTCCTTAGCAAGGACCTCCGGGCCACTCGCACCGCTGGCGCGTGGAACGGGTGCTGCTCTCGGAAAGGCCCCCGGCACCTGCGTCTCCCTGGGGGAAGCTGGCCTAACAAACCCCTACAAATCCGAGGTGTTGTCATACAGACCTGGTAAGCTGCGGGCAGATGGCAAATTACTAATTGCCACCCGGCTTCTGACCTTACTGAAACGTCCTTTTGGTGAAAATCAATCTCATTTTTAAACCAGAATGTTTAATCATCATCTATATTGATTTAGAAGTATCCCAGAAGGCATTGACGTTACCCAGAAAAGCACACGGCAGGAGCAATCCCTCATTCTGCAAGTCCTCTCACCTTTGCAGACGTTTCTGACTGGGCAAATCTTCCTACCTGAGGGCTTTTCCCCAGGAAGCCAAACCAGAAGCTTGCCGAGGTGCAGGCGCCACGCGAGTGCCCGGGGCGCTCCCCACCGCAGGCCTTGCTCTGATGCACCGACTCAGAGGAAACTTGTCTTTCATCCCCAAATAAGTTCTTTACTTCTGATGAGCTATTGATTTATTCATTTTGCTTTTCAATGACACGCTGAGTGCTCCAGCTCCCATAGTTTCTACTGCATTAAGTGGGAAGACACTGTATTAAAATGCAATAAAGTAGTAAGGGGGAAAAAAAAAAAAAAAAAAGACATCTATTTGGGCGAAAACACATTTCCGCCCTGGCGTGCCTTTCCCTTCCCTCCCTTTATCTGATGATTTACGTGGTTGGTCATTACATTCCCGGCTGGATGTGTTGACATCAGATAGGAAAAAAAATCAAAAGGCAGAATGCTTTGTCCCCAGCTAAAGTGATGAATATGCAAAATCCGCGCGGAAGAAGCCAGCCCAGCTCATTCCCACACATCTGCATGTTTATTGGCTTGTCAGCCGCAAACCAGGCAAAACCTCTCAGCCAAGGAGCTTGCAGCCGGTGACTGCCTCGGAGATGCTCTAAGTGAAAATGAGACCTTCCGTCCTTACGCGTTTTCAGCTAAGGATGCAGTGCCTTAACCATCACAGCACCTGGGGAAGAACGCCTGCTTCCCCGAGATAAAGGTGCATCTTCTGTCACGCTAATAGGCAACCTGGAAAGAAAATGCTTTCCTCAGTAAATTATACAGCTATCTATTGATACACCAAGTCTGGGTGCTTGACAGAGTACAACGATGTTAAAAGTAGTGATCACAGTGTAACATGTTGATGAGAATGAGCAGAACACCTCCAAAGTCGGAGCGTAACTTCACAGAGAAACACCAGAAAATGAGCAATACTTGTGAGGGGGATATAAACCTGCTGCTCTGGAACTACCACTTTGGAGCTACCATGTGTCAAAGAAAAGGACAGCAGCAAGTGCCCATCTCAGCATTCCCCAAGTTGCCCGTTTGCGCCTTTGTGGGGGAAGCTGTTGAGTCACCTGAGTCACAGCTGCAGGGTCAGGGGTGCTCATGGCTCTGAGGGAAACCAGTGCCCACGAAGACTAGTGAAGAATGAGAGTCTTCGTGACCATCTTTGCCAGCAAACAGCACCTTGCTTTGGACACCCAGGACCTAGCAAGGATGCTACCAGCTCTCGAGCGTTCCCTCTTCTGTCAACTGCCAGCCTTCCTGTCCCACAAACTCCTTTATCTCCCCCTCTTCTCTCAAATAGGAAGCTGAAGTTCTCATGCACACATTAAAGTACCACGAAAAAGCACCGTTAAAAAGTTATTTGCAACTTTCTTTTCCACAGGGCCTCCACAGGAGGAAGAAAAAAAAAAAAAAAAAAGGCAAAAATAACACAGGAAAAGAAAAACCTAGAGATCTTTGACCCATCTTCCTCTAAGGGAAGCTTAACTTAGCTCTATCCAATAAAATATTACCCTTCCTGCCCTCCTGTAATCTTCCTTTAAGGATCCAGCCACGGAATAAAAGCATTCACAGAAGCTGCTCTTACAGGCTTTGTAGCCACCTTGGGCAGCAAGCACCCGAGGTCTCCGGAGGGAACGCTGCGGCAGCACCCAGCCACCCATGCAGAGCCAAGCGTTCCCCCAGGCTTACGCTCGACTCCCAGATACTGTTCCAGGCTAAACTGCGGCTCTCCTCCGCTCCTATGGGATCTCCACGAGCAGGTATTTAGGAATCCATTACCAGAACAAACAAAACAGGAATACAAGTATTTTGACAGAGAGGAAGAGCTGTGAAAGACGAGCAGTTTGTTCTTCAGAGCGGCAGCAGGAGATCCCCGAGGGAACCGCAGCCGCCCGCGCTTGCCGCGCGCTGGGAGAGCTCCTGCCCTCACGCGCCTCTCCCCCACACCGGGCACAGGAGCCTCCGCAAGCGGCCGTGACCCACGGGCTGCTGCGGGACCGGCACGGCCGCCTCGGCGCTCGCCTGCAGCGGCCCAGGCCTCCTTACAGGGCAGAGGACAGGGAGGACGCAGCGTGAGCCCCACGGACACAGCTCTTCCCGGCACCTCTGCGTTACGAGATAGGCAGCATTCTGCTGATCTTTTAAACAATAGTTACCAAGGGGAAACAGTGGCTCTCCCAGGGCCTTTCATGTCTATCACACTGCTGTGGCACTAATTTCTCCTCCTAATGCAAGTAAATTACTTCCCGACGGATCCATCTTTGGGGCATGATTCCGGTCTTGTTTGTGCCGCTGGGCTACCCTCGCAGTCAGGACGAGCCTCCTTCTGCTCGGGCACGTGCTATCACTGGCAATCCAGCTGGAAGTGCTCTTGGAGCTTCTCCCGTGTGCACTACTGTATCACGCTGCTGCTGCCGGGCAGGCGAGCGGCGCAAGGGCCGCGCATCCTGCAGCGCAGCTGAGCGACGGGGCACAGCGGGGAGGCCCAGCTCTCCGCTGCTAATCGCACCCAGCGGGGAGAAGCTCAGGAATTAGGGTCCATTTTAACATTTATCAAGTTTCTTTTCATTTAAAGGTAAAAATAAATTATTTCTATAAACGGCTTTGATCCCTGGAAAATGCCTTCTGACACTAAATCCAAGCCTCCTGGCTCTGGGAGATTAGCATGCGCGTACCTAGCTGCCACTCAGAGAACTTCCAGTCCGCAGCGATGGAGCTGCATGGAAACTCCACCGCAGGCCCCTCCTCAGAGCCCTGGTCTGGCCATACGGTCACTGGTTGTCACTCCAGCAAGACCACACGTGTCCTATGCTGGAGCCAGGGCCAGCACCGAGTCCTGCTCCAAGGCAGGCCTTATTCAGCACTTGTATCTAGCCCTTTTGTGGACAAATGCAAACTATACACCAACTATTTGATATTGCTTTATCCTGCTGCACACAAGGGCTAGCCAGACTCACTGATCTCTTGGTTCTCCCATTGCTGTCGGCATTTTAGCTTATTCAGGCCATGGGGCCTGGCAGGTAGTGCCAACAGGCACAAGGACATTGCTGGCACTACAAGCTCCGTGAGGCCTCCAGCGCCCTGCGGACCCCGGCTGCGGCACATGCAGCCATGTGAAAGGGAGGCATTAACGTGAGCCCAGCGAGCAGGACGGGCACAGCTCCTGCCCAGCACGGGTCTATACGTGCAGCCAAAAGATTTGCTGCACAGGCAACACCAGAAGGCAATTAACAGCAATTGCAGGATCTTTCTGACCTGCTTTAAATGGACTAATAGTGAGGATTATTATCAATCTGTGTTTGGTCCCGCTGACAATCTGGATGCCAAAGCACTGAGTGTTTAGTGTAAGCTATCTCTGGACACAGATAGTTCCCATCTCCCTCAGGCTGGTGCTGAGCTGTGGGTGAGGACGAAGGGGCCATGGGATGGCAGGGAACAGAGGGCAGATCCCAGGCCCGCGGGTGGGTGATGGTCCCAAGCACAGGGTGCAGCTATGTGAGACCCCCTTGCTTTTAGGGTCACGCAGACAGCAGCAACACCTGCAGTTCTCGGCCGCCGCATGCTCTCCATGGCGCACTTCTTGGGGCACATGGAATAAGGTAAAGGAAAACATGCATAATTATTCCTCCCCATTCAAACAGTGTCCGGACAGACAAGAGCTGAGGGGAAGTGGGACTTTGGTTTTGAGAGGGGCCGAGGAAAGCAGCGGTTGGGCTGATGGCAGGGACAGCGAGCTGAGGGGTTATGGAGAGCAGGGGGCTTCTCTCCTCAGCACACAGGCCGAGGGAGCCCGCGAGGGGCCTCACCCCAGCGGCAGCAACGTCGTGCACCATGCAGGGAAAAAAGGCAGCTGTATTTTGGGATATTTCCTCCAGTCTTTCTGCTGCCAGACTTTCCATGATACAGAAAACACACGATTCCAATGAGCGGCCTCACTAAGAGGGACATCTGGCAGTTCAAGCCAGTGTTTGTTATCGAAGCAGGGGCTTCCTGGCTGCACCAAAAAATCTGTCCACTCCTCAGCAAAAAAATTACAAGCTAATCCAGCTTTAATGGAGGCTAAAAAATAAGCCTATCATTGAGATGTAAAGTCAATCCTGTCTTCACCGTGTCAGATAATTATTGTACTGGACATGAAAAATTTTTCACCTGTAGAGAACTAACTGATGGTGATGGCACCTTCCTGGGAGGAAAGGGGATGCATAAAGGGCAGCATTTCCCAGGGGAAGTACAAAAAATTAACTAACGCAGTTAATTGCATATATAATTAATTAGCTAATGCAGTTCATTGCATATATAATTATCCATGAATATAGCACAGGAACATTGTTTCTGCAGTGCTGACGTACTGCGACCACCAAAGCACCAGAGGCTCCAGAGCACAGAAAGTCCTCGAGTGCCTGGGCTTGATCTCGGGTTTCTCAGCTTGCCCAGCCCCACTCCATGAGTGCTCAGATTACAGAGTGCAAATCAGTAACATCCAAGTTGGCAAAGTCACTGGCATGTAACCACTGTGAAATGAAAATATAAAGCTATCATCAACACATTAATTTTATAGTGCTCCACATGGAATTAGAGGCAGTAGATGAGAAATGCAAAACTTCCTAGCCTGAAGGGGCAGCCTTTCTTTTATCTAGATTAATTCCCAAGAAAAGCCTAATACTATCTGGCACTTTTCAGATGAAAGCAATTTGCTTATTTGGAGGACTGAAGACAGCTTCCTAGTAGCAGCAAGTGAAAAGACAGCCAGAGGAACAGAGGTACCAAAAGCAACCGCTCCTTGCATCACTCTGCATTTCTCTGGAGGACACTGTCACTTAAACCCTGTGCTTTCTTATCTCAGACACCACTGCATTAAGCAAGACGCAGAAAAGACATGACAAAATGCACAACAAAAACTCCTCTTCTTGCTTGGTGGGCCATTTTCCCTTAAAACTGTTGGTCTTTTTGTGGTATGGGGTGGCAAAGATTATTTGGGGATTGAAAGAGATTGATGAAATATGAACAAGTATCCCATTCTATCCAGATAACACCCAGAGATGTCAATAGAAACTTTGCTTTGATTATATTGCATGGATTTGTACAAGGGATGGGTCAGGCAAGGTCTTACTGAACAGGAAAATAAAAAATTCTCCAAGGAAGCATGCAGTAAAATGTGCTTGGGCTCTTTGCATTTCAATTCCCTGTGTTTGCCATTCATTATTTGCTGTTCTGAATCCTTATTCAAGCTCTGTTTGTCAAACAGGTTTTAGGAGCAGAAAAAAAAACCCCAGAAGCCCCAAATGAACATCTAGGCTCAGAGTGTTCTGCATGTCATTCACAGCAGACATACGGACACAACTTCTACCAGAGGTTACCTGGTGGGCTGGGAACCTGAGGGCGTCGACAAAAAGCTCATCAGGTTTGACACCTCTAACCTGAAGGAGGGCTTTCGTTTACTACTTTTTTTTCCTGAAATTTCAGGAAAGAGTGGTACTCTGCTTTAGTTCTTGTTCAAGACAATCACAGGGGAAGCTTTTTCCTTCTAAGTCTTCATTATGCAGCACCTCAGGAATATTTCAGGAGCCCTTTGTGCCTATTTAACAGCAGCCTCTAAATACAGATGATTTGCTCAGGCTCCAGAGGAGCTGAACATGCCCTGCTCCTATTGATCTTAGCACCAACTGACCATCACTTGGTCCCCCTCGAGAAGTGGTTTCACTCAATATCTCAAGCACAGAAAACTGAGATATTGTGTTAAATAATAATAATAACAATAAATTCTTCGGTTCATATTTATTCCTTTCAGTACCTTTTGAGTGATATTATTATCTTATGTGAAAAGTGCCTGTAAAGTCTGTCTCAATAGTGGTAATGAAGTAGGATGTCGAGACAGCCAGTGTGGAGGAGCCAGAGGTGGGAAGAGAGCTCAGATCCCAGGTAGATAAACATGGTCATGGATAACCATAGTGTCCACCACTGACCCATGTTTTGAAAGTGTTGTCTGTGCAAACTTCCACCCAAGTCCTGCCCACGAAAAGCATTCAACCATTTTGTTTCCACTAGATCCCATCAACCTTTCTCTCCTAGGGGCACAGCTCCCACACTCCAGTTGAAGCTGTACTGATCCACTTGTACTACCATTGAGCCCTTCTTTTTCAATTACCTTGTTATTGTATTCAAGCACTTCCTTTCCTCCACTTAATTCTTAGCCCCTAATGTACATCAAGGGAATAAACCCAAATCCTGACTGTTTGTTTTAAATAAAGTAGCAAACAAAATATAACAAATAGTGGTTGCTGCAGCTAGCACTGTCTAGACTCAATAAATAGGACACACTTAAAAATATTGGCTAGCATACATAAAATGCCAGAAATGTTTGCTGTGATTCTGCACATAAAGTAGGCAGGGATGTTGTGTTTGAGAATATGTTATTCTGGTCGTCATATCCCCTTGGGTTGTCACAAATGATTGTTCTCTTTTCAAATCGAACCTGTTTTCCTTATTCTCAACACTGGTGGGAAAGAAATGCAGATGTCTCATGTGCACGCTCTCCACGCTGATGAGAGGTCTAGTGACACTGCTGAAATGATCCATACTTAGCCAGTGCTTCCTAAAATAAACGATCTCTGTGGTAACTGTGCCATGCATTCCTATGGCAGGGGGATCCTTCAGTTTATGTGGCTCATTAAGAACCAAGACGACAGAAACCCATCAAGTGCTTCCTTAGGTTCTTCTTTCAAGAAACTCTAACTCAGACTTATTTTAAATTAACCATGGGATGCTCCATGTTTCTTTAAAAGGCACCAAGTTCTTCCAGAGAGTTGTTGCATGAAGATACTTTCCTTGAGATGGTCATGTTTAACTCGGAGCTGGGCAGCTATTCCAAGGCTGCTGCTCTTCGGGAAGTGTTGTTATTAACTGTCCTGCAGTAAGAGCATGAAGCTGCCCGTTTGGAAAAGCCCAAGGCCCAGCTACCTCGAGCTGGTGTTAATGCCAACAGAATCAGTATCAACGACTAACCGTGGAGCTGGAAGCTCAGCAGCACTCACCAAACCTGTGTCTAGGTTCACGCTTCCTCTGGAGATGACCACGTCCCTATCTATTGTCTCTATCTGCTGCACTGGCTTCAAAACCCTCCCTGCCCCCAAAAATCAACCCCAAACAACAACAAACATTAATTCAACACAGAGTAAAGCTGTGACAAAGTAAGAAGACTGCAAACCAACTATCATTTTCTGTGCAACTAAAAATGAAATCTAACTAGCAAAATGATCCACAGGACATGACCTTGTTTGTCTTACTTGTTCCTCCAACTTTGCTTCACTTAAGGAGTATGAAAATCAAATTCTTTTTGCCTGGTAACAAATAACTGACACCACAAAGCCTAGCAGGCTTGTGAATGTCAGGGGAAGCGAATAATGAGCTATATGAATTTCCCTGGTGGGATGGCACATCATTGCCTCATTCAGCCTGTCACCTGAGACCCCTAACATTCAGAAAACCGGCGCTTTCCTTCCCCAGATGAGCTTGTTTGTGATGAGGTCCCTGCTGCCCCTTCACTGACGCGGGGCTGACAGCCCACCACGGTTAATCTGGTTAGCAACACTGGAGGTCTACCAGGGCTTCACACACCATCCTCATTTGCTTTAGAACACCCAGACATGCCGTTCTCCCCTCATCATGTGCCCAGCTACAAATCTGCATTTTACAGAAGAGTTATGTCTTTTCACCACCATCACCAACGCTGACAGCATTTGTGCAATGTTATTTCTTCCACTCCATCTATTTTCTTTCTGTTCTCTTTTTGACATGCCAGCTTACATAGCAAAAGGATGCAAAAAGGCAAAGACTTACTCATCTTTTCACCTTGTTCAGTCACGAGAGTCCCCCATCTGACGGAACCCATCATCCTACCCCTAGTGCGGGTCAGACTGTTAGATGCTGAGTAGCAACAGCCATACAGGTAGGCGGCCCACGAACAAGTGCTGTCAAATGCACGTCCCAGAGCTGCAGGGCTCCAAGGGCACAGAACACAGGCTGGGACTTCTCTCCTCCTTGCACCCCAAGAAACCAAAGGGAAGAGAGCAGGAATGCACACGGCGTGTTCGTGCACGGAGCTTGGTGCTCCGCAGGCCCGCAACTCAGCGGGTGCTCAGAGCAGCTCCACCTCCACAGGCACCACAAGGAGCAGAGCTTCAATAAAAGCAGCACACGTCAGCCCAGTCAGGAAAGAAATTTCTAAGAGAAATCTTCCTTTCAGCCTAGGCACAACCTCAAAAACCCACAATTGCTCCAAATGCCCAGGAGGCTCACGTCACTGCTGTGATTCCTGCCTGCCCGTCGCGCGCGCTGCCGGAGCCAACGAAGTGCACGTGCTTCTTCATCGACTGCTTACCGTCGGGGTCAGGAGCTGCATCCTCCAGCTACCTATTTGTGTATTCGAGCAGCTTTTTAATATTTCTGTGTTGTTCCTGTGCGCTGGGAACTTGGGGACACTATCAATAGAGCTCGTGGCCCAAAATAAGCATCTAGATTATGGGAAGATATTAGCGAGCTTTGAAAGCCAGGCTATTAAAATCACATATCAGCCATAATAAGGGTTTCCTTGCTTTCCAGCTTTCTGCCACAATAACTTTAATATTCCTTTGATACCGTGATTGAATAGATATTTGCCAGAGCGTTGCCATCAGGGAGGGATGCAGCCTGCAATGTAAACGGGAGGAGGAGGAGGAGGCGCCTGCGCAGACACGCGGGTTGCAAAGCACGTCCAGCAGCGCTGCACCAGCGTCCCTGCCAGGGCACCGCGAGGTGGCGGGTCTCCTCCGCCACCGCCTCCCCGGGGCTTTGAGACCTGCCCCCTCAGCTGCACCGCCGGTACTGCCGGTTACCTTGGGCAGCCCCGCAGCTCGGCTGGGGGTGTCCGAGCGCTCCCTGCGGAGGAGCTGCAGAGGAGGGATTCACAGGCGTCCGAGGATGAGCCACCGCAGAGCATTCGATGGCCGCACAGGAGAACACGACGGTCTGACCTCCCCATCCTCCCTCCAGGAAGGCAGACGCGAGCAATACCATGCAAGGCTGCTAATACCTCTTACATATCTCTGTCTTGATTACTGCAAGATCCCAGTGCTGCACCCCGAGCAGAGCACACTGCAGTATGTATGTACCGTACACATGCACGGCGTCTAATTATAGCGCACCGCTTCTCATTAATACCTTCAGAGCCGGTAGGTTATTTTCCCTGGGATACTGCTTACAAATTCCTCCCCACCCCCTGCCACTGTCCCTTCTAGCTGACAAGAGCTGAGGAAGGCTCCCACTGTGCACTGAATGCTAATAATTGCCCGAGTTATCAATCAAAACAGAGGCAGACAGAAGTAATCAGCATCATCAGAACGTCTCCATGATGCGGCAAGGAGGTATTTTGAGCTCTGCCCAAATGAATGGGCCAAGCTAAGCGCTGGAATTACACTAATGTGATGTGACATTTGCTTAAAGCCAAGTCCTTCCGTTAACGAGTTTCAGAGTTCTCGCAGCAAAGTCACAGCTACTGCTCAGGATTCAGAAAAACTGGATGGCAGGTCATGGTAATGGTAAAAGCGAAAAGGAGGAGCAGTGAAATGCCATGGAGAGGCAAATCCGAGCAAGTGAGGTACGACCTTCTCGGGGACCGCAGTCAGAGGAGCCTCCAGGAGCGCGCCTGGCAGGCGTTCCTCACGCACGCGGGCTCGGTGCCTCGGCAGGGCCCAGACCTCTGCGGCACTGAGCAAAATCAGAATACGTTCAGTGAGCAGCACTTCATCGTCCTCCCCAAAACTGCAACCCTTTCCTATGGCCTTTGTCAGGGCTGGGGCATGGTTCTGCCTGCCCAGCTTGGCACTTCCTCCACCATCAGACACGGCTGTGTTCCCAAAGTGTTTTGATTTTCCCAGAGAGTTTCCTTCAGGTCTACACTGGGAGCACCTTGGACTGGTTCACTACAAGTGGGTGTCAAAAACACAAGCCTAGACAGGCTGTTAGAAACAGGAGTGATTCCCGAGCAGAGATGCTGGCAACCACTGTCCTGCATGGCTTACCTGGCCACATGGGCCCCCCAGAAACAACCTTGCTCATCTCAGCCCTCCTACCCCCATCACTGAATGCCTTGTCCAGCCCTAGGGTCCACTGGCATTAGTTTCACAGTGTTTTCTATTTAGAGGTGTATATTGTTTCTTAAAGTCTCTTTTTAAGGATAAAAAAAACCCAAAAACCCAAAACCCTAATCTACAGAAATTTGACTAACAAAAGGATTCTTATTCATTAGAGTACTGTATCTTCAGAAGGCTTAAGGACTTAGCTAGACACTGTCAGGGTATCTGAAATCCCTTTCCCTTCGCATCATTGCTCATAATAGCTCCTCGTGAACACGTAATTGAGATTTCTGCTGCCACTTCCAGGCGGATTCTCTCACCGTGCAGGAGACACGCGGGCACTGTGGGGCTGCTCGTGGGGTCTCCTCAGCTGCGCTGTGCTCACTGCTCTGCTCTCCTCCCACTACGTCACTCGGCTCCTGTGCTGTTACAAACGGTGCCATGGAGAAGGTTCTAACATCAGCCAAGACATGCGCTGGGAGCGGGCGCGCCACTCGGACACAGATCCAGAGGCAAGAGGGACACCGGCCCTGCTAAGCCGTCCTGCCTGCTTCACTGCTGACCTGCGAGCACCGCAGAGGAACAGGCAGCGCCTTGCTCCTCCCGCACCAGCATCTCCACCTGTGGTACTCCCCTTGTCAGGAGAGCCAAGGCCTCACAACTCCATCGAAATGGAGAAATGAAAGATAGGCACAATGGGGCAAGCCCCGAGTGACAAATACACAAAGTTTGAAGCAAAGATCTTCACAGCACGTGGCCCTTCCTTATGCCACGTGAAACTGTGCGCTTGCATTTTCCATTTGCAGATGTCTTCACTTCTGCATTCATTTACGGGATGCAAGCAGCACACGAGCCCCCCGGGCTGCAACAAGCTGCTCTACAGATCTCTTCAACCTGGCATCGGGGAGCGCAAATCAAGACGGAGGCAGAGGAAACCCGGCGGCCAGGACGAGCTGCGCGCCCCGCTCTGCCCCTCGGAAGGGCTCCAGCTGCAGCACGACAGATGAGCACGGCAGCACTTAGCAAATGTCTTTAGGGCGCCTACAGCATCCTGAGCACGGGGGCTCGCCTGCCACAAAGCACGCAGAGATCATTCTAATTACACATAATTTAGACGTCTTCTCCTCCCCTGTCATGAAAGGGCAACTAGGAAATGCCCTATCATTTCAAAGGAACGTTTTGCTTTTTATGTCAGGTGGATTAATGATTAATTCATTTAATTAGTTATTCATACACCATTTAGAAGACGTAAAGATATAAGGACTTAAAGAGGTTTGCAATTATGAAATGCTGCATAAAGGGGATGCCAGTTGTGGGCACTTTAGCACTTGCCAAACACTTCTGCCTTCGTTAGGTGCTGCAGATGCCCATGGCAAAAGCCACCAGCAGCACCCATGGAAAACTGAAGGAACAGGTCTTTTTCCTCACCAAAATTCACTAGATACACCAAAATATGTAAAACTCCCAACAGGATCCTACCTCCCTGAGGCACTGCTGCTCGCCTTCCAGAAAAACACAAGTTTTGCATTTGCAGGAATTCAGGGAAGGGCACTGCTCAAGAAAAAAACCAAAAAAACCACTTTGTGTCTTAGTTTCTCAATTTCCGCTACAAAGAGATTTATGCATTTCTATGAATTTTAGTATGTCCAAGTGGGTGTGTCATTTTTAGCTCAATTCTCCTACTCTAAAATGACCTATTTAAGCCATAAATCTCAGCTTTTGACTACTAAGTCCAATCTTCTGACAATGGACTATTCACAGATCTCATTCAGTAGATGGCTTAAAAAAGTTAGTGCAGCTTCTAAAAGCTTCCAGAATACCCAGGCAATTTCTGGACAAGCAGACATTTTCTGTCAGATAAATGACTCTTTGTGAATCGTTTCCCTTGCTCTGCCAGAAATACGGTGGCAAAAAGCTCATGCGAGGTGCAGAAAGCTTGCACGTTGCCCCGGTTGTGCTTTGATGTACAATGCTATTCATCTGACAGCATCCACGAGGACTAAATGGATTTAGAAATGGAAAAGAAAGAAAGAAATTGTCCCACGAAGCGACTTCTGACAACTTTTCTGAAGCAATCCCAGAAAAGCAGTGTGAATGCAACAGAATATCCGTGTTACTTCAAAATTAGCAATCCCAAAAGAGATGGAAAATGAGAACGTCTTTCTGATGCATTTTAAACACGAGAAGGAGAAATTCACAGTATCTTTGATTCGCAATGAAATCCCAGTTTATCCTCACAATCACAGTCAGAAAATAAATTATGCAGAGTCAAAATGCACACAGCTAAAAATACCCAAGGATGAGCAGGTAGTATTTATTGCAGGCGCCAGGCAGGCAGTGACCGCGAGTTAACGAGAGTCTCGGCGAGCGAAGCCACGTGGGCTGACTCTGCAGGCGGTGTTGGCCCCACTGGCCCACACGGGGGTGGGCCAATGGCCAAGGACGGACGCTGCAGGTGGGAATGGAGCACTACGGCCCTGGCAGCTGCCCGTGACCAGTGACCAGAGCCACGCCAACCTCCCTGCTGAGCACCAGGGAAGCTGCTGGGAAAACACAGCGATTCCCAAGCTCGGCCCTCATGCTTGGACCACGTGGATCTGTCAGGGTTTCCCAGCTCAGAGCGGCACCACTTCTGCTCACAGGCACCATGGGCAAGTCCTGAGTCACCCGAAATGTGGCCCTGAAGCCCCTGCTGGCATCCACAGCTCAGCCTAATGCAACCTAATGCAGCGAGCACGACTCAGCTGTTGAAACAGCCTAGGAACCACAAACGATCATTACACTGGAACAAACGTTAGGTTCCCTATTTTTATACTTTTTGTTATAAGAAGTGACTTGTTTTCAAGTTGAAAAAAGTAGAGGGGCTCTTTGAATTTCACAGAGTTGTTACTGCTTGAGAATTCCCTGCCCAGTTTGGTCCTTGGTCTTACATGAGTCACTGAGCTGTGCAGGAACCAAGGGTCCTCTACCCATAGGTGTCTATGCTCTGCAGCTTAATAGAGGAGGAGATACCAAGCACAGGGTTCAACCAGTTTTGGGATGCAGGGCTTAAGGAAGCATTTCCTCTGAAAGTCTCCCTGGCAAAGGACGGACTGGCAGCACCGTCACAAACACAGTGAAGCCCGAGGCTTCCACGAGGCCCTCAGAGGAACCCTGCCGATCTGCTGGTCCTGGCTTCTGCAAGGTTTGTTTCAAACTTACAGAGAACAGAGCCTATTAACACTACACCTTTAATTAAAAAAATAAAAAACATAAAAAGCAGTACTATGTTTCAGGTTTTTTGATTTAGCAAAGAAAAAAAAAATCTACCAAAATATTTTCTTTTCTTGAAGAAAAGACTTGAAAACATCCTTTGACAGCTTTTAAAGAACTAAATACACCTCTTACTCAAACAAGCACACAACAGGATTTCTCAGGGGATTAGGTGGCCTCACGTGAATTTGAGCAGTGCCAGAGCAGAGGGCAGCAGATAAGAAACAAGACATCCCACCGTGGGAGGAAGAGTGTGAGGAAGAGCTGAATGAGCTTCCGCACCACCACAGACAGCACAGGTTCCTCGGAAGGGTCTCGAGGAGATGAGAGGAGAGCAAGGACCAACTCTAAATCCTGAAATAAGCAACTCAATTGCTTCCCTAGAGGAAGAATAGGCAAAGAATTTCTCTTAGTATGCTGTAAATCATTACGTTTTTAAGAAAAAAATCACATTTAGCTGCTCTATCTCAACAGAAGAGCAGATCAACAAATCAGCTGAACAACCAGAAGAGGAAGCAACTACAAAGAAAAGGCCTTAGGTCGACCAAAACCCCAAGTTTTCTTTGCCAAAACCTGAACTGCTTCCTCAGCTCCACTGTGGCCTGGTGCTGCCCTGTTCCTTCCCCGCGGCGGTGGCAAAGAGCCGATATTACTCACCCGGCTCTGCTGAACGGACACGTAGCCAGCAGGGATGATCATCAAGGGACCAAGCCGTTCTCAGGGGCTACCCCAGGCACTGAGCGATGCTCTTTGACACGGTGACTCAAGCTCCTTCCCTCGCTGCTGAGGCCACTTCACCTCACACCAGGAGCCCATTGCTGCTGCTGGGCTTTGCTGGGGCAGTGCCACATCCTCAGCACAGCTGCCTATGGTTGCCTCAAACGAGGCCTGGGAGGGACGCAACCCAGCTGCTCCCAGCTGTGGGGCTGGCACCTGCTGCCCCTCAGCAGCACCACCACACACGGGCTGCCGGCATGAGGAGCGGGCGGCTGCGCAGCGCCGTGGCCGCGCCTGCCTGGGGCCCTGCACCCCGTGCCCTGCGGGAGCTCACTGCTGCGGCAGAGCGAGCACGGGCGGGCAGCTCCTTCAGGAGGTGACTCCAGACACCCGAACAATATGCACACAGATCCCCATCTAAAGGGTGCTGTTGCGCCAAAGCTGTCCCGTGGGCTCTCACTGCTGCCAGCGGCGCCTCTCCTGCAGGACCCCTTGCTCCCGGCGCTGCCAGGCCTGGGCTGCGTGGCCAGCATGGAGCGCACGCAGCGCAAGCACAAAAACGTGGCTCTCAATTCAGCAGGGGCTCCCACGCTGCAGCAACAAGCTCTGTTTGTGAGGCTGCTCTCTGAGCTGTACGTTTTATTACCTTTTTTGTTGTTGTTGCTTTACTCCCCCAGGCGATCTGGAAGCTAATGAGGGAATTTCCTCCAGCCGGTGCGCTGGCTGGGGCTCCCGTGCGCCAGGACATCAGCTGCGAGCTGAGGCTGCCTAATTCTGTGCTGCATAACGACCTCAGAGCAGAGCAGTGGGAGCCAGCCGCAATTCCTTGCCGTGCTCTTACAGGTTTCATTTGCTTGTAAATGTGGGCATGCGGTGGACAGGGTGGCTGCCAAAGCGCGCGGGGCCGCTGCGGGATCTGCTCCGCAGTCAGCGGCAGAGGGGGCCCCTTCTGCCGGCCCAGGCGCGCTTCAGAAATCCACATCAAACGTGGTTTGGCCACTAACTCCCCCAGCTCTGCCCCGTCATTAAACAACTGTGACTCTTAGCTACAAACCACAGGTGTAGCAGTTCAGCAGCGTCTGAAAAAGAGGTTTGCAGCCAATCCTTGGAAAAGCCTTTCTTGCTCATTAGCACAGCAGAGCAAATAAGCCAGCTGTTTTGATGATGATTTTTAGCTCCCTACAAAACCTTCTGGGCTGGCACAATCTCAGTGTTATCTTTTCCGGAGCTGCTCCCCTTTGCCCTTGCGACTTCCCAACAGGCGATCCCATCCCCTAGGTTGGCAGGATGTGTCTCCAGCCACGGAAGGGGCCAGAGGTCCTCAGAGTGCGGCAGTTTCTTCAGCAGCCACGTGCCCTACGTGGCTCCAGCGGCCCCAGCTGGGAGTCACAGCAGCGCTCGTGACAGAAGCAGGCGCCGGGGCTGCTGGTCGCCGTTCCGGAGGGTGGGATGCTCCATCCTGCCGCTCTACAGATGGCTGCTTCCTGCGAGGACACGCAGCCATGGCGGCGACGCTTCGTCCCGTACGGAGGCTCCCAAGGGCCCAGCGACAACTGCAGCGCCGCAGTTGACCCCGACACGGGCCAGGCTCAGCCTGCTGCTCTTGCCTGTCACAGCGGGGAACGGGGAGCCAGAAGTTTCCCCCCACCCATATCTGATCCCAGCTTTGCTCCCGTTTTGCTCTCCTGCCGTGGGTCAAGAGTCCCCTCACTTATTTATACCCAAGGAGAAAAGCGATTTTTTTTCAGAAACCAGCTCTATTAGCATCTTAGGAACATCAAATCGTACACACTTAGACTACACTAGGACCTGCAGAGCAGCAACTGTACTCATTAGTGCTGTCTTCACCATCACCACGTAGGAGAGAATTAATGCAGCTCACTACCCCTTTCCAAAAGGTTTCAAGATTTTTGATCAGAGCAGTTTGCTCTAGTAGGTATCGGTGCTCTAACCTTCCCACTGCAACCTAAAGGAGAGGCTTTATGAAGCTGCAGGAGGATATACGACAGCTGCGCTGGCTGCGACAGCGAGGCGAGGAGGAAACGGGCGCCGTTTGCTACAGAACGGCATCCGCAGCACTGCAATAAAGCAGGTGTCCTGCTGGAGAAAGATACAGACGGAGATAAGGGTGTATTTACACGCGAGAATCAGAAAGACCTCTAACAAACTCAGTAACGATGGTATCACTGAGAGAAGGGCTTGCATTTCTGTGCTGAAGCAGAAAATTCATGGAGCAGGGAGGTAAGGAGCAAATTATAATGAGCCCAGGCAGGAGCGGCAGCGAAGAGCAGCCGTTATGTAAATGGGCTCCTCAGGGATCTCTCGCTGAAGGTCAGTCCTCCACCACAGTAACTTCTGCTTCACATCTTTGGAGCTTAAGAAACACATCAGTGACCTCTCCCTTGCAGGCAGGAACAGCCACAAAACCTAGACCAAAACGGAGTGAGAAGAGCAAAGACAAGCAGGAGAGGCCCAGGCTCAGGAAGAAGGCTCCGGGACGCAGCGGCAGGCGCCCTCAGCAGCACGTGCTGTCCTGGGGAAAGGCCGGCGGGGACGAGCGCCTGGGGACGAGCACCCGGCAGCCCTTCGGTGCCAGCCTGCCCAGGAAGGCAGCTCCTTCCCACGGACACGGGGCTCGTACCTCTAAATCCTGACTATCCCGTGCTCCGCCTAACCAGAGGCTTGTGCTATGCCCGTGTCGGTGCCACAGGAACTAGGTAGCTTAAATCACCCGAGCCAGTGAACACTACCAAGCTGTGCTTGCTGACAGGCCCACTGTTTGAACTGGTGACCCACAGGTGAAAAGCTCTGCATTCCCCTACTCATTGTCTGAGCTATCCATTTGCTCACCGTCAATATTTTATGTTCCCTGTGGTTTTGGTGTTCATGCAATATTTAATGGATGTGCACACTGCTTTGTCAATCAGAGCATATCGTGCATTTCTGCAAACATAATGCAAACCATGACCGCATAGAAGATCTACGGCCATGCTTGTAAAATGTATGCTTTCATTGCATATAAACGCTTACCTTACATAATTAGTTATAAACAACACGCCCTATTGCAGGCAGTGATGCAACTCCCTTGAAGCATTTAATGCAGCCCATCTGAATGCTATGGAGTCATCACCCCTGAACTGCTGGCCACCACTCAATGTTTTGTTTGATTCTCACATACTAAAAAAGAACTTGTAATGAGTCACAACCACATTCATTGCTAGCTCATAAGAAAGACAGTAACAACTACAATGGTACCACAGTTACCTTTTTGCCAAAAGCAGGGTTGGCTGTGGCTCCCGTTAATATTAGAAGAACTTCAGGCACCGACCTCAGGTAGAAGCAGAATCAGGAAGTCTACATTTTTAGGAGGAAAGAAACTCTCTCCAAAACCAGTGTCATGACGCTGCAATTACTCTTTCATGTTCTTCTTCCCTTTGTGATTAAGGCTGGCACTGGCTGGTAGGCAGCTGAAACAAGGCTGTCCAACATCATCTACTGGAACCATTTCTTTGGTGGTAAGATGGACAATGGTTAAATTATTTTCATTGCACTGAAAATCATATGCTTCCATGGAAAGCTGCTATTTCCAGTGAAAGCTATTTGACCCAAACAACGACAACAAAGTCAGCCAGACACCTTCAATGTTTGTTGTTGCTCTTTTGGTTGGGAATGCTCCTACTTGTGACCAAAGTAACAAATCTAGTGAAATTAAGGTACAAAGTACCGTTGGTGAGCATGCTCAAGAAGATACACTGGAGATCACCATTTTTGATAGTATTTTTGTTGTTGTTATAATATTGATGAAAAAATCCCCTCATCCATCCTGAATTCATTTCATTCTTTTGTACAGGGCACTGGGTCAGAAGATGGCTCTGATGGCATATCTTTTCCTGTCATTTATTTCTGTGCTTGTTTTTGTGTGTCTCTATTTTTAGTTAGGTATAAAAATTACATGTCTTTCTGTGGCAAGAGCAATTTTGCTGGGGCTTCCGAGAAAGGTGCCCTGTGACTATCATCACAGAGCAAAGAAAAAGATTGGGTTTTATTTTCTCTTAAACAGTGTTAGTGGCTGGGTAGTGGAAACGTGCGGCTCCATGGGAGAGGCATGTCATTACAGCACAAGGCACAGCCTGGGCACGGAGAGCAGCCGCGGAGGAGGCAGCGGCTGCTGGGAGGGCTGCTCCGGTAGCACCCGGCTCGGCAGAGATGCAGCCTGGGGCAAGTGGTGTCGACATGGAACAAGAGGGAAGAGCTGCAGCTCTTCTGCCTCGTCTCTTCAGTCCGCACTTCATATCGTTCCCCAAAGGCATCAGAATAGCTGTAGTTTAAATAATTTTTAGTTAGTCACCTTATTTCAGTGATGCCAAAGCAGCGTTCTTGTCCTAAGTACTTAAAGGTGCCTTCTGCAGTGAAATAATATTGCACGAAAAAGGGCAAACAAAAAAAAAAAAGGGTGAACTGTTCTGCTTCTCTGGATTGCAGGGATGCGACCCATCCCGTCTTCCAGCAGGATCTGCCCCTCCATTGGTAGCATTTTAACTTCCATACCTTGTGCAGAGGAAGCGGGAAGCAGCATTCATTCCTCTGCTGCTTTATTTACAGGCACACTCCATATTCAAACCACAAAGCAGCACACAAAGGAACTCCAAGCGATCACCAAGCCCTGGAGTCCTAGGGAATGCAGTGACACTGAGGGGAAGGAACCAGCATTTCATTGCACCCCATTTTGACCAAAAAGCCCTAACAGTGGTTGCTGCAAAGAAACCCACCAAATGAAAAACACAGACTTGATACAATCTCACAAAACCCACAGCATAAATGCTAGGTCAAACCCAATATTTATACAGCATAGGAAAATTAATAAATAGTATATTTAGTGAAAACCTTGGCTGAGTATTTCAGCTCAGTATTCTCTGCTGTTCATGGCAGACTACTGAGCTGCCTCTTGTAACAGCAAGTGCTAAACACAGAAGAGGTTTTGTTACCCAAAGCAACTGCAGTAGCTAATAACACAGCACAATTATGAATGCTGATGTGGATCTTATGTGCAAACAGCTATTTGCAGACTGCAGCAGAGGGTGAAGCACAGGAGAGCTAACTAGGGTCATTACTGAGATGTCACGCTAACCTCCTCCCCATCTTCTCACAAGCCTTTCTCACACAAGCTTTTATATCAGGGGCAGCTGCCTCGTCTGGCAGGCCAAACCAGAATTCTGCTCCTGCTTTCAGTCTGGCTAGTTCTGCTCCTGGCTTCTTGTATGGAAGAACTTCCCAAGCATCCTTCTATGCGTTGAGCATGTAGTCCTCCAGGATCTTCCCAACGCTGCTGCCACCTGCCCAGTGCTTCCAGCAGCCTGGGGGTAGCCCAGGGTGTGTGGAAGGAACCAGTTCATGGCAGCGTACACATCCATGGGGTTTGCTGCTAGGGATCCCAGGAGTACACGTGTTGGGGACTGGCAATAGGGAGAACAAAACTGCACTGACAGAGCTTGGGAGCATCTCTGCTTCCATCCACTGTAGGCCAGCCAAGTGATAGAACTGTGTTCACTTTCCAGAGATGCTGTGTCCTCAGACAACATGTATCCACAGAGACTTATCCATAGGACAATGGCTATTTGATGAACATTTGCAATGGTGCTATTTAAAGCTAAAATAAAAATGTAGGTCTCTGAGGACAAATCATGGTCATATAACTGTGGAAACTGAAATCTCTTTCCCCTGGCAGTAAAGGTTCAAGTAATTAATGCAAGCACTAATTAAAATTTAAATAATTGATAATATTGTAATGGACGAACTATATTTGGCAATGTCAAGAGGCCCAGAAAATCTAGCAGTAATTGAATTAACTGTGTCTAGGGAATAGAGGAAGCAACCTCCCCACAGGCACACACAAAACAACCAGCGCGGCCCAGCAACACCCGCAGCAGAAGAACCCATGGAGGTGGTGAGACGGGGATACGGCTGCAGCAGGAGCAGGGCCCGCGGCTTCGCCTTCTCCACCAGGAGAGGCAACAGCAGCTCAGCCAAGGGCAGGCAGGAAACAAACAGTGTGATTCGTAACCTGCAAAGCAGAAGAGATGAGAACTGTAAAGAGAGAGCAAAGGCCATATTATAGCATTTATAATGGGATGGAAACTTTGGCTGCGCACTGGAGTTTAGCAGTACCTCGTCCATTGCTTTAGCTCTTCAACATCAGACCTACATGTCGCAATGTGGTGCTGATAACCAGCAGGCACGTCAAGGCAGAGGCCAAGGCCTCGGCAAGAAGGAGGGGGAAAGCCGCCTCCATACAGCCAGAGGGCCAAGGCTGGTAGGTCTGGAGACAGAGGCCAAGCAGCAGCAGCCACCAGAGCAGAGAAATCCAGCAGGGTTCACGTCCTCTCAGGACTAGTGCAGCGCTGGCCAAACGCTATGGACAGCCACTGGCCCCAAAGCTCTGGTCTCTCTAAACACCTCTCTCCCGTTGTTGAAATCTAGTCTGCAAGGGTTTTCCCTGCTTGGCAGTCCTAAGTGATTATACATGCAGGGAAAGCTCTTACAACTGGGGAGACGTACAAAAAATTCTGTTATTGGTGATCATCATGAACGATTTACAAGAGAACTTACAGCAGTGCTGCTCAAACCCAGGCTCCTGTCGCTATTAAAAAGAATTACTATTTAATAAGCTTCTATTTTCATTAATGGTGTGAGATTAAGGCTGCTAGCCACCAGGTGAATACTAATAGACAATCTTTAAGCAAATGAGGCCCTCATTCCCTTAATTTTAATATATGATAGAATAAAACATGCTTTCTTGTTCTCCATTTTGTTAAGCTGAAGCTTCTTTGCGGATTCCTTGCACCAGCAATTGAAAGCATTTGGTTTTACTTTGTACGCTTTTCCTTTAAGGTTTTATTTGCAGAAAAAACTTTCATGATAAAAAATGAATAGAAACATTATAGCAATATAATTAACTACACAGAAAGTTCCTTTCTGCTTAGGTATTCCACTGCAGTCTGCGGCGTAAGGGAGAAGCGGAGAAATGAGCCTAGCTCAAAGCAAAGTGAGACTGACAGGTGAAGTTTGATGGTGTTGCTGTATGAACAAGTTAGTGCTCAGATAGTAGAAAAAGAGAAGAAGAGAAAAGCTAGAGGGTAGATTTACAGCACATTAGCTGCACCACGGGAACTGCCTGTTCACATGCTTCCTTCAGAGGTAACTGCCTAACTCGCCCCCGGCTGCAAAGAGATCTTCCATCGTCAGTGTGCGGAGGGACCACACTGAAAGAGGGACCCGAGGGCAAACAGTGCAGTCAATCAGCAGAAGCCTACGAGGGATTCCTCCCAAGCCCTGCTGGTGGCAGGAGGCATGAATTTACCCTTTGGAAAGTCCAACAAGTGCACTGTGTTGCTCTAGGTGAACTGGAAGCAGGAACTGGACTCCAGGCACGTGCCACATGCACAGGATCCTGACAAGAGTAGGAGGATGGAGCCAAATGCAGACACAAAGTGAAGGAAAAGAAAGTCAGGTGATGGATTAGAAAAAACATATTGCAGAAGGCGTTTGGGAAACAATTATATTTGCTGAGAAAAAAGAAAATAATGTTGCAGCAATCAAGGATACAGAGAGTGAGCAAGAGCATTGAAAAGCCTTTTAGTTGTTAGGACAAACAAAGCAGGCCACATCTCAGAGAGCTTCCAAAAGAGAGATCAGCAAGTCTTAGAAACAGCCCATAGGAAATGATGTCGAGGTAAGGGTTAAAGGAGAGGCTGCACATCAGTACTTTTCACAGTAAATGGTGGCAGGAAGGAAGAGTTAAAAGCAGAAAATAGAGAGCTAAGAGCTCTCTGTGCCATCCTGAGCTGACGGATGAGCCACCCGCAAGCGACGGCAGATCTTAGTTTGACAGAATGAATCCCATCACAGGGGTGCTCTGCACAGCTACAGTGACTGATCCTATGTTTGTGGAGAAGGAAAAAAGTGAACCCAAGTCAGAAACTTCTGGCAAAACCTCTGTGAAAATTTGGATGGATTTAGCAGCACTTATGTATTGGACAAAACTCTAAGCAAAGCTGCAAACTCTCCTTAACCATCCCGAGTTAAAATTCAATTTTAGAAGCTGAATCTGTACAATCACAGCTAAATTAATTAGGGTGACAGAGAAAACACATATATGATGGGATTTCTTCAATTTTGAATGTAATTACAATTTCCGTTTAACCCAGCTCTTCCCCATAGCTGCATTATTTATATAATTGCATTATTCCAAAGTCAAAATGCAATAATAATTTATAATCAGTTAAAGCACCCAGAGGTTTCTTCCAAATGCACATATTCCAGAAACAATTATATTTTGCTTTAAAAGCAAGAACATTCAGCACTCTGCTTATTATTGGTGCTCAGAGCACAGCAATCACATTTTATTGAGGATACTTATTGTCCCAGATAGGTGCCTGGCAAATTGCTCTGAACATTTTCTATTGCAATTATGGACAGATTGCTTAAAGGTTGAGGCCGATAAATGGAATGGCATTATGGCATGGTTCGTGCTTGTATATAAGCAAACATAAACAGGTGTAAACCCCTCCACATCCAGCGGCATGTAAAGTCTATAGACTGTCCTGTGGTTATCAACAGCGTGTTACAGTTTGGTTTTTGTAATAAGGCTAACGGGAGCAAGCCAAGAACAAACAGCTGGAGAACAACAACACTTGCTGAAGTCTTTAACTGTACAACACTAGCTGGCTACTTGCAGCTTTGGTACTTACTGCAAAACTTGTTGTTCTGGTTTAATTCCAGTCCATAACAAGTCCTTGGTGTAGCTGACTGCATTTGCAGGCAGATGGGAAAGGCTGTGCAAAGTGGGAAGCAGCAGGGGGAATGAAGACATTGCTTATTTTTGGTAGGTCTGCCAGAGTCTGCTACTCCTGCTAAAGTCTCAAGCACTTTGTGAGTGCTCTGGCACTTTGCTTCTGAAACGCATTTGTTCCTTTCCCCTAGTTTTGCACTTGGCCTTCAGAGCTTGCCCTACCTTTCCTTTTTTTTTTTTTTTGGTCTTTTAAAAGTCCCCCAGAATATCCGCAATCAAAACTTTATAGCAGCACTCCAAGTTTCCTCTAATTTCCTGAGCTGATCAGGTGGGGCACTGGCCCTGCAGGTACTAACTGGCAATTTGGACTAAACTGCCTTATTTGAGGAAATTACTCCATGGATGAACGGCTACCTTGCAGGAAGAGAAAAACGAACTGAAGGACCATTGAGCTGGCATATGTTTGTGACCGGCAATAGAAAAACCCTGTGTGTAACAGCAAAGAACGGTTAAAAGAAACCTTTGCAAAAGCAGCAACATGAGCGAGTCTCTCGTCTTCACTACAGCAGCGAGCTAGAAGATGAAGCAGCTGTGACAGGTATGTGTGACAAAAACCCACCAGCCTTTACCAAGCAGTTTACAGCTTCAGTACAGGATACACACACTGGAGAAAGAAATGCTCCATTCCCTGGTCAATTCAGAGACCAAGAGATTCAGAGACAGCCTGTGCCACAGACCCACAACAAACACCAGAAACCTCTTTCACCCGTCCTCTCTTTCTCCATGATCATTATTATCATACTAGAAATTTAAAATTTGTTTTTCAGGTGTACCTCCAAAATACCCCATCTTCCATCCATTATTTATTCAACAAACCCCTAAAAGAAGCAGATATTGCACCAAAATGCTGAGGAAACCCTGTACAAAGAAGGATGGGTGGAAAACAGTCCCAAGAGCTGCCTTTGGATAGGTTGTCCAAGCTGCACCTTCATGGCTCGCGGGTTGAGGAGAGGCCCTCATGTCCTTCCAGATCTGCATCTTACCTGAGCTCTGCTCCCCCGAAGCAGCTTCGTAGCCAGGTAGCTGCTCAGGGACTTCACTCACGGAGATGACAGCAGGTATGCCATAAATCATAGCTGCACTACTGAAAAACACTTGCTCTAACCCTGCTGCAGCAAGATGCACAGGAAGTTTTGAAAATCTGATACCGAATGCTTTTCAGAACAGCAGCTTGGAACCGCTCACACTCCTCTTTTTGCCTCAACTTAAAAAAAACAAAAAAGAAAAAAAAGAAAAAATTGATTGTTCTCCAAAGACAACCTATTTTAAACTACCATTTAATATACCTGCTGAAAATACTTCTGCTAGCTCATTCAGAAGGACCAATCATGGTCTGAATTAAAAAAAAAAATCTACGTTTCCCAACACAATTAATTCTTACTGAATCTTCCTGATGAGGTTATTTCTGTCAGGTAATTAAGCACTTTAACTAACCACTCAAATGCTCTGGTTATAAACGCTGCTTATTTCATAACCCTTTCTCAAAACTGTCAAATAAATCTTATGGGAACCCGCAGAAGTGGGTAGGGAGCTAGTGGCACTGCAAAGACTTGGGGGCTACTGCAGGGATGAGAGGGATCCACGGAGGATGCGGGGGAGGAAGGAGAAGACATGACCTGGAAGAGGGGCAGGAGCAGGAGAGGCAGGACACGGCTGGCAGCAGGGCCCATGCGAGCCAGTGACACAGAGGGATGTGGCTCAGGCTCTGCCCCCTTCCTTGAGCCACGTCTGCAGCTGCAGTCCCGGCGTCCTCCTTCCCCACCATCCCCTAAACTTCTCCCCTCAAGGTGAAGCTTCTCCGGGCTCTCTGCACCCTCACGGAGGCCTCGCTCAGTGCCTCTAAGTGCTACTGGAAGACAAATCAGAAGAAAGAGAAAAACGGAGACAGAGATCCTGATCACAGGGCTTTTTACCAATCCAAGTATATCACATATCCTTCTAAATAATGTATTAATCCATTAAATAGGGACTTAAGAAGAAGAAGAGATGTCCTTGTTCTTTTTAAAGCAGTTTACAGACCTGCTGCTTTTCTCTGGCCATTTAATCTCTCTGTTTATAGTTCTTTTGCCACCTATAAAACTCAAACTTTTTAAATACAACACTTGAGTTCCAGAGAGTGGGTTTTCATCTCCTTAATGAATACAAATGTCTCTGATTCACTTTACAAAACACAAAATAAAGCCTATAAATGTGCTGTGGGTGCTTGATGGCGCTCGCCTGCCCCATTAGTCGTGTCCTCCGAAGCTGCGGTGTCCTTCCACCTTGGTTGTTAACCCCGCTGCTCTTTGGGTGGGCTCGGGCTGACGTTCGTCCCCGGGCCCATGGGGTGGAGGGTCGGTCGGGGCAGCTCTCCTAAGCACGGCCCCGAGGGCAGGAGCAATCAGTACCGACGGACGGTGGTTTTGGCACTCCCAACAGCCTCGGGCTTGTGTGTGCACGGCCATATGGTGCAAAACATATGGCACAAACCCTACGCTAAGGCTGCCGGCGTGGGTGCCTGCGGGCTCCCTCCTGCTGTCCTGGGCCTGGATCCTTGCAGGGACAGTGGGGACTCGCTGCAGCTGCTCCCAGGGGCTCCCACATGGCTCTACACCGACACGCTCGTTTTAACGAGCCAGAGCTCAGGTGCTGGCATGAGACCTCTTACATATCTGATCTTACACTTCCCACTATAAATAAGAGGTACAAATCCACAGTATTTTCAGTATTTTTCTTTGGGGAATGAAAGAAAATGATCAAAAATTATGACTTACTTGGGCTTGAAAGACAGATTGGTCTCTCACCAACCATCTTATTCCATTGCCTATATTTTCCCCTTAGAAAGACGCCTTTCGAGCGCTGTGCATGTCCCCCTTTCCACTCAGGCCCCAGAGCTGCCTGCTGGGGACACCGCAGCTCTCCTGTCACCGCAGAGTGAAGCACCCGTGGACATCTCTGGAGACGGGATGCAGGGACCGGCCCTCACGACGCCACCAGCGGCATTTGGAAAGCCAGCCTCTCGCCAAATTCATAACTAATGGAGGCCAATTCCATCCTCATTTCCACCAGGATCCCCCAGAGCCCTCTATCAGATTCTGATAAAATGGATGTGAAATTTTGGACCGCTAATACGACATTCACGGAGTTAGCCAAAGTGAAATTCAAACATAAAAATGTAGCTGTAAGGACAAATGCCATTGCGAGAGGCAAACATGCTAGCTATTTTACTGCCTGCATAAAAGCAGTGCCTCTGTGATATAAAGAACAACAAGGTTTTGGTCAACCAAAAATGAGGGAACTGTGAGGAAAACATCACCTGAGAGAAAAGGAGAAACAGGTTAGACTTACGGCACATCACTAAGCCTGTGCTTGCGAAACAAGTAGGAGCAGTGAGATATTTGTAAGTTCAGTTTTAGTCTTAACTTGCATTTCATCAAGCTGACAGAGAAACCTAAGCTTTTCTTCTCCATTTGTGATTTACTGCCCTCTCCAGAACCACTCTGTAAATTTCCAGTTTTAGCTGTCTCGGGGACAAAGTCACACAGCCAAGAAATGGTGCATTGCCCAGGAAAGGTCATGCATCATCAAAGCTAACGCCTCTAACACCCTTCGGAGGGGTGAGTACGGATTACAAGCGTGCAGGGACGCTAGGCCTCGGCTTAGTGATGGATCCTGCCCACAATACACGAGTTCTCTCCTACTCCATCTTTAACACTGTAGCCCCTTCTGGACAGGTGAAAAGAGGTGTGGGAAGGTAGGGAACATTAAGAACAATCAAAAAATGTTACATATAAATGATCGGGAGAAAGCTTGCTGCACAGCATGAATGATTTTGCCTCTACAGCCAAAAGAACTATCAAAAATGGTAAAATCCAACAGAAGGCCAGTGATTCCAAGAAGTTAAAAAGGAACGGAGGAGGGAGAGTGCAATTGTCCATGATCGTACCCACTTATAAGAGCGGGCAGACCCAAGACTCACTTGTAGAAGAGAGAGGAAATTCAGCTCACTCACACATGGGAAAATTCAGCCTATCAACCTCTCCTGCTCCACCCCAGAGTACAACCAGATGGATGAGGCACAAATAGGTCCAACAAGAAGGAAAAAGAGGGAAAGGGAGATGTAAACAACATAGATCTGCTCTGTGTCCAAGAGGCTCTACAGTCATCAGGAGCAGCACGATCAGAATCACACCTCATGTCAGCACAAGTTAGAAAAGAGAAAAGATTTTGCCAAGGAGCAAAAATAAGGAGGACTCTCCATCACCATTTGCCTAGCAGAAGTCAAATCTTTCGTCAGCTGTGAAGCTCAGTTCAATTGAAGTCCCTAAGGACTGGTGCTCTCTGTGTTAGGGAAATGATCATCCTCAAATTACTGTTTTTTTTCAGGTACATCTCAAGTACTCTCCTTGCTGTGGAAAGCTAATTGCATGGTCCTCAGTGCCTCGCTAGCATTTCAGAGCACATGATCTAACACGTTGCTTCAGCGCTCCAGTTAAGGAGCTCACAAGAGCTTTCCCTACCACTCCACGCACAGTTGTCCCTCCCCTCCCCATGTGCTGCCAAGGTGTAGAGCAGCTTTCCAAGATAATACCCTGGATGCTTCTTGGCCTGACTGCTGTCGCTTATGCAAATGTTTTAAGGCAGACAGGGGAAGAGGGAAGGAATTTCTCATCCAACAAAACCTTCAGTCTTTTTTCCTTCCTCAGCAACGTTTGGCTTGGATAAAGTGCAGGCACTTCGCTCTGATGACTCCTCCCCATCTGCATGTAACGTGGCTTCTCCTATCAGTCTCCTTAGAGCCAAGAACTGCTATTTTACCTACAGCACACTTCCAAGACGATATAGATCTTTAAGTTTAAAGCAATCTGTGAGAATCTGTTGTGTTCCTTGAAAAAAGGAGTATTGTCAAAAATATGCTTTTAATATTACTAAAGCTATAATATAGCCCATTACAAAATCTAATACTGGTGATGAAACTCACTGCTAGATGAGGATGCTGTCACACGTCAGTGTGGCTGATCTTTCATGAGAGCCCTCTGTTAGCCTTCTGGCTTTTTTGACCAGATGGCTTTAAAACCTATATTGAAAGCATCTGTAAAAACAACCCTAAATAACAGTTACATACATCTTTAAAAGCACAGCATAGAAGAAAACGTTGTTGGGGTTACAGTAAAATAGCTGTTGTAAAGTAGTGTCAGAATGCACGGTGTCACCACAGGCAGGATGGACTGTTCTTGTTTGATGCCTCTTGTCAGTAAAACAGCAGCAGATTTCCTTACCTTGACTAGAACACTTCATTTAATAAAACTAGTAACCAAAAATGGATTTACCTGTACTTTTATATTTTCTAACAACTGCATACACAAATCATAATTCTCTCTTAACACAGCAAGCTTATAATGACCTAGTATCAGGAGAATAATGGTAATTCCTCATAACAAGACAACTGCCACCAATATTCAGATGTGTCCTGTACTTTATATTGTCATATTTCTGGTCTTCATCTTTTTATGAACTTAGTCCTCTAATCAATCAGTGGTGATTATGGACAAGAGGAACTTTGACTTAACTAAGTTAATAAAAACAGTAGAATAATCTGGAGAGTGTGTTTTGAAATAATGAAAATTATGTGAGTAACAGTACCTTTAGTAAGGACTGGTTTCCCATCAACATGGGTTCAGTACTGCATCTCCCCGTGGTACCCAGGCAAGCCCTCAGCTGCCTTCCTTTTTACTGCTCCCATAAACTCAGATTTCAGTTAAACCCAAGCGTGCCTCTTTGAGAGGTTTAAATTTACCCCAGGCATGTGACGTAAAGAAATTGTTGAGAAAACAAAACAAAACAAAATCCACATATGAACACATGAAACAAGCAGAATGAGAAAATTTCCATAGTAGTTTTGTAAGCATCTAAAGTAATTAAAATCATGGGCAATTCATTGATAGCCACAGAGACTCCTCGTCACAAACCAAGCTGAAAACACTAGGTAACCAACCAGAAACGAAGTTAGTTCAACCACGCCGGCCCCACTGGAGGCGGCAGCTCCCACCCGTCGGGGCGGGTCGCCCCACGGCGCTTTGCTGCAAGCCGGGAATCCCTCCCGGAGGAGCTACCTGCTGCCGCTGGGGAAGGCGGTAAGCTGCCAGCCGCATTTTGGTGTAATTTGGCATGAAAGCAATGCGGGTTCTGCTTTCTAGAGTGGATATTTTAACCAACACAAATAGACCCAGATTCCCTGGGAAGGAGTGAGAAAGGATTTTTGCCCTTTTCTTACTCTGGATGAGTCGCTCATGATGGTAACGACCGTGGTGCATCTGGTGCCAAGCAGAGCCCCGTCTCTGTCCCTCGGCAGAGGGGACGCTCGGGCACGCAGTGATGTGGACAGGGAGACTGAACAAATACTTTATGGATCATCCATGACAGGCCAAAGGAAGGAAATAGCCAACCGTGGTCAAAACACCCAGAGGAAATTTTAACTCCTCCTCTGCTTATTTATTGCAGAGATTTTACCTTTCCAGAAAGGACTTTGAAGGAAAAAAGAAAAATAAAAGAAAAAAAAAGAAAATAAAAGACAACTTTGCACTATTTTGAAAACTCTTTGCCTTCAGGTGATGGATTCATTGCCACTAAAGAAAGAATTGCGGGGGAAGACACCTTTCCATTTCTTGGAGCAAGAATTGCGTATCGGAAGATGGAAAGCAGAGTTGTGGCATCACAAATTATTTTAAATGCAGTAGCCAGCTGTACTTTTCATTTCATTTTTTCCTCACAGATATCAGCCTCACGTTGACTACCTTTTGTGTATACTAAAGTGGAGTTAAAAGAGGCAAAACACACAGCTCCTTGAGGGAGGCAGAAGGCAGCTTGGGTATGGGGAGCGTTATTGAGGGTGCAAGCATCCAATAGTTAAAAGAACAATGAGAATGTAATAAGAGATTCAGGATTTCTGGTTCTGTTCCAGATCCTGCCACTGGCTCCCTGTGCAACTATAAAAGTCATGTGCAAAATGTTTTTTCCTAAGAATTTCACTGTGCACATCTGAAGATCCCTGACGTTTGGACATTAATGCAAATTAGTTTAGTATTGGTGAAAACAACTTGGATAGGAGATGTGGACATGAAATACAAAAAGAGATGTCAATTGTAGCATGTTGTGGCTGCTCGAGTGTAGTCCTTTCTGGATCTAGCCTGTTCACCCCTTCTTCAGTTGCCCAGAAGGCAGAGAAACATCAGCATCTCCAAACTACATCTTGCTGACCGGAGCACAGAAAAGCCACCTGTGCTGCTCTGACCCAGGAACCAGCACAACGGATGCTCAGCACACCTGCTGTGACACTCGGTGACTGAGGAGCAGATCTTTCCGGTCGCCGCCTGGCTTTGGGGATCCTATCCAAGGTGGATACCCTGGCATTTAGGTCTGGTTACTCGCCACCAAAAAAGAATCTTTGAAACTTCTGCGTGAAATCGGGTAAGAAGCCATTCATGAAGAAGATATAACAGGAAGAGAAAAGGGGAGGGAAGCAAGTGAAATGAACCAAGGTACCGGAGCACGAGCTGCGCGCCGTTCCTGTGGTGCTGTCTCTTATCTCATCCTTAACTCGCTGCTCTGCTCTTCAGCCTCGGCTCAGCTGTGCTCTCACCTTCAGCACCTGCTGCTTCCCCTTTGTACGGGGCTGCACTGTGCTCTGATGGAGGGCGGTGGCGAAATCTCTCTGTCCTTGCAATGAACAACGAGTGGTCCAAGGTCTGTATTTAACCACGGCCACGTTCAGCCGCAGGCGGAAGGCGACGAGCAGAATCTGGACCCAGTTACTCTCTGACTCAAGCCCTGGGCTCACTTTTAGCCTGTGCCTCTCTCTGCCTGCATAAAATTGCCCACAGTTTCATCTGGCAGCAATATTTCTGTTCACACTACTGTGCTGTACGCTGTTAAACACCTGCTCCATCTCTCTCCTGGGGCTGGCTGCGTTTCTGTGGCGGGTGAAGTGCTTCCCATATCTAATGCAATCTGTAATCAGTTTGTGCTCTTTCTGAATGAAAGGTGATGTATAAATGTAAACGATATTATAGTCTCTTTCACTTCCTCTTGCAACATGGGAAAAGATTTTCTTACAGTGCATTTCATCTACATAAACAAACACTCTGCATGACAGTTTACCTTGTTGCTGACACACATTACTGCTTAGGGCAGAAGGCCTCTCCATTATTAACTTTTAAATAATAAAAACACTATTCCTGTTCAAATCTTCCACCTGTCGTAGGTCTTCATCACTTTCAGTCCCATTACGGCAAGGCCTGCTGCATTGAAACAAGGTTTGGAAAGAACTCGTCACCCTGGGAAAAATCTTTTCAGTGGGATCCACAGCATTAAAAAAATTATAGGAGCATATGCCCTCTGATATATTTTACTGAATGCTAAATGTTAGAAATGAACACAACCCAAATTTTGGATAGTTTTCAGCTTCCCATTAAAGTTCTGCCTTGGAAGCATGGTTAAGGTAGGCTGCCAGACACAAAGGGAGCAGACACGCTGTTAGGAAGGACACAATCTTTTATGTCTTTTCCCTGTACAAAGTGGTTGCAATCAAATGATGTGTGGCTGCCGGCACATAAACAAACAGCAAATCTAACACCGGGGAGTTTTCTTTTTGTTCCAACCCATTTTGCACTCTCTCTTTTTCCAGTTAGCCATGAACATTTTAGTGGCAGATTCACCTTGGAGATTCCCTTCACCTTTGTCTCACTCATGGATGAATTTTCCCCTCCTCTTAAATGCCCTCAATCATTCCAAAAATACTCTGCAGAAGACATGCACAGATGCTGCTTGCTCTGCTAGATGTTTCCTGTGATGCTCTTGGGTCTTCTCCACTCATTTCCTCATCCAACAACCTGTCTTGGTCATATCCAAACGTTTGGGCAAACATGAACCCAACCACCCACTCTGGATACTGGAACAGGAGGAGGGAATCTCGGGGACTGCAGTGAAGGTTCAATAACCTGCAGTCCATCAAGGGCAGAGAGAGCATCAAGGGCAGCACAGAGAACAAAACTACCGTTCTCCATCGTGCTGATGGTCAGCAGAGAGAGCTGGGACAGACTCTATTTACCTTTCCCACGCCATGAAACAGAGGTGACGATTCCCATAAAAGCAGCAGTCCTGTCACGTCCTCGTGTTCCACACCTGCATCACGACACTGCGTCCCCGCACACTAAAGCGAAAGGGAAGATGGTTGTGAGCATTTAATCAAATCGGTAGCACGTTACTCCAAACCCTTCTGCTAGAGGATCACAGCACGCTCCTTTTCAGTCTAAGACTTGCTGAAAATAGCAGTAAGTAACCAATTCTCTAAACACCTGAAAATAACTGCAACAGACAGAACTCCCTTGCTCAAGAGATGTGCTTCCTTGCAAGGTGTGGATCTACATAAATGAGGAAAGACCCAAATCCACGCCCCTTATCTCCCTTCCTTTACACTATGGCTCAAATACTTGCTCAATGCCTTCTCCTCTCTCCACCTTTGAGCGTCTCCCCACCCTCCTTTACTAACTTGCCTTTGCTTTGTTATTTGGAAAGCTGCCCAAGCCCCAGGGCAGCCCAGGGGCTCAGAGCTGCAGCAGTGTGACCCGCCGGGAGGCTCCTCGTTGAGCAGCAGCTGCCTCTCTAGTGCCAGGCACAGGTACACTGCTGCATGCCCTGCTGACAGCAAAACACAACCCAAACCGTTTTGTTTATATGGGAAGCAAAAGGATACATTTTTTAGGAGCTCTTTACCAATACCTTGCATTCCCTCGAAGGCTCATTTGGGCTCTATTAATTAATAAATACGTAGCTATCACAAAATGTAGCTTTTTATTTAACCAGTATTAGATTTTAATCACCTCCTTTGCTATTGCCCTTAATTTTAACTATCTCATTGTTTATCTTGATAAATTAACTGTTCTCGTCTCCACTGCCTATCATCTCTCCAGTTAATCATTATCGCGTACTATCTTCTGCTTGTACTGACGCTGCCTTTTCGTCTTCCTCTGTTACTAATTACTCTTCATCTCTCTCCTGCTGAACATTTCTTCTCCAACAGGACCAATCTTCACATTCTGCCTAAGCAACTGGGTGCCATAATCGAGGTGAAGCTGCGTTTCGTCCCTCACAAAGACAGAATGCCTTCCCAAATGTCTGGCCTGACCTTTGAAAGGCAGTTTGCAGGAACAGAAAGAATGACATAGATTCATACAAGAAAGGAATTGCCTTATCTGTACAGAATGGCTTCCCAGTTGATTTGGCAGCAGCCTGAAGATACAAGACAAGACGAGCACCTGGACATCTCTTCAGCATCATCAGTAAAGCTGCTGCTCTGTGGCTGGAGGGCTCAGGAGCCCCATTGCAGCAGGACGGACCTTGCCCAGCCAGAGCACTGGCTCATCCCATCAATCCCGCAGAAATGAATCCTACCTTTAGTAGTTCAGAAAGCCGGGATGCTGTGTGTCATTCCTGCCCCCAGCCCTGCTTTTCTCTGCCTAAAGCCACCACAAACCAACCTGTCTGAAGCTCAAGGAGAAGCACTGCCACTATCCCACTTCTTAACAGCTTGAGGTCACCCGGACAGGCACTCATCCCCTACGTGCTTAAAACAAGATTCTGTACCCAGCAACCTTCCTGGCCCTGCGCCTCCCGCGCCTGCCTCGCCAGCCCCCTGCAAACCCACCACAAGCCTCAGGATTTCAGCAAGACTCGTGTCCTTTCTGCTGCCTGAGGCACAACCTCTGAATCCGGCTGTTTGCGATGGGTGCCAGGGACATTCCTGAGGAAAGCGCCAAGGCTTAAGGGGAGCTGAAGGCAAGTGAACACTATATAAACCTTCCCAGCCAAGTGCTAAATATAATATTGCACTGTTGGAATATGGACGACTGCGTGTGCTTAAAGCAGCTGCCGCAGGTGAACAGCAGACAGGTTGCTGGCTTAGGGACGGGCTGAGGGAAGCAGGCAGAACACTCTCCACAGCTCCGGGGAGCCGACTGCCACACACAAGTGGGAGCAGCGAGGGAGCTCGCGCTGCGTGGCCGCTGCAACCACGGCTTCCGAGCACCCAGGGAAACTCAGCTCCGCTGCGTGGCTACACGGTCTGCTGGGAACGATGCCCAGCGTCCTGCAAGAGAAACTCAATGCAAACACTGCATAAAATCGGGTATTTTGTAAGCGTACGTCCTGCTGTTCCAACCGAGCAATAGGTACATGAAATTACTTGTGCCAGAGGTTCCTGCTATGAGTGCCAATAGAAGTAGTGCTGCATTTGCTGAGCAGTTACATACACTGTTAATGCTTCTGCTATATCAGGAGAGCCACGAGCCATTGAACTCATGTCAGTCACAAGCTATGCAATCTCTATACTACTTGAAACTGTTTATCTATTGATATGAATCTATTTTTGCAAATACACTGAAATTTTGTCATTTGAAGAGGTTAGATTATGTCTACTAAGCTATGTGAAGCACTGTGTTGTTCTGCTTGCTTACCTGTATGTAAATATGACTTTGGATTTTGCAGTTGCTAAACCCCTGCTGTGTCTGGTGGTAATGCTATGAGCAGCCATGGTTTTCTGCACTGAATATATAAATAATAAATACATGCATTACTTCAGCACCAAATTTTAATACATTACAGGTTCCACACTTAGGTATTGCAAGAGATAATATTAAGAAAACAGTGTGCAAAAAGTTTGTTTTCAGAATTTCAGTTCAGTCTAATACTGTGCCTATGCAATAAAAAATATAAACTTTCACCTGTCCCTTTCCATGAGAGGTGCTGCAACACGAAGGCTTAAAACAACCGTCCACGATGATGTTATCAACGGGAGTGAATCCACTGACTGGTGCTCATCAATAGCAGTGACAAGGAAGCAGACCAGAGAGATTTGTCTTTGTGTGGACCTGAGAGCTAATCTAAGCTGTGATGATTGATAGTTATCACCCGAACACCGGGAAGTCCTGTTTGGACAACTCTCTGGAATAAAGGGATTCTCTACGCATGCCCGAGGAGCACTACAGGAGAGCAGGGACCTCACGGCAGCTACCCCACAGCTGATTTTACCCCCACATTAACCACGTGCATTAAGGGGCAGGGATGTGCATGCATTTCTTTGCACAAAATGATGCACGTGACTTAGTTACCAGCCTAGAGTCCTGCTAGAGCGCACAACAACTTCTGTCACACGTTGCTCTCATGCTGTAATGGAAGAGCAGACGCTGGATTTCACTTAACACCCTTTCAGGGAACAGCAAACAGCTTGGCCTTGTCCTAGACCCATGTAGTTGTTGCACTGCCAACCCAGGCAATGCCATGCTCATCCCCACAAGCCCCATATTCCTAACTCGTGCATCGTGGCGTGAGACACCAAGCCTCGATCGTGCTTTCTTAACAGAGTTGCTACGAGCACCACTTTGCAGAAACCCACGCTTGTTTCTCACAAACGCTGTGCTAGCAGTTTCAGAACACTTGAAAGTCAGTTTTGAAACAGCAGTCAAAGCATTTAAGTTACCTACAGTGGTGGCTATGTAAACTACAGGGTTATGGGATAGAAATATCTAGCCATGCCTCAAAAGCTGCATTGCAGAGATAACTGTACTTGTGTGAACACTGGCGTTATGTTACAGAAATGATGGATTATTGAAAAATGCAGAATTCATGTTTGTGGCCACAAATTCCACTCTCTTGCAGATTGCTGCCCTTTGATTAATCAGAAAGCACTCAGGTAGGTGGCAGCATGGCAGGTCTGACCATTAGCAGAAACAGTTTCTTTGGTATCACCAGCTTCACAAGTACCAATACACCACCATAGTTAGAGCAGCAATTGAAAGGTGCTTGCTTAGTGGATAGGATTCTCCCTTCTGCCCTCAAATTGCTTCATTTCCTCAGCAATCTCAATCCACTCTGCTCGTAAAGCTGCTCCCACAATACCACAAGAATTTGGAATGAAATTTCCTCACAAGACGCGTGATTCAAAGCGACTGGCTTGCACTTCCTGAACGCTGAAGCAGTACGTCTGCCGGAGCCGGCACTGGCAGCTGCGCCTCCGCAGCAGGGGCAGCGGGGCCCGAGGGCGGCTCAGCAGCGACAGGCACAGGGCTTGGCAGAGCTGACCCCAAGGAGAGGGAGCAGTTCCCTCCATGTGCCCTTGCAGGAGGGGCGGGCAGAGGGGATGCCGCTCTCACACGTTCATGTGCCCGTGCCTGGTTTAAGGAGAGAAATGCCGCTCTGCTCGTGGGACAGAGCAGAGGGCTTTGCCTCTCCCGAGGCTCTGCAAGGGGGAATCACATCCCCTTAGCAAGCACCTTCCAGTCACTGCTCCAGAGCTCCAGCTGCGGTTCCTTGCCCAGAGGAGACAGTGCGGCCCTGCAGCCCTTCCTCAGGCTTAAGCCATGGCTCTCTGCAGGAAGGGCGGGAGCTCCAGAGTCTCTCATGGAAGCAGCACTTTGACGAGTGCTGCAGTACGGCACAGGGCCACTCATTGTCTCATCAAGTAAACCAAAGAGAATTTTTAATCATCTGCTTGAATGTGCTGATGCTGGGGAAATTCAACAAAGATGCACAGCAGTATAAATGAACTGAGCAAGGAAAACAATGAGGGCTTAGCTGCATTTCAATGAGATCTTCGTTCCGTCTCAAAACAAGGCCCTGGTCCAGAGCCACGTGCTGCCACGCAGTGTCCCTGTGACGCCGGGTACCCCGGCCGGGCACTGCTGGCGGGCCCCTTGCTGCCTCTCCAGCTGTAGTGCGCAGGGAGGTTCCGCCAAGGGGTCCGGGGGCTCCTTCTCCCCCTTCCAAAGCCGCCTCTCAGCAGCTGTCTGCAGGCCCGGGGCGAGCAGGGCTCCTCACGCTGCTCGTTGCAAAAGCAAGGTGGCTTTAGCGCCTGCCTGACAAACGCGCACCGCGAGGCCACGCGCAGGGGAAAGCTGCTGCGTGCCGGGTGCAACCCCTGACCCGCCGCCTCCTCCCCTCGGCCCCTGCAGCTCTCCACATGTGACACGCACAGCTGGAGCCCCGCCACCCGTGGCCTGCACACGGACCCTCTCCGTGCCCGCTCCCGCTCCGAGAGCCCACGCGACGCCCCCGGGCAGCTCCTGGACGTGAGAGCCTCCAACAGCGCGGGACGCGGCGCCGCCGAGCCCTGGCTCCTCAGCTGCTGCTGCTGCTGCACCAAGAGGCCACGTGGTGCTGAGATAGCCCAGCAAGAGCCCTGGCGCACAGGGCCCTAAAGAACTAGCAGGAATAACAGGATGAAAGCGTGGGTATTTCTTTCCAATAAGGAAAAGCATTCAAGCTAACCACAGGTGAGCTCTGCCCAATTTTAACACACAGATTTTACACAAATATGGCATTGTAGAGAAGCAGCTGTACTCGGGGGAACATCCTCCTCTTCCTTCTTTGGGTTGATAATACTAAGTTTTAATTTATTTTTAAGGGAAGAGCCACACTGAGGCTCCAGGATATTTTCTGCTGTAATTAGATTTTTTTAACGCTTGCCCAGACCGGAAAGCTTTTATTTCCCAGAGCTGCCGGGCGCTGCTCTCCGTGCGCTGCGATACTCTCACACACACGGAGCAAAGGAAGCAGCGGGCAGGTTTCGCCGCCTGCTTCAAGCGCTGCCCTCCCACGAGCGCGTCGTGGCTCCCCAGCCCGCCGTCAATGCAAACGCAGCCAACGCTGCTAACACTGCCTGCTCAGGAGGCGGCAATACCGAGTCTTGGCAGGAACAACTTCGTACTCAAGGCATTTCCCACCCCCATCTGCAGTATCCACAATGCTGGCTGCATAAAGATGCATTTTAACCAAAGCAGTCCTTATGCAAAATGCATGTCAAATTCTGGATGCTTTCTTCCAGTAAGTTATTTTGTTCAAAATACCTGTAATCTTGGAAACGGGAATATCTGCCCTTCCTTTTCCTCAGGTCCTTGCAGCCCAAACGTGGCGCTCTGTGTGGGGCGAGTGCCTTATTGCACACATGGACAGTATCCTAAACTCAACTCTGCACACCCACAAGTGCCATTTCAAGAGAGTTAAGTGATGCCCCCTCGACTGCAGAGGGAAGGTTTGTGCCCTGCGTTCAGCCAACCTACCCAAGGCCAGAGAGCTCAGCTGGGGAGCACCGAGCTGGGGACTGCAGATGCTCCAGGACTAATTACATGAAACTGCCCCAGGCTGAAACACCTATAAAGCCTTAGAAGCTTTCTACAAACCTGGCCCCTTACAGCTTTTGCGTGATTATAATTTCATTCTCTTTGGATATTTCATACATACCTGAATTTCAGGACATTTTTACTACAGAGGACCTTATTTATATTGTTTTGCTCCTGAAGCTGCATGGGAAGCACACATGAAATTAAATGCAGTGGTGACCCTAATGAAGTGATTAATTTCAGTTTTCTTGCAACATGATAGGAGTTACTACTCTTGCTGCAGACATGGAACAGACCTTACTTGATGCAATCTACATCAGCTCGGTTAAGATGAGAGGCAGGTTTCAAGCTGTGTTTCACACACACTTTCCAGCAAAATCTACTTACCGCAGTCAGTGCTCCCCTGTAGCCTGTGCTTCAGGTCCAGCTCAGCTTGTTCACACCTCGTAATGGCTCCTCGTGCCTATTAAGATAAGTAAATAAGATGAGTGACTCCCACTGGAGGTCACTGGGCCTCGCCAAGGCCTTGATGCACAGCCGTGTGTGCAGCACTAAGGTACCTCGTGGTTCAGGACACAGCGCCGGGCTGGGTGGCTTCCATCCAGAGCTAAATGCAAGAGGAGATGAAGCCATGCAGGACTTGGAGGACCACAGCATGTTCTGGCTGCTTCTCTGACTGTGGGCAGGGAAAACAGGCTTCTTTTTTGTTTTCTTTTTTTATTAGGAAAAGTACATGGCCAGGCACTTTGACTGACTGGAAAGCTTTGCTAATGTTCTGCACTGGTCACACTGTTTTCGGAAGCAACTTTCCTGCAAGGGAACACCGCAGAATGAAGATGCTTGTTTGGATTTTTCCAGAACAAGGAGCTTATTTTTTTCTCCAGATATCAAGGCATTTTTGCTTAGAAAGTTACAGACATTTTAGTTCAAATTTGACATAAATTTAAAGAAAATATTTAATCCATTCTGAAATGCTTCTGTTATATCATGTTTAATATTAATTTAAAGCCAATAAGCAAGCAAAATGAGAGCACCAACTCGGGTCTTATGCAAATCCCAATCAATTCACTGTTCTGTGAAGCATCCTTCTACTTCTCCTCCGAGCAGCTGATTCTTTGCTTTCTTCTCATAACAATATGCTTGCCCTGTACGATGTAGGCTAATTTTAATAAAGAAGTAGTGCCGTTTTTCTGCGGTGGAAGGCAGATGATATATTAATGTATTTTACAATTTTACAACAGAGCAGTTTAGAGTTAAATGACTTCATTACAGCTCAGCATTATGAGTAAATTCTTTTAATCATGGCTTGTTTGCATTTGATATTGTTAGCATTTTTGAAGCTAATTTCATCAACTAAACTAGGTGTAATTAGCTAGGTTAATGATGGGTGCAAACCATACAGCCCATAAAGAGACTCTTCAGTGTTTATAACCACAGGAAGCCACAGAAAGCAGGAGAAAAATGACCGCAAATACATTTAAGTTCCAGGTCTCCGTTGATCCCATCCCTTGCTCAAAAGTGGCAAAAACCTGCAACAAGAGCAGTGACAAGCAGTGGTGCAGGACAGCCCTGAGACTGCTGACACCAGCTTCCAAGGAGCCCCGTGTCCCGGTGCTGTGGAGTGACGCGGCTCCGAAGGGCTGTGCGGCCCTGGCACTCACCCTTCACAGCAAGGCTCTCCATCCCGGGAGCTGCTGCCGGTGAGCCTGGGGCGGTGGTGAAGGCAGCGTGGAAGTCAGAGCACCCCGAGGCACAAGGAGAACCCCAAGTGGCCCGTGCTGGAGAACCCCGATGTTAAATCCATGCAGAAATGTGAGTCCATAAACAAGGATAAACGTGGGGCCGCTTCAACACCTGCTGCAAATCAGAGAATTTCTGATGAAGAGCAAGTACACAAATGTCCTCTGCCTTGCACCATATTCAAAGGGGATGCACAGCCTCGAACAACAAAACGCCAGCCTGGAGATAGCGCGGTCACTTGCCAAGATCCACAGCAGGAAAAGACATTCTGCTTTAATCTGCTACAAAGATCCAGTTAAATCATTTTTCAGTGACAACTCAGTTTGATAATTATCCTGTTGTGCTTTGCACTTGCCTACACAAAAAATAAAATAAAAGCTAATTTTAGAATCCTCAGTCAAGTTGGCAGTTAGTCCTAAATCTTGATGAGCACCTCTTGTTATTATCTTCTATTTTAAAAATATTTTAATTTTACTATTCTTCTAAAGAACTACACTGTAAATCATTTCTGATGACTTCAAAGCTTTTCATTTAATCAGTATGAGACAGATAAGCACTGACACAGAAGTACAGCAAAAGGCTCTGTAGCAAGCCCAAGTCCTAGCTGTTACTGGAATTTTCTGCCTGGAGAAAGCCTTCCCTGTGTCCAGCTCCTTTTTCTTCCCCTGTTGTAGTGATGCTGCTTCTCCACTTTGGTTCATTCACGTTCTCGATGAGGATCGTACCTGCCCCAGCCACAGGCAGCCTCCCGCGTGGGGGAGATGCGGACGCCTCCCCAGGAAGGAGCAGTGCTCCCCGCTCAGTGCTCCCAGCCCGGGTATCCAGGGAGTAGAGGAGAGCACTGCATGGGCTCCCCTTGCCCCTCAGGGACATCGCGGCCATCGGCGCTGGCAGGAACGTGCCCCGTCCACACCCTCGAGCACCCTTCACGCTGTGTTTCAGAGCAGGACCTGATGGCACAGAAAGGCTGAGCTGTTGCTCATTTCAAGCTCCCTGTTATCCCTAGGAAGCCAAAGTGTCCCTGGGGTGGCAGTAGGGGAATGGAATGGAATCAGCTAGAAGCAACAAACCCAAACCACCAAAGCCAGCTCTCACAGAGTTTTCATTTGCTGCCGTTGGCCGCTTCAGTCTGCAAGCCTCCATTTTCTAACAGAGTAACAGTAACTCCATATTCCCTTTCACTTATGTCGGCTGAATGACTGACAGATGTTAATCTTTACTTGCTTTTTGGCTTTCTGGTCTAGTTAATTCCAAGCTGTGTAACCTCAAAGATATGAAACACTATGATATGGAAACAAATAGCACCATAAGCAGAACTGTCATTCTTACAAAGAACTTCTGCCTCATTAAACTGCAGAATTTCCCAAAACAGTGAAATGTGACTTCACAAAGAGTCGGAATTTGGCTCTTAACGAAATAGGACATAGAAACCTTCCCTGATAGATCATTACTGATAGTCAACCTGCCAACCGACAAATCTGACATCCAAGCCAATGAGGAAAGACACGACCCCTTCTCAGGAGGGTGCCTGCCATGCCGGGGCCAGCCCTGCCTCCCAGGACAAACCTGCTGAGGGGCACAGGAGCTCCAGGCTGCCACCAGCCTGGCAAGGACAACAGCGCTTTGCGGGACTCATCCCAGGATGAGAAGTACCTGAGCACTTTGTTATTTGGGAGCACCGCTTGCTCCTGGTGCACAGCAAGTGGAGACCGGTGAGTAACGTGAAGGGCAGGGGCTGGACAAAAGCAGTGGGGAGGAGATGCCAGACTTGCCTCTCCTTGCTTTGGTTGAGCCCGGTGCAGTAACACCCCTCGCACCAGCAGCACATCATCACCTTGCCCGCAAGCAGGAGGCAGGTGCAAACCCAGCCCGATCGCAGCGCGAGATGCAAGGGGCAGAGTGGGCTGGCTCACGTCGCCTAACGGACCTTGATCTGAAGGAACAGCTTCCTCGCCTTGGATTTCTGTGCGCCTTTGCAGTCTGTTAGCATGCACGCCTGTGCCAAAACGCTCTGTTAACATTATGCCAGCTCGGATAAGCAGTGCCTGAAACGCTCAGCCTCATGCGAGATCGCTGTCTTGCTGCACGCTTCGGCTAGAGCCGGAGAGGCAGGGCACGGGGCTGTGCAGGCAGCAGCGGCGGCCCGGAGGCACTCGGCGTGCTCGCCACCGCAAACCACCGTGCCTGGCGAGGAGCAGCTCTGCTGTCAAAGTGCCCGGGCTGCAGCCCTAATCGCTGGCTGTTTCCTCATGATTCTTTGCAAGAGACAAGTTCCAGGCTGTGGCGCAGCGTGAATCATAATTCTCCACACAGTTCATTCTCCGAGGCTTTTTGCTTTTTTAATTCCACATATCCTTCCCTTTACCATCTCCTAGTGGTTTAAGGGTTTTTTGTTCTTTAGGATTAAAAATGGTGTGGACTCCCAGACTTGTTACAATCCTTGTTAGTATAGCAGTAAGGAACAACAGCTGATTTTTACTTACTCAAGATATATTCACACTGTTTCCTTCATAAATTAGCTGATCAACAGGCCAGACATCATGCACTGACAAATACCTTCATTTGCAATAATGCACAGAATATAACGAGCTGTAAAAGCCATATCCTGAAGTTCCCTAGGAATAGAAAGATATGACATTTTATCCCTCCTAAGTACTGAACACTGAGGACTGCCCAAAGCAGACTGAGGCATTGCATGCTTTTGCCAGCACATAAGAGATCACCTTCTTAGTCCTTTGGGAATGAGAAAGTGACCTGGAAAACCACAGGTAATTAACAAACTGCATCTCAAGTGTGTCAGTCCTAGACCTGGAGCAATAAATAACCCCAAGATGACACCAAGTAACCCCAAGATGACATCTCTGAGAAAGAGCCCCTAATGCTAAAATAAGGACGGACTGCACATTTTCAGCTCCTTTTTCCTCCTGGGCGACAGTCCCTGCCCAAGTCACTGATGTTTTCACGCGCTCACCAAAGGTAACGCTTTGACTCCTGCGTCTGGACAATCTCTCCCTGCTTCTACTGTCTCTAATTCCTGATTCTAGCAGTGCCTCCTGTCTGGCTCTCGCCCTGCAGCACTCTGCCCGGTGCTGCTGCAGGCTCAGCTATCCTCCTCCTGGGACTATCCTCCTTAACCTGCTGCCTGTCCCGCCACGATCTGCACGGGACACCCACGTGCAGCACTCACCTCCACCTGCAGCCCAGCGAGGAGTGCTCAGGGCCAGGCCGAGGCCACCCCAAGCACCACGGAGAGCTCTAAGTGCCGAGCCCTGCGTTGTCGGAGATGCCGCCTGCCTCAGCTGTGGGGCAGCCCGCGTCCCCACGGGGCGGTGTCACGGCCACGTCTCAGCAGGAGACCCCAGAGCCTCAGCTGAGCTCCAGCACAGATGGGATCAGCTCCGAGGAGCCGTGCGGAGCATCTCCAAACAGGAGCAAGGTTGGCAGGGAAACAGACACGGGGCCACCAGTGCCCCGGGACTGTGGCCAGGAACAAGCACAAGCAGCCAGGGCCACCGGGCCTCGTCTCCCCCAAGCCACAGTCTGCCAGTCTGGTGCAGGGTCAGGTCTCGTAGCCCCCTTGTAATTTATGAGCAAACTGACCTAAGCACTGGCCTTATAGGCGTAAATACTCAGGGAAACCAATTCCCTGCTGCAGCCTGAGCATTAGGGTTCATGTAGTCAGCATCCAGGAGGATATGGAGCAGAAAGGAAATCATTACCAGGCAGAAGGAATAGTGAGGAATAGTGCTAAAACATGGTCATGAGCCGGAAGAAAGGCAGAACGGGCTGCTATAAATGCCCCCTAATAGACCAAAGGTTGCAGAATGCAGTTGACTCCTGCTTTGGCCACTGCACGTTTTGTATTGGTGGTAAAATTCCTGCCTTTGGAAAGGCAGTAAATTACCCAGATTTTCTTAAGTTTGGTCATTATAATACATTATACTGTATAATGCAGATAGCAATAGAAGACAAAATAATCTAACATTTCATATTGGGCATTGTAATGAAGTCCCTAAGGGAGGCAATAAGCATCATACACCCATACGACTAGGACAAGCCAGGGGAAGCAGCAAAGACTTGGTTTGCAAGCCTCCTTTCCCCCTCCGAGAGGCTGGATTTTGTCGGGATGCTGCTCCCCGTTTTGCCGAGCTGCGCTGCCCTGGAGCTCACGTGTTTCTGTGCGTGTGTCGCTCCCAGCCCCCGGACAGCTCTTCACAGAGCCGCGCAGTTCGCTAGCAAACGCGCCACTGCCAGGGCACTTGCAAACCCCTCCGCAGCTGAGCAGCAAAGAGCTGTTCTGCTTCAGGGAGGCCCCCCAAGCCGTGATTGCAGTCGTCACCCACTTACTCTGATTGCGGCTTTGCTGGATGTTTTCTGAGACGTCTCTGATAATCAGCGAGGAGCAGAAATGACTTTTCACAGTTGTCAGTACCCTCCATTCAGGGTTTATAGTCTCTCTTTAACAACAAGCCAGGTAGGGCTCTACGCTCGCATTTTGCCACCTGTGGTATTTATTCGTTCCCAACCTGCACCAGAAAGTCAAGCCTGTTCCAATAACGCAGTGGAGCAACAGGGCCTTTAAGGAGGGAATAGGCTGGCCGCAGGCCAGGCTCTCCTCATTAGCCCAAAATGCGCACACTAAAAAGCCACCTAATTAAACAAACGGCCAAGCTACAGCTCAGTACCCCACCACAGCTCTTCCTTGGCTTACACTCCGCGGTAGTCATATCAATCACAAAATAAACTCCATTTCAAAACAGAATGGAAAAGCTCCAAGTGGAAAAGCACATCTCGGGAAGATGTGTGTAAAACAAGGAGGGAGTAATGGTTTGTCAGCCCCCGGGATGCTCTTTTGCTTGTGCTTTGCAAAAGGCCTTAGCGCTGTTGCCTGGGTGTCTGTCAGGTGCAGGAGGAGAAGGAGGTCGGGGTGGCGGCTCCCGTGGCTGGGCAGTGTCTCTGCAGACAGCGCTGCCCACGGCTCTGCCAGCCCCACGGCCTCTCCTTGACAGCCGCTGACCCCACGGTGCGTGCCAGCCGGGCCCCAGGGCCTCGCGTTTGCAGATGAGCTCGCGCCCACGCTTCTGCTCGCTGCTCTGAAGAGGTAGCTGGTCCCAGTGTGCACAAAGTTCGGCCTTTGTGGCCCACACGGGCTTAAACAGCACATTTCCTCCTCATCCTTCCTGCTGTCCTGGCTCTGTCATCCCCAGGAGAGCAGGAAATGCAACGTTACATGGGACAGATACTGTTGGGATGGGGATCAAGGAAGATTTGAGGGTCAAAGATGAAGTGCTTCGTAGCAGAGTACTGAAATTCAAGCTTGAGTTTGAAACAATTGAACATTTCAAATGCATAAAAGGCAGTGGCCAAGTCTACCCTTCTTTGGTGCTTCTTATCATCACAAAACAATTCTTAAGCAACTGAGAAGTTTCACTGCACCTAAAATGTCCACCTAGTCTTAAAGATGAGTTGTAGATGACAGAAATGCAGCAACACTCTGGTATAGTTCTCAAACATCTTTTGAAATATTTCACATATTATGAAAACCCACAGAAACCCATGTAACGAGCCTTTTCACTTCCAGAAATGCTCACAACCTGGACACTTCAATCATTTTCTCCTATTTTATTCTAGTTTAAGCCATTACGAATAATCCTTTAGTATTTTCATTTGCTATTCATCTAATTATAACCTTAAAAAAGACAGAACAAAGATGAAATTTCTAACTAATAACGTGACTCCAGGAGATAGGACTTTAAGAAAAGCTTTAACTGTTTTGAGTTGCAACAAAATTTATGAGGACCATGAAAATCACTTACAGTAGCCCAAGCTTTTGAAGTTATACCTTCCAGAGAATATAAACTCTGTCCTTTCTCTTCCAGATGTCTCCCTGTGGGATGAGGCTCCCTTCCTTGCCAGCTTGCCCTCCACATGTCTCAGACCCAGCTGCTAGTTTGCCAGAGCTGCTCCTCTTCATCTCAGTCCATCCCTCCACCGAGGGACACGTGCTGCTGTGTAAAACGCAGCATGCCCCGGGGACCGGAATATTCTGGTGTCTCTTTTCAGTCTTTTCCTCCCAGGCCATCCTGGCACTGAAGATTCAGCCTCGGTGAGGAGTGATGCTAATGCCTCCTGCACGGGCATGGCTTTCAGCCAAGCCGAGGAGAAGCCGTAGGCAGCAATTATATTAATTGTTACTTTTAGGAGTTCTCGGAGGCCGTAAAAGGCATCAGGAGTGATGCAAACCGGGAGCCTTGACGCTTTGCACTTCACCAGCACTATATCACACATCAGCAGCCCACCAGTGAGCTACAGCAAAGCCCGAGGGGTAAAGAAACACTAGCTACTAAAAGCTTCTGCTTTCTGTATTTATTGAGCTCTTAAAGATCCCCAAATTCACAATTCATCCCCTCTGCCTCCTTTGTTATAACACTTAAATATTTGCCTCTTTTCTCACTCTAAAACCGGTCACACTCGGGAGGATAAGCTAGGAAATAGACCCAGAACAGCCTCACGCCGGCACTTGCAGCATCGAGACACACTCCTCACGTGAGGCCTTCCAACAGGGGCTTTAGAAGGGCATCAGCTCCTCCACGGGAGGCATTAACATTGAAAATCCCTATGGTGACGGGCATCTGTGCTTGGACCAAGCTGAATAGTACCCATGAGATAAAAATTAGGCACTGTACACACACAACACAGAGCTTTCCAAACTGCACCAAGTGGACTCTCAGAAACCCTTTGCCCATTGGCCTCAGGGTCAGGTTGGAGCACAGAAGTCCAAGGAAATGCCGCTGTCTCAGGGATTTGCTGCCTCCCCAGACAAATCATGTAGAGCTAGCACGGGGCTTGGGAGAGCGGCTATATCCTCGAGGAGGGCCACGGCCCTCTTTGGGTAGGAGATGTCGGAAGGTTTCAGTCACCATCACTTGTTATCGTGAGCACTCACAGGCTGGATAAAGCAACAGAGCTCCTGTGGGAGATGCCACTGGCTTTTGTGGGTGCATTTTCACTACGAGCTCTGATTCTTTTTCAAGAGGCTCCCCTCTGAATACAGCATGAAACCTAAGGGAGACAGACACCCAGCTCCTTTTTCCCTTTTCTTATGCCTAGCACAGAAACTTTAATCACATTTCTTAAGCATCTGTGGGCGAGTTTAGTGCAACTAAAATAGCAATGGTGATGAAAACAGTCATAGCTAAAATGTGTGGGATTTGTCTGCGTAAGATTCTGTTGCATTCAGCCTTATCCAATTTACTCATTACAAAGCTGGATTTTTGCTGCCTATCTGCAATTCATGGGTTTGTCTGTCCAAAGCTCTAAGCAGGCTCACACTGAAGTATATCGACTTACTGGTTGTTTACTCTCCTCTGGCTGCTTGCATCCCCATTGCCCTCCCCATCGGGGTACTTACCTGGGGGAGCTGGGTTTTGGCAGCGGCTTCTGCCTTTGCTTGGCTGCTGTGACAAGGCCCTTCCAGTCCCTGGGGGCTGCTCCAAGATAAGGTTGGCAGGAGAGAAACGCGAGGCTCTTGCTGGGTGCTCTGGGGTGAGACAGATCAACGACAGCTTACATGGCATTTGCAGCTCATTCAATAGATGATTCTCATTTCTTTCCATCTTCTATTCTGCCTCCAGAATTTATTCATTTTTTTATTACTCTATCTCACCATTGTCCTGTCATTTTCTTTAGGCAGCAGGCTAGCTGATCTCTTTTGCAATGTGCCGTGTTTTCTGCACCATGTCCAGCAGCTGATACTACAGGGCATTCAACTGCCTGTGCCCTGAAAAATGACGGAAATTCTGAGAAACTGCAGCCTCCCTTTACCAGGTGCCTGGGGATCAGAGGGACGTTGCTCATGCACCATCACGATGTGGATGCCTCTGGAAAACAGAGAATTAGACAGAGAAGGCGAGCAAGAGGCCTTAGCTCTAGAGGAAGAAAGCTTTTAGCTTCCCTGGCTGTGGGCGGCTCGGTCTCTTTCCTTCCTCTCACTTCTGAGGCACACAAGCTATTGTTCAACAAGCTTTATCTGATTTATTTTCCTCCCTCCCCTCTTCTATTATTGAGTGCAATGTGCAGCCAAAATTAAACTTCAAGGCTCCAGAAATTAGATGTCTCTCTCAATATGCCATCTTTTTCACTTCCAGCTTTTCACATCACGGCATTACAATTGCATGCTTGACAGCTTTTTCATTCTCATTTCATTTTACTAGATGTATTCTTAAAAGCAAAATAATTATTTCATTTCAAATATAATTGCCAGGGGAAACATCTCCAACAACACCCTCCACCTCCCAAAGCATGGAGATAAGTTATTTATAAATATACCGTTATTAAATTTTCCCAGAGAAAAGAGTGTTCTTTAATTCTCCACTGATCCGTCACAAAGCATCCTGAGAGCTCTTCCCGCGGGAGCTGCCTCGCTGCAAGTCGCGCACGGATCCCTGCAGCGTCTCCGTGGGGGCCAGCAGGTCTTTGAAGGCAGCACTTGGCACAGCAGCCTTAACCGTGGAGAAGGGGCTGCTCAGTTCCCTGGGGCAGAGAAGCTCCTGGGGCCCCAACACTCCCGAGGACTCCTCAGGAGGCAGCGATGAGTGGGAAGTATGCGGTGCTTTATATAATTAAAGAAAGGTTTAATTTATATATTAAGGCTAATCTCAACTCACTCATAGCAGATTTTATATTTCAGTACATTTCCAGTTTGAACTGAAAAACAGTTGAGCATAACTAAAATAAAAATAGAAAGACACAGAGAGCTCAGACAGGCTGGTAGGTTCCCTCTGCATCGCCAGTCTGCTCTATGACAGCTCCAATCTGCTTTCTACTTGTGTTGTACTTTTTTCTTGTGCCCATTGTACTCATGAAGCCAGTAAACTGGAAAATTACCTTTTTTTTTTTTTTTTTTTTGGGCAAATTGATACTGATATATTTAGATTGAAACCTGAAATGTTTTGGCCAAAAATCACAACATTTTGGTCTGGAAAAAATGTTTCTGCAACTGCAAGCCCACCAGAGCTACCCATGAGAACAGCTTTTCTTCTCGTCTCACAGGCTTAAAACACTCACGGCCTTCCTTCTCCATGGGATTAACAGCTCCCACACATGCAACAGCATGAAAGCTAGGTTTAAGTTGAAGACACACTTCTTGGCCCAAAGAGATCTTTTTCCCCTAGGTGTTTCCATCTAAAAAAAGTGTTAGATGAAATTCTTCTATGGGAGACAAGAAATGGTCTTACAAAACACTGCACTTCCCTAGGACTTCTCCCCTCACCCCCAACTCAGAGCTCTGATTACACTGGCAGGTTCCCAGGACCGTTCCTCACACGGTCAGGGATTGCCTACATGCCGTTTTATTCTCTTTACCTTCCTCCTAATTTCCCTAAGAGTAGAGACTTTTGAACTACTGCGGAATATCATTTCTGGCTGGCAAATAGGATGATGGGTTTATTTTCATTCCAACTGGGCAAAATCTGTTACTCGGCAGAACCTCTCAAGCCACTCTAATCAATTAGAGAGCACACTTACATTTTATTTTGATCTTGAACTAATTTTGATTCTTCCAGTTTGCTGGTTAAGTTCTGTTAAGTATTTGCCTGTGGTAACATTCAGCCTTTCAACAACATCATATTGTCAGAAATCCACAAAACACATAGATTTCTAACTTTGCACACAATTGCAAAACAAACGTGCAAAGAACACAATGAACACAGTGAAGAGAGCAGCGAGCAAATAAACCCTGTTCACCCACAAACACCACCTTCTGTGTACTGCGAATATTCCTATAAAGAGTAATAAAGCTGCAAGTGCTTCTGCAAGATAGATCTGGGGACCCAGTTAAACAATTAGTAAATGGAAAAGCAGGCTTAATCAGACTATTTGCCAAGTGTAATAATTAAGCGGGTATAAAAGCATTAAGCATCTTTGCACACACACATGCACATATACTCTAGTTTTACTGTTTAAATCAAACAAAACAGAGCCATAAATGTCACCTTGATCTCTCAAACATACTCAATATTCTCTCGTATCTCTTAAATGCCATTTCAAAATTGCTTTTTCATTTCCTGTGAACTTGGAAGCGCAAGCCCTGATCCTGCAGGAATTAAACGGTGGACCTGGGGCTTCCTCCTGCCTTTTCCCGGGCTGCAGCCCCGCTCTGTGTCGTGGCGGGGGCAGCTCTGTAGTTTAAACTATTTATTGGGTGGCCACGTACCCGTCTGCGAATATTGTTAGTGAAGCCATTCATTGGATCGCGTGCCAGCACGGAGAGAAAGCGACGGTGTTCTGAGGAGGCATAAACCAAGTTAAGCAAAGTAGGTGAAGAGCGGGCATAGCCAAGAGACCCTATTCCTACTACGGGTGTAAATGTCAACCAACCTTCCTAGGGAACGCTGCTTCCAAGGCTTTCATTATAATGTGATTCTATTTTCTTTAAGCAAGTGCTAATTTCCCTTGATACTCGAGATACCCAAGTTAATGGGACAAACTGTTGGTGCCAATGGGCAATCCTGCTGGAGCTGCGACACAAACTGGAAATCACGTGAAGAAATACTTTAGACCAGTAATAGTGCTAGGCACTCCAGGCACTGGGAGAGAAGGGCTCACCCCCTCCTGTAACCAGTATGGGCTTCTAGAGAGCCATCCCTTTATCTGCACAGAGAATTGCACGAGCTTATGCCTCACATTAAAAGCAAAACAGGATCATACACTGCATTGTTTCAAAACATTAACCGATGTCCTACAGCGGTGCCTTTCCCTGAGACTCGTGAGCACATCCAGCTTGCAGGCCAATAGTTTCACTCATTTTCACGCTTTCATGCTGGAAGGCAACACAACCCACCCTGCTGTGGGGGCCTCCTCCCAGGCGGCAGACGTGGCGCGTTACGGCAAACCCAACCACTGACCAGAGGCAGGGCCCACTAAAGAACACACAGGACCTTCTACAGAGGAAACGCCATACGCTGAAGCATCAAAGGTTCCATGGGAACTTAAGGGAAAAGTTCTTAACCGTGAGGGTGACGGAGCCCTGGAACAGGCTGCTCAGAGAGGTTGTGGAGTCTCCTACCTTGGAGATCTTCCAGACCCACCTGGATGCCACCCTGTGCGATGTGCTGTAGGTGTCCCTGCTGGAGCAGGTGGGTTGGACTAGATGATCTCTAGAGGTCCCTTCCAACCTTCACCATTCTATGATTTTATGATTTTACTGGAGAAAGCCATAAAATAGTCGATGTCAAGGAAAAAACGGATTTTTTGTGTAGACTACAAGGTGAGAGACATATTCTTTGCTGAGGTAAAATAAGTTTATGAAAACTTCTGCTGAGCTGCACCGCCACACTGCCCAATAATAATATCAAAAATCACTAACAAGGCAAACTGCTCCTGATATTTAGTAATGCAAGAGAGGCTGGACTGCATTTTCCAGCTCTGCTTGGACTGCCTGGTCTTTTACAGTAAAACACTTGGCTTATTGGAAATTGTACATTCGACAACAAAACCGTTTTACTCTAAAGGGTGCCTGGAGAGTATTATGCAAGTCCAGGTAGCAATGACAGATTTCAGTCCGCTGCAGGTAAAAGGCTCCCCCTCAGCTGTGTTTTCAGACAGAACGCCGATATCCGTCATAATCAACCTCCAGCTCGTGCTGAGCAGCTGCCTTGTCTTGGCCAGCCCTCCTGAGGACCAGGTTCGACAAATCTCTCAGAAAAGATTTCCCATTTAAATGCATCAATCCTTCTGTTTTTAAATAGTACCTACTATATGACAGGATACACACCCAGAACGTAGAGAGTGGGCACCTTCAATGGATTTATTCACACTACTGAGGGTATGTGGCATCCACTTGCCTGTCAATTTGAACCTGTGTGTTTTCAAAACACAAAGCCTAAACTATCGGTCCAATTTTATGCTGAAGAACAAACATTCAGTTCATTCAATAACATTTGATATTGCAAACTGATTAATCAATTCTAACCTAGAGTCCTGATGCCAGCATACCTAAAATTATTCCTTTCTTTTGTGTTATACCATATTTTATTTTAAACTATATGTAATTCACACAGGCCATTTCACATTAAGAATTTTAGTAGAATTACTTAAAATTGATCTCTTTGCAAAAAAGCAGGCTCTGCTGCTATCTTCTCAAATATTAGTATTTTGCCTATAAAAAGATTTTCTAAATTGAATAGGCTGCAGTTAGGAATTTTTCATGTCTTTGTAAGTCAAATAGTAGAATAAAAGTTCCTGGAGTCACGTGGAAGTCTTTATCTTTTATCCCGAGGCTCTTCAGAACAGAGCCCATCGCACAGAACCAGCAGTGAAGTCTCCCCTTCTGACAGCCAGAGCTTTGATGGGCCCTCGGCTCCCTTTGTGTCTGGCGGCTCCGGCTGTGCTCCAAACGGGAAGCTCGCCGGCGGATCTGGGGCTTTACTGGGGACGCTCTCCTTGTTTTGCAGCTATCCAGGGCAAGGGACTATAAAGCGCCTGCACGGGCCTGGTTCTGTGATGTGGATTTCGACAGAGATGCTGTTCTTAGTCATGAAAGTAAAAGTTCCATAAAATCAGAAGGAAGCAGAGTGTAAATTGAATCTAAATTGGCCCCAATGCAGTAAAAACAAAAGCTTCCTTTTTTTTTTTTTTTTTTTTTTTTTTTTTAATAAGAAAAAAAAACCTCTTCCCAGTCTCCTCCAACCATTTGCACTTGTATTTTATGACTGAACTGTGTGGAGCAAATACTGCTCAAATAAGCCAGCTGGCCAGAGCAGGTCTCTGCATTCTAAAGATGAGACAGTATTAACTAGAGTACTAAGTAACAGTTACTTGCCTTTCATGTAATCATGGTATTGACAGTAGTTTTTACTGATGTAGGTTAGAAATAACACTCATCTGAAATAACTACTTCTTTTATGGGAACTTTCTGGGGTTGCATTGGCCTTCCCAAAGGCATTTATAAATTTAAGAATGGACACTGAAAACTGGGCAATTCCTGGAGCTGCTCGTAAGAAACAGCTACTTTTGTCTCCAGACACCGATTCTAACTTGGATGGCTTGGAAAGAATCTTGTCTGCAATTCCCTCCCTCTTAAGAAGTTGTAAAGGCAAAAGAAATCTGAGAGGCAAAACAAGAAAAGTTCTGAAAAGTTCTGTTGCTGTGACACAAACACAGCAATATCATTAGTAAATGATGTTAATTTTAATTATTATATAAGGATAGTAAAACCTAGCTCAGGACCAGTGGATGAAACAAAATTAATATGTTAAACCAGCAGGATGCCTTGTTCTCTAGAAGCGTGTTTACCACGTTAGCAAAAGTTGCAGCAAAACAGACTGCAGTTCCAAGCCTCCTAATTGCAGAATCATAGCTTTCATGGATGGAAAAAAATAATTCAAAGATCTGACAAAGCACTTCCACGGAACGGCTTGAGAAGATGTACAGCAAGACCCTACAACAGTCCTAACAGCTTATCACTAAATCATTCCTAACACACTTGACATAAACTTGACTTGACTAAAACATTCCAAACACTTTTGAACACAAGTGCTCGAAAGGCTTTTAAAAGCAAAACCTGGTTTGTTTATAAATACAGTCAGGAAGGAAAGCCTTTAGAATAGGAACTGAACAACAAAAATCACAGCACTTGTAAACAGCCCTCTTACCGTGCTGTCATTGGGAAACTCCTTTCCGGCTTGTTTGAAACGCAGCGCAGCGATTTCCTGGGTCTTGGTGGCCTCTCGGCACAGCGAGGGTGTCTCTGTCACCCTGCTCTTGCGGCAGGTGTCCGTCACCGCCGCCTCTGGGCAGGGGCCGCCGGCTCCGTGCCCAGCTGCCCTGCCCGCTCTCAAGCTGCTCCCCGCGTGGCACGCGCCATAGCTCCGAGGGCAGGAAAGCCTCGCTTCCTCTGCAGGAAGTCATTTCCTCTGTGAAGGACACAATATGCGAATGAAGAAAATATATATCCAGCATCTGGAGATGGAATGGACTGTTCGGTAAAAATACATTGCTTCCTTATCTTTTCCCACACTTTTTGTTTACCTCAGTTCTTTTAAATTTCTATATGATTTAATTTGTGACGATTTTACCATTAATTAATAAATTTATTAAAATGTAAGAAAACTTAATCACAGAAATACAGGGAAGATCTTGAAGACCCCATAGTGCTTTATGGACTGTTACTTTACTCCTTGCTGAGGTCAGACTCACATAGAGAGGCGTGAAGGAAATAAAACTTAACCAAAGAGCTAGTTACCACCATTCAGATTCTTCTATATGCATACATGCACAGGCATGTGTACGTATATAGAATGTGTATGCAAATATATATACAAAAATAGGCCATATGGATTTTGTACAGCAGCTCTGAGTCGTTGCTGGCACAAAAGCTCTAGGAGGAAATGTTTTTCTTCAAAGCTCTTTTGCTAGGTGTCCTCTCGCAACAAGAGGCAGCAATCTGCGCGTCTCCTGTTCCGTTGTTGTTGTTTGTCTTTCTCTTAGAGGAGTCATTACAACTGATTGCTCTGGCTGATTTACAGAAACTTGGGGTAAAACAATAAAGAACTAAAACTCTTACTGAGAGGGTAATGCAATTTGCTTTGCTAGTTATATCATTGCAGGTGGGCACAGCTCTCACTCTGAATGTTCCCACAGAAAATATCCTCAAAGCATCATGTTAATAGACGACAGAAAACATTCAAAACTGTTTTCACAGAGAAGATGATTCCTAGTGGCAGAATATTTGCCAGTGAAATGAACTAAATTAGCTTTTTAAATTAACGCTGTCTGAATTAGGAAGAGTCTAACGACTAATCCCTTCAGTTAAAAATGGTTTGCTCCTTGATGCAAGGACAAACTAGCCTAACTCTCTATCCTGCCTAGGAATTTTGTTACTCAAATAATATCATTAAGTACATACAGAGAAAGCCTATGATCTTTGATGAGAATTTCTGTTTTATTCCTCAGCAGAAAACAAACGTGCACAGCTCTAATCCTTCTCAGACTGACACTATTACAAGGCAAAACCACACATCTCTCTCCACCCTATACATTTCAAAAGCATTATTTCCAATTCAGGCCTACAGTAACGAGCACATATCAGGCAAATACAAGCACCTGGCGGGCAGGCAGGGAATACTTGACCCGCTGGGCTAGGATTATGTAGCGCGTGAGAAAGTTTTCGATTGCAGCCGTTTTCAAAATTTGACCATTCCCTTCATATATTCTGCGGAGAAACTACTCCCCAGTGGAAAAACACTGCTCTAGTGCACACCGATTCCACCGCGGCATTTTGCAGCAGCTCTCCTGCTGGAAGCGCAGGGGCTGGGCGTATGCAGGTCTCTCTCCCTTAGTATCCCGTGCTGAGCATCTTCCCAATACCGTGTGCTCTGCTTCTCCGGAGCTCACGCAGGGCTGCCGGGATGCACAGGCCTCACGCTAAGGGCTTTTGGAGGTCTCCATTCTCACCAGAACCTGGGAGAGGGGTTGGCTAAATCACCACCTCCTCTCTCTTAAACCACAATATGAGCTTGAATTTAGGATATTTGGGTTTGTGGATATTAGTTGTAGGTTTTTCCCTTAACTTAGGATATTACTGCTAAATCATACAAAGGGATAAGATGTAGATGCATCAGTTGGTGCATCCTCCTGCCCCACATCAGGCAAAGCATTTCCGACAGATGGTTCTGTACCCACTCTTTAAAAACCTCCAGTGACTAAACGTCCTCAGCCTCTCTATGCCATCTATTCCAGCCCTTAATTACCTTTGTCATCGGAGAATGTTTTTTCCTACTAAGTTCCTCCTATACCTGCCTTTGTTACTCCTTGCCTCACAACTTGAACACGAGAACCATTTGCTCTCCTTCCTCTTTGCAGCAACTTTTAGAACATTTAAGGACTTCTATCTGCCTCCCCTCAGCTGTCTTTTGTTTAGGCTGAAATCCAGTTCCTTCCCCTTTTCCTCACAGGCCAGCAGAGTTTCACAGAGAGTGGATATGAGGACAGAGCAGAGCATCTGAGGTCACATTCCCTACCAGTGCCGAGAATTTCCATGTGAGGAAGCTAAAGGAGAAGCAAGATATTTTCTGTACCAAACGTGAATTATAGTCACAGCTGAGCCTCTGCAATGGCAATTTTAGGGCTCTTATCAAACAACTGACCAGCCACCCTTGGTGAATTAGTAAATACAGAGTTCAGAAAGGCTACAAGCAGTTTAAACAACATCTAAAATAATCCATGAAAAAAGAGCAGGAAAACTTCTCATTCTTCTGCTAACACACCCCAAACCTTCACACTCACATAGGAGCAAACCCGTGTAGGTGAGGAGTTTGCTCTTGTAGCTTGGAAGACGTTGTCCACACGAGGGGCCATCAGCAGGCGCAGCCGGCCTCCTTCCCTGCAGGTCGGCAGGGCAGCGTTGACGCCTTCTCAGCCACCTGAGGAGTAGATGCTCCAGGTCACTTGCACCAATACACTCAGTTCTTGCTCATCCTCACTGCACAGCAACACAAACCTGAGGCTATAAAAGTAATCACTGGTATTCCCGATTAATATTCCTGTTTACAAAGAAGCAATAAGAATAGAGCAGTTCTTTAGAATGGGAAAATCCCTTTCTTGGTGTGAAAGTTTCTGTATTCATTGCTTTATTCACTTACTTTGCCCATATTAGATTTTTATTTATGGGCTCAGACCTTTCCAGACTACGTGTCTCTAGGGCAGAAGAGGAACAAATGGGAACAAATGAGAGCAGAGCCATATCCCTGACATCAAAGTCAACCGTGTGGGTTTGCTTAGCAATATGGTGCATCAGCAGCAGTGAATTTGATGACATTTTTGACCAGTAAGAGCTGTATAACATGCAAGGTCCACTGCAAAGAGAGAATCTAGCAATTCTGTAAGTAATGAAAGCAATATCAAATTTAAGTTTGCATTTGGGTATGCATAGACAGGCCAAATACATTTTCTTGCTAAGGATTCTTGTGAAAGGAGACTGTTCTCATAATGTGTTTAAAAGAAAAAAAGAGGAAAACACATAGCCTCAAAACATCTTAAAAGCTAGAAATGTTTGTCTCCATCTACATATACTACATGTTCCTTATGTGTCTGGATAGATGCTGAGTTGGAAAAAAACAGTTGCTCCCCATTTTCTGTAAATTGCCAACAAGATAGTCTAAATAGAGCATTCACCACTCTATTGTCTAAGGCAAAGTTAAAACATATTTTTAAGGAGTGTTAAATGGTGAATACACGTAGGAGGGCAGCTAAGTCTTATATGAACTTTTCTCATAAATCAGCTTGTTCAATTACATAGATCAGAAAACAAAAATTGATGTTACAAATCTAGCTAGTAAGGAAGAAAACACAGCGTATAGTCCTAAGGCAAAATTACAAGTTTAAAAGTAGCATAACTATTCTTCCAGTCTGAGTCTGTTTGCTATAATTTTTGAATGTGTGAATGTATATCTGAAAAAAATGATGGGGGGGGGCTGAAATCTAGAAAAGAATAAGAAAATTCTCCAAATGAGGTACAAAATCTCTACTCTAGCCCTGTGAAGACGCCACTGAAGCTCAGAGCAATAAAGTGATTTCTCTGAGGTCACACAGAAGCAGGGGCAGAGCTCTGATGCCTCATTTCAAGCCTGTGCTCCCCTGGCTTTACCCTCAAAACCCTTTTCAGCAATACAGTCTGCTGTTGTGCGAGGGAACAAGCCCTCTAATATCAGCACAGGCAATTCATATGTTCATGGAAGGAAAAGCTGCTTAATTTATGCCATCAGTATATATAAGAAGTAAATAAAGGAGCTGTAGAACAAGTAGGAAGCAAACTAGCAGTTATCTTACATTCCACGTTGGCCTTACGTGTCTCACTTTATAGCAAGAGTTTATTTCACTGTTACGGAATGCAAGGTACATTGCTTTAAAGCCACAGGAATCTGTCAGAGTGAATTCCTGATCTGTGCGTGATGGACGACATTGACAGGCAGTTGGCATTTCAGGGCACTCTGTGCAGAAGTTTCAGGCTGTACAAGGAGAAGGAAAAGAAAGAAAGAAGTTATGATCACCAAAGACACAAAGCGCCTTCTGCCTTCATCCATATTCCATGAGCATTCCCCCTCCGCCCTTCACCGGCCACACTCTTCACCGCGGATTTACAACGGAATAAAAACCAGGACGGGGGCTACTCATCGCCACCAGGCTGGGAGCGTCAGGTTGAAATCAAAAGCTGCAGCATGGAAATATGAAAGGGCTCAAGGCCTTTGCAATTTCTGCTGTGTGATTTGTGAACGAATTGTGGATACCAGCGGGAGACATTCGTTTTCCAAATGGCTTTGGGGAGCACGTCTCTAAATAAATACATAAGCAAGCTCCTTTTCTCTTAAACTCTGAGAGTTGCCTTCACATTATAATTGCTAAGTGATATTTGTTTTCAGAACAACACATTAATCATAGGAGACATGACCTTTAGAAAGATAACATACTTTTTTTACCTTTTGCCAGGATACTGCATAAGTTAAGGCAGATCACACTTAACATAAACATAGTCATTTAAATCATACCAGTTACAATTTTATGTTAAAAAAACCACACAGTTTTACAAAAGTATTTGTGAAGTTCAGTAGAGCATTGTTTGCTGATCCTTTGATGTAATTATTGAATAACATTTTCATAAACTGACCTTACATCTCATCAATGGCTTATCTTCTCATAAAAAAGACCTGAATGCTGGAAAGAAGTTCCAGATGAGGTCTGAATATCCGAGATGGAGAAGATTTTTGTATAAAAACAGAAGACAAGAATAACTTCCACTCACTCCATGACTTTTCTGTTAAACCCTACAAAAGGGGTTTTTTTTTCCTGTTTTATTCCCTTGGAAAATCCCTACTGTAGCAGTCATTTCAGTGAAAGTCATAATGAAAATGGCTGAAGAAAATACGCACACTGGTACACTTGTGCACGCACATGAAGCTGTCTATAATTCATTACAACTGGTGAGAGAAGGAACCAGAAAGGGAAAAGTATCCTTACAAGTCATCCAAGCTTTTTAGCATGAAGGAGCTTGGATTGGCACCCTTGGATTTGCAATGTCCATTCCCAGTACTAAAATTATGTGATCTGTTGGAAACAAAATTACATGTCATGAAATATTGCACAGCTCCATAAATAATTAGTGTTTCCATTTTCCAAAACAAATTGATAAAGCTGATATTCAGCTTTCTTCTTCCAGCCCAAGAAGCACCGTCAGACTTGTGTTAATTCAATCTTCACAGATGGAGCGGCCAAAATAAACGTTTTCAAACTGAATCCCCTTGCCAGCATGAAGGGCAGGTCAGACTGGGATGAGTTAAAAGAGGCTCTGAGTCAACGCAAAGGCCTTCTAAGATACAAAAAATATTGCCAGCATTTTTTTTGCCCAAGATCTGCTCAAACTAGCCACTCCTCTGGTGAACTCGGTGAAAGGAGAGCTGCCCTCTCCTTGCAGGCAACGTGGGTTGGGGCCGGTGCTTGGCATCAGAGGCATTCTGTGCTCTGGTGATACCAACAGACCTTTCCACAGAAAACACAGCAGAGGAACCTAAGCAGTCAAGAGAGTCTGAAAGCAGATCACACGGCGTGAGGACCTGGGCACCAAGAGCCCTGCTGCCTGGTCACAAGCTCAAGTTGGGCTGCAGCGAGCGATGACACAAAGTGGACAAGGAAGAGCCCTCAACCGCACAATGGCTGTGACTAGGAGGCAACAAGCTGCAGCCCAGAGCTTATTGTCCTAAACACATCAGCATTTTGAGGTGACCGGAGAGGAATTTCCACCTCCTAGCAGGTCAGACAGATTCATCCAGTGCCCCAGAAATGCCCGCAAGCGCACACAGGAAGGCGTAAGATCAAGAGGAATGTATGATATGGAGTGGAGAGGACCATCAGTGGCCCAAACAGAGTCTCCCCGCACAGGGCTGACCGCGGTGCGGTGCGTTAGTGTCGCTCTCGGCTTGTGCCAAGCAGACCGCCCAGGCAGCTTTGAGGCAGCCCGAGGCCTGACCTAGAGCTTGTGCGAGTATCTTGAGTAGAAGTTTGTAACCTGGGGCTTTTCCTGCTAGCAGAACATTTGCACAGTGGAAGAATTCAGCAGCAAAAACTGGGTATTTTCAGCTGGCAATAGGATGACATGAGCCCAGCTGATAGCTCAGACAAGGTCCTGTGTGAGGACACTGCTTCAGGCTGTGGAATTCAATTTGAAATTTGCGGTCTTTGGGAGGATATCGCTTACAAAGCCCTCAGCCTGAAATGGAAAAAAGTTTAAAGGTTTTTTGGAACTCTAAGCTTCTATAGGGAAGAAAACCTAAGTGATTTTACCACAGCCCCAATTCCAGATATGCAGCAAGCTCTTAGAAAGATTGATCAGACATCTACAATGTTTCCATGACTGCAATTTTCAATGTTCTGGACTAAATTTTCAAGTTGCACAAATTGGTATAGTCCCAATCTTTCAGTACAAATGCTATCTGCAAAGGTACTTCAGTGACCACAAAGCCACCTTATGCCAGCTGAGGTTTGTTTCCAGGATCAGGGTTAAATGTGTCTCAAAACTCAACAGTGACATTTATTTAATGTGGCTTTAATTTGCCTTGATTTTAAGTTGCAGGTAGATTCTCCACATAATTTTAATGCAAATGCATAAATCAGCCCAGGTTCATTTGAAATGTATGCACACAGACTAAGTGTTTCTTTGAAATCCTCAAACCAAATACTTTTTTTCGGTTTCAATTTTCATTACAAACACTTCACAAAGCTCAAACTGAAATCAGTTTTCAAATTCAGATAGCATTAACCTGTAATTTTGGCAAAGCAAGCTCTAGAAATTGTGTCTAGTCCTATCACATTGCTCTTTGGTCTTATTTCTTAAAATATACAAAACAGCAACCCTCAATTAGCATTTAACACATTACTCTCAAGTATGTTAATTGTGATTAAGACCCTCATTACTCATCTAGATAGAAATCAAAGCACTCTCAAAGAAATCATAGTAAGAAAAACAATTCACAGCCTTATCCTTCACTCCGCTGCTCTTAGATTCTAAATGATTGGATTCGTGCAACATGTCTCAAAGTGAAGAGAAATGGACTGTGAATACAAAGTTAAAGGGTATATGTTGCTATGCTGAGCTAAAAATAGGATAAGAGGGTTTTTTTCTTCTTTACAATTAATTTTTCAATGTAGGTATTTATGGTGTAGAGTGTGTGAGTGAAAGATATTTTAAAGTAGTGCTAGACTTCACAGAGGTGCAAAGAAAAGGTCTATCCGTTTCTACTCTGTCTGTATATGGCAGATTATTATGACAAACCAGCAAGAATGAGAAACATGAAAGGATGAGATTCTGCCTTATTAAGCTATTTTTCCTAAATTGCAGAGTTTTATGAAGTAGACAATACTGTGCTAGGTATTTGAAAGGTCAGCTGGTTACTGCTTTCTAGGAAGAGAACATCAGGATTGAAAAGAACACTGTGATTTAGTCATTAGTCAAAATGAAAAGAGAGGAAAGCACATTAAAAATAAGGATTTTTCCTCTTATCAATACTGGAGTATAGATTTCTGGTCAAGAAACAAAAAAAAAGACACTGCCTTTGTGCGAAGGCATCTTCTAATTAATCTTATCAATATACTATGATTAATAGGCAGCGCCAGATAGACTTAAATGTTCCACACACATATTCAAGTGAAAATTAATAGGGGAACCCACAGACGTTCTTGGCTTCAGCTCAGCAATCCAAAACCCACCTTCTGTAGCATCGAGATGGAGATTGTAGTTGCTAGTTGAGCATGCCAGGCACAGGCAGTACATTTCCATCAGAGATTCAACTGTGCAGGAGACAGAGCTTTCCTGGAGCCGCTTCAAGATAGTGGATGAAACCCCTAAGAAATCCAAAAACTTAATTACAAACGTTATCACCTTCTATTCTCAGAAAGCTTGCCAGACCAGCTTTCTCTTTAGTCCTGCACATCAGCTGGCTATCTTGTAAGCTGATGATCACAAATGCAATACAGGTGTCTGTAGGTTGTTCATGAGGAACCTGCATCCTCCTAGAGCAGGAAGCAGAGAAAGCTGTGCCAAGGCTGCACCAAAAGCGCCTACGTACCAAAGCTATCCCCTTTTTCAGAGACTTACTGGAAGTTACAAGAATCCTAATCCAAGGATTATAGTGTGAGGTTCAACAGCAGTTCAGATGTAGCAGCAATGATCTACATGCACCATGACACCTAACTCATCCTTTCAGGGCTGTTATTAGGTTTCAACAGGAGCAATGAAGTACTCTGGTGCCAAATACTGAGAAATGATATAAAACCCAGTGCACTGCAAGAACCAAAGCACCCTCAAGGGGAGCAGCAGATCTAAATGAGATTTTAATGTTAATAAGTGCTGCCTGACCTTTTCCATTAAGCAGCTCATACATCTCCAGCAGACTATGGAGTGCACTAGTAATAGGTAAAGTGGACAAACTCATCATTTAAAAGGAATTAACAGTCTCCATTTAAAAATGCATTGTTTCCTAAAAGAGAGTTTAGGAAAACAATTTTGAGGTCGCTAACTCCCCTAAAAATACCACTGAAAAGACATTAAATGCCTATGGAATTAAAAATCATGAGACTGAGCTGACACTGCCCTGCTGAGAGCCTAGCCTGTGGCTGCGACTTTCCTTCCATCAGAAGTATTCAGAGGTCTCTTGAGGGGTCCTGACAGTAATCCAGGACTCTGGAGATTGTGGCTGAGTCTCCCGGTTTCTAGCACATAACCAGTGATGCTTAGTGTCATCTGTGCCCATGTTTCCAACCTATAAAAGGAAACATTCCTTACTTCATCTAGAAGTCGAGATAGTATATCATGAGGTTAAGATAAATATATTAGGCAAGTTACTCCAGAAGAACTCCTAAAGTCAGTGCATCCTTTCTTTCCTCCCCATTTCCATCATGTACTACACAAAATCCAGGTTCTTCCTCCATTGCTGTGATACCTGCGCCAGCCAGAAGGCCGCACAAGCAGGACACAGTTCAGGTACCAGCTGGCGAGCCGGTGCCTGTGCGCTGGCTGGGACTGCAGCCGCTCACAGGCAGCCCAGCTCCACCTCTCTAGTACCTGGCAGAGCTCTGCCCAGCTCCATGGGGGCTAAAGCAGCTACGGTATTTGTGATTCCATTCATCACGTCCCTTCAGTGACCTTACGTTCTAGGCACTCTTGCTTATCAAAGCTAGAAACAGAAGCTCTTTGAAAAGCAACAAACTTGCCTGTAGGGTAATGATTGGGCCTGACTCTTCTCCTTCAGGAGTCCACTCGATCTTGTGTCGCACTGGAGGAAAGTGCATGTTCTGAAAGGGTGGAGCATTCTCCCAAACGAGCTTTGGGACTGGGATGGAGCACTCGGCTCTGAAGGGAACGGGCTTCTCTGCGGAGCAGAGCGTTTTCCTCATGAACTCCACTTGCTGAGTGTTGTTCACTTGCATATTCTGTAACCTGGGTTCTCTTGGGCCAAAACTAAGGCTGCACTTACAACTTGCAAGGAATCCAAAAGTCTCACCACCTTCACACAGACTCTTGAAACGCACAAGACTTTTTTTTCCTAAGCAATCGTAACTCCAGCGAGCTTACTTGTGGCAACGTGGACCACGGCACCTCAGGCTGAATCATTTCTCGGAGCTTCTTGTAAACAGCAAAAGAAGAGAAAACATATGTAGGTCATAGCCAAAGGACTTCCTCTGAACCTGCCGAGGGCATCGAAAATCACCCCAATGCACTGGGACAGAAGCACTGGGATGCAGGAAAGAGACTCCCAGTGGGAATTCAATGCAATTCATGCAGGTGCTGTATGCAAGCAGCAGGTTTCCTAGCATAGCCAACCTGCACGATTCCCGGTATGCTGTAAAACAAAAACATCTGAAACTGATTTTAATGACATGTCACAAAATGCATGCCTAATTACTTAATTTAAATACAACTCTCACAGCTCTCCTGTAACGAATCTTTAGGAGCTAACGACAGGCACAAAAAAAGACCGTAATACAAAGAAATAGTTTGGTATATCTTTATTATAGCACTCTGCCTTTGCACTGCTCTTTCATCCAAAATATCCCTTCAGGGTTTTCTTTACTGATGTTCCTCTGCCACCCAGCCATTACTGAAAAGGCTGCCTATCTATAATGTGATTATCTCCTGACCATTACTTAGTTTTTAAAGTGAATACGACTAGATTGCCTAACAGGAAAAGTGGAAAGCAGAAAGTAAAATGGCCATGAGGCTAGCATAAAAGTCACAGATCAAACTCATTACTTTCAACAGCAAGCTTCTACCGGATAAGACACACGGGATTTGGATCTTTGGTAGCTACCCCAACGGTCTGAAAGACAGACATGTAAAAGAGAGAAGACTTGTAAAGAAACAGTTCTCAGGGAGTTCCATCAATAATTATGACTTGGTCCTTCTGTGAAGATGCTGGTGGAGAAGATAAAACATGGAGTAAGTGTAGGACGTCACCACTTCTAGCATCAACTAAGCTCTTCAGAGTGCAGTGAGCAGCTAGGTACAGGACCCTGACCCAAAGTCCACATAGAAAATGAATATTGCAGCCAGCAAAGCACAATGTTTGATTGTTGGAAGCACTTGCTTATTTGCGCAGAATGGGTGGGCTTGGAATGCCCCTCTAGAAATCATCTTATCCAACTGCCTTGCTCAAAGCAGGGTCACCTAAGGCAGGTTGCCCAGGGCACTGTCCAGTGAGGTTTTGAATATCTCCAAAGATGTTGACATCACAACCTGCTCCAGGGTTTGATCACCCTTACATTAAGAAAAAAATCTTATGCATATATAGAATTTCTGGTGTTCAAATAGCTGTATTTCCTTGTAAAAAATGAATGCTGTAGCTAAACAACCAATTTTGTTTTTCCCCTGAGATCAAAATTACAACACTCATGACTCATTTTGTCTTTTTATGTCATAGGAACAGGTTGCATTTGCAACACAGTTATACAAGAGAGGTGACATCTTCAGATCAGAATTCTTTCATCAACAGGTATTTGAAATGTACTTTGCTGCACATTTTTAGCACAAGAAATGTAGATAAAAGGGCAATTTGCACTGGGTGTGTAACAGCTCTGAGTGTCAGGGAGGTGTCTTATTTGAGGGATAAAAACAAATTGCTGCAGAAGCAATTAGGTTTCTTTATTGTCTAAATCTATTATCTTGTATATAATAAAAGCCACATGGGTCTTCAAGTCTCACAAGGCTGTTCTGGTAAAGCTCTGTAAAGAGTAATGCAATAGTCAGAAACTACGTGACCCAAATGCACCAGAAAACAACTACTTCATTTTATAAATACACTTCAGCTAAGATTCTTCATTATATACAACAAATTGATTGCACTCCATGACGGAGAATATGTTGAGAATCAACTTGTTCTTTGAAAAACAACAACACATGTTTTAAGAATAAAGAAAGGCAAATCATTGACTTCAAATATGAGACCTTGGATCTGAACGTCAAGGTAGCTGGAAAACAGAATGTCCTAGAGAAAAACAATAGCGTCAGCCCTGGCAAACGATTACTCAGGTGCTTCACTTAATTCATGTCAAGTCCGCAGATGACAACCTCTTTCCTGGCCTCACTCTTCCTAAGTGTTTACAGGTTGTCACAGTATCTATAGACTGTTGCAACCCAACAGCACATCTGCACACATGAAAAAAGGGAAGGGACAAGTCTTTTTTTCTTTTTTTCTTTCAAATCACCTTTGCATGACCTATGATCATCATTTAGCTCACTCTACTATATATTTCTCACTTTTCCCCCCTATTTTTAATTTTTAAACTTTTGATTTTTATTAACTAATCTCCTACCTTTCATCTCCCTCAAAGTTCTTCATTTTTCCTGAACTCCTCCTGTTTTGGTGTTAGTATCCTTCTGGCACAATGGTATCACAAACTTAGTGCAGTTTTACTGACACTGCCATATTTGACCCAAGTCAACAAGAGCAATTAATTTCTGTTCCAAATCACACGCATCACTCTCCTACCCCAAAATCTCCCAGGCCTTTTGTCCTCCTTTATCATGTAGAGATTTGTTTCAGCTTTCAATCCATTGTTCCTTATCTAACAACTCTCCATCTACACAAGTACTCTGCAGGTTTCTCCATTGTGATCCCTGGCAATATATATTATTTTTCCTCAAAAATATTTGCTTCACTCTCCTGAGCTGACATTTCTTTCTGATATTCTCACTTTTCCATTGCCGTCTCTAACATCGTTAAACAAAACTTCTTAAAATCACCAGGAATCTCTCTAAATTTTAGAGGACGTTGGGCCTAGTCTAATTCCGCTTGAGCTGTTCTGTTATGCCACAAGGCAGGATCGATCTCTCCGATCTGTGTCAGGGTCACTAATTACACCTGAGAGGGGATGGCTCGGTCCTCTGGCCCTTGTCCAGGAAGAATCCCTGTACCACTCTCAGGAAGTGAGGAAAACATGCTCAAACTCACTCTCATTTCAATGACAGTGACAGACTGGGTAAAACAGCCATCATTCAACGTTACCTACGCTTACGTGCTGCACTGCTATTTCTTTTCTTCTTTTCACTACATTCCCCTTTTCTAGACAGTGTGCAGAAGAGTTCGTACTTTATGTTTCATCACATTGACTTGCATGACTTCAGCTGCCAAGTCGGACATTTGTCTTGTTCTTTTCAGCCCCTATTAGTCTTGATTATATATAAATGAAGAAACAGTGGGTCAGGTGAAGATGAATCACCATGGCTAAGCGAAGGAATGAGGTCCTATGTTCAAGGAACTTCCCTTATAACCTTGTTTACTCTCAGTAAGCACACAAGATTTCCAACACCAGCATAGAAGCCACTTCAGGATATTGGACTTCTTACTGCAGTTCCCTTTCCAGAGACTTTTTCTGTTTGTTTATTTTTAGTAAGATTTGTTCTATTTACATTTTCCTTTGAACTAGCAGAGGACTGAGAAAGAAGGAAACTTTTCATAAAAATATCCTGTCTACCTGTAAACACCATCAGCTCTGTATCTAACAATTACTGTGAACTGCTCTGGCATTGATTCCAGGCTTTTTAGAAGTTTAAGCACTAGCGTTTTGAGATTATAGGGCATATTTTCCTCTTCTTGTAGAGCACACTTTCTTCTCAGACTCCAAGTCAATTCGGAGCAGTGAAACGCTGCTCAGCTCTCTGCACTGCCGTCACAGCAGGCCCCAAGTCAGCTCACCGAGGCTTTCCCCTTCGTGCCGAGCAGTCACCCTCCATGGCACTCTGTGGGAGACGCACGTTACACACACACCAGACACAGCTGGCTTCCGGAAAGAGGCCAATTTCCCTGCTCACCGTGTCTAATGCGTGTCGTTATGCCCTGATATTTCATTTAGGTAGCAACAATTTGACTGTTAATTTTTTGCTGGCTACAGTCATTAGCGGGCAGTTAAACTCACACAGATTCACCTTCTGCAGAAAAACTGCCTTCTGGAACCCGATGGACACAACTCACACAGCCCAAGTCATTAACGAAAAGAAACAACCAACCAAAAGAAGAGTGCTTTAATTAGAGAGAATTCTCCAAGCATTTCACAGAGGCTCATAAGGAAAATATCTGCCAAGCAGTCGTATTTCTTTTCTTGCATGTTTTTCAGTAATAAAAGGAAAGCAGGACCAAAGTATCCGTGCTCACCCCTCTTTCTGAAGTTTGCTTTTTTTTCTCGTACACATCCCAGACTCTGCTTGGATTGCTTGTCTCCCTCAGTTTGGTGCCACAGCAAACACTCTCCCCTGCTCCAGGAGCGCAGGGCCCGTTTCTGCAGGTTGCAGAGATGTTGCATGTGCAGGTGTCTCAGAAAGCTCTCCACTTGATCATGCATCCCCCAGAGCAGCCTTTATTGCCTGTAGGGCCTGTCCTACCGCCCCAGCACCCATGTCACCCCAGCAGAGCCGGCCCGGCGGGGTGCTCACTGCACCGCTCTGCACCGCTGCCTCCATCCTTGAGGCCACGAGGCAGGCTGGGTTCCTTCCACTATGGCTCCGCATCCAGAACACCCCTGTTGACGGCTATGCAAGGTGCTTCACTACACACGAACCTGTTCCACGAGTGAAAAGGAATACTAAGGTTCCAGGGAAGTTTCATAGGCCAACAAGAGTACCTTTAGGGTGGTTCCTACCTCATATCAGAAAGCACAGTTGCATCTCAAAATGATTTTATCTTAAACTCTTAAAAACAACTGATTCCAAGACTACACTTTTAAACTTGGAGCATTCCAGGATCAACATTCTACAGCAAAATATCAGCTCAGTGGATACTGAAGAGCTGAGCTGAAGACCAAAGACTTTCTGTAATCTTCGGGACAATTCAAAATGAGAGGTTTCCCTCATCTGCAAGCACAAACATTTTGGGATTGATTAGATTTACTCAGAGGATATATCATAGCAAAATTTACACAGCAAATTGCTCAAAGCCTCCCTGATGTCTTGGCTATCTAGGAAAGAGCTGTTTTGGCCACTGTGACCGTGCACACAGCTAAAGCATTAGGAAAAATGAGTAATTAGACTGGACACTTATACAGAAAACAGCTAGGCTGGGAATAGGAAACAGTGTTACCTCTTTCCACAGCAATCAGAGGGAATTTTGCCCCCATTTCGGGAGGCAGAGGCAGGGTTTCATCGCAATCACGAGCCTCCAGCGTGCAAGGTGCTGAGCGCGGCTCCTGCGACACGCGTCGCTGCCGCAGGGCGCAGGGGCAGCAGCTCTGCCACCCGCGGCTACTGCCCCCAGGGCACGTTCCCAGTGCTCCGCTGCGTAATCCGCCCAGCCCAACGAGAAACCTCCTCCTTCCCAGCTGCGGGCAGCTCCCTCGGCTTGGGAACACGTCTCAGGGCATCTCGAGCTCTGCAGCAATGGAGAGAAACCCCAGGCTGAGCACAGAGTGAACAGCCAAGGCAAATCTAGGCATTAATTCATCCAAATTCACACATCAGTGACAACTGTGGCATAAATATGAACATGAATCTGTCACACCAATTTCCAGACCACAGTCCTGGCACTGGACAACCATGAACTTTGGAATATTACAAATTCAGATAAAGATTTTTATAGGATGAGACTTGCTAATTCTCCCTGAGCTGTAAAGCTATGTTAGCTGTATTCCGAGTACCTGCCAGGCTCTAATATCTTTCCTTTTTTCCCTTGGAACAATATTTAGATTGCCCTCAGGCAGTCCTCATACTGTCACATGCTGCTTTATCTGTTAGCAAAAGAAAGATCCTAACTACAGAAAACAGTGGAGGAAAATGTTTCCCATCGGGGAAAAATAGGATCTCATGCCAGAAAGAAGTGTTTCCTTGTATGTCTTAGGAGATAAAAAAGATCATTGTTCACAAGTCAGCACTTATTTGTAGGAGAGTGAGAGAGGGTGGGTGGAACCTACTTCTAACTGTAAATGAAAATTTCACATACAAAACACATTACTAAATCCACATCTTGAAAGTGGTTAAGCTACACAGCTACCAAATATTAATTTTCTATTTTTCTGTTAAATTCAGTTTTGAGAGCTAAGACATTGATACATTCTGCCTGCTAAGATGAAAAAATGCTTTTATCACTGTGCCTACAGAATCAAAGAAATATGCATTACACTAAACTAGCAGATATCAAACTCATATATATCTTCCTTGCCTCGGCTATGTGTGGGAGTCTTCAATATCTGTGAAACATTTTCCAAAGTGTGTATTCAAACACCAAAAAGAAATAATGCTTTTTGGAAAACAAAGCAAATGCCATTATAGGGTGAGACTGAGAGTGAAATAGGAGAAAAAGGGGGGTTTGCTGTTGTCGATTTACAGAGGTTTCAAGTACTACTGGCAAACCAGACAAGGGACTTGCAGCGGGACCATGGGGTACAGGCTTTCTGATATCGTAGACAAGCACCATTTGTTACTTATTTTGCTTTCAGTTCTTTGGGCTATGGGAGCTTATCCACCTTCATTCTCCATGGCAGGCAGGGGATACGAACTTGTATCCCTTTTAAAATTTTTTTCCAGATAATGAAAGTTGCTTCTTTCATTAATGTGAAACTAAGCTCCCGGGTGCGGATTAAATGAAGTGATGCAGCTAAGGTTGAAGTGATGCCGTAAGCACCAGCTATAGGAGTCTGATGAGGAGATCACTCCTCCAGAAACATGAGTTTGCTCAGCCTCAGTCACCCCGACAGGCACACAGCTGGTTGCTGGTTGCTGGAGCTCTAGACAGCTACACCCTGCTCCCCTGGCCGGGATTTAAGCTCCAGACGGCTGCTCCAGAAACCACTGCCAGGAAGGAGATGTGATGAGCTGAAAGGCGAAAACAGGATTTTCGCACAGAATCTCCAGGCTTTCCACCAGGAAACACAAAATACTGCTTCAAGTTCATGAAAACGTCACGGGTCGCAAATAAATACTCAGAACTAATTACTCTTCAGACTAAAATTAGCATCTCCAGATTAGGCTGCAGGTTTCTCTAAGGCAAGCTGTAGTTCGCCTAAAGATACCCCACTGCAAACATCCTTACCCTCTTTATATCCTTTAATACAAAATACAGGAAGCCTCCTTTCACCCTCAGAATTCACATTTATAGTTTTAAACTTTTTTTTTAAAAAAGGTGTTCCTTGCTATAATGAACATTAAAATATAACTCTTAAAAGAATTATATGTGGAAAGTATACACTGAATCATCAGAAGAGGCTAAACAGGTATGGCTATTGAGGAAATTTGGTCCATTACTCATGAATCTGCCTGACAAGGAAAGTCCTTGTGCTCTCTAGAGATACCTAGGCATTTAGACCCACCAGATCTACATCTTCAGTTTAATGAATATTTACTTTCTTCTAAATGTCATTCTTGGAGGGAGTAACCAGAAAAAATGTCCCAGAAGATCGCATCCCTCATGGACAGCAGAGACAGTGAAAGGTGCAGGTGCTAAATCATTACTCAGGTCATCATGGAGGCACCTCATGTGCTTCTTTCCAAGTCAGTAAATTCTCAATCTGCAGTGACAAAAAACTAAAACAAAACAAGCCTGCTTTTTATTTCTTTATCTCCATTTTCTTGATTTACAAAAACGTACTAACCACAGCACACTGGATGCTGAATTAAAATAAAGATCTGAGAGATTAATATTCACTACAAATGTGAAGCTTCAACTGAACATAGTATCCCTTATAGTAGCCCCAGCTGAGCTTTATTAAATACTTTGTGGTCCCGTTGAGCTCTTGGATATTTCTCTGAAGCAGCAGAGTTTAAGTTAGTGTGGTCCAAGTCCTTACACTGGAGTCCCTGAATTGCAAAGTTCAGCACCAAGAAACAAAATCAGATTTTTTGTGCCTGCTTCCCAACCTAGCGGTATCCTAATGGGAAGCTTGTCAGAAAAGCCGATTAGGATAAAGACCCATAAATCATTACTAACCTGGTTGAATTAGCTCTTCCCTGCAGGCTTGTAAAAGACAGGATTTTATCCGCTTCTCAGCGTCAGCCTAGGAGGCATATCATATCAGCATTATAAATCTGTGCTGAAGCAGGAGACAGAATAATGACACTAGGATAATTATCACCTAAAAAATTAGAAATGCAACTTCTCCCTCTTCACCATAAGAGTATTGACTTTTCCTGTAATGCTCATCAAAGATTTTAAACCAGACAGGTGATAAGATGCCACTTGGCAAGAACTCAGTGTATGAGCAGGTCTAGGAAACTATGTCATTAATGGGAAAAAGATGGTTGCAACTGGTCAGTACCCTTTTGGACAGACCTGCGTTTAATTAATTGTAGATATTTTCAGCTTGTGGATAAGAATAGAAGAAATCCAGGAGACATTTGAGATGCAATGGGATGTAGCCACAAGTGCTGGGGGTGCTGGCTGACCTCACTGAGAGGCCACTCTCAGTTACCTCTGAAAGGTGATGGAATCAGGCCAGGCTGCCTAGGACTGGAAGGGGGAATGTCACTCCCAACTTCAAGTTATAGAAAAAAAAATATGCTAATACTTTGTTAATGAACTAAACTAGTACAAAGCAACAGAGAAATAAGGATGCTCTCTATCGTGGGAAACTCCGCATCTACATTTGAATTGAAAAATTAACAAGAAAAGCAAGGTATACTGTATCTTTCAGCCTGCTACAGTAAAAAAAAAAGGTAGAAAGAGGAAAAGAAATACTCTGTATTAAATTAAAAAAAAAAGTGCAAGGGAAGATATTTTCCTTTAGCATTTGTTGCAACAGAACAGATAGATCTCCAGGAAACTACAATTAAGCCAAGCCACTACACAAGGGCACCTTAAAAGAAAAATCCAAAGGCTGTGCAGCAATAGTAAAATAACCCAGAAAAGAGGTGCTCTATACCCTTAAGCATGTAATCCAAAATAAAATTAACCTAATTCTAATTAATTTTTGCTTTAAATGATCTCTCTCACCCTAAGATAATTGCTGATGATTACAGCATTAAACCAACAATCATCATGATGCTAATGAAAATATCCCAGTGGGACAACATGGATGAAGATAAATTCTTTCACTCTTTATCTGTCATTGTCAACAACATGAGTAGAGCAGAGTCCTCAGAGCAATGGTGTGGCCTGTCACTCTGCTCTCTGTTTCAAAGAACGCTGTCATCCTTAATAGTCAGCGTTGCTCTGGTCAAGTAGTAACAGGATGAGATTAACGGAAATGAATTTAATACAGGAGCTTGCTCCTGTTACGCACAGCTCTTTCTGGTTCTAAAGGGGTTGTAAAGAGACGCCAAGGACAGGGGAAGGTTACTGAATGATCTTGACTTTGTCAAAGAAACATGATTTGCACGCAGATCCATTCGAGGAAGAGAAGTCAAAGATGACATTACAGCTCTTTGATATTTGTCAGTAGAGGATTACTCATGGCAGTGCAGAAGCAGTTACAATAGAGTTATATGGATTTTCTAAATCCTTGGCCCTTCTTAATGGCATGAAGCCAGAGCTTACCTCCCCATGGCGAAAACTGATTTTCAAAGTGAAATGCATGTTTTATTTGTAGACAGTGACCAAATCACCTGCTGGGTTGACAGATTCTGGAAGAAGCCAAGGACTGCTTGTGACAAACTGAGTAATGTAGTTTGAAAGAAAACCTGGCTCTGAGAAAACCATGGGGACCCAACCTTCCCCTTCTGAAGTCTGCCACAAAATCCACAACAACCTCAGTAGCAAGAAGCACAAGCCACAGAAAATGTAAAGTAGGAGCTATGCAATACATTATCATGCTACTCCACAGCTATTAGGTTTTTTTAGTCTTCCCATTTGCCTTCTTCTAAAGCTCAGGGAACCTCATTTAATCCAAGGTCTTCCCACAAGGTCTGCTACAAATCTATGACCTTTGGCAATCAAATTAGAGATCAACAAGTGAAATAAGGGCTGCATTCTAAAAAACATTACCAAGAGCTTTTATAAATATATGCAGCGGTGTAGGATAGAGATCTTATAGGAAGGCAGACAGTGACTCAGAGATGTCGTTACTTATTAGAAGCTGAAGTGTACAATAAAAGGATGATATTTAATCTTAATGAATTAAAGCAGATGTTTAAAATACTTTCGCTTCCCCTTTGAATGAAAAGCATCCATAGAAGAAAAAGAAGAGTTATTATACAATCCAAAATAGTCAATTATAAAATCTAAGCTACAGCTATTTTGTTCAACATCACAGCTTTTTGAAAGCTTTCACCAGTCTAACTCTAGATTACATTTGAAATGTAAAGTTTTTTGATTAAAGTGGGTGACTGTTAACCTCCCACTGCTATCAGTGAACAGTCATCTCATTTAGAATGCCAAAAGATGAGAGCTGCTGATGACTCAAAATCTTGGGGCAGGGGGAGAGGGAGGAATACTACTTTTTTTTCCCTTTTTCTTTCCTTTTTTTTTCTAACCACAATATATTTGCGGTACAAAACCCAGGGGCATTTATTCACAGCTTAGCAGTCCCCAGATATCCAAGCTAAAGTTAGGACTCAGATGTTTGCTGTGCTCTACATTTGTAATTACAGATGGTCCCTATCCTGAAGAGCTTTGTAGGTAATTAGAGAGAGGAGATGAAGAACTGGAGACTGCAGGTACAGTCACAAATGAGAAGCGTTTAAAATGAGCAAAACAAACAAAAACCAGCCGGACTGCTCAAACAGCAGCAGCAGCAGAGCAACACTGAGCAAAGAAAGGTGTAAGGAAAGGTGTAGGTTTCACTTGAAGAGCTGCCCGGCATCGCCCCGGCAAATCCTTCCTTTGGGGCTGCGTCCGTCATCTTTGCACAGCTACCTAGCTGAGGACTGCCACATGCTAAACCTCACGGGATAAACGACAGGGAGATCTGCCAGCCCATTTGAGAACCTACCCCAGAAGTACTCTCAGAACCAATCAGTATGCATGGATAGATCTCGAAAGACAGTTTCATACGTGGAACAAAACTGAAGCGGGCGCCGGACATCCGCATGCAGCTCCTGGCCACAAACATCCCCTTCACATGGAAGCTGACACCCAGTTGCAACCTAAGTCAAGAGAGAACAAGGCTGTAGTGGAAGCAGCTCTCCACCCCCTAGGAGGAGACCAGCTGAACATAGCTCATACCCGAGCTTTCGGCCGGTCTCTGCATCACTTGTGGCACAGCTACTCCCCAGTGACTCGATATTTACAGTGAGATTAGAGAAGCCACTTCCAAATGCCTCTCTCTTCCAAGATTTTTATAAAGCAGAGTTGGGCGAAGGTGTCTCTGTGAAGAAGAGCTATTAGCACAACAGCTGACACAAGCTGTTGCTTTGCACTCTGAGGAAAAGAGTTGGAGCTATTTGATGTACTTGCACTCCAGAGCAAAGATATTCAGCTGTGTCTTAGGAAAACGGGCAAATTTGGGTGCCTGCAATACGTCTACTACAACACCCTTCCTGCAAGAAGCTCTGCCCCTTGCACCTGTGGCTTGGTTGCTTTGATTATTGCTCAACCCGATCGCCACTCACGCAGCCATGTCGGGAGGACAACGCTGCATGAGGAACCTCAGCAAGGGCAGAGAACCTCCTGCTACACTGGCAAGCCACCATTTGAAGTGTTAGATATCCACTAAATATGTATTTTAGGGACCTGGAAAGTGCTCCGCTGCCCTGGCACGGCCTGGTGACGTCCGTTCTCCGTGCACACCAAGGAAACCACAAGCTCTCCTCCATTCAGGCCGCCTTCTGCAGGTACCGAACCGCCCTCACGTCTCCCAGGGCGGGTGCCCGGCAGAGCCAGAGAACTGCTGAGGGCAGCACAGCAAATCTGTCACGGAAAGCACCTCCAGCACACGATGCCAGGGAGACACTGTGCCCCCCGCATGGCTGCTGCAGCAACGCAGCTGCCTCGATTAACAGCGTGCAGCAAGAAGGAGCCTGTCAGCATTTCTCCATGCTTCTCGCCAGCTCCCCAGCCTCCAGGGGAGCCTCCACATTGAGCCATAAGTGGAGGCTTTCAGTGATAAAACCCCAGCAAAAAATTATATCAACATAGTACTGAGGAGCTTGAGCAAAGAAACAGAGAACACCCAGCTCTGACTTCTAAACACACTGTCCTGTGGACCAGAAACACCGAGTAGATCCAATACAAGAGTAGTGATATGAGCAAAACCCCCCACAGCAGTAACCAACAGCTACAAATAAATGCCCATAAATCACCCAGGCGCTCTCCCTGTTCAGACTGGCTGCTTACAGAAATTACCACTTGCCACTCTGAAAACCAGCACCAGTGTTTAAAACTTTTACCAGAGCTGAGCACATCGTCACAGGAAAGCTCCCAAAAGCAGCTTTGCTCCTTGCAGCGCTGCTGGCAGCACGGGCCAGATCCCCCAGGCCTGGGGAGGCTGCCCCTGCCTTAAGTTCTATGAAATTTTGCATGAAAATGTAAGCATGAAAACAAGCAGTCGATACACAGGCAAAATAAGTTCTCCTCTGCTGGTTGTATCAAGAAACAATTTCTGCCTTGGTTATATCAAAGACATTTGACAGCTATTGGCCCCCAATACTTTGGCCTTACATTCAGTGCTTAAATGCATTCTGTGTTGTCATCCCACTGGTGTTCACAGGTCAGCTTAAAGTGTGGAGGTGGGTGCACTTAGAAGCTAAGTTCAATTTGCTTAGGCCACCCCACAGCCTGACAACGGGTCACGAGGAGGTACTGGCAAGGACAGAGACACAGGACCCTGGTGTGTGCCCGGCACACCCTGCAGCACGCTGCTCGGGGAAGCGGTGGCGAGCCTAGCGCTGTAGAGCACACTGCGGCTGGGGCTTTTTCTCCCCCCCCCACCTCTCTCTCTCTCTCTCTCTCTCCAAGAGAAGAGGTACCAAAGCTGTAGAGACCCTGACAGGCAAAAGCTCAAAGCAGCTCCATGATTTAAATCGGAAATAGTCACTTCCAGCTATCCAAAAACTGGTACAATGTTAAAAGCAGATGCGCATTGAGCAGGGCAGTGGCTCACGGCTACGGCTCTGCCCTCCTAACCCTGCCAACGCGGGGATGTGGGGTGTCTGGGGTTCAGGAGCCGGAGCTCATGCTCCAGCACCAAGGCGCTGCCACCGGCCTGAGGCACCAGCCCCATCCTGCGCTTCCTCTCACCAGGGATCTCTACAGACCTCGGTGGCTCAAAAGGACAAGAGAGCCTGTCGGAAAAGCACCGCTGCCTGGGAGGGGCAGGAAAACAAATCTGTCCCAACAAGGGTCTGGATTACACAGACATGAGGGATTTCTGTCCCAGACTCCTTCCAGCCTCTCTCAGGCCCTTTGTGCAGTGCCTGGCACGCTCTTCAAATAGCCACGAGCAGCATGTCTGCAGCAAGGAATTTCCACAGCTGTGTAATCGCATTTTATAGCCTCCTCCACAGGGCCAAGATCAGCCAGCTCACCTAATCTGCCTACTATTTGAGCAATTTCTATACAAACTCAGTTAACAGAATGGGAGTATCAGAGTGGCACGATGCCCTGATCCATCAGGACAACAAGCTCACGCAAGCAGCCTGTCTGTTCAGGACATATCCTGATTACACACCCCGCTATTTCCCTGCCCTCGGCTAGTTGTTGTTCCTGGGTTCCGTTTCCAGCTAAGGCAGTGCACAAACAAATCAGATTGCCCTTTGCACCACAAGCATCGCCAGCCTGGGAAAGTCACTGCAAAGTGGGGCTTTCATGGCCCTGTTCCACTAGGGATATGCAACCAAAGCCTCAGCTCATGCTAAGGGTGCCACTGCGTCACAGTGTGCTCACAAGGCACTGTCCCTGCATGGCCACCATGCTCCATCCTCGTCTCTGCCTCCTTAAAGAACAGCAATGCCCCTGCACACCCATCACGTGCTCACCCCTGCAGCACACTTGAATGTTCCTCACCCTCTTCCCTCAAATAATCCAAGGACACTAGAAGTGCAGCTTCTAAAAACACTTGTTTGGCAATAAAATTAAGAAGATAACTATAGAAAAAGATATGCTAATACTTCATTAATGAACTAAACTACTACAAAGCAGCAGAGAATTATGGAAGCCCTGTATGGTAGGAAACTTCCTTTCATAAATAGCGCTCCCATTGGAACAAGGCTGTAATCCAGACTGTTCAAATACTTGGACAAAATGACACTTGGTTTTCCATAGAGCTCCAGAGAAACAGGCATTAATCTAATTCATGAGCCGTCCTACCATGGTCACACTCATGGGAGCGTTTGTAAGTCACACAGATCTCCAGGGTGCTCAGCGCTGGGTTAAACTCTGGAAGCTGCAGCCCAAATCGCTGTTTAGACAAAACAAGTTCTCATTTCACTTGTCATACAGAATCCTATCCAGATTTACCCAATCAGCTGTTATCATAAACCTCATTTAAGACGTGCAGGCGTGTTCCAGCTCGGGCTGAGGTGCAGGCAGACTCTGAAAGCAAGGTGAGTTTGTTCCTGCCTTTCACAGCCACAGCCACCCCCGCACTGCAGAAGAGCAGCAGATGTATTAACCAGCAGGCAGCGAAAAGAAGAATCCAGCAGCTGAGCAATCTTTCTGCTTTGCTTACACACCGTACTGGGCTCAGCTATGCCTCTTACTTTCTTCTTTCTCGGGAAATTTCTATTTTAATCCCCCAACTTATCCCCACTCCCTGAAACTCAGGCTCCCTGGGCACAGAAATAACTAACTAGGAGGCTGGAGCTGCAGAATGAGCCTGTCTCCTGCTCAGAGGTCCCTGCCTGCCTGGGAAGCACAGCCTATTTCGCAGATTCATGACACCTCGAGTCGGCTCCATTGACTTACTACCTGCCTCTCCTCTCCTAAAGAGAGGAAATATTTAGCTTTGATGTTTGCTTTCCTATTCATGGAAACTGCCTTTCATTTTTGCGTTTCTGTGAGAGGCTGATGTTTATTGTGCCAATAATGGCTGTAAATCTGTGCAGGTCAGACCACCGCAGCACTCAGATTTGCATCTCAAGCACGAGATTTCATTATCTTTGCCTTGCATTTTATCAATGCCTGAAATTAGTGCTCCCTCCCCAGCTATCTCAGCTCAGCTTGAAAAAGATGCACCTCCTAATTTATGAAGAGGAAGGAAAAACTATAGAGAAATTGCTCTCTCTGGACAAGATTTGAGGATGCCTACCTGAATCCAATAGCTTGTTATGCATTGATCAAACCTCAGGTGTCACATCAGGCCATTGATTTCAGGATGCAATTCTGCTTAAAAACTGAGGACATGATATAGGCCCAAGTTTTTGATAGCTCAGTCACATAACCCCTTCAAGGGAAGCCATTTAAAACTGAAACTACCAGTCAGCCTTGGCTTTTCAATTATGCTTATTCACAGCCTCTCTAGCGTAAGACACTTTCTACAGAAAATCATTAAATTGTCAGTCTCGTAAACTTCCAATTACCTTCCATAATAAAACTACACAGTAGTTAATACCAGACATTGCTCTAGGTGTTTATAACCACATTGATGCTGGGAGAGAGCATGCCGAGCAGAATGAGATCTTGTATTTGTTTTTTATTTTCTATCAAGTAATTTACAGACTGCCCTCTGCCCAGAAGCACCAACAACATTTTCAGATCCTCACCTGAACTGTAAGATTCTGACACCAATCAATGGTTTAACAACAGCCCCGTGTGCATCCACACGTCAGACCTGTTTCAATGCAGACAGAGATGCTTTGCTAAGCCCAGAGCACCCACGAGCACCAAGCAGGAGCGCGGAGCTGCGTCAGCCACAGGGTCTGTCTGGAGCAGAGCTCCAAGGAGCAGCCGCCGGCAGCACCATCGCACAGCGCAGATCCCTTGTGCTAAACAGCAGATGGGTCGAGCAAAGGCAGCAGGCAGGAGGGAAGAGCCAGTTGCTTATGGAACTTGCAGTAAGAAGGGCTTTTCCTTCAGATTGCTGCTCTGCTTATGGCCCCTAGGAAGGGCCTGTGAGCCCTGCAGTGCTCCAGCCATAAGCTGACAGAGCATAAGAGTGCTAGGGGCACCCAGCAGCAGCCAGGGGTTCGCTTCTCCCTGCATCTCTGCATTCCCCAGGCTGGGACACAGAAATGTTGGGCACCCTGACTTCCAGGTTGGATAAAACACTCACATGGTGGGTTTGGCTTCCAGAGCTATTACGGGAAGTGCAGAGCCTTGCTGCAGGGCAGCATAGTGGTGTGCACAATACAATTCCATCCCATACCGAACCTGAAAGCCTTGACAGATGTCCTCATTTACAACTCCAATGAAAGAAAAGCTTCTCTCACATTGTGATGAAATTCAAAGTGCATCTAAACATCCACTTCTGGTCTGAAATCTCATTTTAGGAGGAGGAGCACTTGCCTGTGGACAGCCCAATAGGCAGGACATAGCTCTGCAGCGGGGCAGATTCTGTGACAAATTCTGCCCCTTATCAACACCTGAACATGAAATTTCTGCATAACCAGGAGTCTTTCTCCCTCTTTCACTCCAGAACAGTCATCAGGAGTTGGAGCTAGCATTCCATACACTTATTTAGGAACACATAGGAAATAGATAATATCAAAATCTCGTTAGTCCACTCCTACGTCTCAGGCAGGCCGGCATCAGAGCTGCCAGAGAGCAGTTCAAGGAAACCTGAGGCAGGCAATTGCAGATTAAGCAGTGGGAAGTTTCTTCCTAATATCTCAGCTGGAGGTTGTCCTGCTCCCTAGGGCATAAGAAAAATGTATCTGCCTTTCAAATTTCAACAGCCTCATTAAGCAGCCTCACTGGCTAAGAAAACTGCAAAGGACATAAGGATTTAACAGGCTGATCTAGGTTAAGTCTCCTGTGAAACCCACTGCAGTTTTATTCCATATCCTTTTGGATATCGTTTCATGATAACATAATGAACACACCGAGAGTGAAGCAGCACTTTGAAGAGCTCAGACACATGCCTGGCCCGATACAAAAGACAATTATCCAAACAGTGGCCTAAATACTCACAAATGCAAAAAGTTCAGCACACCAGTTTTTGCTCTTATGCAATCAGGTAGAAAATAGTCTTCAATGAGATTGCAAGGTTTTCCCCCAGGTGCTCCCTTCAGCACTTTTTTTTTCCTCCTGGAAATGCTCATAGAAAAAGTGTAATGCAAAATTACCAGGACTCGGATGCTGATGAGATGGCGTGCAAGAGCACCCTGCTCTTAAACAGACCTCAGGTTGCTTGTTCTGGAGGAGAATGAAAATGAAAGCAAGTAAACAACAAATGGAAGAACCCTTTAAATTTCCTTTCAGGCGAGTTGATGAGATAAGACTAGCAAGGCTTTCCCGAGCTACCTTTGCTCATCCACGCTTCTTGTGGGAATACTGATCAACCAGGAGAGGCTTTGAACTTATGCATAAACCTCTTTCATCTAAAGCTTCCACAGGAGCTTTAAAAGAATGCAAAACACCATATACAAAAAAAAGGCTGTTAGGCTGTTGCAACAAGACTTCTCTTCTCCCTTGTGGAAACAGGAATATAATTTTTTGTTTGTTTTTTTCCAATTAAATACTCCTGAAGGATCTTTCTTTTCAATCTCAGAACCTAAAATTAAAACAAATATAGTCAACGTTATTGAAAGCTTGCTAAATCTCAAACCATAAATTGAAAACCAGCATTAATAAACACTCACATCCATAAATGAAAAAGCAGATTTGTTATAAAGACTTTTGTATGTGCTGGTATTATGGGAGGACAATAATCAAAGCAACAAACAATGCAGGGAGAACAACCCTGCCTTTGTTTGCAAGGTGAATGCTGTGTTTTCAATTGGATTTGTCTGGATTGCACAATTCAGAAGTGTTGTTAAAGCATTAAAAAGATATCCTGATTTTTCATCCCTTAATTAGGCAGCTTTGGACTTTCATTTGCCTTTTATTTCTTGAGCTTCATCTAGGCATTAAAAGTCGTATTCAGAGAATATATTGAACTGCTGGGAGAGAAATTAGCTGAAAGCAAGAAAGGTTAGAAAAAGCAGCACTAAGAGTTACCCATCTAACAAACTTTTTCACTCATAGAACAGACTATTTTGATAATGATGATTCCTTTTCCTTTACTAAAGGGTGACTTAGCACTACGAGGTTTACTGAACACTGCCCCCGGTACCTCTCCAGGCGGGGAATGGAGCTCCATAGGCTACGTTTGCACTGACTTAGCCAACATCCCCCATCTGCAAATGGGCCTTACTCCTTGGAAAGCACTTTTGGGATGAAAGGCTTTGCAGGTGACATTTCAGTATTATCACCGCTCTGTTTCCAACACAGTGAAAAGCAAGAGAGAGGCTGAGATGGCGTTTGAACAGCAAATTCATGTTTTAGCAAAGTTAGCTAAAACACTTAATCAGAGAAGAGTTACATGACTTAGATAAGGGTACGTGCTAGAACAAACTGGTAGCAAAAAATTCATCCCGGAACAATGTATTTGGACTAATCAGTATCCATTTTTTATTTACCCTCTGCAAACTTTTCAATGGCTGTATTTTAGTAGTTTAAATATGTATGAAAGACAAATTTTAAATTCAAATGTCCAAACACTCACTCCAGGTATCGCATCATATTCCAAATTTAAAGAAAATCATATCCGAGGAAGCTGCTGTAAAGCACCATATCCAAGGTCAGAACTTGGCACTGGAGACCTAGGTAGCAACTACAGCAGTTAGAATGGTCCTTTTCAGGGCACTAATTTAGAAAAGAAGTCCGGGAATTATTTATTGGAGACAATCCCAAATAAGATCAGTTAATACAGGAGGTTGATCATGGGAAATCCACCCTTTAATCTTTTATTGGTTTTAGGGAAATATTTTGGGGACTCTGGCCAAAAGTGTGTGGATTACACATATAAGTGTCTGATTGCACAGAAAAGGTCAAAAGGAAGCCCCTGGACATGGCAGTCACGCTCCTACCTCAGTGTCTAAAGCCCCAAAAGGGAGTTGGGCAGCCCAGGAGAGCAACGGCACCATTTCATTAGGAGAGCACGTTGTATTAAACCATCCAAGTTATACTTGTCTAACTCGCAGATCTCTCCCCCTATTCTGCCTCTTCTGCCTGCAGCGAGAAGCACTGCAACATCTTCGCGTACCTCTCCCCAGTGCTAACCACGTGCCAGGCCAGGAGAGCCACCCGCTCAGCACGAAACAGCACAAGAGGAGGGACGAGGCAGTCGGGTTATAAAGGTTCCATGCGGCTCTGCTCATGGCAAAGCAGTCGCAGGGTAGCACTGGATGCAACGCAGCTCTTGAACAGGCATCAGCTTTGCCTCTAACCTGGAAGTCCTGGGCAGGCCTGATAAAATTACCATATTACATATATTACTATAAAATTACCAGAAACTAGCTTTCTTACGTGTTCACGTATAGTACCAACACAGATCCCCACTGCACCACCGCGAGGTGGGCAGAGCCTTCCAGCTGACTCTTCTTGAGCTACTTGCAGGACACCAGATCCCTGCGGTGGCTTGAGAAAGGAAGGACAGCTAGCTCGAAGGGCTGAGTTATGCACATTTTCTCCAGATGTTGTGTCACTGAATTGTACCATGTGATAAATTACAATATACAATTAATCCCACCATTCTCAGGTTCACCATTATCTTACAAGTCTGCACATGCTAGAAGAAGTTTCCTTTTCCCCCAAATTTCTCTCTAAATTATTCAGACTCAAAGTCAAGAACAGCAGCATACAGTTCTTGCCTTAGTGGCTGCCTCTTTTGACTCTCTGGCATTAAAAGGAGCAGGCCTGAACTGTTGTCCCCCCACAGACTGCCACGTAGCAAGTGGCTCATCTTGGACTCAGCTGTGCCCATTTACTGTGAGCCAGTTTAGGACAGAGAGGAAAGCTTTGGAAGGAAACTACTGTTTGAACTGTCAGTCTTTACACTGAAGATTATTACCTCTTAAATCATCAATTTTCTCAACAGATCTCAAGCCTCCCACCTCACTTGCCACGTTCCCCTCCTCTGCCGCGCCGCCGCCCCTGCCGCGTTGCTCGTGCTGGGCTGGTCCCGAGGGGAGCGGAAGGGACAGCTGTGCAGCGGCCGCTAGAAAGGGCATGAGATACCACGTGAGTCTGCACAGCAGCTGCAGGGCAGAGGGGAGCCTTGGGAATAATAAACACACCTCTGCAGGTTAGCAATTTTGTTATATTCAAGCCAGGAGAATTACTGAATGTGAGAGCTAATTACAGGTAGCAATATTGATAGGCAATTCCAGCCTAAGAGAGCAGATTAAATCCCTTTATTGTGTGTGTGTGTATGTACTTCCAGAGGCACTTGCTACTGTTATCTGAGGAAATTATGGTAACAGTTGCAGTTTATTTTCTACACTGTAATGAAAAGAATGAAAAGGTAAAATTCTCTCCTTTCATTTTTTTTTTTTTTTTCCCTCCTCTATAAGGATCTCTCAAGGCTTAGAAAGAAAATTTAATTGTAGCACTTTGATAGACAACCTTCAGATCTTTTAAATCTTTATTCTCTAAGTAAATTTTCCGGAAGCAATTTTCCTCATAATTACAGGCCTGATTAAGGTGAGCATTTCCACAGCTTTGATGGCTTTGCAAATCAGTTACTGCCTTTCTCTTACCAGGGACAGGAACGCGCTTTGTAATGAAGTTTTACTACACAAAGTGGCTGAACGATAATGTAATTAACATCTACCTAAGACATCTCTTAAGCTTTGAAGTAACGTATATATCTATTCCTTCTTTTGTACACCAAAATGGAAAAAGAACCATTCTGAATACCCACACTGAAAGGATGAGGTTGTAACTCCCCTTTATTTTCACCCTGTCCTAGAAATACAGGAAATTTGAAGCAGCTTAGTAATAAAGTGATACAAATGTGAGCTAAGCACCTCAAAACAAACCAGAAATTATTGCTTTCTGAAAGAGAATTGAGAGATGAAGGTGAACAGATTACTTCTATTTCATTCTCATATGATCCCCGTGCTTACACCTAACTCTGTAACATTAAATGGATCAACTTCTTTCTCACCTTGCAACCATCTTGAATTTGGAACTGAGAAGTTCTCTTGGAAGCGATCACATATACACCTTTTACAGTAATAATATAAAACCTTAATGAAATCGAGGAAGGCTACAACAGTATATATGCCAAATTTTGCATATCCCAGTGGGGGAAAAACCCCCAACATGAACTCCTAATGAAGTTCTCCAGGATGCCATGGACATTCACTTCCACGGGCACAAGCAGTTGTATTGTCCTGAGACCTCTCTCTCCAGAGCCCATAGCGCCAGCTAAGCAAAGGATTAGAAGGATTAGTACGTTAGCAAAATCACCGTGGAAAGAAGCTAAAAGAGAATGTGGTTCATTTTCCATGCATGGATGCCTAGAATGGAAAAGAGCAGCTTCTGGGAAGTTACTCACTCTGTTAGCAAGCTATAAAGTGGACAAAGCTGCAAGACTTGGCACAGCAGCAGTCATATTCTACAACCTAATGGTTTCCTTTTCACTAATAAATAAATAAATAAATAAATAAATCTGCTGGTGTAATGATCTTTGTGTGGAGCTTCTTCCCTGGCCAACTGGCATTAAGTGTGGTGCAAAGTTAACTCAGGGTGAATACCGGATGCTGCTCCCTCAAAGAGAGCAAAGGTCCCAATGTTACACCAGGACCTGGAGCCTGATGCCTGCTCCGAACCACGGCCAGAGGTGTTGGATATGCCAGGCAGCCCTTTAGCCCTGCTGCACCCTGCTCGTTTCGGGTCACTCCGCACCGACGGGCCAGCGTGCTCTGCAGAGTGCTCTTTGCAGAGTGCTCAGGGCCCTTCCCGAGGGCTGCGTATCATCTGCAGATGTGTTAAGTGCACTTTCTATTTCATTGCCCAAGATATTAATGAAAATGCGAGATGGTATCAGACTCAGAATGCAGAAAGCAAAAGAAAACATTTCCCTTCCTACCTGTAAGTAATAATGCTGTTCCTAACATCTGTCACTGAGTTGGAAAACATAATGGAAACACACGATAATGCAAGGCTAATTTAATCTTTCAAAAAGCAAAAACCCTAAACAGCTGCAGGAAAGCACAAATGAGTCAGTGTTTCAGCTACAAGACTATTACTTTTAAATAATTATTAATCTTGCTTCAATTGCACGGCATGTGATTCAGCCTCTGCATTGCTATTATCTCCACAGGGAGAGCTTTTCATACATAAAAACATAGGATTTATGGTGCTGATCCCTAAAGATCATTTGGGAAGTGCTCCCTGGCCACTAATAAAAAGTGCCTAGAGTCTCTCTTCTGATTGACAAATATTAGCAGCTAACATTGCCAACCAAGCTAACCTGAATGCATCCATATGCTCCCGAAAAACTCAGTGATGAATATCTTGGAGCAGAGAATTTGTTTATCATTTAGTACGTCCATTTGGGGGAAATGAATCCCTTGCACACTTGTTTTTTATTGTTTATACTGCACTTCTCACGCTTCCCAAAGGCTACCAGGGCCATGTTGTGAGTGAGGATTCCTGTTACGGGCACTGGCAGTGAAGGCGGCTCTGCACCGGCACCGCTGCATCGAGGTGTGCGTGGGCGCTTGCGGAGACACCGAAATCCAGAGACTGGAGTTTTAAAGGTTGGCACTTTTCACAGGCAACACATCTGATCAAGAAGGGATGGGGCAGGGAGGAAGATTTTCAGTGCAATTGAGGACAAAGTTCCCTCTGCTTCCTCTACTGTAATCTGCACCCTTGTATTTTATGTATAGATGATAATTCGGTACACATGGCTTAACTGAATCACCCTTAGTCTATAGGTATGTTTAAGAGGGTTAGGCTATTATAGCAAAGACTCGTCAAAATGGATTAATGTCCTCAATATTTTAAAATCCCTTATTACCTACATTACACTGCAAAATTTATGATTCACATAGAACGATACGATAAACACTACTGCCATCATTCATTTTTGGATGGCATTAAGAAGTCTATTGCATTCTGTTTACACAAGGTACAAGGTTAATGCCACGTAATAGACTCTGCTGCATTATTTTTTTCTATGAAAAAACCCATTTATTTCTAAGCTATTATTTTGCATGTGCAACTCCTGTTTGATCAGTAAGGTCTGGGTGTCACTTCCCGATGCCTTAGCCTTGGCTCTCAGGTGGTGGGTCCGACACCGTGTTCATCAGATGCCTGGGCATTTCAAGGAGATGCCACATCTCTCCCAACTGCAGGAATAACCAGCCCACACTTGGCACTATCCCTGAATTACAGCATTGATCCCTTCTGCCAAGGCCACGAGTAGCAGCCGTTACGCGTTGCCATCAGCTCTGCTAGGGCTTAGAAACTGCCCAGGTCGCTTCAAACTAGGAAAGGACCCTGACAGCACTGCCTTTTCCAGGGACATGTTATTACCTTTATGAAGCGTGGCCACCTCAGACCATCAGCTTTTAAACCCTGCTTCTTGTGAGAGCCTTGGGACCTGTATCCCCACCAAACACTGCTGCTAGATGCCTGCCTGGCCTAAGACACACATTTGCAGTAGATGATCTGTTTGATCCTTTTACCAGCAACATCACAGAGCTACACTTTCATTCTAGCACTTTCCAGCACACAGAGTGAAGGTGGTCACTTAGTGCCTGGTGCCACCACCACTTCAATGTGTTTACACGGTCACTTCTCATCGCACTCCTATGTGTAGCAATCTTACATCTGCAGTGGATACTGATACGCTATAACTGCTACAGAAACATCTATTTAATGCTGTCCAGTCCAGATATAGTTTAAAAAAATCTTATTTTCTTATTTGTAAGTATAAATAAAAGCAGTTTTCCCATTAATACTCAGTTGTTTGTACATGATGTTCACCTCGAGCTGCTTTCGCAGTCCTCAGCAGCACATCCTTTTTGGCAAATCCCACTTCCTGAACAGGAGTTGCTAAATCCTGTGCTCTCCAGATTAACTCAGCAGCACTTTCCAATAGCTTGGATTACTCCAGTCCAAATAAGTTGCTTCCTGCTTTCCTGAGAATCCTCTTAGTCCCCCGCTCCCAAAGGGAAACAAGAGTTTTGACCCACAACTGCCATGATATAAGGGTTGGCTGAAAGATGAACCGTGTTAATTAACCCCCTCACCAGCTCCCTTTCAAAAAAGAGAGCTTACAGGACGCACGAACGGAAAGCGGGATAAGGATGCCAGGGCCATAACTAATTGGGCAGGGGCCGATGACAGGAACAAGGAGGTGAGAGGAGGCAGGAGGCTGTGGGACGAGCTGCGCAGCCTGGCACCCTGGGGAGAAGGGCACAAACCCAGCAGAGCTGAGTGCACGTGACAAGACAAACGCAAAACCAAAACAGGCAGCAGCAATTGTTACTGCCTCAAATACTGTCATTAGCCACAGCCAAGAAGCCCTAGCAGCAAAAAGGAGAGATTCAGACAAAAGAAAAATCAACCGAACAAGGAAGAATCAACCAAAAAAACCTATGAGCAATATAGAACCCCTTAGGAGCTTATTGATGCAATCTCCAGGCACTCGCTCGCTAAAACCAGGGTACAGTAAGAAGAGGTCAGTCATTTCTGGGACCCAGGTCACCTTTTCCCACTGCATCGTGGGCACCACAGGAAAAGCAGCTCCATCCTCAGCCTGGGGAGCCCCTGCAAACACCACCAGCCTCTGAATTTGGGCATCAAACCCCAAGAGTCTGCATTGAAAACTCTCCTTCTGTCACCTGAGGAATAAACCAAATGGCCTAAATAACTGCTAGAGTCATAGTTCAAAGCAAAATCTCAAGAACTTTCTGTTCAGAACTGAATTATCAGCCATCTTCTTGGTCCCAAACTAGACCAAGAGTTCAGAGTAATTTCTTCTCATCACGAAAAATAAAAGAGGAGATTTAATGCAGACTGAAGTGCTCCATTTTAACGAGGCCGGGAACAGGACCGAGGAGAGCTCCCTGGCTGCCTTACAGGAACGCTCCTCCTCTCCGGAGAAGGTTCCTCCAAATCCAAACAGCGCTGGCGCTTCATTAGACAGCGAGCCCTGCCGGCAGCGTCTGACTGCACTGGGAAGGAGACGCTCGCCCTCGCTTGAGGACAGTGAAGTCTCACTGGTTTCGGGATCCCCCACACAAGGGGGCTGTGGCAGGAAGCGGTGAAAGGGCGGGCTTGAACTGCGTTTGGAAAACAAGGTGTTTCAGATAACAATTGAGTTCATAATCTATGCTCTACCACCTATAAATCAATGAAAAGTATCCTCTAAATAAATATAATTGTATAGTTTATGTTTCTAAAATTAAAAAAAGTATCAAAATATAGCAAAATCTACTGCTGTAATCAACTTTCACATCCTATTTTCATCCCAACTTAGGAACATGGCCCAGATTCACACCTAAGGCTTAGGTACAGGAGGGACAGGCTCTCTGATGTTCTCTAAAGTATCTCCTCAGGTTAAGATTAGGAATTTCAGCCTGCCCTTCCATCCCTATTACAAGAGGATGAAAGGGGGAGTGCAGTTCTCTTCAAAGAGTGTAATTTTCTAAAAAGCGAAATTAGGAAAAAATAACAGCATCAAAGACTTCAAAGATTAGATAGGTGGGAAGAAAAAGCTAGACTCTTACTACTTATTCTGGATAAAATATGTGTTTCAGATATGGGCTAAAACCCTTCTCAGAGTGGCAAAGTTTTGTCGATCTCATCTCATAGTGGGGAACAGAATAAGCATGGTCGAAGGCGTGTGCTGGAGTTTCAGGGAGCAGCCACCACCTCCAGCTTATCGGCTACCACACCACGGGCTGCCAGTGCTCGGGCAGCAGCGGGTACCACACGCCAGCGGGGAGCTCCAGGGCTCTGCTGCAAGTAACCCTGCAGGAACCTGGAGTACCCCGGTACCTCCAGCTCTGGAGGTACTCTGGTACCTCCGCAAAGCAGACGAGCTGAACAGCTACACAAGCGTTTGGTCTTCAGCAGCTGTCTAGAACGTTGGGAGGGACAGGGCACATAAGCAGATCGCAGCGCTGCTGCAAGGAGGACTGTGCCCCCCAGCTAGAACAGACTCAGATTCCTCCAGGGCAACACAGGGAGCTGTCAAGGTGCTTCTCAAATACTTCCACTCCCACTTCGAGTGGTTTTGACAACTCAGTCACTGCTCTGTGAGGTTGAGAGGAGCTAAGGTTCCCTCCATGCCATGGCTAACATTAGAGGGCACGATCCAGCCACAGGCTTCAGCTTCCTGGGTTAGGGCAAAGGATGGGATGGGGAGGCACCATTCCCACGTAGCACGGACAGTGCTCATCAGCAACAAGGAGCCTCCTCCCCTTTCTTGTACTCTGCTCTCACAGGTATCATGAGATAGGAAAGTTCTCTGTACCATGCTTGACTCCACTTGGCACAGGGAGAGCGCAGAAGAGAAGGGCCCTCATTAAATGCACTCCTTGGTTTAGGCAGATGGGAAAGCACTCAATAGCATTTCAGCCCTGATCTCACTTGTTCCTGCAGAACAGATGCAATATATAATTTACCATAGATTATGACATTTGAAATAATTCAAAAATCACTGATAAGATGAAATTATATCAAGTTAGATACTGCCATCTGCTATGATTTCAAGAATTCACCTGATAGTCACCTACCTCATGATCAGAGCTTCAGGATACAGAGGATTTTGTACACATGGATTTGAGACAGTGGCAGAAAAAGAGACTGTATTTCTCAGGGATAGACAGACATTTTGTGAGGTTCTGCTTTGGTGCTCCCTGTAGCCAGCTGTACAAGTCTGGACACTTGTCTCAGTGTCTCTCCTCTGTGTAAAAAATGTATCTAGAGCCTCTCTTCTAATTGACAGATATCCCATGCAATACTCACCAATCTAAATTCATGTAAAACAAAACAGACTCTAAAATTCCTGCAAAAACAAGACCTACTGTATCTTTTATAACTTCTACTAAAATACTGTCCAGAAGCCCAAGGAAAGGTCACAAACATTGCAAGAACTTTCTCATCAAGAATGAGCCAAGAGCTGGCGTGATGGAAACCTCACTCATCACCAACTGCACTTACAGCAATAGCCCTGAAGGAACACAGGGGATTTAAACATTATCAGTCAGAAGTCTCTTAGTAGAGAACAAAAATATTAAGCAAGAACAAAGTAAACGCTTAGACAGAGAAAACGTGGACATCCTGGCTGAGCCAGAGGAGACACAAGGGTTTGAAAATATCTTCCCCCTCCTCTCTATCCTGCTCTAAAATTAGCATATTTCATTGCAGAGGATGCACTAGAAATTCCTACAAAACACACATAGTCCTTTCTTAGTTTCTCCCATACAATTTCCAGGAATACAGATGGGTATGTATAAAGGGTACATTACCAGCACAGAATTGTCAAGTCCAGTTTTACTGTATTTACGCCACCACAAATTAGTTGAAAAACTGGAGAGGGCTCACAGCTCCCCCATAAGAAATATTTCACACAAATACATCTTGTATGATAAATTAGGTCTTTTCTCTATATCAAATATTATCGATGACAACCTCTCACATTTTCTGCTACACATTTTCAACTTGTACTCAGCAGAAGATATCAGAGTCTAGGAGGTAGCAGAGAAGATCCAGTGGCCGGAAAGCAGTGCTAGAAATAGTCAACTACACCTGCGAGGATTTGAGGGTGGAGGGGAGGAAAAGGCAGGGGTGTAAAGGTGGTAATGGGAGTTAACACCTGTAATTTCTCACAGAAGAGAGAGGATTACCTACCAACTGAAGGCCTTAAACTAAAAATCTACATCTTACTAAAAGCCTTCTCCAATTTGCTCACTGGGCTCATGTGGAAATGGCAGGCTGTGCTTTTGTTGAAGACCAGGTAGGATGGGCAAAATGGTCTCCTTTTACCTTATAACATGGAAAATCTAGCAGAAATGAAATGAACTTTACAGTATTGCTGTGAGTTCCTGGGTAATTCTGCCCTTGCCCTGTCCAAAGGACAGACTCCCACTTAAGGACACAACTCTTAAGCATGGGGCTTCCTCTGGTAAGTTCACCAGGAACACACCTCTACGCTATCTGGAAAATGTTTGGTAGTTATGAAATCATGACCTGAAATTAATAAACTGTTAAAGTGATTTGCCTGAAGTGTACTTACTGTCATCAGAAATGAAGGCTGAAACATGTCATTTTTTCCCTCTACTAAATTCCTCAGTGAAGTTCAGCAACAGCAGAGCTACTCTCCTCCTGCACCACGTGCACACTGTCAAATCTAGGGGACGTAACACAAATGACACCAAGAGCTGCCAGCACACCCATCCACTTGTTTCTTCAGCAGCAAAAAAATGTTTTTAAAACACAGCTTTAAAGTCATAATAGATAATGAATATTTACACTGCTCAATGTCAACTTTGCATCAATTCAGTGCATTCCAGAAGTGGAATTCCTCCGTACTCATTGATGTCTGAACTTCAGACCTGACAATAATTAGAAGCTTCTTCACATCCTATTGGTTTTGTCTGAGAATTTGTGGTGTCAAGACAGCTGACATCATTAAACACGATCGGACCTCCAAACCTCCTGAACGGAACAAGTCCTGCAGCCCCTCGCCTTCCAGGGCCGAGGAGTCAGGCGCCGCTGAAACACCACTTCACTGCGCTCTCTCTAGTCTCCGAGGAGACTTCTTGCTTGCCTATTTGCATTTGTAATTTGTAGAAAACTTTTCTTTAAGCTTTTCAGCTGAACAGATGGCTGATTTAAGAAAGACTAGAAGATGTCTACCACTGAATAGACTGGCCCCAACATCCCTTAACTCGAACCCCTGGAGTATATGGGTATAAAGTACAATATTCTGAGACCTACTTTCCAGCTGTCTTAATCTTTAGCGAGATTTAGCAGAACAGAATGCTGTCTGAGAATCCTTTTTTTTTTGATGAATTGCTGTGGAACTGGGAGCAGAGTAGACTGAAATAGCTAAAAGCCCTCTCTCTCCTGATGAGGAGGAAACTCCAGTGCTGCTGTTAGAGCTCCTGCTCTCTGACACCAGCTGGGTTCCCAAAGTCCACTTGCAGCCAGGTGTTCTCTAGCATGTGCAGCTAGTCCCTCCAACAACCTGTCATTCCCAGCTTGACGGGATGCACAAATAAGCTCCAGTCACCCAGGGCACACACCGCTGTCTTCCCCTCCAGCTTGACGTGCTCCCTGTGCACCTCAGCACATTCCAGCAGGCCTGGAACAACTCACCTTCTCACTTCTAAATGGAAATAGCCAACAGCCCTGAAAAGGCAGTTAATTTTTGTTAAATACTGTTAAAAATGTAACTTTTGATAAGCCTCAAATACTTCTTATTGTGGAAAATGAGCAAACATTCAAAGAGCAGTTAAGCCTAATACTAAACAGATGGCATGATATTAAACACTCCCAAAATGTGAGCAGGAAAAGCAAGGAAGTGAACGTTTCTGTTAGAGCTGCAGCCCCCCGCTGCCCATTTAATACTGTAACAGTGCCTGAGTGCAGAAGCTGGCTCAGACTGGGCTTATCCAAACATGAGGCCCTGCTCCTTGCCCAGTTCAGCTTGGGCACAGAGGGTGCTCTGGATCTCTCAGCTCTGCAGTAAAAACCGTCTTCATGTCATGTACAAGATCACTGAGCTTTGATCCTGCCTTCACACTCTAACTTGGAGCATCCAGTACTAGCACTGCTTTATCCCTTTTGGAAAAAGGGCTTTAACAACTTATAAATGAGCACTTCAAGTATTCATGTGCTCATCTGCCTGTTTAATTATATCTCCATGCTCAAAAGATGCTCAGAAGTCTGTGTAGCATACATTTTGCAGTACTATTATATAAATGTTTAAATAGCTGCTGCAATTCAAAGATGCATGCAACAATTTCAGTCCATAGCTTTAGAGACACATGGTTAAGAACAGCAACTTCAGATATTTCAGGATATGAAATCTGGTGTACTAGCTGCACCCCAGTCTTCCCTCAGTATGGGAAGCATTTTAGGATGCTGGATTCCAACTAGAACGTTAAATGCACCGTCCTCCATGCTCAGTTCTCCACAGATGTCACGGGCTAAGTGAACAGAGATCATGCTTCACTTCTGAATTATTGTTTTGTTTTTTTTTCCCCCTAAATATCTGCTACCTAGCCTGGGGTAAGGGAAAGAAGTTAAAGGTGAGTGACACAATGTTAACAAGGTCAACACAAAGATTGAGGCAAAATTTCCAAATTCAAGCCTAACTCTAAACAGCTGTAAGCTTGCCTACTGGTTTTTGCTCAGGGCTTTTCTTCCAGTTTTACAATCCACATAATCCCCAAATATTCAAGCAGAAAATTATACCACAAGAAACCTGGATAGGATCTTCAAGATTAAAGTACCATATTGAGTAGCAGTAGGAGTCTAATGATAAAATATGAAAAAGTTCTCAGTACCATTGATACTACCTTGAAGCAAGCTGGTGGGACACACACGAGCTACTGCCCAGACACCTTGTGGCAGAGCATATGCATGGAGGAGCAAGTGTTGTCAAAGCATCTGCACTAATGGGTAGAGAGCCTAATGCACGACCATGTATATTCTCTAAGTTTTGGGCACTGGATCTTACTTTTAGCATCAGAATTGCTTACTTGCAGCTTTAAAAGCTTTAAGAAAAATGGTTAGTAGCTTCCAAAATGAACTATGAGAACTAAAGAGAGAAGTGCAAAAAAAGGCAGGTGATTGATTGTTTTACAACATTCTCTCCGTTCTTCTAAAAACCATATTGCACATAGCACACAAAATGTCTCCTCTTTAAAATTACATATCTTCTCCTTTCACCATGAATCAAAGCATTGCTTTGACCCAAGTTACAGCAGTTGCAAAGTCAGCCTAGGACATGCGAGACAGAGGGATTCCCAGATGTGCTGAAGGACCTGAAACCACACCAAAGAACGTGCCCCGTCCTCCTCCTGAGTAGAAATGTTTGCATTTACGGTGCCAGCTCTCTGCATACTTGCCCAGCAAGTTCTGCATTAATTTCTGCTTGCTGCTTCATTCAATGAAACCTCCACCCAGCCAGAGGAAGCTCCAGCCTGAACACCCGCTATTACCAGGTCAGGGGGAATCCTGATCTTCCAGACCCAGGGCCCGTTCTCCCCCACCCACTCTGCCAGCCCCTCTCAATTGGGGACGAGCAGGCATCAGGCTGCGACACGTTTTAAAGAGGCTGCAGCTCTAACTCTCCCCTTGTTTTCTAAATCTTCAATGCTTTCCTTTTCCCTACTGGTTGTTGCTACTGCTGCCACTTCTGGTCAAAAGGCATTTTCAAGAAGATTTTGCTTTTTGAAGCAGTTCTGCATCCCAAGCTTACAGGGACATCTGAGCAAATTCTCTCCCCTCAGGACTGCTTGGGTCACGGGAACACAGGAGCGCAGGCAGCAGCATGTACCTAAAGCAGCAGGCCAGCAGCGCCGCCAATCCAGCAGCGCCCATCTCCTTGGCTTGATGTGGACAGCAGCAAGGCAGGCATTCCTGGGTGCAACTTCCCAAGCAGCCCCTTCCTCCCAAACCAGGCCAGGAGCTGTGGCAGGACAGGGCAGGAAGGTCCTGGTTCGGAGCGGGCAGCACAGCAGCCCCAGGGCAGCTACATCCCTTGTGCTGGCACTGCCCGGGTAGGGTACACGAGCAGCGCAGGAACACGGAGCCACTGCTGCCACTCCGGCTCCATGCAGGCTCCATGCAGGGTATGGGCCTGATGAAGAAAGGAGCTGGCACTTGAACACAATTATATTTCAAGAACTAGTGGCTGGAAACAGGTGGTAGGGCCACCATGCATCTGCTTCTCCGTTCGCTTGCCCTTCTACAGCTGTTTTCACAAAGGCACACCAGAGTGAGAAGGCAGCAGCGGGACTGCTCCTCTGATTGCCTCTGCTGTCACTACCTGTCAGTCATTCCTGGCCCTCCTACCTGGACTGCCTGGTCGCAGAGCTGCCCGGTGCTGCTTCTGCAGCGACTGCTGAAGACACGGTTCATATTTGGGTTTCTGCTGTCCTGAGCACTGCTGTATCCTAGTCAAGTCCAGCACAAAGCAATGGGGAAAACAGTGTGTTTCTTTACTGAAAAGAGCTACAAGCAGTGCGAATTAATTTCCCTATATCTCTAATTTAAACCACTCGACAGCTAAACAGTTATCCTGTAATGTAACTGAATGCATGTTGCCTGAATAAGCTCCTTTTTTTCCCCTTTCCTTTCTAAAGAGCTAATATTACACGTTCCTGTTATCTTTGCTAAGTAACTTGTTGGATGAATCTTGAGGAACTGCACAGAGATATATGTTGGTTTATCCAAAGATTCTGACTAAAGGAACATCTCAAACCAGTATCGAATGATTATAGTCACTAAAGTGCAAAACTCTTGCCCCAATTCATTCCCAAGTGCAAAGAATATATTTGCAGCAAAGCTATGTTTTTCTAGCCCATTGCAGAGGACTTAGAGGATCGATAAAGTCACACAGGGCAGAAGAGAGGCTCTGTAAGGAATTTATCCCCACCAGTCTCCACCTATCACATTTTGTGGGCTATGACTAAGACTGCAATTCTGACCACTGTGTTCGCAATAAACATCACTGAATTAGCTACTTCCCCCCGTATCTATAGGGGGGAGCCCACAGCCCTGGCACACACCTCTGTGTTCAGGTTAAGGCCAGAAAAACTCTATTCTCCAAGCAGAGCTCTCTGCACTTAAATTGCTTGCTGAATGGTTTTCCCAACCACAGCATCTCTCAGCATGACAAAGGACCAGGACATTATTATAACTTTGTGTGGCCACACATCCTTCTATTTTGGAGGAACAAGGACAATCAGTTCTCCAAAAAGTGCTGTTCCTCCCGACAGCAGAGAACATTCTGCTTCTCTCTGGAGGATACACATGTTAGCGCAGCCTTTTGACAAAGCTGAACAAATAACGTGGTATTTAACACGGCACAGAGAAATCAAAGCAGACAACTTTCCTATGCATTTATCAAAGCACATACAGTACCCATTCCATGGCAGATGAAACAATAAACATTGAAGTAAAAACTACTGCATTTCAATACATAAAACATAACAAAAAGCCATAACAGGTATGGGCAGCTCTGACAGCTGTTTCTGTTGTTGATTTTCACCGTTTCATTTTCTCACTGGAACTCTAAAGAGATCCATAGAAGTTGCAAGCTAGCAGCAATGATCCTTGCGCCTGCACCTCTCCGCCTCCTTTCGGGATGTGTAACAAGTGAGTGCAAGCAAAGCAAACCCTAGCCCTGATGGTACATCCTGGAAGACACAATACTTGCTAAGGCCTCATCTGTTTCTTGCCTTGAAAGGCTTGATCAGCTTGGGCTCACAGCCAGCAAAGACTTCCAGTGCCACAAACACAAGAAGCGGTTTTCAGAGATATGCAGCTCTAATATTTGTTGGGATTAGCAAGAAAACCTTATGCACATGTGCCCATAGAAACATCTCTCTATCCACTCTAAGTAAATGGGCCTGACTGATCAAGACTGAGTTACAGACTCAAAGGTCCCAGTGTATCTCCTGTTCCAGAGTTTGCTTTCTATTTATGAGCATTTGGTCACGTATTACACGTTTTAAACGTGATGCAAGTTTAACCGCCAACAAGAAAAGACAAGACTGTGCTGTGAAAAGTTAAACTTGTATCTACATATCAGTCTAGGAAACCACACATCAGAAAAAAATCACTGTTCTAAGACATGTAAGTGTCTCATCTGGTTTTTCATAACAGCAAAGAACACAGAAGAGGTGCAGGCTCTACTAGCATTTGCAAACTGAGTCTTTGGTCTAAGCGAACTTCCTTTCACCCTGCACTCACAGAGCTAACTTTGGGCAGGGGAAAGGGGTTGAGAATTAAGGGGCAAGTTCCAAAACCCATCAAAACCACTGGGCATCTTCACAGGCTCGAATTTGGCCTTCAATGAAAAGGCTTCCTTAAAACGCTGGAGGTGTCTTCCAGCTCAGGAATGTTGCATATATTCTTTGTCAGTCTAGCCTGAGATCAGTTCCTGCCGAAACGTCGGAAAACACCACGTGCTCCAAGAGAGCTGCCTTCCCAGTGCCTTCACGATATTGCAGCCAGAGGCAGTGTGAAAGGTGGGGGAAGCGAGGAAAGCAGCCTGTTTTCTGACAGATAAATCTGATAAGGAAAAAAACAGTATCACATTTTGTCAGATGTGCATGTAAAAGATAATGCTATCTGTGTAAAGGCACAGTGGCATAAGTCATAGAAGGAGATACCTTGGATTTTTTTTATCTTAAAAAATGACTTTCTACAATGTTATGATCCGAAGTGTTTTTTAGAAGCGTAAGAAACAACAGTAGCAACAAAGGTCAGCACAATCCCCATTTATATTTCAAGGGCTTTTGAAAAGAGAGTTTTGAAGAGGCAGTGACTGCACTGAAATGAAATGCCCTCTTTCTGGATGGATGATATTAACTGCATTCCCAGATTAAACAAATAGTTCTCCCTCCATTAACCACAACAGAAACTGCTACTCAGGCAAACAAAACCCACTCTGTTAAGGCAAGTAAGGACAACCCCTATTTGTTCAGTTTTCCTCTAGGACAATGTAGCATCTCTCTACACAATTACCAGGCAGGTTCCTCCACAAAATCTTATCAGCTGAGAGTTACACACACAGTTATTTATGGAAATATGGTACAGAAAAAATGTTGCTAACACAGTCAGCCTGTGATTCAGCAGCTTGTAATTACCTTTCTTATTAAGGTTTCCCAAGGCAGTGGACTGATTCTTTTTAAGGTCCTCTCCAAATACAATCTTTGTTAGAAAAAAGAAAAAGTGTAGCATACTAACAAATTGACTTAAAGAGCTAGGATTGCACCATTTTATCTTGTAAATAAGCAAATCAAAATAAGTCTGTTGTTTGTTGTTATTGAATGATGATTTCGCAGCTCTTCAGAACAATCTTATGAAAAATTCCTAACTCATTTCTATTCTGTACTGCTCAGAGTAGAGCCATTGCTTTTTAAAAAAATTTTATTTGATAAAACACTGCTGTTTACCCAAGCCATCTCTCTTCCCCTCTTTTTCTTTTTCCCCTCTAATGTGACAGGGGCAGGCTGCGGATGCCTTCCCTCCACAGCGATGCTGCTGGTATTGGCAGGGAGAACTTTGATACCTCTTTGGCATCTTGTACTGAATCAGCATCAGGTTCAGCAGCTGCCTCCCGGGGCTCATCCTTTCACCCTCCCCTGCTTTGGAGGCTCCAGGTAATTCTTTAATTTGCTTTAATCTCTCCTTTGCTCTCCCCTTGCTCTTTTCTCCTCCTTGCTGGGTCTCTTCCTTCTACCTGAATGGCATTCAGAAGCTCAGGGAGTTGTGACAATGCTAATGCAGGGACAGGGACACACAGCCATGGCAAAGTAGGCTCATTCTCCCATTTTGCACCAGCCCTAATTCCTGGCCCACCGCACAGCTTGCACGTTAGCCAGGTCACAGCTTGCACTCAGCTCTGACAGATACCTAGGGCCGCCCAAAAGACATCCAGCACCAGGGAGCTGGGAGACAAAGCCCCAAAACAACCAACAAAATAGTCCCTCCTCCTGCCTTGAGAACCAGGACTTGCCAATTGTCTCTTCACTGGGCATTGCTGTGAAATGCTGATTCAGCTCTACTATGTTTGAGGATAAGTAATGCAATAAGGATGTTTTTTTAAGTCTCTGAAAAAGTTCATGTTTAGAGGCTTATTTGTTCTACACTTTGTGAAAATCACACTTGCAGCACTATATTTTGGTAAAGCTGGAAAGACTGAAAGACAACAGACAGGCAAGGCAAGTGGCTGCCTATGAGCACGGCAAGAAGCATTGAGGATACTCCAGAAATGAAAGCCTAAAAGGGGGATATCATGCAAGGCGAGTGCACCTAAACAGCCTTTCCCACTGCCCTGCCAACGTGAGTGCTATCATCTGTACAAAGAGGAATTCAAACAGCTTTGCTATAGGGAGAGCCTTACTACGCAGTTGTTATTACTAGGCAGAGCTTATGCTATTGGCTAAGTGCTGAGTTCTCATATGCTGCTCTATAAAAAGGCAGGATGGGTGCGGAGACCTTTCTGCAAACGTCAAGGGCAGACTAGGAGAGATGGGGAACAAGACAGGTAGGCAGCCCAGGGTGCCGGGGAGGTCCTCAATTACTGCCTCTGAACAGAACCAGCTTCTTCTGGCAGAAGATAAAAATTCAGGTGCAGTCACACAAATTACCTCTTACAAGGTGAAGAGGCAGCAAAGATAAATGTGAAAGTGCTACAAGAAGAAACTTTTTCATAAAAAATAACACCCACTTACAGAAATGACTATGACCCAAGGAGGGCAAAGAAAAGGGGACAATAGAAGATGAGATAAAAGAGGCGCCTTAAGGATTTTACAGTTAGGCTTTGGTCTGTATGCAGCTCCTTCAACCTTTGTACAGGAGGTAAAGTGTCTGCAGGGCTAACCCTGCATGTAAAATAGCCTGTCACTTCCACCCATCTTGATTACACCTAGAAGTAAAGGCACAGCTTGTAGAGGAATGAAAGTTACTAGGGACAAGCTGCTCAAGAGCTGCCTTAGGAGCGCATTTCAATCCCTCTTCTGACATAACACACTGCAGAGCTGCCTGCCTGATAGCAGAGGTGAGCACGAGAGCGGGGAGCTCCTCAGCTGTATCACGAGTACAAGGGCCACTAATTACAGAGAACTTAGCACACAGAGTAGCAGAAATGCACTGTGGACCTAATGACTTTTTCCATTTGAGTGTGAAACACTTAGCTGACTATCCAGCCACGGACATGTGGAAGGGACGAGCTGGTGCAGACTCCACAGCAGAGGTCCCCATGGCAGTAAGGCCACCAAAGGCTCATGTGTTCAGGCTCCTCCAGTGCATTTACACCAAGTACTTACCAAGAGCTCTTGGTTTTACAACACTGTGTTTACAAGTAAGCCATGGCTTTTTAGATAAAAATTGATCAAGAAATTCAAAACCTCATTTTTTCATGCCCTTTCTTTCATGCCTTTTGAGCAGGAAAATGCCATTTCACATTTAAAACCCAATAATGTGTTAAAGTTTATCTACAAATGTGACTCTTTGTCAGCAACAATCTCATATTTAAGATTTTTTTTTCCTGACAGTGACATCTCTGGCTTAACCCCATGAAAAAGAAAACATTCACCCTCACCTCATCTTTGGCAAGACGAAAGAAAGAAGGAACAGGAGGATCCAGGTCCTCACCTGAATGTGCTGCACCAGCCCCGCTCCAGCCCTTTTGCTGGGCATGAGCAGAGGGCTGAGCCTCCCAACACGGCCCCTTGGTGCCAAGCGAGCAGCCAGGACAGGGCACGGCGCAGAGCAGCCACCACAGCCTGCCCACACGTCCACATAGGCTCTCGTAGCCAAGTGCTTCCACAGCCTGTTCTGAGAACCGCTGGGTTGACCAGTGCCACAGATCCCTTTCCTGATGCTGTATGCCATTAGTAAGTGTTGCTGGATCCTCCACAGCAAATTTATCACCTGGAACATCAAGTTATGAAAACCAACCACCAGTCAATGCCTTTGGGTGTATGCATCAATATCACAGACACCATAAACCTGGAAGAATAACTACAGTGCAGGACAAACCCAGTCCCTACGGCCCTGACGAGCCTAGTTCAGGCTACTGCTAGAACGTGAAGAGCCAGCGTGGGGTCACATTCTTCCATTGCATCCTGAGGAACTTGAGTTGCAAGTAAAAAATGCTGTAAAAGGCAGGGCTTTAGACACCCCCATGGGTTTACTCATTGCGGTCAAGACACCTGCATGCTGCTTTGTAGTAACTGAGCAGGGGGAGACGCCTCAGTCACAAGGTAAGTGTGAATAAAACAATAGCTACTGACAATACAGCTTCCACCTTTCGCAGAGGGCCTGTTTATCTCAAGGGAGCGAGCCTGGCCTTATTGCTGTGCTACACGTTCTGTATTTTGAGCAGCACAAACTAAACACTTATGCAGCCTTTGGCTTATTTTTAGGAAGAATATAATTGAAAAATACATCAAATGCATGAAGTGTCTTTCAGCTGATTGCAAGCAAAGTTGCTCAGCACACAATGCTTACAAATAGCAAACTAGAATTAAAGAAAATGCCTTTGCCTCTGGAAACTTTAAGTTCAACTGCTCCAAAACAAGCAGATCTGGGCTCTGAAATTCACTGTGTTAATCTCCTGTAGCTTTGTAATGTATTTTTTTCCACTTACAAGTGACTGGTACCACCTTTATTTCAAACTAACAGAAGCAAAGATGTCAAGGTCATGCTTTTCCAGTCTGCTGAAGCAATCTAATAGTGTGACTATCTAGGCCAGCTGCCAGCAGAACTGGACTTTAAATATCTTATAAGAGCATCCCTGCATACCTAGTTTAATTCTGCCCTGCAATTTAAAAGTCTAATGCAGCCAAGTACATGAAAGAATTTCTCATTCAATCAGCCTCACCTTGTTCATATACAGAAAAGCATGACGTTGCCTTAAAGAGATGCAGGAAATAAGGCCACAGACAAAAGGCTTTTATGCCTTCTGAAAAGGGATAAATGAAGCTGTAATGGATCATGAATGGGGTGGTTGAAATATTACAAAGCTGAAATCATATGTAAGAGAAAGAGTCTTTTAGGAAGGAGCCTCCCCATCTGAAGAATGAGACCTGAGTTAAAAGTGGCAACTGAGCATTTGTACTTTAAGTCTGAAGAAAGCACAGAATAACACAGAAGAAAGCAAGCGGAGAATGAACAAAACCCCACAAAACGTTCTTCAGCATGTTACCACTTGAAACAATGCCAGCAGTGACAATATACCTGTTAGCAAACGGGCCTGCTCTGCCCGCTGGCTGCCAAGTAGCTGCGGCACAGCCCGTGCTCAGCTGAGGGCTCTGCAAGGCAAGGGGATGGAGAACAGCAACAGCCTCGTGCAGCCCCTTCCCATCTCCCGTCAGCTTGATTGCTCTCACAGCTTGTAATCATCTCATTGCCTACAGCCATTGCTAAATGAACAATTAGGTTATGAAAACAAACAGTAAAGTGATGGCTTGGCTCAATTAGTCTTTAGTTTTCTCAGACACACTACATCTTTAAGGTCACAAATTAATTGCCTGTTGTTTACCCTCCCAAGAGCTCGCCTCCACTGAAGAGCTTCCTGCACTAAAATACATTCCCAAGAGATTAAGGGTCTTTGTGTCCACACATAACTTAGAGGAAATGAAAAGCAGGTAAATTAACTACCTATGTCCAGTTGCTCATGGATCAACATCCACGCTAAAAACGATGGAAGACCCGTGCCTTTGACTGTTTCAGCAACGGGACCCAAATTCTTTGTTGTAGTATTGCAAATATTCACTGTTCGTCAAGTAAGCAGCAAGCACCGAAAAAAGATAGCAGGACTTACTGTATCACTGCATGGCTTAGATTGAAAACATGAAGGCACAAAGACCAAAAAAGTGAAGTGGGATCTAGACAACATAGGCTGACAATTTGATGGTGTGATATTGGTTACAGGAAACAGCAGTTTGCATCATATAGAATCTTCTGCACACCTGGAGCATGGAACCATGTAAACATAGGCAAAACACAAGTGAAAAAGACCATACAGAAAGGGACTTGATAAATGGCAAGGGGAGCAGAAAGTGCATATGTGACGCAGGTATTTAAGCTGAAAAAGAGCTAGAATAGACTGTTCCAGGATTTAAATTTGAGAAAAGGCAAAATTGAAGTGCCAATGTATAAAAGTAGCAAATGAAAACACTGAATCAGGATTGTAGTAAATATAGATTACTGCATTAACAACAAAACATTCCTCCAAAAAGCATCCTTCCAGGAAACATTTGAGACATTCTAACAACGCTGTCTAGAGAAGATCCCTTGATCATTCATAGATACAAACAAATTCTCCAAGCTTCGGTTTATTGTCAATTAAAAGCCCTATATTCTCCTTACAAGTTATCTTAAGGCGGGGAATGCCCACCACTACAAACAACTGAAAAAAACATCCTAGGCAAACATTAATCCAGTCTCTCTCAGGAAACCCTGTCTTTTAATGAAGATAATAAGGGTGCTTCACAGCATCACCTGGTGATGGGAGTACAGCAACAACATACTTCTAGAAGCACGTTATTTAAATGTATACAGGAGCCATTGCTGAGTCCCGAGTAACACATGGAGTGTTCTACAATAGTTCATGAGCACCATTATGGCAATGTAACAGCCACAGGTACTGATGTATGGTATAAATTTGCTGGGTCAGCAGGAACTGAGATTTTATAGATCTCTGTTAAACTGACATATGTTCCTGGAGGGAGAATAAAGTTAGTTCACAAGGTTTCTACTAGCATAAAAATGAGAAATCTCTGGGGTTTCTCAGGACACAGGACAAGCTCTCCAGCTGTGAAATACTGCTATTGATCATTTCACTTCTTCAGTGAAGGTTTTGCAGGAAGGTCTCCCCAGATTAACATTTAGGATCCTGAGGAAGGAAGTAGTAAACCAATAAAGCTCAGGTCTAGTAGAGCAGTGTGAAAAACTTAACGTCTTCTTCATACAAGGAAAATAAAGATATCTATAGTGGTATGTGCAATACTGCAACCCAGTGAAGAGCACGGTCAGCAGGGGTACTCAGCCCAACTGTAGTCAGTAGAATCCACATAATAGATATTTGTACTAGCAGCTCAAGGGAAAATACTCCTCTAAACAATTATTAGTGTTTGTATGAAACACTGATGTTATCTAAAATAGACTGTAACACACACTTATACAGCTTCTTATTTGCCAGATATTGAAAGCTACAAGTACTACCGTTCAAAGAGCAATGTACTGTGTTTTGGTTTTGTATTTCAAGATCTACAGAAAGACAGTTCCCCTTGCTGATGTCCAGCTGTTTGCAGGGCTAGGAGTTACTGCCCCTTATTGAACAGCATAAAAAAATTAAAACCTCCTGCAAGAAGTTCATATGGTAATAGCACTTGGCTATCATTTTATTCATGTCTAAATATGTAATTGTGATTGCAAAAAATTGCTGCACTGGAAAGCCAGATCTCTTCACCATTTTAGCTACTGCCAGAAATAACATTCTTGCCAGCCACACTTATCTTCATGATAAGTTATTAATTCCATGATCGTACTAAGATCTCCACCTAGAGTACTGCCATCAACACGCATGGGAGTTTCCCAGGAGATACCTTTCCTCTGAGGCTTCGGCAAAGAGGCAGTCCTCTTTCTTGCCACAAGATATCTCAGATCAGAAGATTCCGTAAATTGACTCCAAGCCACACAGGACCTCCCTGGACTTCCCTTGTGCAACAGCTGCCTGCCTCCCTGAAGTAGTCCCCAAGCGCTGCCTTCCCCACCACACTTTTTTTTTTTTTATTTTATTTTAATAAGTGAGTTCTGTAGAAGAATCTCCATCCAAAGGGTAGAAAGCTTTCTCCCATTTACCACATGAAAATTTGTCAAAACAGTAATCAGAAGTTCTTGACTCTCAGACTTTTAAATTAATCCAATTGCAGATGAATTGCAACTCATGACCTTACAATTGAGTTCCTCTATAACCTCAACGACAGTGCAGGAAGAGTTCCAGTACGCAAAGTGTTCATGGCAGCAGTACTACCCAGACATATATACGTTGACTAGTACAAACCAACAGGCTGATCCCAGCGATCTACACCAGCTTTCAAGCACTGTAAACCTAACTCTTTCACTCTCTGCCACTTTTCCAATGCTATCTTCCTCTAATCCAAAACAAAGACTGAAGAAATGCATCTCAAACAAGCCAAAGCACTTGTTAAATTATGAATGTTTTGCTTATCAAGTCTCTGCAGTTAGACGGAAGCCTCACAGTTGTTCCAATCACACCAAAGCTAAGAATATAGCATACTCCTTTTTTAATTGAAATCAGTCTATTAAAAGAGATCGCACACAGAGCCTTAAAAGCCTTTCTGGGAACATAGGTCGCATCCTAAGTGATTCAGTTTATGGGGAGTTAAGTCATTTGATCTGAACACCACAAATTTCACACTGCATGGGAAAAGCAGCATTAGAATTAAAATTGGTTTAAAGAAATATGACTATTATGGAAATGCCCATATGGAGGTTTATGAAGGATCAGAGCTTCACACTGGAATCAGCGTTATTTCTCCCACAAGTCTGTTATCCTTCACTAGAGGTGCTGGTACAATATATATTAGCTTAAATTGAAATCACAGTCTCAGCATAATCCTGACGCATCATAATCTGAACATTAATATTTTTCCACAGAGCTTCATACTGTGGAGAACAACAATAACAGAAATCAATGCAGAGTTCGACCTAGAAACAGCCCATCATCCACTCCACCTCTTCATGACCTTCTCAAGGGGAGTGGACCTCCCTAACATGAGTAGGGTTACCCGAACCCACCCTTATAAAAAAATCATCTGTTCAGAGTAGGGAATATAGTTTTGGCTGCTGTTTACTAGAAATTTAATGCTAATGCACAGTTCTAACAGAGAAGTTTAACATTATTTGAATTACTGTGATCATAGTCACAAGAAATATCAAGAGCTGGAGTGTTTTTTCAGGGTTCCCCTGACTACAGTTTTAAAAGGCATTTTGTTACTAGGACAGAGCAACAAGGAATGAACAGGACAGGCTTGAAAACCTGGAGTATTTCCCATCTGTAATCAAGCAGCATAACTAAATATTAAACACCCTAGGCACTCCTAAGCACTGCCAGTGCTTAGGTCCTCTGTGTTGATCAAGCATATTTCTTTGCCCAAATATTTGTCATTAACCTGGAGTGGTTTTCAAACACAAAATTTTGAATCAATTTTAGAGTCAAGGATGTAAACAAAAGATTTTTAGGTAAATAATGACTCTGTGAAAGTATTATTTTAAGATAATCCTGTTTTTTGTGCCAGAAATTATGTCACTAATTGTTTTCTTCTCAAATAGCTCTTGGAATTTGTGGGAATAGGAATATATTACTAGAAATAAAAATAAAATTATTGTAGTAGTTTTGTCAGATCTTCATGTGGTTTTGATGATTGCATATGAATTAGGTACTGTAACACAAAGGAAAGCATAGCAGAATGTAAAGATTTTTCAGTCCTACATCATTTGAAACTCTAGGCTTTGTGTGCATGTGTTTTTCATGACACCTTTTTCAGGCAGCAAAGGAAACACAAGAGTTCACACATATGACGCTACTAACACCCCCCTTCAAAGTCCCAAGCTGTGTTGTGTCAAAGACAAAACAAATTACACGTTACTGTAACAGAGCAAAGGCTCTGTTAGCTTTTGCTAAGGAGAGATAAAAGCTCTTTTGAGAAGGGCTTTTGAGTCCATGTTTGCTGCTGTGCAGAATCTCTTACATACTGGGCCCCACTCAGACCTATTGGGAGCTGCAAGGACTCTACAGAAAATGCATTTACCTTCGCTCCTCTCCCCAGAGCCACAGCACGTTTGCATCTTACCGTGGAGTATCACAGGCTTATGCAGTTGCCCGTTCCTGAGGCTATCCTGCCTGAATGCATGCAGATAAATCAAAGGATCTTCTAATGGATTTGACTGGCTACATGAGGAATATCAGCAGGAAGAGTGCTGACAGCACTAAACCCAATCAGCCTTGCAGTGTTTAAGCAAATGACATGGTCATGGCCCATGGACTCAACCTGAGTGTTTAGCCTGAGTGTCACCACAAAAAAAACAAAGTGTAGGAATTCAAGTTTCTTATCTGGAAGGGTTAAGCATCTAAATATGTGTATGCTTTAATTTAATAAACTCAATTTTAATCAAAGCTCAGTTATATTCCAGTGATAGTCTCTCCTTTTAGATAGTCACAGTAAAAAGTCAGCAATTAAGGTAAGTTTTTTGTACCTGAACAAGTAGACAGGATGTACTGCATGACAGCTATGCTGGTGAGGCAGGGCATGTTGAGAAGCAGCAGAGTGGAAACAAAGAGGAGGAGCAGGGCAGCTGACACAGACCGTCCGATCGCTCCGTCTCCTCCTGACACGCTCTCTCGAGGGGCTCCGAGGGTGGAAGTACTAATGCTGATTTAATAGATAGTACTTATCTGCTGGGTGACAGGTACTGTTGCGATCATGTCAGGAGGAACAGCATGAAATGAATGCGCTGGAAAATGCCAACAAAATAGAACAGAGTAAATAACTTGTCTGAACAGGGTTGGAATAGAAATTTCTCAAGTCGTTTGTGAAATTACACATATGCACGAATATCTCACTGCTGCATAAGAAATAAAAAAGAGCTGAAATCTTTCAGTGTGGCGAGTTGGAACAGCCTCTCTGGCACAGTGACTTGGGCTTTGAGCCAGCAGCCAACACTGCTCTCTCCAAGTTCCTCAAGAATGTGTTAGACTAAAACCCAATTCAAATGCCATGGCCTCTTGAACAATTCACCTTTTTTTCAGCCCAACTGCTTCCATAAGGCTTTATCTGAATGAGCAAAACGTAGCATCTGGGGGAAACAAGAGTCGCAGCTCTCTGAGTAGTCTTATGGATGAGGGCACTTACCCCAAACACTAGGCAGAACCACTCAGAAGGTCCTGCCTAAGGACACTGCAGCCTCACACAAAGTCCTTCCAAGGTGCTACTGGAGTCTCTGGACACCATTCACAAGACCAGTTCACAATGTAGGCCCTGCAGAAAAGCCAGGTAGTCTCCCCAGTTTCTGGCTGTACAGTTGTAACATCACCAAATCATTCCTCTGGGTTGATGAATACGTGTTTATAGCAACTGCACACCACCAGGTAAAGAAATTCCTGGTGACAGACACAACCTCAGAGCAGGGCCAGCAAGAACTCTCCTCACACAGGAGCTGCTCATTTGAGACAGTTATCATATCAGCAGTCCTGCATAGCTCCAGCGCTACCTGAAGCCAACGACGCAAGACTACTGGCTATGTTAATGCTATTTTTCCACCTTTGCCCATATGTCACAATAAAAATAAAAAGCTGCTCCCATTGCCAGCACACAGTAGTACCGTTTTATCAGTGTAATGGGAACTCAGAGTCAAAGGACAATTGCAATTAAAGAAGTATATTTCCATGCAAAGAATACTAGATGAGCCCTGGGCTGCCCCTTGAAGATCAAGGGCACCAGCCGATACTCAACAGGGCAGTTGACAGATGACGCAGGTGGGTTTTTCCATCCACAACAACACGAGAGACAAGGAGAACTTCCAGCAGCTGCCCTGCCAACAGCCTCCATCAGGATGCACCTGGTCCTTGGCTCCCACTGCGGCTGGGACATGACCAGCACCCCGGGCAGGGAATGCGCAGCGCATCTGCGACACACGGAGCGCTCTGGAAAGCTGCTCCGAGCCTGGAGTCAGGCCAGCCACGGGCCCTGCCACGCTGTTAGATTAGCCGCCTCCTGCAAATTTTTAGCCTCTGTTCCAAAACGTCAATAATTCTCAATTAAACAGTTGTAAGGAGCAATTTAGCACAAGCACGTACTTCACCCCACCTCACTTGCGCGATACGGCGCAATCGCCCATATCGGGATTAACTCAGAAGCATCAGGCGCGGGAGCTGCCTGCACGCCTGCTCGCTGCCTACAGCGGCTCCACGGCCGCTCCTAGGAGGGATGAGCTGTGCACAGCGAGGGCAGGGCGGTTCAGCAGCCTCGCTCACCAGCGTGCAGGGTAAAGAACCACAGTGGGGATGTCAGTCACTCACAGCCCACCGCAGGCACTGCCGGCGATGCCAAATTCATATTTCGTCAAAGCTGAATCCTTTGCTTGTGGCAAGAGCATCAGCACATTGAACAGCAAGGAAAGGAAGGTGCTGCCCCCAGGCTAGGTTGGTGAAGAGCTCGACCTCAGCAAAACAACGTCAGAGGCTGTTTTAAAATTCATTCATATTTTTCCTCATAGATTTGAGAAACTTAATCACCAAACTGGATCTACATTGATGATCTGTATTAACAGTTCATTTTGCTGTCCTGTAACTACAATATTTTTCATTGTGAGGAGCTATTTATGTGCTGGCTTATATTAGATTTCTCTAGGGAAAATTATTAGAGCGCAGTAAAATAAATTGTATTTTCATAATAAGCAGGAACAGAAGGTGTCTATTGCTGAATAAGAGACCAATGAGAAAAAAATTGAACAAATTAAAACTTTAGCTTTTCATTCTCTGAAATCCCAGGCTATAAATATTTCCAATTTATAGTTTTCAATTACCTTCCCATCCCACCTCTTAGATTTCTAAAATATTAATCCCTTTTCTCATCCCACTATATATCTTCACAGTTTATTAATTAATTAGAGCGAGAAGACAGTGCAAGAAGTCAGGCCCTTCCGCTTCCAAAGCCCCCAGTTATTTGCATTGCCCCACATTTGCATTGGCAGGTTATTTTAACCCCAATGAAGTACTTCATGCACTCAAATTCAGTGCATTGCTTGTCTGTGCTAATACAACCAAGTTCCCAAAGCCTGTACAAGTATTTAGCAGATTTGGATGTTCTGGATTGAGTTTTCTAGGTGCAAGTACTTTGACTTGTTTGGAAAACTAGCCTTAGTCTCAAAGCTGATGACTCCAAAAACTAATATGTAAAAGTGTGTTTCAAAATAATTTTTTAAAACTTTTTTTTAGGGATTTTTTTTGGGTAATGTGCTCTATGAAGGCAGACTTGTTTGCCATGGCCTATCAGGACACATGGAGCAGCAGAACCTGCCTTGCACGTCCTGAATACTCAATAGTACAGTCTTTGTACTTCCCTAACCTAGCTATTTACATTTAATGGCATGCAATATCCACATTTCTGCTTACTGCAGTAATTAAGTAAATATAAGTACTTCTGCTCAGAGTGTTTTTCAACAGGGGAACACCTTATGCCAAGCTCACAAGGATCATTTAGTGATCTTCATATATTTGCACAAAGATGCATGATGCAACCCACTAGCTATTGAATGTCCAACCATACACAAAGGATGGTGGTTTGCAAATATCCTTTAGAATGCTTCATCCACAAATTTCTACGATGGCCATATATTTAGGTCAGCATTAATAAATAAAATCAGGAGAGATTTGAGTTTTTCAAGCTATTTATGAAGGCATAGCTGACAAATCCCTCCCACTGTCAGACAAGGACAAGGGACAGAATTCAGGTCAGCTCTTGCTACACAGTATCTTCAAGGAACTGCCTTTACTTTCTTCTCCACTACACACAAAAGCTGAAGCAAACTATATTACAACCTTAACCATGGGAAGATGTTAATGAGGTTATTCCACTTGGGAAAGCTACACCCAACAGGCACTTAAGGCCAGAACCTCATGGTCCCAAGTCACTTGCATTTTTGAAACACATCCTTGTCTTTGCTTACAGAGACCCATTGAAGTGTCAAGAGCTGGTATAGCAACCCCCACATTAACCTGTAAATTGAGAAGTGAATAAGTTTTGGCTTGTATTGATTGAACTAAGAGGGGATTCATTAGACATATAACAGAAATTACTAATAGAAATGACAAAGGTGAGTTCAAACGCATGTGAACTCTGACAACCCCTGTAGTGGACATGGGCACATTTAGACTTTTCCTTTTTTCTAAGGAAACACTTTTTTATATCAATATACAGCACAATTTTCTGTCTTTGGTACTGCTCTTGTTGTGGTAAGGGGGACATATTCAGCAAGAGAGAAATAAAAGAATAAAAGAGAAAACTAGGTTTGCCTGGAAGAATTTCTATTATAGCAACCAATATGGCTAACACAAGTGGCCAAGCTTTAGTATACGTTCCTCTAAAACCCTCTTTTATACCCTTTATATCTTTTGACAAAGCAACAATGGCACTGCCATAAAATAAAATATCTTCTATGGGAACTCTCACCATGTGGCATAAGCTTCCAGCAATTGAGCTGGATGGACTTTTCTCTTTTCACAAAGCAGGTTAATAATCATTTTTATGGCACATTTTAAAAGCTGCAGGGAAACAAAAGGAACCATTCACTGGTCATTGCAATGCCAGCATAGTGAAATTCATGCCTATCAAAAAAACAGTGCAGCAGCAATGTAGGACTGCAGTCAAAGTTATTTTTTATATATATATATAATGCATATAGATTTTTAGTTCATAGAGCAAAGATACAATTAGCCAATCGAATTTGGCCATGATAAGCAGACAATCAACTGGTTATTCTAACAGACAAGCAAAAGTACCATTTCAGAGGTTTAACTTTTCTAAGATGGTGCTTTCAAAAAGCTTTTAAATTGGACTTCATATGTCTTTACTGATCAGAAAACACTAGTGCTTAGCTAATAAGGAAGATCCCTTCACCCTTTAATTTTCATCTGAAATTTCCATTATTCATGCAAATCAAATCTGTTATGATGCTTTGCCAAACCACTAATTACCAAATTAAGAACAACATTTGTTTTTAAACAGAATGTGAATAGAAGTTACAGTAGAGAAATGGGATCCCCCCCCCAAAAAAAAACCCCAAATCTATTTACGTGACTGCTGGGTGCTGCTCCACTTCTGCAGCCAATCCAAATGGCCAAACTGGATGAGAGACCCAGCGACCCACTTAAGGACACCCCCATCCTTCCTCACAAATCCAATTGCAGGCTCTGATCCTTAGACTCTTATTGATACAGCCCTGTGGAGATGAACTTCAGGCAGAACTTGGGCTGCAGGTGTTTGACATTTTCCATGGGGGAATTGGAAGGAATCGAATCATTACGAGCGTGGTATTGTGAACACATGCAGTGTGACAAGCCAGGCCTCCTAGGGAAGGAGGGCAATAGAACAGGCAGGCTGTTCCCTTAGCTTTAAGGGGCACTGTGGTCACAGCTGCCCCTTTGTAGACTAAGGAAATTGCACCAGCCCTTCTGGGCCCTAGATGCTTGACTGCAGAATGCAAACACCTGACTGCTGGTCACACACACGTACTCTTGAAGGTGCTCAAGCAGTCAGGGCACATAAATAATGAAGGTTTCTAGAGATGTAAATGCACTCTTGTCCCCAGGCCCGGTTCTAGCAGCGTAGAAGCACAGAGAGCAAGACCTTGAGAAAACCCACACGGCCTAGCGCACCGAGAAAGCCAATGGGGAGACTCCACAGTGTGACCCCAGCAAGACATTTCTAGTTTGACTCTACACGTACTGTGCTTTGAAAGTTTAGCATTAGTTTCATGATGGTGGAGAAATTTCCCATCTCCTTCTTACACGTTTATGCTACATCATCCATATATCACCGAAGTGCAATATTTTATCATGTCAAGACTATATTGAACTGCCAAAGAGCTGAAAGGCAGCAAAACAAACAAGCATCTCAGAAGAATATTCTTTCTTATATAAGTAATTTGTTCAGCATCTTATTAATACCTCGAGAACTCTTTTCAGCAGTATAAAACTCTGCCTTTTGGAGACCACACAATACTGCTTGTGAAATGCTAGGAGCAAATTCAGAGTTATAATAAAGCACATGTCATATTACCCCCAAATGCAGAGGTCTTGTCTTTGCTATGCTCCAGTAATGGGCATAATGGCTTTATTTGCATAAAACCCAGATCCTATTATTCTGTAGCTGCTTCTTCCTAAGCTCTTAAAATTACACCAGCTTCCTGAACTATCATGTTTGGGGCTATTTAAAAAAAAAGTCTGTAAAGACATTTGTTATGTTTTTATGAAATGATTTATTTGCATAATACATTTAGACTTAGAACCAAATAAAATAGAGAAAAATACATTTCTGCCTGCAGAATTGAACTCACTGGAGTGTCTAAATCTAACAAAGGAAAGAAATGGTTCTGCTTTTAATAGACACTACCACCAGGACCTAGAGATACCAAGTTTCTTTAAGTGATGGAAAATTTTAAATGAGTCACCTTCATGAGGTTACGCTCAGAAAAGCAATTGTTTGGAAAAAATCATCTTTCCCTGAGGGCCTTTTTTTTGTGCAGTGTTATCATCTCCCAATAAGGAAACAAAACAATTCTTCCCTTTTATCCCCATAACTCATGGTGAGTTTCTGGCTCAAGAGCACAGCAGAACCCAACTGCGGAGTAGTAGGTGCCAAGGCTGTTCCAAGTTATATCTTCAATGAGGCCTACACAGCTACAATTAAAAGGGTAGGAAACATGTGATTTACTGTCGTATCCCAAAACAAATATGATGTTAATGTAAAATAAAGCATTAGTGGCTATAGATCATATTTCTTTGAGAAAATGTTCCTGATCTTGCACCAAGAGATGCATCAGAGTAAGTGGTCCATGAAATTACAGAAATTCACCATTTATGTTTGCAGCAATTGTTCCCCCACTCTATATCACTCCAACTTTTCTAGAATGGTTGTAAAGTTTAAAGCATGAACTAGCTGTGTTAGTTTTGAGACTTCTGTAGCTCATCAGCTCATAAGATAGAGCAAGGAATTACTTAACAAAAGAGAAGGCCTCCTCATGACTATTACACAGCCTCCATCCTAGAACATCAGAGCAGTCATTTGGCCAATGATTTCTTATTCCCTGGCAAGTGCTGCAGAAAGGATGAAACCCCACTGGAGCCACTGGCATTCGAGGAGAGTTCAAAATATTTGGTTTTACTGCACAGCACTCCCGTAGGAGTGGAGCAGAACAGGTCCATACATTTAAACCTGTGTGCCCTCAGCAAAGTCTCTCTCTGCATCTCCCCTCTTTGCACCACAGAGATGACACCACTGACATGGTCATCACTGTACTCTCCAGCTCGTCAGCGGTTTACTCAGCACAAAAATACAGCATATTGAAGGACAATTTTTTTTTGTTTTTCATAAAAATCATAAGCAGCAATAAATACGCTATGCCTTTGGCATCTTGCTCCTGCACTTGGTGAACACATGTTCTTCTTTACATAAACCCTATAAAGGTGAAGCCTGCACAAGTTTGGACTATCAAGCTGGACTCTGACTTGTGAATTATTTTGACTAACTTTTGACTATAATACCTTTACTACTAAGGATACTTTATACTAGACATGCTACAAAGGAGTCTCTTTGCAGCAAAGAGAATACGGTGAATCTCAAGGAAAGGAAACTGCTCCTGGAAGCAAATGGAACCAAACAAAAGAGGATTTTAGTGCTGCCACAGGCAGAGCTAAGACCCACTCCCTGCCCTTTGCAAACCCTTCAACAAGGTTGCCCTGAAGCAACCCTTCAATAAAGCTCAACAGCAGCAGAGGCAAGGACACCACACTTTGTGTTCACTTAGAGATAACAATAAAGGACGTTATTTCCAAGACTGCATAGTTTACCGATCGGTCTCAAAACCTCAAGGCTCTTTCAGCATCTGCATGTAGTTCAACAAGCCCAGGGCTCTACTCCGGCAGATACTCAAACCACAGCTGGACCCAGACCTGCTCTTGGCACAGGCGCTCACGTCTCCTCAAGGGTTCTGGCTGCTCAGCAGAGCTGCAGAGCAGGAGTGGCTCCTCACACCCGCAGGGGCACCATCCCAGGGGACAGGCAGAGGCCACCACAGTGCCTGGGTACAACCCCAGCGCTCCTCACAGCAGTGAGCTGAGGGCCAAGGCTGCTGCACTGCCTAAAATAACACGGAGGCCAAGGCAAGTGCAGAGGAAAACAATCTCCAACCCTTGCCTGCTGTCACAATGACACAGAGGCTCCTTCGTCTGTGCCTTACTGCCCAGCAAGGTGGGAAGGGGAGCAGTGCAGCAGAGGCGTGTAGCTCACCATGCACTCAGCGGGGCTCTGAGCACCTTTCCCACAGGAATGCAGCACATGCCAGTGCCGCCCACAGCAGCCCCTGCACACAGCAGCATCAACAGCCACCCCTGCCCAGGCTCCGGCCAGGCTCCGTTCCCCCTATGCACTGTGCTGGCTTCCACCCCCTGCCTCCACACTCTGCCCTGCTTCCCTACCTTCCCTCCACTTCATCAGGAGCAAGCTTGGCAGTTCAATTTCCAGACCTTTCTTCTCCATGAACCATAAAAATCTTAAGGCTGGAAAGTTCTGTTGACCTTAATGTTTTTATTCTTTGCTATTCATCACCAAAATGGCATGTTTTTCTCTAAAGGGAGGCTGTGAGAACCTGGCCAGCCCTGCCAATGACCCCACGACCCCTGAGCATGGGCTGGGTGCCCCTTGGCCACAGAGCCAGCTGCACACACACTTCTGTGGGCAGCACTGAAAGATTCAGGCACAAGGCTTTAAAGAGTCAACACACAGCTACGATTAGGACATTTTCCTCTTTTTTTTTTTTCTCCTCTTTTTTATTTTCTCCAAGTAATTTACAACACCTTTGTGATTTAGGAGCCCAGGTCCTAATCCTCACTGAAAGTCATGCACACTAATGAACCACAAATCACTTAACATGTAGCATTTTTGTTAAGTATCAACAGAAGCCATTTATATTTTTGCCTTGTCAAAACCATTTTACATTAACATATTACTATGTGGGCTTGCAAGATGGTTGATAGTAGGCTATTACTCACTTCTGGATGCTAAAAGCTCAAATTCCTAGAATTAGGCTTTTTTTATTAATGAAATGCACCTTGGCAGATGCATATCACATATCTGTAAGGCTGTGAAACATACTTTAATACAGTCCTATTTTCTGTATTTGTTACATGAGAATGGAGCTAAGCCTTAGTTATTTCCTTGTCACCCTTAGCACTGCTCAGCACAGAGTTAGCTGCTTTCTCTGGAGCTCTTCAGCTTTAGGTTTTTCCCCTCAGGTACCTTTTAAAATTCAGATGCGAAACCATGTTAGCATGTGCTTTCTCAGGAACACAAAATGTACTGATACAGAAGAAGGAAAAAAAGAGTCATTTTCTTCCCCCAGCCAAGAAAAGGCAGAAGTTTCAAACATGCAAACTCACCCCAACACATGCCTTGGAAAAAGTTTTATGCATCAGCTTTGATTCTCATGATGCCTGCAAGGTTTACATTATGTTTGCAAGGGACCTGGCTTTATTTAGTTCAGGAACATTATTGCTGCTCATTCAAGCAGTGCTCCTAATGTATGTTTAGGTCTCCTTTGGCCTAGCAAACATCATTACTGTTTGAAATTGGGTCTGAGCTCGTGTACATTCCAGTATATGTATTCAGCTCAGAAACAACAGCTCAGGGCAGTAAAGAGCAGGGAACAACTTCTCTGGCTGCCTCTGAGCTGCTCAGGCACCAAGTGCTCCTCCTTGGTCCCAGGGCAAAGACCAAGAGGGTGGTCAGGCAAGTTTGCACAAAGGTGCATGGAGGATGTGCTGAACATGTTGGTAGCTTAGCTGAGAGAAGAGACCAAACCCTGCTATGTGTAGCAGGCTGGGCAGAAAAGGCATTCTGCTGAGGGGCGCTTTTCATGGCAAATTGGAAGTTTATCTTTGAGTGCAGTAGTCTGTGGAAATGGATCTAGCTACATCAGCAATAGGTGCTTGCTGGTATGTCACACAGCAATCATTTAAGTGGTAGCCTCTCCTCCTCCTCATCTAGGTCCCTTTGCCTTAACTTCTGACCTTCTGCCCAGTTCTGCTTAGGCCTCAGGCTGGGCAAAACACCCTGTTGTACCAACAACAACAAGGGCAAGACAGCATCTCTCCTCATGATCCCCTTCTAGAACAACACTGGAAGAACCAGGGCCACAAAAATTATGCAAGCACTTTTAGTAAGAGGTAGAAATTGTCCATATCCCAAAAGCAAGAGGCACAGGCAGATTTCTAACTGAATTTCATCACATCTTGCTTCCCATACATAGGCAGAAGTTTTATGATCCTTAAAAAACCTCTTTAGACAAAAATATCTGCCTCATTGGTACCTTAGCCTCCAAATAAATCTGCAGTGCACATTTTGCAGCAGCTGCTGTGAATAGACTTTCCTGTGCCAGATTTATCTAACCTATATAGCTGAAGTACTGCAGGGCACAGTTAGCTGGAACTGTTTCCCAGAAGAAAATGAAGCTCATTTCAACCTAGGGAAGTCCTGGAAATAGGAAGGTATCCCACTGGTAGAAATAATGATCTGTAGACTAAGCAATCACAGAAAAATGCCTTGAATAATTTAAATCAAATTTATTTAAGGATAAAAGAAAGCCAAAGCTTACAGTGCTCAGAGGTTTAGTCTGCCAGGGAACCCAGGTACAGACAAGAAAGGTCACCCCAGAAACCCTTCCCAGCCAGGGAACAGGGGGCACAGGGGGAAGGGAACATGTTCTGTGCAGGAGACAAGTGTGAAAACTACATGATGAAATCACATGAAACAAAACATTTTCATAGCCATCAACAGAGATAACCAGTTTATCTTGCAAAAAAAAGCCTTCCTCAAAGGAAGGACAGGTCATAATACAGTTCTTTTCAGTTGGGGTAACATGTTGTTCATGTGAAAGAATAACAGATGAATAGAAATATCCTATATACTATGATAACCATTGTCCACGCTTGTCCCATAAAACCAAGACATATTCTGCCTTCAGAACAAGATCCTGTTTGGGGATGTGGACATTTTGCTCTGCCTTTTTAGGTCTGCCCGGGGGTATTTCACACATCTGAAATTTCGTTAAGACTGAGGCAGTGAGGGCAGTGTTTTGCAGATGCAAATCTACCTTTCCTCTACCAAAACTGAACCATCTGGATTTCTCCTCCACTAAACTAGAACCCTCTGCCACAGCTGAGCACCAAGAAGCATCAAGTCATGGGTCCACTGGGATTTAGATGGGACAAATGAGGAAATAAGATACTTAAGAGCAGGAAAATTAATACAGGAAAAATGCAGGAAAACGCAGGAAAAAGATACCAGAAATCACGAATAAATATCTGTGTTTGCAAGTCCTTTTACTACTTCTACTGGGATCATCCAAACTAAAAAGTGTTGGGTTTCAGTGTATCATACAAATTCCCTGGTCTGCGGAAAATCCTATCAAGTAAGCTCAATGCACTTGCAGAAGCTTCTTAGCAGGTAAAACTATTCCTTACCGAGCTACCTGGCAGGACTCAAATTATTCCTTAGGACATTCACCTATTCTATGCTCCCAGCCCAAGGCAGGAGGACACCTTTTACTTCTGACATGGCTTTTTTAGAGAGATCTGTCTCTTCTCCAGGCCAGAAAAAGCACTTGTGGCCTTGCTGTCTAAACTGAACGGGGTGGGTAGAAGGAAAAAGGGTCCTGGGTCCCGTTCCTTGCTTGTTAGAGCTGTAAATCTTTCCCAGGGAGCCTTGATACTTTTCTGCTGCCTGGCCTCAGGTGAGCAGCAGGGACCAGCACAGCCCTTGTCTCCAAACACCTTTAAATCTTGGAGCATGTATTATTTTAAAAATATTTTTAATATTGGGGATTTAAGTATTTCAACTATTACATATTGAAGACAATCATATTCCACTCTAACCCAGCAAAATAAACTTAGCCATACTCATCATGCTGTTCCTGGGTCTGCACCAGACCGCTATGCTAGCTCTAAACTGGCAGGGAGTAAACCAATTTAACTGCTACTGGGATCTAAACTAAGATTAATCCACACAGGGCTCACAAGAGCAACTATATGCAAAGTCAGGCCTAGGCAGAAAGATTCTGCATCTTTACCGCTTACCCAAATGAGTCCTGAACCCATGCAGGGCTCAGCTTTCATAGATTTCTCCCTTAAGGCTTCACTAGCAGCACAAAAAGCAACTGAATCCTCACTTGAGCTATCAACAGCTTCATTCCTATTTAAGCAAGTTTCACACCTCCTAGATTACCAGAAAACCTACCACTTTTTGTAGAGATTATGTGTCATAGAATATCTTTCAGGGCAAATTTGCAGAACTGAATCCATTGAAGGTTTAAACAAAACACACTCCTGGCAACATGAGATAATTACAACATAGGTAGGAAAAAAATCACATTTTGAGCAATATACACATGCCTTGCAGGGCATTATTCTACCTAATGGGGCACCGCTTACTCACTTTCATTATATGAAGCAGTTCAGACTACACCAGTCTAATCCCTGACAAGAGTTTAATCTTCATTAAAGACTTTCTTTTGCCCAGGAGACACGTTGAAATCTAATAATTTTTCCCCCCATCACAAACTATTACAATCCCATCGGTCTTGCTCGCTAGTATTGCTAGACACCCTTCTCTTCAGTTTGTGTCTCTTCCAGTGGCTTATAAAAGTGTACCAGACACCTTCTGCCCCCTCGAAGATCCCAAAGACATGAAGGAGCAAAAAGCTAAGAGAATTCCCTGTTGAAATGAAAACATTTAGCCTATGTATGACAGTCCTGTTTAGTTTCTAACTCTTCCTTTCTGTCAGCAGAACTTGAGAACATCCTAAACAAAGCCATAAAAGTTACTGCAGAGAGAAGGCAGCAGAACGCAGCACATGATCCTGTAGAGCAACCTAAAAACTTGAAATCTGTGTAAAACTAGGACATTTGCACTATTATTTCCACAGGGTCTTCCCCAAAAGAGAAATTTCAGGTCTTCTCCCCATCCTGGGAAAGCCATAAGGGTGTTTTCTAAATACAAGTATTTCTACACATGTTTACCACATACCTATATATTGCAAAATTAAACTTGATATCTCAAATGGCATCTCTGACCTCATTTCAAGATTAAAAACACAAGCAGAAATATGCAGTCACACTGAAGCTTTAATATTTTTGAATGCTTTTGTAGTACTGCTTACCATATCTTCAAGCATGCTTGGGACAGACATAAGGAAAATGAATTTTAGCTCTAAAGCATCTTCTGGCTTCTAACACCCATACAAATTCTTGGCTCTCCCCATTGCAGCTTTTTTTTTAAACAGGAAATTGCAGTTTTTATTTACTACTTCTGTGGCTTTTACATGATATCCTCATACAGCCTCAGTCTTTCCGAACAGATTTCTTATCTTTTGGACATAGTGCATATTTAAGGGAGAACAAGCAAATCCTATCTTTTAGAATAATCCTTATTGTAACATACAGTCCCTTTCTTATATAACTAGAACCTAAATAACCCCACAAGTAGAGTGTAAGAAATTCAGGATAGATATCTCTAGAGATGATCTTTTGATTCCTATGCCCAATGCACATCTTGAAATATCCTTTAGGGATGACACAATACTTACAAAGTGGATCAGGATTAGGTCCAAACTGTACCATGAATAATAGTAAAGTTCCTTAAGCTTCACAGCTCTATAGAAAAATCACTGAACAGTTCTAGCCTGGGCTGTTTCTTCTCTGGGCTAGTTCTCATAGCAGCAGTTCAAGTACTACTCTTTTCAGGAAGATTTTAGTAATAGAGGATACACTACATCTTTGTACCTGAAGGGCAAAATCAAAACAAGAGTACATTTGCAAAATACTCATTCAGAAATTGCCTTCATCCATGCCTCTTCCCAAGCCCCTTGACACAAATCTGACCTCAATTACTGAAGTGACTCATCTGAAATAACCTTGGTCTTTCTAGGCCCGCCCTCCTGCACATAACCCAGAGATGCTCTGGAAAGTTCAAATCAGGGAGCTGGCAAAAGTGGTCGCTTTGATAAACTATGTTCCTAAGGGAAGGGGTTCCCATACTCTCTTGTTACACTAGGACTGCTTCAAGGAATTTCTCTGATTGGATGAAACTACCTTGATCTTTTAATTCTCAATCAGTATGCATGCAAATACAGTCACAATTAGCACTGAAAATCTTCAGGTAGAGGACAGCAAATTCCAGCCTTTTAATCATCCTTGGATTTTTCTCCATGAAACATGAAGTTTCATGAGTTATTGTTTATATGACCCATGAAAGTTATACAATTCTAAACTATATATAACCATTTTTAAAAAATAAAATGTATAAATGTATTAATTTTATATATAAATTTTGTTTTGCTTATGGCAAAGAACAGCCTCCCTACATCACATGATTTAAACAACCACTCTTTTTTTTATAGCCAAGTTTTATCTAGGTACAGCCTCAACATAGTCCAGCAAGTCTTATTTTCCTGTGTTCATCACTGCACAAAAATTCATAACACTTCTTCCATCTTTTAAAGATCATGAGCCCTTTGCAAATATGATACAACTGTTTCAACTTTCTCACTATTGCTGTCTGCTTTCAACCTGTAATCAATTTCCCTTTAGGTTACTGCATTGATGCAATGCTAGATTGTTTTAGCAAGAATATTTACTCTGGTTTCCTGCAGCAACTATGAGCCCTATATCTAGCTGTACCTATAGCCCTCAGTCAGATGGGGTCACTGCACAGAGCTTGGGCTGTATCATGTTTTGCCCAGCAAAGGAACCCTCTGAATCTTTTCTGTTCACACAGGGCTTCTCTCAACTGCTGCAACCCCTTTTACCATGTGCCCCACTACAGCAGGTAGCCAGTGCCCACGGATGCCTCCACTGAAATTTGGAAGCCAAGAAAACAACTACATGCACAGAGTCCTCTGGGAAATCATGAGGGGTTTAAAAAGTTGCTGATAAACTGAAAATGTAGACAGACTTTCCTAAACAATATCTCTGCTCCTTACACTTGAGATCTTGGATATTTTTCTTTCCTTGCTTACTGCTTACCACTAAGCCCATCTGCAAACATACACAGTATTTTTTCTCCTTCTACTTGAGGGATGCTCTGCTCTTGCTACTGTAGCCTAAGCCTCTACATTTCTAATGCTGCAATCATTTCCATGACAACCAATTTGGATGTCACAAATAAAAAGCAATATAGGCTCTAGGGGCGAAAATCAGAGGCAGGCTGTGACCAACTTTTAAGAAGCCATAATCCTGCACCTGCAAAACCAAGAGCGAGCAACCAATTTTGTAACTTGAAACCAAATATTTGTTATACCAAAAATTAAGTGTGCCATAACATAGGTTGCTTTTTTCACTTAAGTTGTGGGCTTGGTAGTAGGACTGTAATAAAAGGTGCAAATCAGTAATGATTATGAATAAAGTATGAAATATGAAGGATAGCTGATCCTCACTGTCTGTTCTGGCCTGGGCCCTTGTGCTGGGCTTGCTGAAAAGCTGGCAGTGCCTGCCCTAGCACCTTTGCAAGTGTGCGTGGGTCTAAACTCCTTTTCCTTGATCACTAAAGGGAACAGTCAAGAGCAAGGGCTTTTGCTTGCTGAGCCCTGGAGTGCAAGTAGAAGCCTAGAGGCATCACATACTATAGTGCAAGAGCAGCCTCATTTCCTTAAAGAGATTATTTTTCCCGCACAGAAGACCAGGAAGCATCACTGCATCATATGGCCACATTTTTAGCATGAACCCATGGTTACAGTGCAAGACATCAAGTTCAAATATGTCCCCTCTTATTGTACAATGGGAATGAAGTGACCCACAAAGAGAGATCAGTAGCAAACCTTGAAACTCTTGTAGGCAGAACCAAACAATACATTGCTATCTCAAGGATTGAGAACATAGCAAAAACAAGACAGAAGACACACTGGACAGGAGAATAAGGATTTTCAAATGTAGGGATTTTGCTGCCAATCAGAACAATTCTGCTGGTCCATAAGAAATATTTGTTTGCATTTCTTTCCCATGCAGCAGGCAGCCTCAACGTTTTCCTAGAGTTTTAACATCTTAACATCTAACACCTACTGGGTTAAGCCAACATATGTAGTCATCCAAAGAACACTTTTCTAGCAAATAATCTAAGTATTTTTAGGCCTCTTATCACCATGATGATTAAAAAGTTATGGAATCAGTTAAGAAAAAGCTTGAGATAAGAGATTAAAACTGATCAGAGTCTCTCTGTGAGGAGTTTAAATCCTCAATTTGTCCAATAAAACCAAGTCTTAGGTTTCAAGGCACCCTAGACTGGTTCACTTGGTGCAGTCTAGAGGCGTTAAAATAAACGTTAAAATATCCATCCCAAAAGGGAAGGATAGTTGCAAAACAGTTGCAGTAGTTTCTATTCCTGTTCCTATTTGTCCTCCATAAGTGGAAGATACATCACCCGGAGAGCTCAAGTTTTTGTGCATTAAAGCTGCATGGCTGAGAGGGACCTCGAGGGAGCAGGGTGAGGAGCAGCAAGGGAGGCAGCTGGCCCAGCAGGCAAGGGCAGGGAAGGCAGCTCGTGCCAGCAGACGGGCCCAGAAAGGAGGGACCCCAAAGAGCTTCAGTCGCGTTAAAGAAAGAACCCCCCAACTTGGATTCCCTCAGATTTTTCCAGATGCCTTTGAATATGGATTTATGTGTGGATCCATACTCAATTTCCCGAGAAGCCACGGCAAGCTCTGCAGCAGGAGCTCCGAGGGGCCAGTTCAGTGACAGGGGTTCTAAGACAGTGACCCGCTCTGGGACAGGAGCCTTTCACAACTGCCACTACTGGAAGTTCCCTCCATGGAGGTGCTGCTTCGAGAGCCTGTCCCATCAGAGAGCTGCTACTCCACAGAGAAGCAGAAGAGACATTAAAACCCAACATTTGACTGAACATCACCTAAGTGAACCCATTTAACTACAAATTTAACAACTGTCTTAAATGCACAAAGGCAAATGTAATAAAAGGCAGAGTAGAGGTTAATTGAGATTCTCTGAGAGGAGGTTTGGGCCACTCAAATTAAAGAGTGCCTAAAGGAAGATATTAACTTTTCATTTTGTCTCAAAGGAGCCCAGCTTTCATTGTGGCATACAGAAGCATTTACCAGCACAAACAAAAGCAGCATAAGCTTGTAAAAACATTTCATCCATTCAAAGCATAACTACATGCAGTGCTCAAAGTGGTGGAACTGGCACTAGAGAAACCAGGTGCCTTTAGCTAAAGCCGAGGAAGAAAAAGAAAAGTCCAAGCAGCAAACTCGTTCAGTCAAGGCAGAAAACTTGAGACTGAGAAACTCAATGGCACCTCTTCCATTGCTAAGGAGCTCGGACTGAAACTTGTGACCTGATAACAAGCTTTAGGGGAGTAAAAGAAAAATCTTCATCTCAAGGAGATTTAGAGAAAGGCACCACTCACAAATTGCAACTAAACAGCATTTTAAAATGGCTCACTTCCCAAATTGGAGGTGAAATAAACTGGTAAGGCAATTTGGCTGTCAGAAAACACTGCAAGCTTATTGTTTATGTTAAGATCATGGTACTGAGGTTTTCTACTAGCACTAAAACCAAAATTGACAGCACATTCACCCAAAGCACTTCAACTTGAGACACTGCAGTGTTGAAGCATTTGCCTTTTCAGCTGGTGTGGGAAAACAGTGGTCAAATTGCTTACAATCTGTGAAAATTGACACTAAGCAAATCTGTCCCTTCAGCCTCATCTAAAAATCCAGTTGATAACTAACTCATTTATCTAGTATACTATACCTTAAATAATGAGGGACATTCAGATTCTAAAGTAAATGCTTGTTTTCCAAATACCCACCACCAGTAATATGCACCATATGCATATAACATGCACCAGTAACAAGCAGGTAAGCAGGTAATATGTTGGTTTTTTTCTGCAAAGGGCTATTCTGGAGATCAAAAAAGTCAGGTGCTTGGCACTGTGCCACTGCTGGAACTTGATGGTGCAAAAAATTCACCACAGACCCTACTCTCCTAAAGGTCTTGTCACCATCAAAATAGTTACCCTGGACTATGCCATACAAGTAAATAAAGCCATAATGATTCTTAATTCATAAGCATCTCAAAGAAGCCTACATATAATTACGTTCCAATAATAATTTGACTATTACCTACTGAGTTGTAATTTCTGGAGTCCAAAAAAGTATCTAGTGAAAGTCAGATTTGCCCAGTAGTCTGGAGGTGAATTTTTGGCATCGACACCACCTTAGGAAAGCCTCAAAGCCACAATTCAGCTACCTATCTCAACAGACTGTCATTCATTGGTTTTACTCGCTCATGGACACCTCAACACTGACACTGTAAGTAAAATTCTGGACACAGTGTTGCTTTAGTTTTTTCCAGAACATGCAATCTTCCTTGCTCTGCAGGGAAAGGGTGACACGCTCCTGGCCATCAGGATTGGTGAACAGGCTGTGCAGGAGGCAGAACAAAAGGATGTAAAATGTGGCCAGGGAGCAGCATTAATAAGTCTGGGTAATTGCACTTTGGCATCCTATTCTTAACATGTGCCATTTAACCTGTTAAATGTTAACAGGTTAAAGAAATATTTCCATATATTCTGTTTTATCCACTACTTTACAGAAAAATACAGCATGAATCGAGCCATCCCAGTGAGTACAAATGTCAAAATTTATAAAAAGACACTAAAAGATAAATTACATTGATTTTAAATGAATATAAATACTGATCCATTGATTTAGAGCTGTCAGCATATTAACAATATATAAATGCCATTTGGAATATTTCCAAATAGCTGGCAGTAAAGAACTAAGAAGAGATTTAACAAACTGCACTCAACAGCTCACGAAACTGAAAGCTCTTCTCTGAGATACCCACACAATAGAGGAAAGATTCAAATATTCTTTTGATTAAAACAAAAATTATAACTAACAATTAAAGACAATACAATTTTGATGAGTCTGCTAATCAGTAACAGATATATAGACGATACTGACCTTGTCTCACTTCCTCTGTGAGGAGAGGAACACTGACTAAAATAAGTGATCTCTTTTTCCTTCAGTCTAGGTAAGATTTTCTGTGCAAAAGGCCTGAGCACTGCTCGTGGGAAGGTAGCACAAACCGAGCTACTCAAAGCACATACATGCAGGCCTTGATATTATAGACATTATTTCTGTACAGTTGTCCTAATGACCAGGACATTTTATAAGGCTTGGGAAACAGTTGTTTGTGCCTGATGCTCAGCTTCACTGCACCTCCAGGTCCTGCTGGCTAGGAGATCTTGGTTTAACTTTCAACCCTCTGTTCATGACCCTTTGGGGTCATTCTAATCTGTGTGTCGAATCAAATGCACAAAAGCCCCAGAGTCATAACCATGCTCTGCTTTTTCTTCTTGTTGCACCCATGACATCAACAGCAGTGACAATAACCTATGGTACAAACATCTATGACGTATATTCTGAGCTTAAAATAGCCATTTGACCAATCAGTAAATCATATTTGTCACAGAGGTGAGATAAAATGTAGAAGCTTTACAAATATCATTCATCCTTCTTTAAAGGACAGAAAATGAGTTCGCTTCAGCCTGACACTCCTAGATAAAACAATTAACACGTAAAGGCAGAGAGGCTGAGCCAAACACAAAAGGGCTCATGTCCTTGGAATGAAGGAGATGATTGAAGAGAAGCAAACAAAGAGGGGAAAAAAAGTCAGATTATAGAATACAAAATATCTTTGGAAAGCAGAATGCAATGCATAGAAATCTAAGCCTGACTGTAGCAAGAGCACTGAGGTATACCCAAGGTCTGGGCAATCCTGGCACTTGAATTCTGAGACCAGTGTGCTTAAATTTCATCCCAGCACTTAAAGAGATAACCTACAAGGGAAGCTAAAAAACAGTTTCTAAGAACAAAAGGTAGCCACGATTTATTGCAGTCCTATAAGTCAGGTTATCACAGCACTACAAGTCGACTCCAGGCCTTTTGATAAGGCAGGCAGTTGTACCTTTCCTGAATGAAAGGAGCAGAATTTTGTTTTTTAGGAAAGTGAGCATAAATGAACTGTAAATGCATCACGGAAAAAAAATATGATGCCAGAAGTCACTGAATAGTCTTAGGTAGAGTCTTATGAGACTACTTAGAACATTCTGCCTAAAGGGAAAAGTTTAGCATTGTTCATTTGTTGCCATTCTCTCTGAAAAAGTTGTTGCAAACAGACTTTTCATCTACATTTTTTAGCTCAGTAAAGTTAAAGCATTAACTGAGATCTCTAACTTTTGACCTACAAAGTCTTGAAATCTGCTCAGAAGGGCATGGATACTTGCACTGGAAGAAGAGAAGCATTGCTCAAGAGAAGTCATAGGCACATTCCTGCAAACAGCTGTGGAACAAACAAGAAAAGCTGCCCAAGGGACATGAGAAGCTCAGAGAAATTATAGGAAAACTAAGAGGCATAAAGGGGTCTGATGATCTTCATAGAGTGATATAGAACAGAAACTTTTCGAAAAACTCTGAACTCACCCGTAAGGAGGGATCCAATTGTCAGCTGCAAAACAACTTTTGTGTGTATAGCTACAAAAAACTGATTTTGTGAACCGGGTGCGATACCAATTTCTTTAATGGAAACCAGCCTACAAGGCACCCCAAGTAGCTACCCCTCCAAATCAGATGATGGTCCAATAAACAGACACATGGCATGGCAGCTACAGCTCCACTATACTTAAATCTAATATTGTAAACTTGAAGTTTAGGTAAAAGTATACATGTAAATATATGTAAATACAAAAATAAATCTAGGTTCTAAAATACCAATTACTCAATTTAGACATAAAAACTTCTGAAAAACACCAAAGCATTGAAATTTAGATATTAATATCTATATTTATATAGATAATACATTTATGTATATATCTCTCAGCATACTGATCGCTCTACTTCTCTTACATACTGGGCTATGTTCTCCCAAATTCATGTTACCTGAACAAATGCAGTCAGGATTTCACCTCCCTTTAACACAAAGGTTGATAAACAACTTTATGTTCTTTTTATTCAAAGACAATACATTACTAAAAATCTCTCTTCAAAACATACCTTTATCATCGCTGCTAGCAGCAGCGCTCTTTCTGCACCAAAGCCGCACCCTGGTACCTACTGCCTTCTGGAACACTCCTGATGAGCACCAGAGACACCAGCTCTCTTGCCGGACTTTTAAATCAGTCCCTCAACCTGACAGCAGGGGAAATCAGTCTCCATGTGACTCCACAGACTCTTTAGTGCAATCAGTCCAGAGCCCTGTTTATTTTTTTTATTTTTTCCCTTTTTTATCCCTAAGACTTCTCCACAAGCTTGCAGACACACTGGCCAATGAAGCAATTTAGGCTGGAATTGCATTTCAAGTACAGCAATTTCTGTGCAGATGATGTTTCTTTCCCCAAAATGGGTATGCCTGCTTGTCTCCAGCTGCACAGCATTTGCCATCAAGTAGGTAATTCTGCATTGCCCCTTAGGGCATTAAATGCAAATTTATCTGAGAGAGGAAGAGTAGTCCCTAGCCCAACACTAGCAAAGAAGAGCTTCTCCCTGCTTTGCTGTATTTGATATTCAGGAGCCGCCACCCAGCTCCTAAACCTCGTCAGAGAGAGAAGCAAGCTGTGATAAGACCTTGGATGTGAATTATGGATCTCTCCCTCAGCTTATTAAAGTGATGTCTGTTCTTGTTTGGCATCTGATGCCATTTTGTTGCTATCTGTCAGGAGGTTTTTCTGAGCAGTGAAGCAGCAGTCAGACAGATCACAGTTTATAACTCCGTACGAATGCTGGCCATTAGTCAAAGTCAACCAACATAACCACCAAAAAATAAGTCCAATCTCCTTAATGGATTAAATAACATTATTGATGCAGTGTTTACAAGCAACAGACACCTGCACATTTTTAGGTATTGTGCTGAACTTCATCTAGTCTGCCGCATTAATATTTTTTAATGACAAATCCTTTTTAGAGAGCATTTCAATGCTTGGAAATTAAGAAAACACAGGTCTGTTTACTTGGGTCCTAACTGAACCAGAGGAGCTCCTAAGAGCTCAGTATGAAGCCAGCAATGAGCACCAGCCACATGAGCAGGCACCCAGGAGCACCCCGGGAGCAGGTGCCATCTACCTTCTGTTCATCCCTACGCACTACCCCAGGACAACCTCACAGCTCCCCGGATTTGCCTTGCAGGGTGTGTGCTCATTTAGAGGTCACCTTTCCCAGTATATGCTCCAGCAGCAAACGCCAACACAACCAACCTTGACAGAAAAAACATGGGTAGTTTTTTGCCAAATCTTACAACAAAAGAACACCTGTTCTATTCCTGCTGAACTCTCCAAACATCTAAAACTTGCTGCATTTCTCTTAGGCCTTCCAAACTCCTACAGACATATGCTAACCTGAGTAACAAGCCGTTTTAGATCTTGCTTGAGCAGCAGAGTGGGTTGGCTCAAGTGCCCTGCCAGGCTGCATCTCAGATGCTCCACGGGAAGGAGCAAGGCAGCAGCCCAGACTTCCAGCTGCCTTCCTGCCTTGTCCCCAGGGCCCAGGCCAGGCACCACGACTGCCATTTGCCACAAGCTGCAAGAGCTCACTGTGCTCCTGGGGTCCTACAGGACAGGATTATGCCCAGCATTCCACATAGCAATAAAAATATGAGGCTAACAGAGACTTTAAGGACTCCTAAGACAGGATCATAAGAAAAATAAAACTATTCCTTAGCTGCAGGTACAACTCAGCCTTTCCATACTGAAGAAGCTAGTGACATAGAGACGATACATCAACCAGATGAGCAGGAACAAGGACAAATGGAAAAAAGGGAAATGTAATGTCAAACGGCATCACCATTCCAAAACTCCTTCTCCTTTTTGACTTTTCTGTCTATTTTTAAATATATATTTTATTAGCTAGAGCGCTCATGGTACAGCGCACATAAAACTTGCATAACCTGAAAGGAAGGACACAGTGCCTGCTGCTTCACATAAATTGAAGGTCAGTTTGAACCAAGCTGAAGCGAGGAGACATTACTAATACATGTGGATGCTTTTTTGGAAGTCTTATTTCTTATTTTCACATGCAAAAAGACCAAGCACCAAAATTAAAGTCACTGTATTAGCAGTGTAAAGGATTTCATAGAGGCTGTCATGACAACCCACTTTTCAGAACAGTCAGCTTGAGTCCTGTAAGCACAGATGGGCACCTCAGCTTTTACTAGAAAAAGAGGAAAAAAATCAGGATCAGAGGGGGAAAAATGAAAGTATGACCAAAGTGCAGCCAAAAAGACCAAAGGGCGAAAAAAGCATAGCTTGTGTTTAAAGCAATACCATTCAAGTTGAAAATTTTGCCTCAAGTAATAAAGCAAATACTCCTATCTCAGTGTTATTAAGCAGAACACACACACGGAGTGGGGGTGTAGAGGAAGCAGCAGTTGATTAGCCAAGAACCACGAGCTGGTGGCCGACAGCAGATACCAAGCTAGGTACCTGTGAGCACTGTGCTGTGCGCCTGGCACAGGCAGCTCCTTGGGGCGCTCCATGCAGCACCAGCGCATGGAGCCCTGCACACGCTTGTCACACGCTGCAGGACCGCGGTGCCACCCTCCAGGGCGAGGAGCAAATCCAGCAGCTCCAGGGGATTTGCTGCTATCTCCCAAGCAACCCAAGAGGGAAAGGACTCTCATCCTCCCTCGCAGTCTAGTTCTTCCCTGTTACCTTATCCATTCCTCTATCAAGAGGCACCGTCCCTTTAAGCTCTAAGTAGCACGGCTCTTTGTTTACCTCAAAAAGCAACAGGCATTTGAAGGGGGAGAATTTGTTTTTGATTTCACAAGTGTAACATCTTCAAGTGAAGATAATCTTTAACAATAACAACCCCACAGGATAAAACATCTATAAAAGTCAGAGAGCCACAGGAAAGAACAGATAGGAAGGAGGAATATTTTTAAACAGAAGAAGAGAATTAGATTAGCCCACAGAATTCCACACATTAACTATTTGTTCTCGATTTACAAGAGAAGCATCAGGAAGAAGAGTACTCTCGGAGATCTGGACTTTCAGAAAAGCAGGAAGGGGTACATCTGGTGTGGGGTGCTGGGTACACTTCGGGACACTGAGGTGGTGATGGTGCAGGAGAATCCAAGGTGCCTTCTCCCATGATTCTGCCAAGTCTTTTGATAAAGGCATGCAATCCATAAATAGACTGTCAAAAATACCATTCAAGGTATTCAGATATCCTTAAATTGCCCCAAATCTCTCGCCTCACAGCTTGTGGCTATAAAGTTTAAGCACAGGAGGCATTTCATTCCATTTTCAATCTCATTACAATTGGCTTTTCATTTACAATAATGAAGAGAGCAATCATTATTTTAGTACAGTTTTAATACCGCTTTTATTTTGATAACTACTGAGATTAAGAATATTTAAGTGCATGTGAATACCATTATTTGGAATATAGTAATTCTAGCTGAATGACTATGCTTTGGGAAGTCAGATCTAAGGTTATAGGGAAGCAAATGGTTACTTGCAGCTGTTGGAACTTTAAAAGAGAAAGCTTGCTCTCTATCTTCTCTGGCTTTCCATAGTAAGGAATTGCTTCTCTCCCTTGAAAGCATATGTAAAATGGCACTAAAAGGTATTTTTGCCACTCATATTTAGGGAAGGGAATGGTTACAGTTGCAATTTAAACAGCAAAATCCTGGGTTTCTGAAACATGTTTTCTCAATGCTGCAGCAGCTATCCTCAGACCAAAATGTGTGTATACCATTAAAGCACTGACAAAATAATGCAGTTTAATTAAAATGTTCCCACAAAATCAAGGATTAGAATTCCAACCTCCCTGTCACCTTTGGTACCATAACTCAGTCTAGGGTAATAACATAGGCACTTAAGTAACTGTCAACTCTCCTTTCAGAAATAAATGGAAAAAGTTGGTTTTCTGCAGTCTTACCACAAATGAAGGCTATAATGTCCCTCTGCAATGCATAGTACACTCACTATATTGCTGCAGCACCAAGACTTCCTCATCCCTCACGTTTTCAAAACAAAAATGAGGCAATGAAGGCTCAGAAGTTGAGCTGAGAATGCTGTTGAGGCCCTCTAATACGAACAGGCAGCTACCACGGTGTCTATAGGGCAAGCGCGATGCCAGGGAAGGCAGCACAACCCCAACGCAGTAACGTGTTTGCAGCTCGTAGCATCCCCCATGGCAGTGCGTGGGGAACATCAGCAGGCTGCAAGAGTCTTTGTTCTGCAGGCCCCACGCTCGCCCCTCCACAAGGGGCAGGTAACAGCCACGGGCAGCCAGTGTCAACATCCCAGTTAAAATTCGGTTCTTACAGTCAGTGCCCAATTTAGTCTACTATTTTCTTAGGAAGACGCATGAGACTTCTCCACCAAAGCCTGTTCAGCAGGACTGACTCAACAAGCCTTTGCTTTGAGGATAATTGCAAAATTGCTTTGTTTTGTCTTCCTATGTAAATCTGCCATATGGGCCTCAGCTATGGTAATGAGAGAAAAAGTTGAAAAGTCTGATAATTCTTGGTTTTAGAAAGAGATTAGGGTCTGGCAGCTGGGCAAGTACTAGGCAGAAAAATTCAATCTTGCCTGCCCAGCTGTACTGTGGAAGCAGAATGAGCCAAAACAGACTCTCTGACGACAGGAAAAGCTTGCTCAAGAATTGCCAAAAGTGCTCAGGTACATTATGTCACATAAAATTAAGAAAAAGGAGCAAGAAAAGTTAAAAAAGCCTTTTATAAAGGTGGAAACAGGTTGAGACACAGCAAGGAAAATAACAGCTCCTATAGGAACTATGGGGATAGAAAAAAGAAGATTATCTTGGAAAGGAAATTATCTCTTTGGATGGCTGGGGATAGTCATTAGAGTACACCACAGCTTTATGGTCTATACAATCTTCATAATCACATATAGCATACAGTGCCTCACAGTGTAACATTGAGCAGTGACACATAAAATCATCAGCCAGGTAGGGCTCTGAAAACAAGGAATATGTCCTGATCTTTAACAACCCTGTATTTTACAAGGAAAGATGCAACAAACTAAAAAACAGTGAAAATGAGAAAAGCAAGCTCAAATAAATAGAATTGTCAGCTATCAGCATTAATCAAAATTTCCTACTTTCCAACCTAGTTCAAGGACACCAAGTGAAAAGGCAAAGATATAGATAGTATATAGTGGCCATAACTACATTGACATGTACATAGACACATATAAAGTGTTTATATACATATGTATATGTGTATGTAAAAAGGCATACACTCCCCCACATGCTATTTCATTCCCACACAGCTATAACAGTTTTGATTCCTTTATGGTCCATCCTAAGCTAAAGTGCACTGAATTAAGTCAAATTAAACTCTCACCCTGTAAGCAATTAGCCAAGCCCTGTTATCATTTAATGTAGACTACCAAGCACACAAACACAGAACAAAAACAATGCCTCACAAACAGCATCTTAATTACCAACTGTCTGGGGCACTAGAAGTTCTTGATCCATTGCCAACCCAGTTAATTTATAATTAGAATACAGAAATGGTTTCTACCACACACAGAACACAAAAGAACAAGTATCAGTATATTTAAGAATCGAGGTGACCTTAGTACTATGGGCCATGCTGGCTGTGAAGGTGCTGGAGTATGAATGGCCAGGGCCACACAGACGCTGAAGGGCCTGGAGCATCTCTGCGTGAGGACAGGCCAAGGGAGCTCACAGCACGCAGCCTGGAGAAGGCCGAGCAGGGGATCTCATGTGCGTCCTCACAATACGCGAAGGGAGGCCGTGGGGCACGGGGCCAGGCTCTTTGCAGTGCAGCCCTGTGAGAGCACGAGAGACAGCAGGCACGGACTGAAACACACAAGTTATATGCCTAAAACACATGTTTCCACTGTGAGGGCAACTGAGCACAGTAGCCGGGGCAGTCAAGGAGTGCCCATCCTGTGGGGAGTCACAAGGTCTTGGGACCCCATCCTGCACAACCTGCTCCTGGTGAGCCTGCTTGAGCAATGCAGCTGCACTAGACAAGCTCCAGAGAGGCCTTGTAACCTCAACCCTTCTGTGAACCCTTCTTAATATAACAGACTTGTAAAATAACCCAAAGCGAAGTTTGGAAATGATTTTGGGCTTGGAAGGGTTGTTATTATGGTTTTAAACAAATGTTTAACTACTTAAAATTAATAAATCTAACTAAACGATTCCTGGAATTGGAAGCAAAGAAAACCTGGGTAACAGAACTCTCTAAAATAAACCATAACAAAATGCCTAACTTCACAGATACCTCAAAAGATTAGCAAAAGCTAAAATCCATTTATTTGATGAAGTAATCAATAATTGCCCTACCTACTTGCAGATTGCCCTACCTAATTTGCAGATTACTTTCACTTTACTCTAGAATAATCCATTAAACTTGCAGGAGGGAAGAGTCTGCTTCATTAACCAGCTAAAGAGATGATAATACTGAGCTCTTCCAAGCCATCGCATTTACTTTGGTGCCTGGTGAATTGATCCACGGAAAACAGCAGTCATTGCAGAGAACAAGGAAGAAGCGGGGATTCTTTAAGACTCCTAACAAGCTTCCAGAATGAAAGCAACTCTGTTTCTTGCACACTGGACTAGGAAGGACCTCTCTGGAGTTAGTTGCCATTGGATTCCAATTGTTCTGCTTGCAAACACAGCTGTGACAGAAAACGAATGACATTTAGGACTAGAGATGCACTTGGTACATGGAATACACAAATTGATTTTCACTAATGGATCTCTATTTCTTCAGCATAATGCACAGGACAGAAACACTACAGTTTGTAAACCCTCTAAAACTCCTGAAAAGGAATTGCTCAGCAAGGTGAGCTTGTAATCCTGTATGAGAATTAAGGTCTCTCCTTTCAGGAACTGTATGGTTCTGGGGGAAACCAATTGAGCTACAGGCAGGGAGAAGCGGATGGAGCACCTGAAATGCAAATCCCTAGGTATGGGACAGCAGCTTCCTCAGTGGCTCTGCTAGAGTCTCTGCTACTTTCTGGCCCTTTGGAGACAGACATTCACGTTCAGGGAACTCACCCCTACAGGGCTAGGCTGTCTTCTCCTTCTAAAGATAGAGAAAACCAATGGGGTGGTATTGGGGAGTGAGACCCCACACTCCTCAAAGCACCTGGGCTGCTGGGGACACTGGGGCTATTCCCTCTCACATCACATGCAGCACACATGAGGAAAACAAGAGTGTTTCCCAAGGTAAAAGCCATGCTGGTAAGTGCTGGTGTGCAGTGCCTCATCAATACAATTCCATCAGTTCTTGTGCACAGATGTTACCAGGCGGCCTCGGCACCTTCATCTCAGCACAGTGGCTACCTGTTTCTGAGGCACTCAGTACTTTGCCCAGGCCAGTCCCAGAGGAAAGTTCAAGTGTCTATGCAGCATAAGCACTGCCATTATTCCCCAGAACTTCTCACATGTCACAGTTGATTTTAAGAAAAAAGCACACCACCTCTGCCTTGTTGTGGTACTACACAGTTAATCACCATGTAGTGACTCCATTCCCTTTCAGAGGAGCTACCCAGCGCTTGTATTTGCTGTTGAAAACAGTGGCAGCTGCTGAAAGGGAACTGAGCTCCAGAAAACTGTGCCCTGCTCCATGCAAAGGCTGCCCCACTCCTGCCAGCTGATGCTAAAACTCAATGACTTAGGGGCTCAGGGAATCCTCCCCATGCCGGAGAATCACCAGGTGGCAAAGCCACCCTCCAATAGCTCTCATACCATCATTTCCCCCTATTAGTTGCAGTTATTTACACATTCCAGCTTCCAGGTCATATTGAATCATACTCAAGTGCTACGTGTAATATAAATGGAAGGGTTTAAGAGTCTTTCTATAGAGACAAAATTAAAAATGCTCTATCACAAAAGTACAAAGCCTCTAATCCTCATCACTATCCTAAGGTTAGTATAAAAGCTTAGTTAAACATTTACAGTCATTTTCTTAATCAGCCTGTGCTTCAGAAAGACAGATGCTTCTGTTTATGTTGGTCTATTATCAAGTCCTTTGGTGTCTGAATAATTCTCATGTCTATCCTGAACCTTCATCAACACAAATTTCTTCTGTATTATTCTGCCTTCTGTGACAAATAGGACAAGTATTTTTTGTTTGGTTTTTTTATTCTTCTTGGCCTTGAGAAACACAGTATTTTGTGTATTTCCTATATCTTTTATCCAACTGTAGTGGTCAAAAATTAGGAATAATTGCATCAAGTGTGTGTGAAAAATGAAAAATTGCATAAGAACCAATTCTATAGTCCTCTTGCAGGAAACCCATTTCTGTAACTGGCTCTTATTCAACAAATATTATGTGTTACTCAGAGCTTTCTAGACAAATCATGCAAGCTGTAAACTCAATTACTGTCTCTGAAGGTTTTGAGCTAGGATGTGCTTTTCTGCTCTTAAAAGTACTTGCCAGAAATATTTTTCTAACTTACTCTCCCACTCCACCCTCCTTTAACTGCACATACAGCCCTTAGAAAAAGGCAAGAAACCCTCATTATCCTCATCACTTACATTTAAAGTTACATAGTTATAGAATAACTAAGACACAAGAGCTCTCACTTTGAAATCACCTTGACCAATACTTAACAATGTAGATCCTTGAAAAAAGAAATAAACCAGAGCTTGGTCAGTGCAAAGGAGACACTATAGGCACATCTTTAATGCTTGTATTCTTTCACCTGGGTTAATTATCCCAGTTCTGTTTTGCTGGTTTCACTGGAGCTCAGTTACCATGCTCTTGATCTACACTTTTGTCTGTGTCGCTGGGTACCAGATAGGCCAAAGTATCACTGCATCGGCTTCCTATAGCTAAGGATGATTTTTTTCCCTAGAAATCCACAAGTTCATTTTACTGCAAGTATCTTTGAGACTATCAGGAACAAAAATAGATTTTAAAAACTTCCAGGGCAAGAGGTATGATTTATTTTTAGACTCTGCTCTCTGAGGGAAGTAATGCTGAATGCCATCCTTTCTGCCTTTTATAAGGTGCTTTTCTGTATTATTCTAGTACGAGTATGAGTGAGCTCAAAAACTTTATCAATAATCAGAATTTGAAAGATTTAATCTTAAGAATAGAAATCCCTTTTCTTTTCAATTTATTCTTTTTTTTTATTTCTACTAATAAAACCCCCAGCCCCTCTCTTCAACAGCAAGTACAGCAGGAGGGAACACCTGAGCCTAGAATTAGAGCTTGGTCCACATCTGATTGATGAGACCTCTCTCCTTTGCACTGACTCTCCCTACTTTCCCCAGCATTAGCAGGGGCCAGGCCACACAAGGCCTCCATGTGCCAGTGCTGGGAAGCCACTTCCTCTTGCTTTGAGGGATGATTCACCCACTTCTCAGTGACTGAAAGGAAACCTTTGCCTGCCAATAACAGATGTCATCTGAGCCTCCACAGCCATGAGGAGCATGCAAGTCCCATTTCTCAGTATTGCTATATAGATTTTAACCGCAGAGAACTTCTCCTGCCAAGATCCTTTGCCAGAAAAACAAAACCAAAATGCACAGGCCCCATGAAATGGATCTAGCCTGCTGTAACACAGTGGAGACCAGCGCTGTGCAAGGAAGGCTGACGCAGCCTGCTAGAGTCTCAGCACTCGAGTCCCTTGGGGAAAGCCTAGACACTTCACACCAACCCCTGCTCTGTTTTCAGATGAATGAATGCTATTCTCTTTCCCACCTTTGCCTATAGCCCTCTTCCTGCGAATGAGGACACCCAGCACAAGAGGCAGCTGTACAGAGCTCTAGTCCCGCTGAGCAGCAACACAGTCCCAGTGACACACTGCTGGGACCCCCAATTTGTTTAACCCACAGCACCTCAGACCCACACTCCAGCAGAGCTGCAGAGCTCCACACTCCAGATGCCCCTCAATTCTTGGGCAGAAGGGCTCCCACAGTACGATTCCCTAAGGGCTTCAGGGTGAGATGGCACATCCTAAGAGCGCCTCTTGCCCTGCAGATCATAAAGCTTCCCAGGATGTGCTCTGCTCGACGCTGTGCCAGGCACAACAGGCGTTTCTGGCATGGTGGTCAGCAGTCAGATGAACACTGCCAGCCACAGCAGCAGATGAACAGCAGCTGGCCTGAGTAGCAGCTAAAACCATAAGACCTCCTGTGCAGCAGGGACTCCTCTCTAGCCAGGTGTCTTCTGCTGAGTTTGCTCTAAAGGAACAAACTTAAAGCCCACAGCATCCACTCAGCCAGTTGCTCTCCAAAAATACTACATCTATTGCCATTCCTTTCACAGGAATGCAAGGCTAGTCTCTGCCAATTTGCTTGCATTAACTGCAGATTTTCTGTCTTTTAATTGAGAACATTCAGCATCTTTTCCTCCTCTCGTTTAAATCCTGTTTGAGATGGTTTCTGGGGGCACCACTGCTGTGGCTTCCTCAGAGGGAGCTTCTCTGCATGCTCAGTGCTGCTCTTGATTGCCCAATTGCTGTTAACACTCCCCAATAATATTTCTACCATTTTATTTCCTCAATTGTAATCTCTCTAGTCTCAGCGAAGTATGGATTCAGCCTGTTTGCCCCCCAGTAATATTTGATTCACTTGTACTTATTTTCATCCCATTTCAGAATTCTCGCTCCTTAAAGAGGAGGAAACTAGATAATACTTTTATTGACTTTATAGTATTTGTATTTTATACTGCATTTTTCTTTTTCCTGTTTTTTCCCCCCCTTCAGTAAGAACCTCTCTAAAAGACTTTTTCTAGCATTCCAAAGCCCTCAAAGATTACAAATATGCTAAAGGATTTAAAGAAATAAAAATAATTTGTATAGAAATGTGACAATTCATTCTGATACCATCTAAATTCAATTTATTTTCCCATTAGTGAAATATTTAAGGGCTCTAGTGCATGACTTAAGACATAATCATCTGTAATCTATGCCTATAATTCAAGGGTTGAGATCCTCAGATACTATGAATATAAATATGCCTAATGCCAAAGCAATAAACCCATATAATTTTATACTAGTTAAAAAACTGGTCTTAAGTATTACAGCAAATATCAGATAGTTGCTAGATGAAAGCATGCTCTGCAGCAGACCTTTGTGGGGTCAGAGATGATTGCAGACATAGAAGCACCATAAACAGTAAAAGTCAACACGTTCACCCAGGCTCCTCACAGGATTCCTATCAATTTCAAATAGCAGGGGGTTAGATTTTCACTTTGAAATCTGTCTTTGTCCCACTTTTTTTTTGCAATTAGAATATCTCAAATATTTCAAATTCTGCCACCCCAAGCAAATGGCCTAGAGGGTGATTACACACAGCTTCAGCAGATGTGAAATGCCACACTTCCACACTTAAGACTGTGATTACCCTGAGCAAAATGCCCTGAGCTCAGCTAAGTTCTTATCCCAGCTAACCACAGCCTAAGTTACTGTAAGCTTCCAGCTCCAAACCAAGGGGAAGTGCTGTTGCCAAACAAGGTTCCCAGTAAGTTTCTCCTCCATTGGAATGGATCTGTATTTACTAATTCTTGCACCTTAATAGCATCCTTAGACACAGTTCAGACAGCTTTGGTTAAACCAGAGATGATGACATACAGAGTGGACTGTAGGTCCTGAAGCCTGGAATGCCCTCCACTTCTGTTGCCTGTTTTTCCTACATCCCTGTATTCCCACATTTCTATAGCCACAGTGTCCCTCTCCGGAAATAGGCACTGTCAGTAGTCTTTCCCCCTTCTCCTCATCTCTCTCTCAACTGTGGACATGTCCCTTATTTCCCAGATGTATCACATCCAGCAATGTAGCTGCCCATCTCCCTCCCTGCTCGCTTCACTTCCTACTCCTGGACTTACTGATCAGAGCCAGTACTTACTTGAGTCACTTTACTGATTTTCTCTTGCTCTAATTTCTGGTCTGGACCAGGCACACATGGAATAGACTGTTGACCAGACTGTGCTGAGACAGTGCTAGCTTCTTCTGACTTCAGGCTACCGTCTGTCTTACCCAATTCCTTTTAGTATATCCAGCCTACAAGGAACATATATCAAACAGTTGTAAGGAGTCTATGACACCAAGATATATGTGGGTCAGATTTGCAATACCAAAACATCCAGTGCAAAGAAACACAATTAGAAGAGGCAGAGTCAAGCATTTCTTATTGTGTTTGTTCTACCTGGCCTGCTGCTTGTAACCACATATCTGCATCCCTCTTCCAGGCTGTAATCTTCCATTTAAAGAATACCAGACTGAGTCTGTGTTTATCCAATTGCAGGTACAGGGTTGAATAAGGAATCAAATACTACGTATCAAGCTGCATATGGCACATTCAGAGCCAGTGACTGACAGCACAACAGAGATCTCCCCTGCAGTGATGTACTCTAGCTATCAGTCTACAGTATCCTGAGGTTTCTTTATTATATACTTGCTCTCACTTGGGATTAAGGGAACAGTTTAAGGCATCTTCCTCCCGGCAGCAGGAATGGCTTAAGAACAGCCCACAGCCCTTATCGCAGCCACCTCATGCCTGCTCCCTAGACCACTCTGCTTTGGGATTTTCTTCTGACCTGATGGTTACAGGGACAGGGCTGACAAAACAAAAAGCACACAGCTGCACTGGCTGAAGGAGCACTGAGCAGTGATGAAGGAGGGCAATGAGAGCCCTGGCTCGCAGGAAGGATGCAGTTCTTGCACTCCTTACTACCTGAGCAAACTTAACACCGAAATATTCCTTGAATCCCCCAAAGGGGCTGACAGAATATAAAGAACACAAAAGTGACTAAACAGAAAAGACCTTTAAAATTGGACCAGGAATTATATAGGACAAAGACTGCAGACAGCTTGCCCTTGGCAGTTCATTTACCTACTAAGGAAAGAATACAAGCTGGGTAGCAAAATGTCTCAGGCTCGCAAAAGGATTGAACAAGAGTCAATAGGAAAAGACAGCTCCATTTCACTAGAAATATTTATGTTTTTCAAGATGAGGTCATGCCACACTGGAAGATAAACTGTCAGATTATTCTATGGTGGGTTCAGTTGTAAACTACTCTTTGAGACTTTTCAGGAAGCAGTAGCAGGAGAAACAGGAAGAAAAAGAAAAAAATATTTCATTATAAGTGAAGACAGACCTGAGCACCCACCTGCTGAGTCCCCACTCACCCCTGTCCTCTTCTGACAAGGTCCTGGGACTCCTCTGGGATCCCTTGAGGTCTAATGAATTTTAAAACCACTAAAAAGTTCTGGCAAGCTTTAAGACTGACCAACCCATTGCCTGTTGTGTAAATGAAGGTAGGGTTTTCCCCCTCCCTCCATAATTTCCTATGTTATTAGACAAGTTTCAATAAACTACTGACCACAACGTACACCATAGTCGCTGGGAATCTTCTGATGTTGGAAGAATGTGAAAATTCATGCTCCTTTTGAAGTCCTTCTGCACCATCAGCAGTGCAGTTCCTTAATACATGTGAGATTCAGGCAGTAATAGGTAAACTAGGGAAAATTTTGTGTTAATAGTCTGCATTTTTAGTTCTTAAATCAATTTTGCTTAATACATAGTTTTAGTCAGAAGTAGATGCAGTGACTTAAAGTGGAAGAAATATAATTAACCTCACTTTCTTTTCTGAGTTAACTTGATCCTGCTTTGAGTACAGGGGTTAGACCAGATCTCCAGAGGTCCCTGCCAATCTTACTTATTGTACAATTCCCTGCCTTCTAATGAACACTGATTTCACTCTCCCCCCTCCCCAGTTTTTATATTTAATTTGAGTTGCTAGAGAAGACATTATACTCACAAGACAGGCAATAAGAAAAAAGGAAAGGATCTTTATACTCTGTGCTCCTAAAGGCCATGCAATTTTCCCATTACTTCTTGGCAGATTTTCTGCTTGCTGTCACAATATTTCCCTGATCAATGCTGCTGTGGTTCTGATTAACCTATCACATTTGTTTTATAGCAACAATCAAAACAGAAATCATTGGCAATACTTTGATTTTTACAGCTTTCACCAAGGGAAATGAGGCTTCAGGACCAGCTGACTGAAATCCAGACAACTCCCTGTAAAGTATTACTTCCTTGATGACATACTCTTCCTCATGCGATATCATGTCCTAAAAGCCTCAGTACACAGATGAGCCTGAAACTTCCAATTTATAATTTCCAGGTCATCTTTTAAAACACGCAGTGCACGTCTCCAGAGAACATGAAATTCATTTTATTACGAAAGAATAGGATGCCATCCAGACTTTCAGTGTAATTAAGCTTCTGTTTTGCTTTTAATTATTACAAAGAAAAACTCTAGCTATAGGAAGATGTTTTTGCCAGACAATGAGATGTGAGGGTTTTCTACAGAGCTCATTTTTATTTGAAGTTGTGAAAATGACCCTATTATACAAACAGGACATTCATTCACATCCCTTCACAGGCAAAGCAAACTGAACACATCCTGACTGCAGTATACACATCCCAGGCATTTCAGGGCCCAAGAGCAAGGGCTGCTTTTCAGCTACTTCAAAGCTACGCATCTACACTGCTGAAAGATGAAGACTAACTTCCCTAAAATACTTACGGAGCTTCCAAAACACAATGGACAGTACTATGAATTAGGCATTGGTCTCTGTCCATTGACTAATGGAAACCAAGATAGCTAAAGCTGAAAGGCATGAATATCTACTCTGGTTCCAAGTAGCTGAAGGCTAAATGAAGAGGGATAAGAAAGTTCAATGTGATTTGAAACTTACTCATTCTGTTCCTAGATCAGTTTTTGATTAACTCCACAGTAGAGATAGTCTTTCTTCTTGACATGAATACTCACTTAGATTTTGAAGGTAGAAGAGCTAACTCATCCTTGCATTTCTTTTCCTCAGCTGTACTTATGACGATGAATAGCAAAGTTTTCATATGATCTTTCCTGAAAAGCATTGAAATTTTTGCAAATAGCATAGCCTGCTTTGATGCAGAATTGCTCAAGCAAAGCTCAACATCATATGAGGTAACAAAAGAGAAGTCTGAAACATCTCATTCTTGCTCTCACAACTAAATTTTGCAGACAAGAGATAAACAGTCCAAAATGTGGTTTTTCAGGGGTTTTGACGATTGGAACACCCTCTTTTCCTGCACAGAACAAGCACCATGTGCATCATAACATGCTCTCCTCAAACCAATCTGTTCTAGAACTACATGACTTAGGATTTTTTTTAAAGTGCAATTTAAAAGATCAAAGGTGACCTCTAAGGTGCCCAATATAGTAGCTCATTACTACAAGCTTCAGATCCAATCTCATTTTTAATCATCAGTTTCACAAGGGGTAAGAAGCTGAATTTGAGTTTCAAAGTCTGAAATAGACTGTAATCCATTCTTCTCCAGAGAAACTATCCATCTTGAGGGCAAGGCAGAAAGATGGACACTATTAACAGCATCTTACATAGCCATGATACTTGCAGCAATTTGAAAAGCTTAATATCCATCTCAATCTCCTCCTAAAATGAAGGGCAAGATACCATATACCATAAGTATCAGAAGCCTGATGCTCAAGCTAGCCACATTTTCTGCCAAAGGCAGTACTGCAACATGAAAAGTGGTCAGAGACCAGAAAACTTCATCACACTATCTTCTGCATATGACACTATCCTCGGAACATGTGGTCAACCATCTGGAGCTGGATCGTTTATTCCAGAGTTTGGTATCAGTCTTTGGCTAAATAATTAATGCATTTAGAAAGTGCTTCAGGCCATCTTTGAACTAAGCAGCACTTAAATGAATAGAGTCACAGAGCCAGAAAGGGGGATAGAGGAAGAGGAATCAGGTATATGTGAAAATGTTTAAAATGATTGTGTGATAGGGCCTGCAGTGCCTGAGGATGAGCTTGCACACCTTTTACCTGCTTCACAATGCAGTTAGTTTCATGCAACTTGAAGACTGAGTTACACTTCTATTTTTACTGGGTAGTTTTCTTCTTTCTAAACATTTTTGCCATTCCACAGTGCCTGTCATACTGTCAAGGCATTGCACATGAAATTGCTTTGTGACCAAAAAGGCCAGCTAAGGACTGGCCTGCCATAAAGACAGCCCATTTTATTTCTTTAAAAGGCAATCTTCATCCAATAGGAAAATACACTATGTAAATTTATTCTCAACAGCCCTCCTATAAAATAATCCTCATGAATGAATATTGACTGTCTCTGAGTTGTTTCAGACATTAGACAAGCTGCTTTCATTCCATCCCAAGGCCAACACATTAGGGAAAGCTCTGATTTGCAGTGCTCAGCTGTGCTGAAACAGACACAAGCATCCACCCACCCACCCCATTGCTGCTATTACCTAGTCGTAGTGCAGAACTGTAGTAGCACCCTAAGCATTTCAGGGCAAGGCTCAGTTGTTGCTTTCTGCTCCCTGCCAACTGGGACACTGCTCTCATCAACCTCCCTTTCACAGCTGGCTGTGCAGCTACAGTCCTTCTCCATCACTCCCAGACCGCCCTGCCTGTCCCCAACACTTTACACTCTCCTCAAGCTTCCTCCACAGAGCTCCTGCCACCTCCTCCGTGCCACATCTGCTAGATCTGACAGCACCAGTGTGGCAGAGTAGTTGTCGAGACCAGCAGAGCTCATCAGCCTGAGCTCCTAGCTGAGCTTTAACAAGTGCAGTGAAGTGTCCAGACACACAGCAACATCCTGGTGGTAGCTACTGTACAGAAAGAAGGTACAGAAGAAAACCCATTTCCACCGCAAAACTTACAAACGATCTGAGGAGTGCAGTCATCCCTGGCTGCATGGGAGACTGAAGGCATCACTACTCAAGGATGAGACAGGACCTTAACAAAAACACCAGCTGGAAGAGAAGGCTCTCATCACGCCTACCATCAGGAGAGACAGCATAGCTTTCAGCAAACCCAGGAGCCAGTGAAAAATCAATAAGCTTCCTTACACCTAAGAGTGGTCAGGTGAAGCATGAAGATTTATTAATACCCTCCTGCTACAGTATAGGTATAATGAGTGATGCAATGGCATTTTCCCCATAAAGATGCATGAAATCACAGCTTGAGTAGCTGAACTTACCAGAATTTTCCCGAGAGAAAATATTTCAGTACTTGGCCAGCTACACACTTAGTGCACTGCACCTTCAGGTGCATTTCAGTCACACGCAACTTCCATAGTACATTTACGCATGTTAATTTTATAGAACTTGTGATCGGACTCCAGAATGTACTTCTGATTAATCAGACTTAAGATTTTAACAAAGCAGCAGGTGGAGTATCCACAAAATTAACACTCTCAGCCTCAGAGTAATAGTCAAATATGAAAATTTGAAACACTTTGTTTGCATTTTTGAAAAATATGTGCTACATCTTACAAGGTATTTTTGTTACCAGACGATGTTTCTATAGTTTGATAACTATCTCTCTTACTATATTTCACTTTCAGAGAAAGCACATAGTAGATCACATGATAGAAGTTTAACTTTCCATCTGGGAATGGCCGTTGCTAGGAATACGCCTGGAAACATCTCCTACAAAAACCTAAAAACATGTTCAGAGGCTGAAAATCCAGTTTGATCAACTAGTAAACATAAGATTTCTTCCACTTAAAAATTTAAGAATAAAATACAGGAGACTCTTGCCAAGGGATTTTGTCACAACCTATGTTCTGCTTAATACTTCAATGCAAATATCTCCTTCTGAAATTTCTCATGAAATATCTGGATTTCCATGAAAGTTATTATGCAAAATCAGTCTGTTCTGTGGACTATTGTTTCATCCCTGTAGAAAGGCTTAATTTTTCATATGTTTCTCCATTGCTTTCAACCTTGCATATCTTCGAAAAATTACAAAAGCCTTTGGCTGAAAATTGCTTTTTACACTGTCCTATATAGAAGTCAAATAGCTACAGTATTAGACAAATTGTTCAAAAACAAGACACCCCATCAGTTATTTACTAAGAAATCTGAGGGACAAGGGAATGTTACTGAGACACAGCAACTGGTAAAAGCTACATTGGGTGAAGAGGCATCCTGAAGCGTCATAAGATTATGATTAAAGACGACTAGTCACTGCTCTTACAACTTCTGTCCCAGCTGTGTGTACTGAACAGGAACCTGCTGCTCCCACATAGCAGAATAGCAGAAGGAAAGTTCATTTCTTCAGGATAGCTAACATATTCCTTCCATGCTCTATCAAAAAAAAAGTAGTATAACAAAGAAGGAAAACCAGCACACAGTATGAGAAGGTTTCTGGAAGGCAGATTTCTAATGATACTCTCGCAGAAGAGAAAAGTTTATTTTTGCAGAGATAGTTCAAAAGAATTGGAAGCTACTGTTTGTGTTTGGTGAGGTCATGCAAAATAAAGTAGGCACCTTCCCTCTAAGACAAAGAGCCACTGCACTGGATCCTAACATCTTGAGGGTAGACATCAATCCTATATAGTGTCAAATTGTCTACAGACTCCCACCAGCACTCCCGGTCATCTGCCTTCCACCATTTCACCCTGTGACCACCAGTTTGAGGAGATTAAAGAGGGCCCTTGCACTTATATAATAGCAGTGCACTGACCAACTGCAATGGCCTTGCTGAATCAGACAACTCTGTGCAAGTTGGAATTTTAAACATAAGAGAAAGCATCAGTAGTGGGGTTAAGCAGCGAGGAAAAGCACACAGAAAAAAGCTTTAACTTTGTTTGATCACAAAGCACCTGCAAAGGACACTGATGCAAGAGTGCTTATATAGTCACAGCTAGGTAGTTAACACCCACAGTGCCAGTTGGTAGCATTCAAGAATATATATTCAACATTATTCAACACTGAAAATCAGTTATCACAGGATAACTAAAGGAGGTCACAAGCCAATCCAAAGCTTGCTTAAGCAGTCAGACAGAATAGCAAGCTACTCACTTGGATTTCTCATAGCTGAAAGATGGGTTACACAGACATCCTCTCACATGTATTTTTAATTTTATTGCATTCTTGACCCTTCCAGAGATTGCTAATAACTTCAGAATTATTGATTACAAGGGAAGGAGAGCGCTGTGATGGGATGAAAACACCAACTCATTTCACACACATTATCCAGCTGCTGTTAGATGCTAATCAATTCTGGTTATGCCGAGTTGAAAAAATGAGCCACTGAGGACAAATCCTAAAAAAAGGGCCCCTAGGATTTATGCTACTGAGGAAGCCCTTAGAAGTTAACCTTCACTGACAAAAGCCCATGGAGCTGCTTAAGTATTTCCTATCCATTCTGAAGTAATATCTACCATAGCTGAATTTGGGAAAACCTTTTAGGAAGTAAAAGGAACAGATGAGGAAGCTTTTGATTTACAAGAAAAGTAGGAACTGATGCCAGAGAAGACTGCAAAGCACCACAAGCAACAGAGGAAAAGACTAATATTTTTTCCTTCTTTATAGGAATAGGGATATTTGGCATCTGACAATTCTTGTAGGGGAACCTGTCAGTGATCTAGAAATAAAATTCAGATCTTCTCAGGCCTACATCACGTTTGATACCTTGTAGACCTGTTCATTTCCAAGAAATTCCCACACTTCTCATGTTAAAACATGGAGACAACTCACAGACCAAGGGTCTTAATACCTCATTTGGTATTGGTAGGGCACAGACAAAACCTTTTTTTGGTCTAGATGGGTAAGCACACAAAATACACAGAATATGTTGTTACCTCGCCACACTCTCCAGCCTCTTCAGAACATGAAGCCTTCATGTTCAAGTTCTTCAAAATTATCAAATGCAACTCATGCAGCATTCTGCAGTTTCAGTGAATACTGGCCAGTGCATATGTCCAAGCACTATCCTAGTGCTAGTTGCTTATAGCTGGGGCATAGGCCCAGATAAAACAGCTACAGCTTTCAAACATACTGTGCCCTCTGATATGACCTACACATAAAGCATCATGAAAGTAAGACTTAATGCACTGTGTTCTATTTGCTCAAAGAGCGATAGAAAGATTTCGCCAGAAATAAGCTTTCTGAATACAACACAAAATTAAGGATTAAAGAGACAAGTGACCCTCAAACCCCACACCTTTTCAATAAGCAACATCAAGGTAAAACCCCCATTTTGCAATCAAGCTCACCCTTTTTCTCTTCACTAGGTTCAGCACCACAGCATTGGCTCGAGTAGGTCACAAAGTGGGTGCCACCTTGGACACAAGTGAATGTCCTTGTGCAAGCAGAACAGTATGTCGAGCGGACCACGTTACACAAGCACTAAAAAGGCTCTTGTATCTTGCAGCTGACTAGTCAAGCCTAATAGCACATTTGACCTTTAGGAATACATAAACAGGATGGCAGAAGAGATTATTTTAATCAGATCTGAATGCGTATGAGAGCAACATGTAATTATATGGATTATGCAATTACACTTTTATCTAACATTTCAGTAGTAATCAACTTAGTGAGCCAAGGGAGATTCCTGTTGCCACAGAGTACACCAGTACTCAGATGATTTAAAACACTATTTTATTAAACACACGCTTCTATAATGGCTAAGTGGCATAACTTCGGGCTCTTTGATTTTTAGATATATGACAGCACATGTCCTACAGCCACACATCAAGGAGGACTTCACTACTCTTCTGCTCTTAGTTCCATAAATAGGATGCACCTGATTCCTTCCCCCTTCTCTCCCCACTACAGTTTCTTGCAAATTCACTGTTTCTGGACAGGGAGGGAAGCACCAAATCAAAAAGGCAGTTCAGAAAAAAAGGACCAGTGTTTTAGCAGGGACACGCTTTGCAATGCATCCCACCCTGTCCTTAGAGTACATATACAGGCACCAGATTTTTTCCTATGGTGATCCTAAATTGCAGCATCCCCCTAGGGTCACTGAGGTATAGTCAGTATATGACACTGCAGAGGAAAAGCTTTCTTCAGCAGAGGGAGACTGACTTTTCTTAGCTGTTGTTTCTGACAGTACGTATGGAATAATTTAATGATTTTTCCGTGCCTTTAAAGTTAAAACTAAATTCTCCCTTAATTCTTGAATCTTTTCAAACATTTTTAATGATCCAAAGAAATAAAGAATTGTGAAATTGTTTAACACAATTTCTTTGTTCCTTTGTAGTAGCAATAGAGAAATTTTACTAATATTCTGGGAATTGGACATTTAAAATTGAAGTATATATTTATAAAATATGCCATTTTATTAGAGGAAAATGTGTACAGTAGAATAAGAAGAATAGTATTAATTACAGATATCAGCTAAGGGAAAGGAAAATGATGCAGCAAGTTTTGGGCAAGTTATTTGTGTTGAAATATTTACTTAAAAGCAAAGCACTTATTTCAATAAGAGTCAGATATACTAGCTATTCATAGTAAATAATGTACACATGGAATCTAAAATAACAGGATTTAAAAGAAAAAAGGGAAGCCTACAGAACTTGAGGGGAAAAGCCACCAATGGTTAAGTGTGTTACTGAACCAAAAAAAGGAGGGTGGGTAGCAAGCAGAAAAAAGAAATTAAGAATGATCACTTAGTGACATCATATGAGGACCTCCTGTTCTCTATAAATGCAGGAAACATTAAACAAGGAAAAATTCAAGTATGTGAATTTACAAAGAAAGTAAATTGCAGCCTAAAAGACCTTTGTCTGATCACAGAAAAATGGCAGAACTGTCTAACTTCCAGAGCACAAGGCCTGCAGAGGATGGATTCCAACAGACAGGAACGTGCAGACACTCCGTAGGAGGAGCAGCCCAGGGCAGAAGGAAGGAGAGGTGCATGCTGACCACAGCAGCCCAGAGTGTTTGTACTGCAGCAGAAGCTACATGGTTGGAAATGTTATGGGAAATCACAGCAGAGCTGCAGGGCAAGATAGATTCAGACTCAGAAATCCAGGAGGGAAAACAAATAAAAGTGAGAAAGCAAAAAGTGAGAGAAGGATTTGTATGAGCTACATCCTGAGTATAACAAAATGTAGAATGACTCTGAAAGGACATATTTCTCCTGCAATATTGTAAGACCACGTTCATAGCCACTTTCTGCTTGACATGAAGAAATAAACAGAAACATGTGCTTTGCAAAATAGCAGGCATCTGATCAAAATGTGATGAAAGCTAACATGGTCTGAAGACATCTTTACAAGGTGGCACTGCAAATTCATTTCATTCTCTTATATAAAAGTGAGACCTGTTTGATTAAAATCCTTCCTAGAGAAAAGCTCATCAGGCTTTTTCACATCAATCTTAACCATCACTCAGGGAGGAAACAAAAGAACAAGACCCTTACAGCCTCAAGAAAGGAAAGAGCTGCCAGTACTGAGAAATGGCAAAACAATTCACATGCTCAATGTTTTCTGTCCATGTTCAGCACGGCTGGTGGCACTCGGTACTCCGCCACTGGACTTGGGTAGAGCCACAGAATAACAATGATACTTTAAAGTGGGCATGTAAGAAGGTGGCAGTGGTGAGAGGCACTTGTTTTAAAGCCAAGATACACCCTTTCTGTAAAACAGCCAAGGCTAATTCTGAGTTTACTAACTTCAGTACCAGAAGTATAAGTACTCAACATATTCAGCCAAAACAGGATGGTCTATAGTAAATAAAAAAAAATTGTCAGACACAGAAATCAAAAAGCAAGTTTCCTGTATCTCATTTGTTCTACTTCACAGATTAATTTGCCAATTCATATTGTGGAACACTTATAATATCTAATTTTCAGTTACTGACAAAGATATACAGTAGCCTTTATCTTATTACTGTTACAATGTCCAACTTTAAAACTGGGTTCCACTATTAAGTAATAATGCCAATTCAAACAATATAATAAAAATTATACTTATTGTCATTTTCAGTCATGCAGACACAGCCAAAGCCTTTTATGACAGGTCAACATACTTTTCACATACTTCATGAAAACTTCAGATTTAGTTTTCCTACTTGCCTTTCCACTGAGCTGTTTAAAAGCCTGTAATCTGTGATCAGCAGCTCTAGCTGTATTCTTAGGCTGCAGTTCAAAAAAAAAAAAAAAAAGGCAAGCCCTCGCTCTGGGGCAGTCCACTTATCAAAGCTGCCTTTGAATCACAAGTCTTAAAGCCTGCAAGCTTGACCTACAAGAGCAATGAACACAGGTACTAGAAATCCCTAGTTTGTCAGGCTCTCTATTGCCTGTCACCCTGCCAGGCAGCTTGCCAAGCCAGGCAGGAACACTAGCTAGGAACTCAGAAGGGATCCATCAGAGCCCTCCCTGCGTTCTTCCTCCATCCAAGGGTGCTGTGCAAGGGGTTTCCATTCCTGCAGACCAGGGAGTTCCAGCAGAGCGGCAGTGACTTGCTGCTGCAGGGGAAGGCACTGAGGGGGCCTTCTCCTATATTGCCAGGAAAAAGTTCTCAATCATTTTTCAGTAAGTCTTATTCAGCACTGTTCCCTGCACACAAGCACCATTATGTTTCTCCCTTATCTGAGGGGACTCTGGGAAGCACCCAAAACAGGATCAACTTTGCCTTTTTCTGTTCTTTTCGCAAAGAGATTCAGCCCCTATCTGTAAGCCAAGCATCTTTCCTATCCCTGGCACGTTCCTCAGAAGGTGCCATGTATATTTTAGTGCCAAACTACTTAGTCTGGAAAGGTGTTATACTCACATTTTCAGAGAGGCAGGTTTATAGTTTTTCTGGTGGTTTTCACCAGTACCTTCTTCCAGGCTCTCCTCCCAGCACAGAAACCTTTTTCTAAGGTGACACAGTAATGGAAGAGGTTTTTTTTTTAAAAAAAGAGTCTTATAGAAGGAAAAAACAGAATCTGATCTTGACTGGGAATGAACTTGAAACTAAGTGGTGAAAAATTAAACAGTAGAAGACCTGAACAAGCTAGCTGGAAATTGAGCTAGCCCTCTCCATGTTATGCCTTTCTCAACCAGCACTTGGATTGCCTCATTTGACTTCTGTTGTCAATATTAACTGTTTTCTGCTGCCTGGAACAGCTCTTTTAGGCAGCAGGGATGAAGGGTGGTAGTGAGCACAGCAAATATACACTGCAGACTAGAGGGAGCAGAAGAGGCTTGTATTAAAAGAGTAACAAAACTGAACAGAAAAACTACAGATTTCAAGAACAAGTTTGGTTGATTTCCATCAAACAGTACTAAGTCTTGCATTAGAAAAAGGACATGAACTTTTTAACCACATCACTCAATGAAAGCTGACAAGTGTTACATGTTTGGCTTACCAAATCCCAAATATTTGGAAAAAAACTTGCTGGTAGGTATTGCATTAAATCTCATTTCTTGAGTGCCACACAAAGCCACTGCATTTTTTGCATGGTAATAGCTTTGGTCAATGTCTTGGGCTACTTCTAAGATGAATGGACTAGCTCCCAACATTCAGGTTGCTGTGGTCTTAAAAATAAGATTTAAGTTATGATTTTTTCAGAAGGATAAAAACATCCAGAGATAAATGTCCACTACAATTCCAACAGCATGCAACAGCATGGCATCTAGTAGGTTAATGGTTAAACACTATTTTGTCCCCTGTAATCTGCAAAAGGACTAGCTGATTCTGTAATGATATACTTCTGTTTTTAGCATTAGATGATGTAGCTAAGCTACTTGATTAGATGATTTACATTAAGGAATTTGTCAGGAATTTTAAAATATTCTTATTGGTATATGTACCTGTTAGGAACCATTCCATTTTATTGTCTATGTGATCAGAGAAGGCTTCTGATATTCCTGCCAGAATATGAATCCAACAGACTAGATTTTAATTAAAAAGTACTTGCTACATATTGAGACCTATGTTAGAATGCCTTTTCAAAAGCACTCCTTATACATAATTTTTAAATTTGGGAGTGGGTATTCATCATCTTTTTGAATTTCATTAAAACAGCTAATTGCTGCAATTTCCTGCATATTTAAAACTCATATCTGTTCAATTCATTTTGGATTTCCTCTAACACTGCTCATCATAACCTCCTGATTTGTTCTCTGCAGTTTCTCCATGAGGAGATAGATCCTTGCAGTCATGCCCTTAGCTCTCTTTTCATCAGAGGCTTCTCCTCTTATGTCACAGTTACACTCTGTTTTGTTTAACTTTTCTTCTCTGCTCTGACCTCACATTCAAATAGTTTCCACAACTCTTTCTAAACCCATAACTCACATTTTTATTAATCTACTTCCAACATTTCTTCCCCAACTTAAATATTTAGCTTTCCCATACAGATATCTCCTCAGAGATAAAAGGTCAATGTCATCTATTGTTCACAGATATGCCTAATACCTGCTTATACATCCATTGAATATTTCTGAACCAAATGCAGTTAGGATAGGAAGGATTTACATTATGATCATTCCTCTCCAATGAGCTGTAATCCAACACCTTAGATTAGATAACCAGAATAAGGCAAACAAACCTTAACCAAAAATACATCTAGTGAATCAGAGTTTACTGAGGGGCAGGAGTTAGAGAGCAATACAAAAGTAATTGTGAATTAAATAGCAAAGTTGGTCTTTAATTATCACATCTTCAAGCTGTGTCATCTGGGATCAGTAAATAAGGAAAACCAAACTTTTTTCTTGTGTAAAAGCCTTTGGCTCTGATGTTCATTGGAGGCAGACTCAGAAATGTTTACATGTGCAACCAGGAGATAGCTAGAAAGGCAGCAAACACCTTGATTCATGATAAATTGCTTCTGTCTGAACTTTACATAGGAATTTGGTATTCTTGACACATGTGCAGTACATCTTTATTGCCGCTGGCATACAGATATCAGTGCTATTTTATACTGACAACCCAGCACTTTGGCAGGACAGAATCTACAGAGTTTGCGTGCGTTCAGGTCAGGATTGTAAATCCTCTCTCCCAGGAGTTTCATGCTGAGCAGCTGACATTTCAGCACCATTCATTCCCTCATCCCCTAAACAAAACTGCAATTTATAGAGGGTTTAAGTCATAAGCCCCGCAAACAACCCTTGCTAAATGCTACTCTGTCATTCACAGACTTCATGAGAGCTCAATAAAATATATACAGCTGATGAACACATACTGCAGTAGGGGCAAACTAAAAAAGTGTACACAGCACATGTTACAGCATCTTCTGGCAAACAAATAGCCCAGGATAGGAAACTCAGGGAAAATACCCATGCTGCTCCATATTCATATGCTCCTATAGAGCAACTCCACAAGTCTTCAGCACCCAAGGTAGAATGTATGTCAAGACCTGTTCACAAAAATCTATTTAATGTTGAAATCTATATTAATGCTTCAGAAAATTTCACTCTTCTACAGCATCCTGGCTTCATATATCAAACACTCAGAAACACTTAAAGTTTTCAAAATAATATCCAATCCAGAGCAATACCTCATACTCTGTGAGAGAAGACCTGTGCTAGGCCCAGCCTATGCAGTGAGGGACCCTGGACAACACAGCCTAACACTTCTGCCAAGCCCCTTCAGCACTGTTTAATGATCACTGTTAAACTTTGACAGCAAATAATTTCTAGCTTCCTCAGATTGTCAGTCTGAGACAAAAAGCCTTTTTTTATTAAAAAAATAACCTGCCTGCATTTTATACTCTATTCCATCTCTAAAGGGTTCTTACTCTGTGCATCACAGTATCAAAACCCCTAATATAAGAGAGGGACAGCTCAGTCTTCTTCCTAGTAAGATGTGTAGCTAAACATGTTGGCCTACTACTCATTTCCACGACATTTAATTGCTCTCCAGTAACGACCTACTTCAGCTGTATCCAAAACATTCCCCCATATGATTTGGAGACACAGAGAAAGATATCTGGAGAAAAGAGTATGAGGAGAACCTTGTTTGTCTGCTTTCAGTGCTTTATCTAATCCTCCATTTCAAGTTGAAGTAGCAAGGAGTATCTTCTATTTCACCCTGAATCCATACACTCTGTAAAAATATTTGTATTTTGGCAAAGGGAATATGAAACAATTGGACAATTTGCTGTTTCATACAGTTTAATTGCAGAATGCAGTCCTCCCTCTATCAAAAGCACACACTCTCACCCCTGTGCAGTACATATGGTCAATGTGCAGCACTGTACACAGAAGCACCTGCATGAGGGGCCTGCCCTCCAACTAAAGGTCAGAGGAACTCAATACAAAGCCAAAAAGGAGAGAAGCGTCACTGCTCTACCTGTCCAGTGCTGCCCTTCCTGCACCAGGATTCAGTGTTGTAGAGGGCAAACCCCATAATTAGTGCCTTAGAGACATATGCTACTCTCTCAAATCAACTTAATGACAACATATTGAAAAATAAGACATTTATCTTTCAAAAATCCACTTTCTAGACCCTGTGAAAGAAACCCCCCCAGAAGGACTAAGCAGCATACTAACTAAAATTAAACAGGAGAAAACAAAGACCTGATCCTAAAAAACTAGTTCTGCTGACATCTGAATGCATAGTAAAGATTGTTACAATAAAGGGTTAAGAATCTCTCCTAATTTGCAATGGGTAGCAAAACAGAAATACTTTCCCTACTTAGCAAATAAAGGACAGTCTCAGACAACTGAAAGAAAATTAAAAGAGCTCCCAGGAAGTTTTTCTGTTTCTAGGATTTCTTTTTTTCCTTTTTAAACAAAAACACACATTAAATGGACTATCAAAAGCAAGGTAAAATTAATATGATAATTCCGTTGAAATAATATCAAATAAACTGTATTAACTACCACAGGACAGCTGAGCTCAAACTGTGGAGCTGTAAGGGCCCAGACCTACTGAAATGCAAGTAGGTTACAAATGGTTGGCATGAGGTCATTTAAAGATAATTGTGACTACAGAATCAGACTTTGGAGCATATACTGCCACATCTGACATGGGTTTGTGTTACTTTGCTAGTCAACCTACTGTAAGACCTACAAACTCTACCAGCAAATCTTTGTGACATTCTAGCAGCAGAAATCCCTCTTTGAAGTGCAAGGCAAAGCAAGCTAAATATCTGCAGTGTTTGTTATATTGGAGCAGGTGGGGGATGAGCAACCATGGCCAGCTCCATCTTCAAGGGAACTGAAAACCTAAAATCATTTCACCCAGTTGCAGTTTGTCTGGAAAGCATAAAAGTGGCAAATACAGAAACTACATCAAAAGGGGCACTGGACTATCACTACAGACTTTTATATAAAAATCATTTTTTAATATTTTGACATAAAGGATTTGAAGGTAACATAGAATTTGGGGAAATATTTCTTTTATGTTTTGAAGGACAAAACAGCAATGGTAGAATGTATTCTCTGCATTCATGACAAATGTTGTAGCAAAACCTTTTGCTTGCTCCTGCTTAAGTTTCAACAGATCAAATGCATTTACAAGCATGTCAGCATTCTGAAGCTAACAGCCCAGGACTGACTTTGATTTGGGTCCTGATGTCTTTCATGCTGAAACTGCATGGTCCTGCATTTGCATACCAATCACAAAAGTGTTTGCACATCTTGCAATAACTTCTAGGTCATGTACAATATGAAAGAGCACATTATGAAACCAAGTATCATTGCTACATTTACCACTGTTTTGAGTATGCTTTAGCTTGCATTAAAAGACTGATGTGACAAGAAATCTGTAAGCCTGTCCTCAGGACTGTGTTCTGTGTGGCTTCATAGCTTTTATGGACAGTATTTCAAGTTATTTTTGATATTTTTACCACATGAAGAGTTGCTTTTGTTTAGAAAGCTTTGAATAAAACACCTACTGTTACTTTTTTCCTCTAAAGCAATCCTTGGCAACTAGATTATACCCAATTATTTGTGTGTTGCATTTTTGGTTAAGAGTATAAATTATCTGAAAAGTGAAATCCAAATATTAAAGGGTTCTAAACATAATGGACAATAATATGTACTAATAATATTCTAAGCAGCATCTCTTTCTAGAGGTATCACATAGTCAGTACATTTCCAGAACTTGCTTCTTATTTCTAGGGAATTCACGACAGAATAATTCTGTTTACCCAGATTGATGAATCTTAGAGTTTCATGCAGATATCTCTTATCAAAAACAGCAAAATGCTTCTGTTCTCAAATATAAGCCCACAATGCAACAAAATACTATATTTGGTATGACCTTACAGGAACAACTGTATTACCAAAGATATTCCTAATTGTAATAGCCTCTGTAGCTATTTACTGAGACCGTGTATAGAAGCCCTTTCACATTCCAGAGGTCAGACTAAAGCTGATAGGCAATGCTTTTCCCAAACCACCTTCTAGAAAGGCGGCTTTGGAAAGCTCTCACAGCCCATAAGCAGCACACAGCAGTGGCCCTTGCAGTGCTATCCACCCCAACACTTTGGGTAACCAGCACCACACAGGCCAACAACAGGGAAGCTGTCAGTGAAATCCTCCAAGTCAGCATATACAGCCTGCCACCGGTCAGGTTTGAGCCCCTCTTACTGACAGAAATTCCTCCTGCCTCATCCAAGCTGCCACACCAGCATGCTGCTCTTCAAGCAGCCACTTGTGAAACATGGCATCTCAGGGAAGGGAATAGAAAGGGAATAGAAAATGAATTATGTATTACTGCCTATAGTCTGGTAAAATGAGCTACCTAGCACAGACTTCATTAAAACTATGTTAACGCAAAGTCCTGTCTTGGTAATTGGATTCTTTTTATGAATACTGGTATTAAGAGACTAACAAAACACAAAAATCAATCTCATTTTACAGGATTCTCGTGACCCAACCTGACTTGCATGAAGCAATGCAAGGATAGATGGTTTAAACCAATAGCTGTTGAAGAAACATCATTTAAGGCAAATATTCTTCCATTTGACAGCAGCAAAACTTCCCTTAAAAATATAGTCTTGTCTATAGGCTTTGTTAATCTTCCCACAGATAGTTTAGTAAGTTTACCAAAATGAAAACACTAAAACGAGGATCCTTCTTTCTCCACACCCTCTAGAGCATAGCAGGTACCACTCAAGCCCAATGCAAAGACTTTCTTGTTTTCCCTCAGGGCAGCTTCTAATTTTAAAATTTATCTATAAAAAGCAAGAAGGTTGTTTAAAGTATTAAAGTGATTTGATTGAGGAAATCTAAGTAACATGAGATGCCTCTGGATCATCCAGATATAACAAATAAGCTGTGCTTTTTGTTCTCATACCAAATTCGGCATTGCGAGCCATCCACAATAGACTATAGCAGGGAGGAAATGAATTTTTCAAGTCCTACATTCATGGATCTTAAAGACAAGCAAAGCCTGTTTTTGAAAATAATCATTTTGCTATCTAGAATGGATTAAAGGAACAAAAAGTGGTTTCACAGTCGTTTTGTTGATTCCTTCATGATTTCTCATGCATTATCAAACACTATGCTATCAATTATATTTAATGTTTCCATCAAGTGCAAAGAGGATGTGCTTTGATGTATTCTCTTGACAAGCAATGGGTCAAAAGATTTATGCAGGAATAACAGAATGGATGCTGTAAAGCATCTTCTATATCCTAAAACAGTTTTCTCTTGCTGATAAAGGCAAACACTGTGGAGGCAAGAAATCTCTAAGAGAAGAGAAAAATGATTTACAGATAATCCTCCAAGTTGAGCATTATCACTGGTCACCTTTCCTCTATCCTCACCTTCAAAGACACAGTCACACAATTACTGGATAAAACCACTTCAAAACAAACACAAAACACCAAAGAAAGCAAAGATGCCCCCAAAACAAAGGAACATTTTTCCCAGAAGCAGAATTGTTTTTCATTTTTTGCTGCACTTGTGTTATTTTAAAAGCTTTGTTACAGCCAGGCTCCTATATTTCTCTAGCATTCAGTCCAAAACTCTGACACTAGAGTTTTCATAAAAAATAACTATTCACTAATTGGATTTTCTAAGATTATTAACTTCCCTGTATTTTCTCTGCAGGTATTTATTGCAAGAACTACATGGCATATCAGCTTCTTTATAGTTTTTGTTTTTATAACACCCAGGCTGCGAAACACTTGTTACAAAACTGCTCCATTTGTTTATCTGCTTTTCAGGCCTTTAAGAATTGCTCAGCAAGTTGAGGTAAATTTAATATTTGAGACCCATCTCATTTTTCCTGAGATGATATACTGGTATTGTAATAGTAAGCTTGTGCCACATAGGAGGATTCATCTCCCCAAAGTGCTAGGAACCCTTGAATCCTGCTTGAATTGTGCAGGACTTGAAAGTATTTCCTGTAAATATTAGTCTGGAAAGCACCTGAATCCATTAGAAATCTACTGGTGTCAACTGTTAGGCCTATTTAGTATATCCAAAGATTCTGTATAAAACTTCTCCCCAGCATCCGCAACTTCACCGAAATAAGTGAATTGTAATGAATGCATGTATTTGTTACCACCAATCTGCATTTGGACTCTTAGCACCCAGCCTTTCATCAGATAGCAGGTACCAACCATAAGATAAAAGCAGTGACCTAAGCACTACACACACATTACAGTAAACAGCAAGTGAACTTGTGGCTCATTCCAGCTAGGCTGCTGTCCCTTGGACACAATGCTGGGCAGCCACACTGCCAAGCCCTCTTCTTAACATTAAGATCAAAATGAGAACTTAGGACATCAACAGCGGTATGGAGGAACTGGTCTTTTTCTTGGCCAGGAGAAGGAACCACTTTTTACTTTCAGAAACACAAACAAACAAAAACCAAGAGCCTCCAACAGATATGAGAATAGAATTTCATTATTTGGAAGAATCTGTCCAGGCATCATGGCAAAAAGAAATGTAGAAGAGATGGAATAGAAATTTTAAAGCTTAGATGTGGCACAACATTATTGAAATGAAAAGTGCAAGAATGAGAGGAAAGCAGCTGAGACCTGTGAGAAGGAAAACAGAACTGTAAACCCATCAGGAAAAGGAGATGACAACAAGCAGTTTGCAGCAGCAAGGAAAAATCCAAAAAATCCAGAACTTTTACTTTTTACACTTCTAGAAATGCTGTAGGGAAGGCATTGCTGAACTTTGCAAAGTTTAGCTACACTGGACTAATGGAGGACCTGCAGAAGAGTTGTGGCCTCTGTGAAAAGGAAGATAACTCAGCTGTTGCAAAGCAGTAGGTCAGAGGATTTTGGATAAGGTCAGTTAACTAAAAAAGGCACACACCAAAAACAGATCAGGAAATACACATTCACCTAACACTGCAAGCATATCTGATTCACACATATTAGGGAGCCGTAACAGTGACTTTTAATCAGTTTGCCTGAGTTCTTGTCAAGAAGGTTTATGTAGCAGTATTTTTTTCCTGAAGGACAAACCAGAGTGCCTGCATGACTAAGCAATAACTATCTCCCTCACTACCCTTTGATGAAACTGCACCACCATATACTACTGCCTCAGTATGCTCTATCTTATTTTTTCCCCTCTATTTGAAGATATACTATAGCAACATATTTAACAACTTGTAGCTTAAAACGCCTTATTTTAAAAAAAGATTACACAAGAATCCACATTTAGACACTAAAATTCCATAAAGTACTTTGCAAGCACAGGAAAACTATTGTTCCTGTTGATCTCAAAGATTCACTTTTCAGATGAATGGGGAAATTAGCACATTTGTCATGTAATATGGCCCCTTGATATAGGAGAGCCACAAGATATCAGTACTATTATCTTCACCAAGCACATAATTAAAAAGAAAATAATCCTTGCAGGACACCCTGCAACTTTACAAAACTTTGATGCTTAGCTAAGACTTCCCTAAAAGCAAGAATATATTTTTTAATTGTACTTCCAATTTTCCATACAGTTTTACAAAATTATGAGATTTGCTCTAGAGTTCAGCTTTTTACTATAGTCCTTTAGAATATGTGTAACAAACATGAGACCATACTGGCAGATGGCACCAAACAGGAACAGAAACATACAGGATAAATCCATACATCCTTAGGCTGTTGATTTTCCAGTGAATTACAGAGTGAAACTTTTTATTAGTATATTTTTGGTTCTGGGCGATTTGCCATCAAAAACAGAACTAGTGAATCAAGTAAAATTTATGTCCTACAACCAGCATTATGTTCATGATAAATCTGTCCCCTTCTCCCCTAAATCCATCAGGATTTAACAAGCAGTTGCAGGCATCAGCTCTGCCCATGACCAACACAACCAAAATCAGAGTTGTTTCTAGCTGTGTGTTCTGCATAGGGACAACCATTCGGATGTTCGTTTTGTTCAGCAACAGATTGTACCAGTTCTTATAGCTTAACATGCACCAAAAGCTAAGAAAATGAAAAAGCTTTTATTTAAAATATCATATCCCTCGCTCTCTTGGTATAACGCCCATGCAGGACCATCTCATGTGGGAGAACTTATACTGCCCTTTGTATGCTGTCTATACCCCAGAGTCAAGGAATTATGCTTTTTTCCTTTGAAGATTGCATATAAAAAAGGTATATAATAGTGCAGGAAGAAAGTATGCAGAAAGGGTAAGCACAGACCTACAGAGAGAAGGTCAGTAAGAAATGAATCTTCAAACATTAGCAATCTTCACAGTCAAAAACTCCTTCAAGGATTTATGACCATCTCTACAAACAGGTAGATGACAAACACTCAGAAATGCCAGGGCTGGATAATGCCTTACCTCCCTCCAGGTCTTCCTTTGATTGGAATGTCTCATCAAACTGGATCTCTATAAAATAACATGGAGAACTGAAGAAAAAACTCTTACCACCTATTTGCATTTTAAAGCCTACTTTAGGCATGCAACAACTTAGCAAAATATAGCAAAAGCTAACAACTGCATCTGCCTTCTTCAGATACAGTGATCACAGATAACGTCACCAGAAAGTACTATCACCTGGCTCTCCAACTCTTAGTCCAAATACACTTCATGTAAAAAGATACATTGCAAGCAGCCTCCCATAGTCAGCATTAAAGGAGGAAAAATAGAGATCTGTCACTCTTTGAGCTATATTGAGCTACATACAACTGGAGTTTCAGAACCATTGCCCTTGCGATAGGCCTATATTCCGAATGTTACCACAGTCTGACAGAACAATAAGGGGGAAGAGAAGGCACACGGTACAAATGACTATAAAGCAATCCTTGGCCTTACTGAGGTCTATCAAGCTACCATTTCTAGACCTGGCTTGTACATGCAGGCTGTTCCATAAACCCACTAAATCCTCGACACTGGAAAAGTAAATCAAAACCAGAATGAATACTAGGGCTCTCCAAGTGATTTTTAACCCGCTACCTAGAAGTAAACATCCCCAAAATACAGTACAAATTTTTGGTAAATGATATCAAACATAACCAAAATTTCTTAGCTTGTTGTCTACGCAAGCTGCAGTTTACCTTGTTTACAGTTACAGTTGCTTACAACCTAAGAATGTGCTGGCAAGAAAGCATTGCACATGATGTCTAATAAAAAAATTGAAATGAAATGCTTCCATTAAAAATGCTTGTGAGCAAAAAAGACTTGTATGATAATGATCCAGATGTATATCTGCAGAAATAGTTTAGCTTTATGAACAAATTTCATGTAAATGTTATCTTAAAGAATAATGTTGTAAATATTGTGCTTAATATTAAACCTTTATAAACAGCTGCATAACAGAACATAACTATTCTGAAGAAAAAACATAATGTATCAAGTAATGAAATACAATTGCTTGCATGTTCAATGAGCTCCTTTATGAACCTTTATGCTTCAGAATAAATTGGCTAGCTAACGCAGAAATCAACCAAAGTAATCTAATGACTTAAAGTTCCCATGATCACTTAAGAGATTGCTTAAGAACTAGCATAATAAATTAATATTTAATAGTATTCATTATACAATGTATTTCAGATCATGGAATTAAAGCCCAACAAATTTGCTATCAAAAGTGATGCATCAACAAATGGATCTCACCACAGAACAATACTTCCCAATCCTTTTCTGCAGCAGCAAGCCAGAGGTGTCTCAATTTCAGCTGTGCTATTTAGCATGTTTCTAGTTGCAGATTTCTGTATAACATTAAGTGGTTACAAACAAGCATGCACTTTCATCTTCCTGACAACTTTAAGTACGTTATTATAAGGTGGCTTTGGATGTGTGGCTTAACAGACCAAGTCCTCCAGTCTTCCATCTCCTATGGCTTGGGGTTTTTTTAGCAGTTTGTGGTAGCAGGTAAATGCCAGGATTTATGGTCTATTATTCTTTATTAATTGCAGCAATGGGGAAGTTAAGGAAGCTCAGTTCAGTCTCCCAGATGTAAATATATCATAGTATATGCTACTAAATAATTATCCAGATTTACAAGAAATTTTGGGGTTTTATTTTTATCTACCAACAGGTTTCAAGTCCTAAATTAACAGTGATATCAGACTTCTTGATAAACAATCATTTTATTGATCTGTAATATGTTCTTTGGTGTATGATTAGACCTTTTTTGAGCATGCATATCCTCATATACTTAGAAAAATTGCATTCTTTTCCCAGTCATTTTTTCAAGACAAAAACTTAATTTGGAGAAACAATAATCCTGAACTGCAACAATTGCTCTTGGATGGAATTTTGAAATAGCTTACCTAAAATTCCTGGCACAGAAAAACTTCACACGAAAAAATATACTGCTGTAATTAAGCCATGATGAAGGTAAAAAGAGTGCCGCAGAAGTCAGGCATGTGCTCATCTCTTGCTCTGCTAGAGGGTGTAGCTGGAAGGGTTTTAGAACCCACTGCTCTGTATTACTTCCCATCATGGCAGTCAGTTCAGCTGTCAAGAACAAAAGACCACACAAGCAAGCAACAGAGTCACATCTTAGTGGTCATAAATGACCTGCAACAATGGAAGAAATGCCCAACTAATAAGAAAGTGGAACATATCTACTTTGCTTCCTTTAAAGATGTTAAACTTTTGCATAGGTTCAGGAAACAAATCCTTTAACTCCAGCACTGATAAGTACAGTCAAAATGAGCTACATTCATCAAAAGCTAGACTCAAACATGTTTCTCACACAAGATCAAATCAAGAAATACCATGTCCACAATTTAAGAGATACCTAAATCCACAGAAGACCTTACTTCCTTACTTTAAGGGACCTTTTATGTAGAGATGCAGCATGGATTGGCAAGATGGCAGTGTTTGAAGGCAGATTGATGTTTCAGTCTAGACTTCAACAGCCACCCACTTTTGTGCCAAGCCTGGCCAATTTCAATACCCAGGTTTTAAGAGGGTGAGTACACAGAACTAAGATTACTTAGAAATAGTTACAGTTTTCATTTCCACAAATCAGTCTTCATTTACAGCTTGGGTATTAGATCTGAAGTGATTGCACTCAGTAGCTGCAACCCTAACACAATGATCTTTCCAGATTCATACACACATCTAATTGTGATATAAGAGATCTACTACTCAACATAGCATCATTAACTCCACATTCACAGGACTCAACTCAAGAGGCTGCCCAAAATCACTAATTCAGGGTCCCGAGGTACGTAGGCGCAATTCAGGGTCCCGAGATGTGTAGGAAGCTTACTTAGTTTCCATTTATGCTAAACATCTTTGTCTTGTTTCTGCTATATGTCCCTTCAAGTAAATGCTAAAAATTACTCATTTTTCACTTATAGTAATGAAAGAAATTTACATAAAAAACAGTGATTCCCAGGGCTGGTTTTTTCATCGTATCATATTATTTTTCTTGTCATTAACATGGCAAATCAGACCCCATATTTTCTTCTCAACATAGACACTTGAATTAGAACTCAGTATATTAATAATTACTTAATAATAGTGTTCATCACCTGTATGTCAATTTTCAGAGCAGTGCATACATACTACATTAAGCAATTAATTTTGAAAATAGCTTTATGGGACAAACAAGTAATATCTCCATTTTAAAGAAATATATAGCAGGGAAGCTAAAAGATACTCCCCAGAAAGAGCATTGTTACAAGATAAGAGCCCAGCAAGTCGAGTGAGAGCTGTACTCCTGCTTTCATCTTCTTCCAACATGGCATAAAACTTTCAAGGTATATTTACAATGTGACTACTGAAAATGGCCTAACCTTCAAGCATCAAAGACAGCAAACAGATTTTAAAGCTCAATATTTTACCCTTTCACATTATGATAGAAACCCCAGGCTATGTTTGGGCCTTTCACACAGCAAAGATTAACCACCGTCACGATTCCCCAAGTATTCATTATAATGCTCCCTCCCAAAAGTGTCATCAGCTCCCATTAAAAAAAAAACACACTTTTTCAACTGTTCTCCTTAATCATTTTGCTGCTAGAGACCTAATTTCAAAGGATATTATTTACAACCCCCCCTGAAAAAGAATAATGAAGCATTTTTACTATATAAACACTAAGCTTGTTCTATGAACTTGTATTAACTTCTGGAAATCGACAGTTTCTTTTGGCTAGTCTAATGGAAGGAAGAACACCGAACATGAAGCTAAGATGGCTTAGTTGCCATAGCAATGCTCTTGTAGGAGCAAGGCTTTGTTTGAAGTTGTTCCAGGTTCTGCTCTTACCAGATGTTCTTCCAGCAGCACCAGAGTGAATAAAGTTCAGCTTTGTGTCAGATATTTGACAAGTGCTTCAGTATTTCTTTACCAGAATGGGTGGCCACTTCCAAACTCATCGTTCACCTCTCTTTACAGAAGGTGAGCAGGTGGCGATAGTTATATTTTCTGTGTCTATACCACGCAACAGTGATGAGCTCACTGCTGGCCTTCCTAATGGAGGGTTGCCATTTCCTCACCTGCTTCAATTACAGATGCAGTTCCACAGTCAGATCAGCCAAGTCAAGGATTTACAACTCAGGATGTATTTTTACCTTGATTACTGCTGTTATGAACCATGCTTTAAAGCCAAGCTCTACACTTTGTGCATCTCAAATCACCAAATAGGAGGACAGTGACTTCAAGCCTGATCCTTCTGACACATAGCACACTTACACAACTGCTGAATCCAGCAATCTGTTACCAACTGTGACCAATCTTTTCTCTTCCTTTGTATCCCTGTAACAGAAGATTAAGGCTCCAATCTGTATTTTTCAGAGGACACAGACACTGGTATTTGAGGAAAAATTCAGATCAGTTTGAAGAGAACACAAAAACTGAAATAGACAAGCCTGGTTCAGTGCTAGGCAAAATCTAACCTACAAATCTTAGTCTTTGAAAAGTGCTAGTAAGAACATTTGCATTTTTAAGGATCTCTTAGGCAGCATGCAAAAATCAGTGTGCAGAAATGAACTGAATTACAAAAATGAGACATGGAGAATGTATGCCATATATACATAAAAAAAACATAAAAGATAAAGAATCTTGCTAAGACAGCCAGATCCCTGTACATTAGCAAACAGGAAAGGCTGAGTTGAAGCCCCAGATTACTCTCAGATGTGAGCTACTTATCATAAGACAGACCACAAAGTCAGGTTGCTAAACAAAGATAAAACTCACTCCTGGTGAAATGGTGGCCACTAGGCTGGGACTGCTGAAAGGGAAGAAAAGCTAACAGTATAGTTCACAAGAAAGAATCAAGGTTTCACAGAACAACATGAGGCATAAAATTAAACTGAATGGAAGACAAATTCTGACAATTTTACACCACTTTCTGAGCATCTCTCCAACCTGTGTGCTCAGAGCCAGCTGCACAAAGGTTAAATAAATCTAGATCCTTTGGAGGCAGTCTCACAGGGACCACTATCCCAGAGAAAGCGATGCGATTTGTTTAAAAGGAAAAAACTCCCTTGACATCTATCAATCCACTCCATACCTGAAATTCTATGCATGTCCCTCTAGTACCAGCAACACATCTTGTTTGCTTTCAGTAAGAGCACAGCATCCCTCTTTTGATACTGCCTGCCAATTCCAGTTAATCAATTTTGCTGTGGGACTATAGAGGCTATTCTCTTCCAGCAAGAAGTTTAGTTTATGGTCATGAATTACATAGAACAATATGAAGTTTGGCAGCAGAAGAGCAACTTCAAATTTCAGATGACAAATCTGGCTGTTTGCCAGTTGTGTCCTCCCTCTGAACTTCTATGCCCTGTGAAATATTTGGCAGTTCTCAGAGAACTTTGCAGTAGCTTTCCCTCAAACAGTTAAACCCGCTACAGCTGGCAGAAAGCTGCTCCATTAACCACCATCCTTCTGTCTTGGCTCTCTTCTGTCTCCAACCATATGCATCTGAGTACAATCACAGGTCAGAACTTCTGGAAAGAGGCATTCAACAGATGTAGGATCATACAAAAAAGGCATACACAAGAATTAAGTACTGAGAAAGAAATGAAAATGGTCCATTTCCAAACACAATTCTTACAGGATTCAGAATTACCAGCAACTACTTTCCTGATTAAATAGCCTTTTCATTTGCTGAATATTTCACTAACTTTATCCTTGACAAAAAACTAAGCAGGCTACTAAGTATTTTTTATTTTATCCTTAAAATATTAAGAACATTACTGCCTACTACACCAGCAGTAGCGAAGTGCTAGAAAAAGGACACGTATTTCCCTCAAGTACCTGTTAGCTATGTTGGGCATTTTTCCAGGTAAGTCCTCTTAAACCAGCAATAAGCTGTATTGTTTGGGTGGCTCATTACAGAAAAAATACAACCACAGCCCTGTACTGTTTAGACCAAGTTCTCTGCTACTGCTTTAGCTATCATATTGTTAAAAGACAACGAGCAGCTAAATTCACAATATGTAAGTCATACTTTTAGGAGTGCTACTGAGAAAGCTTTTGACCACCTTGGTCTATAAAGATGTTTCTATATCAACTGTGCAAGACTGTAGAGAAAATGGCATTTTTTAAAGTAAAGCTTCAGACACAACAGCTCTTATTCCTTAGCTTGAAGTCTCTGAAGTAGCTATATCACTTAAAACAGAGTTTGAGAATAATTCTCAAGCCTTTAGAACAATACTTTTTAATCAGCACATTTTCCTAACATGCTGACTTCTGTAGCAACAAGGATTAATACACAAGCTGTTATTTACTTGAATGTGTAAAAATACTGTTTTTCCATGGGGATTTTCATTTGGATTCCTCTGAAGGACTTCACAAACAGGAGGCAGAGAAGCTGGCATCTTCAAAGAACAATCCAGCCTCACCCTGTTCTTTAGCAAGGAAAAAAGATATATATACACATATAACTTTGGTAATTTTTGTATTAAAAGCACAACTATTGTATTTAAAAACCAAAGTAAAATAGACCTGAAATTTGACCACATTACCACCAAAATATGGTTAAAACATACTACTGGGGCACTCCTCTGATCCTTGGCAGGAGTTACCTCTAAATGCCTCACTACATTTACAGTCACATTTTAGATAGATGCAACTGGAAGGACCCTTACAGAAGTTTAGCGCAGAGGATATTTACATTAGTAACTGTCATTGTTCACAATTTGGCAAGTCTCACAATCTGCAGGAGCATCACATGGATGTAGATCGCAGTCAAAGGACATGGAAAGTTAAATTCTGCAGCCCAGCTTGTCTGGGAATATCATGGGGAAGAAACAGTAAATAACACGTACAGAATGATTAAGGAATGAGTGTATGAAGCTTATTCTAACTGTGCAAATAAGCAGGAGGGCTGTTTAAAGACCTTTCTTGCATGCAACTAGATGCAATCCATTCTCTCAGACTAGAGAGCAGGCAGGAAGATGGAGGGAAAGAACGATTTCCATAAGCTTTAATGACTATCAGCCAAATCCTCAGAGCTGTGGGTAACTTCTGTCAAACATTTTAGATGCAAGTACATCAGGCCTTCTGCAGTACTCAGGCTGCGCGAGCACGCTCCCACAGCAGTTACACACAACAAGCAGTGCCCAGGGTGCCCTTACAATACATGGGGAGCTTTCAACCTCCCTTCAGTAAGCTTGCCATTTCTAGCTCCTCCTGGGAAGGAGACAAGCTTCCTCCCTTTTTCCATGGAAAATATATGCTACTTAAAGTCTGAGAGGTGAAGTGATGCAGAATAAACACAGCTTGCCCACCTTTATTTCTATGGCTTACATGGGTTTGGTTAGTTTTCTTTCAAATATATTTTTCCAGGCACCTTACTCCTGTTCTAAATGCAAGTCAGCTCCCCTAAATTCATAGCAAGCTCCATTTATTCAGATATAATCAGCCAAAACCCATAATGTATTCCCCTGTGGTACTGCAGTGTCTATCACAATCAGCAGAAGCTTAGTGATGTAATAGAAAATGAGTAGTATAGGATGCACATTAAAGCTTTTTACAACACAAATCTCTAAGAATTATATACTGGTACTCACACCAGCAAGATTAGAGGCACAAAGAGTATATGCAGAAGCTTTGGGGAAGCTTTGGAGCTACTGCAGTATTACTGTTCACACCAGCGCAATGAATATCACTGATACTACACAGAAATAACAATTCATAAAGGCATCATTTCGAAACAAAACCTAGATTACAAATAGAAATGCAGTTGTAGAAATTCAAAGATGCCCAAGCTGTAAAACACAGTCCCTAAACAAACATGTTGCACACTAGAGGATACTTTAGACAACTGGAAGACAATCCTTGTTTCTAAGTAGAAAAGTAAGCAAAACAGGCTTGAGAATTAAAATGGATAAAATAAACGAATACCAGATAGGGCCAAGGATGAGCATCACAAAGTGAAGTGGATATGGTTTTATTAATGATTAATAGAACATTTTTTTCTGTCAGCTAAATTACAACTGCACTGAATCTGCCTAAAATATCTTAAATACTGAATAACAAGATGCAATGGAAGTAGGTCACAAGTGACAGAACCAGGTACCAACTGATAATCAGGTTCAACAATAGCTATGAAGCGCCAGGATTTTGATGACAGCATTTTGGCTTCTGTACCGACCTGGAAAGCATTTCCTTATTTAAGCAGTCAATTGTGGTCCAGTTCAATGGCTGCATCACATTGAACTTGATCTGCAAAGGGGAAGTTGGCACAGGAGTGAAAGACTCGTCAGTCTTTTGTCAGTAAAGGAGCACAAAGCAGTGACTGAGAGCAGGAATGCATATTGCATTCAATTGATCACCTGCCTGCTTACTTACTAATCACAACTCTGAACACAAGGGCAAGGTTTTCTTTCCTCTTCTTCAGTGGAGTCACTTTTCACAATTTATTCTGAGTACATTTGGAGAATCATTCACCCAAGGAACAGAAACCAGACCACACCAGGTAGGTTGATCTTTGAGTACAAGCTCTAAGCCAATGGCAGCCCAGGCATGACAGGATACCTGAGCAATCTGCTGCCATCACATTCCTTTCCCTGGAAACCGTGGAAGCAATATTGCAATATCATCATGTGTTGGAAAAACAGTAGTTTAATCAGATACAATTTATGGCATTTCCATTGTCCTCTCCACCTCTCATTTTTCCGTTCTCCACAAGAGGTTTCAAAACACAAACAAATGAGGGCCTGCTCAAGACAACCAATCTAGCTCCAAGTCCTTTTCTAAACTGATTCTCTGTTCTCTCTGGTAATGTCCAATTCCTACAGCTTCACTCCAAATACCAACACTCCAAATACCAAACAAGTAAACTCAGTAACTTAACAATCACCAGAATTACAAGCAGCAAGTGGGCAAAACCCACAAAATTCTTGAAGAACAAAGTTCTGAACAAGTCTTTCAACAAAACTGCACATTTCCTCCCAAATTTTAAAGCATGAACTTCCTTTAGCCCTGTCATCACATTCTATTATGTTTTTCTTTTCAAATTCCCCATTCAGAATACAGTTTATATTACATTTTCCTGATGTGAAACAGATCTTATCCTTTCTAATGATTCCTTAGGCTTTCTAAGGTTAAGCAATATTCTTTTTTAATAAAAAACTAAAATAAGCTGAAAATATATGTGCATGATAGAACATGGCAAGTAAATTTCCGCTATGGACTTCTATATCTGCTTTAGAAAACAGTACCTGTGTCTACAAATCTAGTTTTTCTAGGATTAACCTCTTGATAAGAGTTTCAAAGCCACACTCAAATTTGGCAAGTATTTTTAGACGAGATTTTACTGCTTAACATGAAGGACAGAAATAAAAGGACAATACAAATCTACCGATAACTTTTACATTATTTCCCAAGTTGTAATAAAAGGATATTACCAAAGAACTCCCATAACATTTTAGCCTTTGCTGTCACCCACATGGAAGCATCACCAAGCAGTCTGGGAGACACATCAGAAGTTATCTGAGTTCACTAAGCAAGCTCTACACCAAAAAGCTGATATAAAATAAACCATGAAAAAAAGCTGATAAAAGCAAGCTTCTTCCTCCTCTTGAAAACAGGCAACACAGCAGACATACAAATTAAACCCAAGCAGCAAAGCCAAGAGGCAGGGCCAGCACAAGAAGGACTGTCCTGAGAGAATACTCCATGTGCCAGCCTCGAACAGCTCTCCCTGTCACACATGCACATCAACAAAACTAAGCAGTAACACTTCTAGGTCGACATTTCCTTTCCACACCACTTTTTCTCAGAGCATTCAATCTTGTGTGTGTGTGTGTGAAGAGCGGGATGTTGGCTTATCAGTAATAGCTGCTGCCCGATACGATCTGTACAGGAGACCTATAAAGGTTTTGTGCATTGCCTGGAAAAATATGATAAGTGGAAGAAACTGCAAGTTGCAGATTAGCGACTGCTATTAAAAGTGAAAGTCATCCTGAGGGATAAGTTCTGGACTGAAGTGTTTAGCAAATTTGTTTCCTTCTCAGCTGAAGCAAGATCCAGCAAATCCCTGACATGAGGATAATTGGGATGTAGGCATCAACTTTCATTAGAATGACAATCCAAGAGTCTTTTGTTGAAATGAAAAGCTCTATTTGCATTTGCTGCTTGCAACAGGATTGAAACCAAACCAGATGTTACTTTCATATTCAGAATTTGAAGACTTTGTTCAAGTACCAGCACACTAGGGGGAAAAAAAAAACTGAAACAGACAAAAAAAACACCAGAAAACCACAACCCTTCACCACCTGACTAAATAAATAAATAAATGTTTAAAAGTCCATATTTGGGAATTGTGCTCAGCAACACTTACAACCAAGTTACACAGCACAAAGGCATCTTATTAGCTGGATTATCTGAACACTGTCAACATCCGTATCACCAAGAGCTCCACGGGAGAAACAGGACTGCAAGCGCCACCTGTGTCCTCAATTCCTCTCTTCCACCCGAGCCCTCACAACGCGTGCCCATCTGAGAGGGGCTGCCCAGCTGCCCCTTCGCCCGCCACGACACACGCTGCCCACAGAACGTGCTGCAAAGAAGAGGCCACACACCGTAATTATAACAGGCAACCTGGGGGTTTTACCAGCCTTCCGGCCTTTGCAACAGCAGGGAACATGCTGAAGGAACTTGCTCAAAATTTCTGGGGCAATCTCAAAAAGAAAAATATCATATCCAACCAACAACTTTCTTATGGCTCCCAACACAGATGGGATGGGGAAGACTCTAGAAAAACAGCACTGTGCTTTTGTAGCACATTAACCTGATACACACAGCACCGCAAGTGCTATGGAGATATTATATTGCTGCACCGGTTAGAGAGCCGCCCATAGCCCCAGCTCTGCATCCCCTTGCTGCAACCAAAGGCAAACCCTCCTCAGGCAAACCCTCCTCAGGTCAAATATGCAAGCCCCAAAATGCTCTCTCTGGGAGAGAATACTTGCATATTTAGCCATGCTTACTTACTCCTGGTGACCTAATTAAGCCTGCTGCTCTATTTAATTATGGCATAAGCTTCATAAGAGCCACTCATTGCGCGGTCAGATGGCGTGACATCAGCTGGGAGGTCTCCTGCTCCCCAGTGCCCACGCTGCCCCGAGCCTCAATACGAACCAGCACCTCCTGCCAGCAGCGAGAGCAGCTCCTCCCTGCCGGGCAGCAAAGACATGGGCACTGCCGACACCGCCTTTAGGTACCCGCCGCTGGTCACGTGGCCGGTGCGGCCGTTAGCAGCCGTTAACGGCCCCACCCCAGAGCGCTAACGAGCTCTGAGTGGGCGCGCCTGCTGGGTCTGCTCTCCCTTCTCCTGTTTCTGCTGCCCCTGGCAAGTGCAGCTCCTTGGTCTCTGTCATCTGCGCTCAGTGCAGTTCCAACTTCCACTTCCTTACCTGAGGAGAGCCCCCAGGCCCAGGGCCAGTTGTAGGGCCCGTTCCCTGGGGTTGTGTAAACAAGATACCCCTGATGCCTCTAAAAGTGTTTAAAACCTGTACCAGGGTGTCTGTTGTGAGACAGAGGGTGGGCAAAAGGCTGTCTGACAAAATGCAAACAAGAACAGTTGAGGAGGAGGGAAGGGCGACTGGGTCCAATCTGTTGAAAATCTTCTGGCATCGAAAAGGTTCTCCGTGACGAAGAGAGCCCGAGCCACGCGGCAGCCCTGCCCTGCCTTTCCGCGGCGGGTCGGGGTGTGCGCACGGCGCTGGCGCAGCACGGGTGGGAGTTTCTTCACCGTGGGGCCCAGATACGAGGCCCTCTCTGGGGCAGCAGTCAGGCCCGAGCGCAGCGGACGCGATACGTGTGCGCACCTGTTAGAACGGCCTGTTCAAATGTGCTGTGGTGCCACACGGTCAGAGAGGCAGTAACGCGGTCGTGCGGCTAATACCGCCCCTGTAACAGCAAGGCTTTCCCTGAAGGACGCTCCGGGGGCCCCGGTGAGAGGTCATGGCTCGCTCTAGAAGGGAAGGTGGAAAACACGCCTTAATGCCTTCTCAAGATCTGGTGCAGAGAGAATCCCTTTCCACCCCGTATCTGTGCTTGGCTTTATGCTAAGGGGATTAGCAAAGCACCAACCAAATGCCTCTGAATGTCATGCTCCTTGCTCTTTCCGTCAGCTTACATGTTCTCCACAGCATCCAGATTTTCCCTTGTGTGAAAAACACAGTACATCAAGTGCAGCTCACCCTGGGTACATGGCCAAATGGAGCTGCAGCCAAACCCCAGCTCTGCAGCGTGCACTACAAACAGCACCCCCGAGCCAAAGAGTGTGTCCAGATCAAAAACTTTTCCCTGCTTTCCCACTGGTGCATCAGAAGAAACCTGGAGACCTGAGATTAATTCACTGCAAGGAAACTGTGATTCAGATTTCTTCCATCTTCTGCAAATATGCCAGTGGAGCCACACCTTTGCCACACCTCTAATTGGACCAAACTATGCATTTTCAGTTAAGCAGCTTTAATTGAATGCATCTGCTGTAGGCATTTGAGCAGGGAAGAGGCACCGGCCACCTTCACGTCCTGCTGGCCTCCTTGCACACCACCGTGCACAGGGGGTGGGTAGCGGGGAGCAGCCTCTGCTCGGATTTGCAGCCCTGTGCCAAGCATGCAGAAACGGCCGCAGAGCCAGTCCAAAGCAAATCCCAGGCTCGCATCCCAGCATGTGGGTGCCTCACCGAAACACCACTCATAAACTTCACCAAACATTAAGAGTGTTCCTAACCAGTTTGTGTTCAAACTACAATGTGCTGAACTACTACACCTTTTACTAATAAGGAATGACCCTCAGACTGAATTTTTGAGCAAATTGGTGTGGTTTTTGAGTTTGTTTAGTAGATGTTTTATTGGAGCAAATGTTAGCCCCGAGATTATTTGCTTGGAATTTTCTAATACTCATAAAAGATGAGGGATATCCTATGCCATTTCATGTAATTTTTGTTCCTTACTCTTCAGCATCATGACATGCAGCACAAGCAGATCTCTTAACACGGGACTTTGGACCTCTAGGCCCTTTTTAATAGAAGCAATTTACCTAGCCCTTAAGGAAACAAACTCTTGCTTCTTCTTGCTTTGTTTTGTTTCCTGTAAACATTTGAGAATTTCAGGAGCATGGTCCTTTTGGGTAAGGTGTTGACTTTAGACAAGCACGTTTTTGGAGAGGAAGAAGAGTGAGAACAGCCATTAGACATCAAAGGATTTAAGTCCTGCATTAGGAAGCCCATTAAGCGCTTTTTATCATTAAAAGCTCCATGAATATTGCCGGCTATTCTCTGGTAATCCGTGCTTGTTTCTTTCAGAAAGCCTTCCCTTCAGCTGCTTACAATGGCTTAGTGACACTTGAAAAAAAGACACAATTAGAGTTTTACTGTTCCTCAACTGTTGCCTTCATATCTGTTTCTATTCTTCATGGGAGTCTCTGAACATCTGTTTCTTTTCTTCTCTCCTGCCTCCTCATTGTTATTATCCCTTCGATCTTCCTTCTGTTTCGTATTTTTCTTCCTAATTAGACACCTTCCACCTCTTGAATTATGGAACTGCTTACCAGCATCTCCTAATTCACTCCGGATGTGTCACATCCATGGCAACTCCACGCACGTTATGTAACACTGCCGACAAGTTAAAGGAGCTCTGAAATGACACGTGAATCTTCCCAGACGCAAATTCTGCCCAGACTGGGAGCGCCAAGGGCCACAGCACCGGCAGTGGCCTCGGGCATCCACAGAGGAGCGGGCACCAGGGACTGTCCTGCACGCCAGGAAAGGCGGTTACAGCGGCCAGTGCTGCACTCACTCCAGTCTTGTCAAGATGCAACTGGAGGTCGTGCCTCCTACTCTGGGATCAGGGGCTGGCACAGCAGGGTTCAGTCACAGTTGCTTCCTAGCCAATAGAGAAATTAATACAATTTTTATTAATCTTTGCCCTTCAAATTATCATATAACTGGGCTCTGAGGTTTTATTCAGCCTACATGCAGAACCCTGAATGTTGCCCTGGGACTCCTTTGTGTCAGAGCTGTACATTAATCTGGAATTCTCTATGGTCAGATGTTTTAATACTTCTTGGCTGAGCAAAAAGCCATTATCTGTTGGCCATCATGTGCAGATCTTGTTTGTTATCTTCTGCTGCTGTTGCGTATCTCAGCCTTTCAATGGGGTGGCCTGTGGGGTTGAGCCTTTCTGAATGGCGTGGCCACACACTGGGTTTTCTTCCCCAAGAAATGAGGGCAGCTTTGCAACCATTAATTGTGGCTGACACACAGAGTTGCCTCCTGCATGCTGCATTTAGGCATAAAACAGGTTAAGGAAGATTTGGATTTTTCACCCCCTTCCTTCCTGTCAGGAGAAAGTAAATGGGGCCTGTACAAGTATTTCTTATTTCTTTACACTAAGATCAAATGTAGGATGAAAATATATGTCCAGAACAGCATTATGCTTAATGCTCAGGTCACCCTAATTTCCACTGGTTTCTCCATTTCTGCCAGCTGCTGTTGCAACCTCATGGAATTGGAAAGCACTTTAACAGTGCATGTCAAGGAAACCTGCACACATACAAACATGGAAATATATGGAGTCTTTAAAGGGTATTATAACCCCTAATGAGTTAAAAAAACCCTCCAAAGTACTTCTAAAAATCCTTATTATTATCATAGACTCACTTAATAGAGGAGAACACCAAATAAAAAGGAATAATGTGACCCCACCACACATTGTACTGGGACAACTTTAGAAGGAAAAGCAGGATTCAGGTTTCCAGCCCCACTGATCTAACAAAGAGATCAGGAAGCTTCTAGACTAGGTAGGTACGAGTCACTGCACAGATACTAGCCATGTGAATTAAGTCCTCTTTAGTTTACATCAACAGCCAACTTTGTGAATTGCTACCCTAAGGGATCTAGGTCTGAAAGTATCTACTTGAATTAGTTCAGGTCAGTGCTGCCTTGGAAGCAACATGGAAAACTCAGAAAGAAACATTTTCTGCATTTCTATTTCATATTCTCAGCCTCAGTGCGGTTGTGCGCGCCGCTCGTGGACTCGTGAGCTGCATAGCCAGCATTTCTCTTCCATTCTGTCTCCATCAGGTCACAGTTTCTCCATGACTACTGCCTCAGAAAGGACAAGAAAAGAAAAATATGGGGTTGGATGCAGCCCAGTTTCAGTTCTATGCACAATAGCTCTTCTAGAGGACCTATGATGAGTCCATGTAAAATCCCAGGAGTTTATTTTTTTCCTCTCAAAGCAAAAGCTATTTTCTGCATCACTTCCTCATCGTCCTCCCGACTTTGCAGTTTTTGCTGTTTCCCTGTCAGTCAGGTCGGGGTGAGGAGCCTCCGCAGTGTGGGTACTAAATGAGCCTTGCCAGAATGCAGCCCAGCAGCGGAGGAGGCAGGAGTGGGTCTTTAAAGGCAATCCTGGGACACTTCTGGGGATGAAATGGTATTTCAAGGCTTCTTTTCCTGATGCTGCCTAGAAGACCATGATCCTGCAATAAAACTGCTGTCCGCTGGAAAATAAATCAAGACCTCAAAGGCTCATTCCCACAGGAAAATGAACAGTTATAACAACTGAACTCTCTTCCCATGTTTGAGTTCAAAGCAGGCACAGAGAGAGATGAAATGCATCCTTCTGCCAGTAATTATCTTTCCACCTCATTCCTCAATACTTTTTTACTCATAATGAAGCCTATAACTCCCTTTCATAGCTAATGAAAAACCTGTTTGTCTTAGACGGGGGGGGGGTGGAAATTAAAAAGGTAGGTGAGAAACAACTGAAAATTTCATTGTATTTGTAATGAAAATAATTTTATTATTAATTATACATTGCACTGCTTTATCACAATTTCATTCTGTAGACTTGTATCTACACTTTTATCTGATTAATGTTAGAATGTTCATATTAAAAATGCCAAAAAAATCTTTAATAGAAAAGTCTCTAGAATAGAAGAATAGAAGAATAGAAGAGTTCTAATAAAAAAAGACACATGGTTCACAGAACTGCCAAAATGCACTATGTCACAAATGGAAATAAGAGTACGCTCAAGAGAAAAGCAAGGCAAATAATTCTTTTACACAGCAAGAACACTTTTTAAATAAAGCGTGAACCTAAGCATCTCCAACCTCCTTCTTCAACACCTGCTGCCAAAAAGACCAGCAGCAGAGAGCTGCTTCCTGGCGCCACAGGGAAACCCAGACCGTTATCCCGCAGATACCGCAGTCTTCACCTTAATCTGAGTAAATGAAGGGGTATTTTCTGGCAAGCAGAAAGTCATCCAAGTGAATGGCATAAGCAGGAGGAGAAAGTACTGACATAGGAAGCGGCAAAATGCACAGCAGATCCATAGCCAGAACGTTTTCCAAAGTGGCTAGACCTTGAAAAGAGGAAGAGAATTTCCCTACATAATAATTGCTAGACTTTTTGTGAAGGATTTCATTCTCTCGTGGAGGGGGTTTCTTTACTAGTACATAAATGTGTGCCCATTGAAATGTCTGTCCCCCAAGACTTATGAATAGCTTTGCAAAGAAAATGGCTTGACTTTGAAATTTTTTTTTTCTGAAGCCATTTGATGTCAGGCTTCGATAACTATTACGTACGATACTCAAGATGAGGAGGTCAACTTCTGATGGGTTTCTCTCTGTAGCAGACAGTGGAATTTTTGAAAAGAACTTGTGCTTTATTGGAATGATAGTTAGGAAATTTAATTGAATTTAATTATTTGCTGATAGAAGCAAAAAAAAAAAAAAGATGTCTCAGGCTTTAAAGTAGAACAAAAACAGAACTGTAAAGCTCCTTCTTCCTTTGTTGTTAAAATAATGGCAGTCATAATAATCCATTTTAGTTTATGTTTCTTAATTTACTGAAAGGAAATGGTACCTTTGAGTTTCATCGCATGGGAACTTGCATGGAAGAAATGTGACTTTGGCAAAATATCATCTTCTGTGTTTGCTGCATGATGCGATTCAGTTCAAACGCATGTTGCTCTCTCTGCTCGCAGTGAACATGGGCAGCAGTGTGTTTATGCAAGTTTGACCTTCGTGTTCTTTCCCGTCTCATTTCTGTTTGCGTGAGCACTTTGAGGTAATACAAACTGAGTGCGTGTTTTAAGGTCTCTCTGCTTTGAAAAGCCTTGAAAACAAGATACCTCCTTCTCTGACACAAAGCTGTTAAAAATAGAGCAGACAGACGCCCTCCCAGCATGACAATGAAATAACTGTAAAAATCCTTCATTTGCTGGAGCAAGTAGACAAATAATGTACAGCAGACTGGTGCAAAGTGTCCATGAAACAAAATAAAACGCACCCTAGGCCATCTGGGCAAGTGACTGGTTGTGTATGGACCCCACGTCTGAATATTTTAAGGCCAATAATAATTAAACAGCACAGACCCTTATAAGATCATAGAATCATAGAATGGCTAGGGTTGGAAGGGACCTGTAGAGGTCATCTAGTCCAACCCCCCTGCACACGCAGGGTCCCCTAGAGCATGTGGCACAGGGTGATGTCCAGGCGGGTTTGGAAGATCTCCAGAGAAGGAGACTCCACCACCTCTCTGGGCAGCCTGTTCCAGTGCTCTGTCACCCTCACCGTTAAGAAATTCTTCCTCAAGTTCCTGTGGAACTTTTGGTGCCTCAGTTTGTGGCCGTTTCCCCTAGTTCTATCACTGGCCACCACTGAGAAGAGGCCAGCCCCCTCCTCCTCACTCCCTGTCTTGAGATATTTATATACATTGATCAGATCCCCTCTCAGTCTTCTCTTCTCCAGGCTGAAGAGGCCCAGCTCTCTCAGCCTTTCCTCGTAGGGCAGATGTTCCAGACCCCTAATCATCTTTGTGGCCCTGCGCTGGACTCTCTCTAGCAGCTCCACGTCCCTCCTGCACTGGGGAGCCCAGAACTGCACACAGTACTCGAGGTGCGGCCTCACCAGGGCTGAGCAGAGGGGCAGAATCACCTCCCCCGAGCTGCTGGAGACGCTCTGCTTAATGCACCCCAAGATCCCATTGGCCTTCTTGGCCACGAGGGCACACTGCTGCCTCATGGTCAACTTGTCGTCCACCATGACGCCCAGGTCCCTCTCTGCGGGGCTGCTCTCCAGGAGGTCGGTCCCCAGCCTGTAGGCATGTCTAGGGTTATTCCTCCCCAGGTGCAGGACCCTACACTTGCCCTTGTAAATCAATAGGAAAAACTGTTTGATAAGTCCAATTTCTATTTTTTTTAAAAGAACAAAACCTCTGCCCTTACCTCTGTTAATACCCAGCTTGCACACATTCAGCCGTGCAAAAGCAGAAGGCCTGACAGCTCCCTAGACCTTTTAAAGGTTTTATAATGATTTTTTTTTTATCTACATCTGAATATCATTTTTTTTCCCCAATAAACAGATACTCCCATTAATTAAATGGAAAATTAGGATTGTTAATTACTTTGCACCAACTACCATTACTGTAATATTGGCTTCACACTTCACTTTTCAAAGCTTGCTAATTGGTATTTTGCAACTCGATGGAAGGAGCTAAACAAATGAGGACTTTTTCTCACTTTTAACCCAAAAGTCAGCTGATAATCGTATTTAAAGGAAAAGTCCAGTTGTGGCTTTTTAAAAGTCAGCATGAAATAATGAGCAAGGTTTAACTTCCAATTAAATATAATTGTCAAGCTTCCTCACAGAAAAATATACCTAAAATAGCAAAATTCATGCACATTAGGAATAGAGAGATTGGATTTTGGGATTAAATCAGCTGGTCTTCAAATCATCTATCATATCTTGGAAGGTTATTTCTGAAGTAGATGCAAGGATCTTAATCCTAAAAATCTAGAAAGTTACCTATGCCAAGGATAGCTTGTTTCTAACTGAAATTTACTGGTTTACTTAATTTCTGCTTAAATCAGCAGGTTTCTGGTGTTCTCTCTGTTGTGGGAGAACATTATCAGTGCTTTTTGGCTTTGACAGATTTTAGACTGAAATTTCCAATAAGCTTAAATGAAAATGGGAAAAAGTCTCCTGCTGTTTACTAGAGAGACTTTGGTTGGTTGTGGGGGGAAGCTTAATCTTAATAGAAACAACATTAAACTGATTAATTGGGAAATTCTGATACCTACGTGGTCTGGAAAATGGACTCTGAAACTTAGGCAGAAGATGTTGCAGCACTAGAGAGTTGTCTTCACAGAAAAACAAGACTAACCCCCTCTCAGTTACTGTCTTCTTTTTTTTTTCCTCCCTAAATGTGCTTTCACGAGATAGTATTTCCTTGCCTGCCCATATTTTGTGCATATGAGCTGTGGATTGTGGTCGGAGTGATGTAATGACACCTGTACAACTAATGATGCATTTCTGCAGAGGTTGATGGCATTTAAGGTGAAGCAAAGAGCTGCAGAACAGAGGGGACAGTCTTAGCATTTCAAATCATGGCATCTACTCTAAAAAAAAAAAAAAAAAAAGGATTTTAAGCTTGGCAGAGAGGCATGTGTGTTGTTAGGTAACTGGTGAAAAGCAATGCTTTCCAGAGGTGCCTGTTAAAGTACATTTCGTTCTTTGAAGTCAGTGGTACCTGGGCTTGATTTGCCCAAGGGCTACTCAAAAAAGAAAAAGAGCTCATCAGAATTCCTCACTGATCATATACATTAATATAAATGGCTACCTAATGCCTCAGAAATCGGATAACAAAAATACTGTGCACTTTTTAGTGCCTTGCCATTATCGTGACCTTCAATTCTTTGTATGTATAATGGAAAGATACCACGACTTTACCTCACAGAGGTGTTGTAAAGATAAAATCGTCAGTGTATATTAAGTGTTCAGATTCTGTAGTTAAAAAGAAAAAAGCAAAGAAAAGCCTCTGAGAGGCCCTAGTAAATCTGCCACAGAGAATCTGAGTGGTGCAGTAAATAAGACACACAGTGAGTAATAAAAACAAATATTAAACCACCAGCTGCCTAGTGAATGGAGGAAATGAGAGAAAGGAGCTCATAGGCAAAGAGCATAGACTGAGGCAGGAATGTGGCTGAAAAACAGAACAAACGGACTTAAATGGTGAATTGTGTACATGGTATGTATCTGTGAGTATATACTGACACTCCCTAGCCTGTCTGTGTGTTACCCTACATAGTCATATATGTGATACAAGGATATTTACAAGTTAATTTTTTCTTGCTACATCTGAGCAATGTCAGTAGTTCTCTATCTTGAGTTCCAATACTTGCTTTGCTCAAGAAACATTTTGTGCGAGTAGCTTTTAACACATAATTCAGAGAAAATGTAATAACAAAGTTAGAATCAACATATGCTGTAATTATGTTGTACTTCAAGAATAATAGATCCCTCGGAAATGCTTCAGCATGTATATTTTATTTCATGAACTCATGAATTCAGTGTTCTGGCAGCTCTCCACTTACTAGGTCTTCTTTGTTAATGGTGGAGTGTAAATGGGAAAAAGACAAAGCTTAAAAAAACAGAAGTGAATTATTCATGGTAATGATTTTGCACCTAAACACTATGTGAAAACCACTAACTATGCAGTTAAAATAAAATGCAGTTAACCTCTCTAGATAATTTTCAGAGAATAATTCATGAAAACTCAAAATCTCTCATGTTCATTTCAGAGAAGCTATTATGTGTATGTTACATAAAGCGATATAATTGAATATTACCTGCGTCCTTTAATGTCAAGGTCACAGTTGACTCACAAAGCATTGGCAGGCAGTGGGTCTACATTTATATTCCCTTGGGATAGGTGGATAGCCACTTAGCATCTTCAGAAGAAAACGTAGAGTACTGTCAGGTAATCTGAATCCCTCCTAAATGATTTTGGGCAAGTTAAAAATCTGGAAAACAATCCAGCCAGCATACCTGGCACTAGGTAACTAAAGTTAAATTTCAAACCCAGTCCCAGGCCCTACCTCACAAGTGTGTGACACTCCTCAAAGTGCATAAAGCCAAGCAGGTAAATTTTGACAGAGAAGTGTCAAGTCCAGGTAAATGGTCTGGATAACATCTATGAAAGTTAGTTTTCATTCATCCCAGGTGAGAGCTTAAAGGCAGAAGAACTCCAAGGGAGATGGCCTGTATACATCAGAAAGCGTCCAGTGACTTTTGTCATGCACGGACAGATATTTTAAAATCTCACTTAATTCAGTATTTTTAGGAAAAGTCATCCCTAGTGGTTTTTCTAGTGGTGTTGGCCAAAACACCTGACCTGGGAATACAATCCTGCTCCCTGTTCCCAGCTCTCGTGGTAGGGCAGGGACCATAGATTAAGGCTGAAGCTACCAAGAGGGTCCTGTTGGGTTTTAACTTCCTTTTGGTGTCTGTGCAGCACCGCAGGGTCTCTTGGACTGAGTCGGTGATGAGGTTTGGGACCAGAATAAAACCACAGTAACGGCATAAGATGCTCAATCTGAGGGATCCCATGTTATCCTCTTTTTCCTTGCTAGGTTCTGGAAGAGAGCTTGCATAATTCTTTTGGATGGAAGCTGAAAGTAGTTCATTTACAGTGTTTTGCTGAAAGTCAAAAGACACCATGTTTACAATCACAAATTTAAACTACTTGCTTTTTTTTTTTTCCTTTCTTTTTTTCTTTTGTTGCCTCAGAGCTACCAGGAAAGAATTCAGTCCATTCTCTCTTCTACAGTCAAGTGACACAAATTTGGTTTTAAGTCAGAGCATGGTTACAGCATGCACAGGGCAACTAATAAGCATAAGAGGCCATTCAGCTCAGTAGCAATACTTCTGCAACCCCTGAAAAAGGGCAGCAGTCACTTGGAAATGCAGGGCAGCCGCAGCTATCCAAATTCTGCACCCTACTCTTCCTCCCATTTCCAGCCTACAGACTCACTCTAACCTATAGGCACAAACTCAAAGCAGAGCCAGCTCCAAACTTCCCAGTTCTACAGATAAAATTAATTTTGTAGTGGTGATTAAATGTGAGAGAAGGAAAGGTAGAGCACAAAGAGAGGAAATTTTCCATTTCACTTAGGGCTTTGGTTAAAGGATAGAGAAGAGTGGCACAGACAGCTGACTAGAGTTCTTCCTTAATATTTGACTCCCTCTTTTTACAGATCATCATCGCTTCTCTCCCTGCCTGCCCTAAACAACTACGCCCCTATATTGGCAACTGTGTTGGCATTTCTTACCTCCTTCTCAAATGCCTCTTTCCTCCAGAAAGGGAAGGAGAGTTGAAGTCAGTCTTCTGGGTCTCTTTCCACCCAGAAAATCAGAGGACTTCTCCTGCTGTTGCTATTGAGGGGGCCACCACATGTGAGAGCTGACATCCTCATCAGCATCCATCATAGGTGAGAGGCTAGGGTAGCTCTTCAGGCTAAAAAGCTGCTTCTCTGTAGTTTGCCCCCTGCCACTCTTCTTGGCCTACACTATATACTTCATGCAGAAGTCTCCGTGCTCCTTAGACCCTTCTGGATGCTTGCTGGCCATGTACAGGGGTCCTTGTACTCATGTGAGGTTTGGATCCATGCTCAAGAACAAGCCTGCAGAAATTTCCGCTGTTAGACTGTAGACTCAGGACTGCTTTTCACTTAGTTCTTACTCAAAGCAACTTCCAATAGCCTTGGGGCGTCTTGGTGACAAATATCTGAAAGAAAATCGAGTACGTTGTTGATACTTAGCTCACAGCCAGGACTTGGAACGAACAGCGGAAGAGTGATGGGTAACTACCTCAATAGAAAAATAAAGTAACGCTGCTTGAACAACAGCAAACTCTAGGTTTCAATGTTACTTTGTAGAGTAACTGTTGCATGACAGAGATGTATCTACACCTGTGCCAAAATACAGACTGCAGGGCTTCTTAGCTTGAGGAGACATAAACAACTTGGACTTTGATTAGCTAGAGAAAAAGGGGGGGAGTGGAGGGGGGAAAAATGAAATTTGGAGAATTATCTGCATCTATATATGTGAGAGCACAATAGGAGAGAGGTTCAGGAAATCATCTTGACTCCATTTTTCTTTCAGAATTAAGCTTGCTTTTTTTTAAAAAAATTTATTTATTTATTTATTTATTTATTTATTTATTTATTTATTTATTCTCCACAGGCCTACCTGTATCATGTGCAAGGCAGCCAGATAATACAGTCAGGGGTGCCTGAGGTGCCACTCCTCCAGTTGCAATGCTGGGGAGACATCCCGGGGCCTGGGAGAGTTGTGCAGCGGTTGGAGAGCTGCTTGAGGATGGGCAATGGAGCTGTCAGAGTAGATACATGCTGAAACAGCAGATCCGATCTCCCAGTAGTAGGTCAGAAGCCTGTAAACCTTTGGAATTCCTGAGGGAAAGAAAAAACAAATGCAGAAAAACTCTAATGCTTTCCACTCAGACTCTTCCAAAGAAATCCCAACACACATTCAGCTTGACTGATTTCCTTTTGCAAATAATTTGCCACTGCAGAGCTCCAGTGCCAGCCTGGATTGGACAAGGATGGGGATGTGAGGCCTCAGTTGCTCATGACATCCCAAGGAAGCTAAGAAGGGCAGAAGCACATGGCAGACTTGGCAAAATTGAGGTCTCCATTCTCAGCATACATCTATTGACTCCTGTTGGAGCTGGGGGCAATAGAAGAGAACTTCTTTCAAAGCAGCTCGAGTCAGGCACACAAACTAATGGGCGCTTACTCGGGAGTCACATTCCTTGATATAAGTTATTTCAACCACAGGAAAAAAAAGACACAAATTCATTGCCAAATAATTTAAGTTTGTTTGTTTTCTGATGGGCATGATAACCTTTGTGCTAGGCGCACATGAGAACATGACATTTTGGATTAAGTGGAGCTTCATTGTGTTTAGCTCAAATGCCTCCTGGCAGGCAGTGAAATGGCTGGCTGTATATTTACATGCAAAATGTCATTTATATAAATCAAATCTTGCACACAAATACCCAGAGATATTGTTTTCCTGTATGCAAAAGTTCATCACGATATTTTGTGTGTTCTTGAGTATGTGGCATGAATTAATCATTTGAAGCAACATTCTGGAGTCACAGAGAGTCCTACCTCACAGTCACTCAGTGTCCTACCTTGGGTAACAGGCAGAGAAGTGGAGAAATTAGCGGCTCACATCAAGGATTTTAAATAGTTATGCTGGAATAACTGCTGCCTGAGACACTCTTACAAAGTGGAAGGCTGTGCAGTTAGACAACCTAAGCTGGAAAATAACTTAATGCTTTAAAAAAAATAGTCATCCCTCTTGAGAACTAAAAATCAGTAGAGAGCAGAAATGGGGTATTTTAAGGGAGTGAAAATGAGATGAGAAATATTGAACAGTATTTTAAGTACAACAGTACTTAAGTTCCTAAGCTGAGCTAGGTAGACACACCCCGCTGCCATGACCTATTCCACATAAACAATTTAAAAGAGGCAAGCCTAGGTTTTCATACAGAGGAACAAGAAGGATGACAGAAATGAACCAGGGAAGGACTGAAAGGAATATTTTTTGATAGGTGCTTGGGAGCTTAAAGATGAAGTTGGCTGTCAAGGGCTATTTCAAAGGCCTAGATTTGAATAGTGTGAGGCAGAGAGGTAGCTCTGGAAATCCAATTTGATGAGTATTTACCCTGGACAGGGTTGTTTACTGCCATTTGAGGAGGAATTCAGTCACACACGATGCATAGGATGGTGTCTGGCCCTGAATTCCAAAGCACCTGAGATTTAGCTTTGTGCTTTGTCCACAAGTTCATCATTTCTCCACCTGACACTTCAGGTTTTGTTTCTTTCCTGAGTGTTATTTGTTGAAAATGGGCTCCATCAAACTACCTTGCATTGCTGAGCAGAACAGCACACAGAACAGATCTTTCTGTACCGTTTACATCTGTGATTCAATCAATCAATTGCGCTTCTCAGCAACAAGCCATTGACAAAATCTGTAGTTATCCTTTTTATAAAATTAAGTCCACAGTTATAATACTTCCATAACCTGGATGGAGAATCAGAGTCTTGGAAAAGGGAGAAAAATAATCCTTTGGGATTCATCCCAAACTGAATTGATTACTTCGGGGGAAAATCCATTAGCAGGAAGAAACTACCTTTCCCCTTCCCCAGAGATTCCTATTTACTGCCATTCAATAGGGTGGAATAAAAGATTTTTGTTCCACTCTCTGGTGACTGCAGTAAATGTAGCTCGCTGTGCGGCACTCAGGCCTTCTCTGGCTCTGAAATGCCAAGGGCACTGATACGATTTTAACTCAAGTTAGAGGCATTATGCACAGAAAAATTGCCTCTTGTGAAATATTCAGCAGTTCAGAATGGGATCCAAAAGCAACAGGACATGTCCAAGCCTCTCTGTCTCCTTCCTGGAGGGAAAAAATGGAGGATCAGAATGTATTTGAACAGGTGTAGAAAAGTTACTGCAATCTTAATTTCCATTTTCTGAGAAAAGCTCAGGCACTTTATATGAATGTGTTTCAATCAGATTTCCACAGAGGAGCCCATTGTTATTTCATCCCTCTGACATGCTGAGAGATTGTCTTGTCATGGTCGTTTCAGTCACGGACATCCACTCTTCTCTCTGCTCCATTTGTTTTTACAAACTGTCTAGTTTCTGCAAGAAAACTAGTCTTGCTTTCATTTCTTCTGCTGAATTGCCTCTTGCTGCCTTAAGTGATATTCGTTGGAGAAGCTGGGCACGCAGGGATAAGGGATACTTACGGAGCCTCTGTCTGTAGTACAAACATTGCTCTTTTCAAGGGGCATCTTCCTCCTGTAAGAGATTCAAATCAGAGAATAGTTGATTTCTATGACATTTTTGTTTTCATTTTTGTGTGCTTGTGTTACATAGGCAGTGTGATCAGTATCAACAGATTTTGTTTAGTCTGGGGGTGTCACTGTATTATGTTTTATGAGGGGATGTAATAGCTTTTATTAGTCCATCTGATACGGTTACAGAAAGAAGGTGCACTTGGGCTCACCAGCATTTTTTCAGCTCTGAGAAATAATTTGCATGCTTGCTCTAAGTGCCTTAGCTATGCAGCTGTCTCTTATCACACAGTGTTCCCAGCTTTAAAATGTATGAACAAATGTATCCGGAGTGATGAATAATAAATAATCTTTATCTGAACACGTTCTTCATTCTCTAAAGTCTACTTCACAAAAAGTAATAAACTTCCTGTAAAGGGTTAGGATCAACAGGCTGCTACCTCCATGAGGAGAAGTGACAAATGCTCAGCAGGATCCACACAGCAAAAATGCAGAGGACAAATGCCCCCACGCAGACTCTTTGCACATTGAAGCACGCATAAGAGATGGAAAGAGATCTTTGACTTTCCACTCGTATCCACAATCACCTGTCTGCTGATGACAAGGGAACCAAGCATGGGAACCAAGAAACAGAAGACACACTATCCTGACTCCTGAAATGAAGTCTTAATTTTTTTTTTTTTTTTTAAGAACAGAGATTAACTATGTATTTCAATGTCAGATGAACTTGAAAAACAGAGAGATCGTTTGAGACACCTACCCTTTGGGAAGCCGCCTGTCGCCATCAAGTCTCAGTTTCTATCTCTAGTGGCTGCAGCAGCAGCGTGGAGTCTTCTCATGTGATCCTAGGCCTTTGGTAAGAGCCAGTTCAGACGCTTGCTCTAAACTAGCTCTACATAACCCCATAGCAAAGGAAAACCAGGTCTTAGCTCTTCAGCGGCCCTCCCCACAAGGAATGAAAGGATGCAGCACAATCTCCAGGCAGGCTGGGCAGGAGGGACTGAGCATTCCCTGCGAACACTCACAGGCTGCCAGCCGTGCAGGCCGGAGTGACCCGCGGGAGCAGCGCGGGGGGCAAAGCCTGGGTGCTAGGGCAGCCCCGTCGCTGCCCTCTGCGGGACTGGCCGACTCATCCAGATTCACTGTGGAACCTGGTGTACACCCAAATCAGTAATGCGGAAAGCAACGTTGATTATCTGGTGCTACCAAAGTGCTCCTCTTTTCCCATCCTTATCTTTAAGAAAGTGCCTTTTTTAAAATCAAGGTTAAATCATGAACAAAAAAATGCTAATAGAAAAGATCACATGCATTACCCCTCAATGTATTTACCTATGTAAATACCATGTAATTTTCACTGTTTAATCACTGTTTCATGTCCCATTTCCTGCTGCAGTCTATATTTAAATTGCACATTTCCGTCTATCCACTTTTTCATAATGTGTCTTGATATGAATATTCATACCCTCATTGAGTGTTTGATTATTCCTGTGCTAACCTTGAAAGTGCCATTCCTGCTACTCAACAAACAGAAAGGCGCAATGCTTTTGTAACAGTGAGGAAAATAAAATACCATAAATAACGCTTAGACTGATTTAACAGCACCATTCTGGATTAGACCATAATCTCCCTGAAAAAAACTATCGCTGAGGAGCAACCCAAGGAACCCAATTTTATATATCCATATATTTATATAGATATTTATATATATATTTTTATATATTTTATGTATATATATAAGTTAAGCAAATCTACTTCTCACAATAGTTGAGGATGATGAAAAGGTTGCGGTTGATTTGGATCTTTGCATAATTTAGGTTTAGTGGCTGAGAGTCATGTAGCTGAGCTGCCTCTGCACACAGAAGTAGCTGTCTCCATCTCTGCTCCATGGGCTGGAGAGTTTCACTGTTATTCATGTCTGGATACAAACGGACATGGAAATATCCCAGGCTGATAAGTACCCCATTTGTTAGAGTGCTGGCTAGGGACCAGCTGAAATGTGTTCCTCTCTTCTGCACGTGGCTGTTTGGCGGGAGGATGGACTCTGGGATCAGCTCAATGGCAGCAGGCTCTCCACAGCTCCGGACAGGAATTTTAGCATACGACAGTGATATTAAGAGGCAGCATTTGGAAGTGGCTGAGTGCCCCAGAAGTTTGAGGCGACTGCACCCTATGCTGGGAGGTGACCAAAGCATGCTCACTCTCAAAGACATTCTTGAAAATTATATCCTACTCACTTCAATTTACGGACAGATGAGAGCAGTATTCGCTGAGGACTGCTCCTTTCCCACACAATACATTGAAAAGAGTTCCACTGGGATACAAAAATATGAAAATGCAATTGCCAGAGTTATTAAAATTAGGTCGTTGCTATGTAACATGCTGCCTTTTTTTTTTTTTAAATCTATGCAAACTGCATCTAACTCTTGGACAGAGTTCAAAGCTGAAATATGGACAAACTTTAAGTAACTCTATAAGGACTAGCATGAAACTCTAAGCTCCCAGAACTGTTTTGAACCTTAACTAATTTTTATCTTTAATGATTCTGTTCTGCCTCCAAATAAACTGAATAAAGACCAGCATCTAAAGCTTATTTAGGAAGTTGCCATAGTAACAATTAACTACCTCTGAGTCTTTCAGTTTTATTTTATTTTTTTTCCCACAGAAGTGCCCTAAATTACTTGAATCCTGAATAGCTACAGTAATGTATCCATGTCTTTGAACTAAATGACATGGTTTTGCTAGAACCCTCATTATACGAGTATTGATTGAATTCCTAATTAGGGCCAGGCATCATCTTGCTGACAGCATCACTGAGAGAAGCTATGTAAGAGAGAAAGATGATTAACAGAAAAAAGTGTAAAAAATAGGAAAGCTTCCTCCACTAGGCAAGCCGCTAGGCTGATCAATGCACTAGGCGCCAAGCTGAAGTAACAGTAAGCAGTGGAAGGGGTAGAATTAGGTTAAATGATTAAGTTTGTATCTGCAACAGACCTCCTCCAGATGCAGCCCTGTTTCTGCTATTACCCTTTTATGTGCTATTAAATGTACCAGAGGAACCCAAGGAGACTGATTCTGACCTGCAAATTACATAAATATTCACGCTAATGCAAAGGACGTATTAACTCTGATTATCCTAATTTAGTTGCATTGTCTACTTTGTCCTGACATGAACAACTCCGGTATTAAAAATGTCATTTTATGAAATGTTATGTCCTGTAATTCTCTCTGCCCCTTTCTCTGTCATTTGACTTAGCATTTGATGAAACAGGACCTCTGCAGCAATAGCGCTCCTCGTGAAATTAAAAATAACTGGCACATTCTCAAGGGCTAAATCGTGCCCAGGTCACCATTTCTGGTATCCTTCCTGCAGGCTGGCTCTCATCCTCCAGATGCATCCATCTGAGCTGTGGCAAGTGCCTGCTGGTGACACCTAATCTAATGCATGGGGAGTGTGCTTGTACTGGAAATGTTTGAAAGAATCACACCAAGGTAGCAGCTCCTTTTGAGATTTCACGTTTTGCTGAGGCAGACCAGGATAAGGTTCCATACGTATTTTCCCTGCCCTGCACATCACCTCCTGCATGCGGGTGCTAATTGCTTTATATTCACACATTTGCAGATTTCTACTTATCAATTATTTGTGTAGATTCTTCTAAGTGTCGGTCATAGCTGTAGGTGCCTGAGAGTTTCCTACTGGCTGCCACAGAGAAATAAGGTGCTAAACCACCTCTCTTGGGCAGGAAGGCTGAATTCTGGGGATTAGCTCTGTGGTTCATACAGAACAGGAAGGGCAGCCAATCTCACCAGCTTGGCTCCTTGTTCTCCTAGGCAAAGAGGAGAAAACCAGGCATCCCAATGATTGTAATAGCCCCCAAATTTAATTTTCCTCTGGAGGAGTCTGCAGGTAGCTGCGCTGTCTCCCTCTCACCCTTCCTTCTCAAGGAGCAGAGCTGAGGAGCTGCCTCGACTGCCAACTTGCAGTGCGCACCAGCAGAAACGCCTGTGCGGGGCCAGCACCCTCCCCAGGAGAGGCCAGCAGCTGCCAGGAGGGGCTCAGGAAACCCGGCCAGCAAGGTGCTTTCCTTCATTAGGGTCTCACTCCTGTGTCTCGGCAATCGCCAGCTTGCTTTCACCCTCGAAGGTCTTTGTCAATCCCAGTCAGCAGCTGGACTGCTCTGTTCAGCTGTCAGCAATGGCCAGGAGTGGCCACAAAAGAGGAACGATCCATACTGCTTAGAAGAGACTTCAGTCTCGTCACCCATCTTTCAAGCTGACCACACTGCCGCTTTTTATGTGGCTCTTACGTATGTATTGTACTGGAAAAAAACAGCGAGCTGCTGTTATTTTCACTACAAAGACATTGTATTTCCAAGCTTCCAAGTGAACGAGCACAAAAACTATCAGTGGCACTGTTCAAAAGGCAAGCAGCCTTAATTACATCAGATACCTACGAGCAGTAACAGATAAAAATTGAACTTTAGGGGAACTGGAACAAAATAATTCCAATTTCACTTGATGGTATGCCTTTCTAAAGTCAGTCCTAAGGCAACAGAGGAAAAACAGATGACTTCACCAAAGACCTATTGCTTTGATAAAAACAATATTCATCTGAATTACCCTTAAACCTGTCCTGGGGTTTAATAATCGCTTTAACTGCAGATAGTTTAACAGCTCAATACTGTTTTCATATTATTTTCTCCATCTTTAAAAGAATCACTGCAAGTCTACTGAATGCGCTTTTTTGATAATAGAACAATATCCTAAAGCAAAGATCTTAGTTCCATCCCCACATCTGACAAGAAGAGACATGATCTTTCAATGCAAATAAAGCCTGGAACAAAAGGATAAGGCATGGTCATTTCTGAACCACAGAAGATGATTCAGCAGCCGTAGATTTCTTGTCTGCACCGTAGTTCTGAAAATTTTCATAATTCACATGACTAAGAGATGTTTGGCTGTTCAACTTTGTAATTCACACGGAAAGAGCACCTGACTATTTACATTGTTTTATTGACCTTGGAGAGCTTCTCGTACATACTTTTCTCTTGCAGAAATGCCCACATAAAATCAAGTATCAGTGACACCACTCTGCAGGTGTTCTACAAAATAAGGCGGACCCAGCTCCTGGGCCATGCACTTTTTGCACTGAGCACCAGAGAGAGCAGTAAGAACAAGCAGACACAGCTTGCAGCCACCACTACCCTTGCCACAATGCAAGGTGCAAACCCAAGCAATACAAAAGGTCTATCCATTAGCCACACACACTCCAGTCAAATCACTTTTTTTCCCTCCTTGGAAGACAATTATTGGTTCTATTCCATCCAGTTCTTTTGTAAAAAGAAAACATCCCAGCTTTGTGCCTGTTAGTACTGGAGAGCTGGGGGTGGCTGACTGTAAAATGCCCACCTTAGTCAGGGTGAAGATGGACAAGCAGAGGGGAGGGCCCTGGGGCTGGCGGAGCATCAGTGCGGCACCGAGAGGTTTATTAGTCACTGTCACTCAGCGGTGCTTTGCTGACCACGGACGAGCCTCACTGGGAGGCCGCGAAGCGAGCCCGCTGTCACCGCAGCGCTCGTGCACCTACCGCAGCAAAACCGCGGCGTCGCTGAGCACGCTGGCCACAGGCCAGACACCAGGTGAGTAACCGTAACCGCCCCTTTGCTTTCTGCAGTAATGGAAAAAACATCACTTCCAAACGCGGCTTGTGCCAGGGCTGCTTGCAAGAATAAGCTGAACAGCTAAACAGGCACGTGCAGCATAGACAGTGTCTATTAAGCTTCCATTGTCAGAAACGGCTTCAGAAAGCACCCAGCCCTCCTTCCCTGCAACAATTCACTGAGTCACTGCCTTGCCAGGGTCCCTGTTTCCCAGCCCTTTCCTCAGGACCTGCTGTTCCTCTTGCCTCATGGCAGCAGCATGGGGACGGTTGGGGCAGTCCCAGGGCTCCCTCTAGACCCTCTGTCCTTCCCCGCCACGCTGGACACGGCCAGCTGGGCATCCCGTGGCTCCCCTGATGCTCAGGCACAGCTCCTGCACATGCAAACACAACACAGGGCCTTTCACACACACGTCTCCTGCGGTCAGCCCTGTTTAATTCAGACACACTGATTCATGCGTTTACTTCCCTTGGAGATATTAATACCAGCTCATACATACAGAATGAGAAGTAGCAATAGCATTGAAACTGCCGTGTAACAGATGTTAGCAAGATAGTTACACTGTCTTCTTGGCATCCGTCTTTGTTTCTTGGGTGACCCGAGTGGTAGAGAAAAAGGCGAGCTGGAGAGAGGAGGATTCAAACTTGAGCCGTATCATCAGTAACGAAAACATCTTGTACACTCACTGCTCCAGCCTGGAAAGGGGACATCTTAAACCACTATGAATTACACTCTGAATCTAAGGAGAAACAAGAATTATACCTTTGATTTCTTGCAGAGATGTGCAGTGATTTTTCTGTAGCAAGCAGGAAAAGAGATGCCCTTTCAAAAGCAGTAATGGAGGCAGTTACCAACAAAACAGGCTGTTTACATCTGTGTCCTATGGCTGGAGCTTATTGCCATAAGACAAACTCTCAGTTAAAACCTAGTCTGTGTGTCTTCACTCCTAACTGTCAAATTTAAATGAGCGCAGTTCATTGGATTTTTTTAATGGATGATGATGCTAGACATCCATAGGGTAAGAAAAGGGATATTGCATTTTCAGCAATTCAATTCTGAATAATTATTCCACACTTTCACAGTGATGAAATGGCCCAAGTGAAAGAGAAGCACCATCACTTAGAGAGGTGAGAAGACTGCTGAGGAACTAGAAGGAAAATTGGAAGCACTTTTGTTTATCTTCTTATTGTGGTTTTACTGACATACCATGTATTTTGGATTTGTCCTCCACTACACATAGATCACTGAAGTAACCTATATAAAAATAGGCACAAGGCAAAACACCACAGTGTTGCAATGCTTAGAGTTGTCACATACCTCAAATCTGCCTGACCATGTTCTCCTCAGAGCCCCAGACCCACTGTCAGTCAATACCCATCTTACGCAGAGCTGCACTAGAAGTAGTCGTGACCAGATTTCAAGTTGTGTTCCCTCAACACACATATACCTTGACATACACACATTCCTGTGGATCAATACTGGCCTGGTAAGGCTGATCTGAAGGTCTGATATTTGAAAAAACTTCTTCTTTAAGGCTGTGTATTGGTTCACCTTTTTTGTAGAACATGGTTATATCTGCAGATTTGGTAATGTAACTTATATGGGCAGAAAGTATCTGGCAAAAAAATCACTTTATGTGTTTTATTTTCATGACTGCGACAGTCAAAGTATTTAAGGAAAATAAGAGGCCAGTAAGGGACACTGAGCCCAAATGCTTGTTTGTTTTTCTACTTACAGCTGTTGATCTAGTAGAAAACACTACATCTCCACTAAATTTGACAAAGTCTTAAGAGGAGGCTGGGTGGCACTCTAAAGAGAAACCAAGAGTGAAAGATAAATAGTCCAAAGGCCTGCATACATGCCCAAAGCCCTGTACCTAACTTCATCTTGTACTGTATGATCAGTTAAATGCATGTTTAGCTTTCCCATTGTATTTTTGTCCCAGTCCCAGGAACAAAGGATCGCACTTTGCGCAACACAGAGACTATTTGTGTTCTTTAAAAAAGAAATTGATAACAGGTTTGCTGTGCACTACTTAGTGTAAGAGTCATTGTTAAAAGCTTCTCTTCATTACATTTCAGAGGATTTTAAGAAAAAAAGGCTGTCTAGAGACAAGTAATTTGATGTAGGTGATATTTTAAAATGCCGTTGATTAGGATAAAAGTTCACATCCACTTTTTACTTTGCAACTCTTAAGTTCAAGGCAATTCCAAGTATTTCACCTGAAACAACTACATTTAGGAGAGATTTAGATAGTTTGCTGGCAAAAAACAAACAAGGTGATTCAAGAAGGCATAGATAAGCAGAATTGTTGTTTCATATTGTTCAGTGTAACATATGGAAAGGTACCTCTATAATGTTGTGTGTTCATGGCAATCACATTAATTATTTTAAAAGATATATATTATTATAATTCTATACACACAGAGACACAAAGAGTTAATAATAATAGCATTAACATGCCTGCTGCAAAGCAACCAAGGAGACAGCCAGGGCCTTATAGCAATAATTTCCATACTTCATTATGAATCGAAGGAGGCTCTGTGTCTACAGCACAAAGTGTTTTTTCCTGCATATTAAGTATGATTATGAGTGGCTAATCTATCAGAGGTTAGCTAGTGAGCTTTTCTTTTTTGCGATCTTGCAACCTATGTAGAGAATGAAGCATCCAGAGGGAATAGAAGTATTCATGATTCATGAAATGCTCTAGGCACAGGCTCAGAATGACATTTATCAGATCTGTTCTGCATATCCCTTCCTATTCAAAATGCATTTCATTTCAAACATGTGTTCCAAAATTCTCAGATTCAATAGGACTTAAAAGCATGCTTAAATGCTTTCCTAATTAGGAACGCATTCTTTGGAAGTATGGGGCTGCAAAATATAACTTCTTCAAATAAAAAAGCCAGCTATTATTTAATGTGATTCATGTAGTTAAGGACCACTCAAAGGTATCTGCATCTCTTCCCACTAAGGTCCATGGCCTTTGGAGCAAGATTTTATTAATCAACTGTTTAAGCCCCTTTTTAAATTCAATCATGGGTCTGAAATCAAAGTGTTACCACGTATTACACACTCCTGATGAGGAATAGGCATAAGATTAACAGTGTGGCTGAATTCAAGGAAACCATGGCACTAGTGGAGCCCTGATGCAAAGGAAGTTCATTCTCACAGCAGTCTCTCTGCACGAAGATGGTTTTTGGTTTGAGGGTTTTTTTTTGTTTGTTTTTAAGTAGGGCTCTGTAGCTGTTACTGTAAATGATATTGTATACATACTGTGAATTGTACAAGGCTGTGTTGTAGTTTCTCTGTGGGTGCCCAGGAATGTCAGTTTTTGAACAGCCATTTTGCAAATTGAGGTTCATTGCCTGACAACAGTGTTTATGGTTAAATATACCGGAAATTACATAGTGTATATACATCTATTCTCATAGCATGCTTTCATTTCCAAAGGCAGCACCAAAGTGTACTACTGTGTTGTAATTACTATATTAGCTCATACCTACTAACAGTTACAAACCAATAAGCAGAGCTAGATATGAAAGAGTCAAGTGAATGCCTCTCCATCTTTCTTGCTCCGTCTGTACCACCTCATATCTCACTTGTACTCTCTGTAGCTGTGGCAAGATATTTTCCTTTTGCTATCTGCTTTCATTACTTCTTTTGCCTGCTGTCTGGAAGTGCTTTGGGGCACTCCTTTATCTCTAAGATGAAAATATCTACAGGCTTCTAGTATGAACACTTGCGACCCTTCAACAATTGCAGGGAGTTTTCTGCACAGCACCTTCTTTTGCATGAATCTGCATTTCAGTGGCAATAAAGAAAGCTGCCACTGCATTTGCCCTTGTCAAGGCCTGAACACAGGGCACAGCAAAGCACTTAAGTGCTTTGGCACTGACTTCACCAGCACTGCAGTGTGCTCACAGTTAGGCATGCATAAAGAGTTTGTTCCAAAGTTAATTATAACAATCAATGTGTCATTTTCCATATGCTTTGAATGAGGGCTTACATACATCTGCTGGGCTCACGCCAGATGGGGTTCAAAGCATGTCAAGACTTAAGTTCATAAAATTGACAACTGATCTCCTGTGGCTTGTGCAAGTTGCTTAGTAATTTGTGGTTCTCTGTATTTTCATAGACATGGATTTTATTCACATCCCCTGAGATGATACATATACTGGGCTACATAGATCACTGAGCTCACACAGAAGAGCATGTTTATGCTTTCTTCGAAGCAACAATAGCTCCCAGAACACTAGGGATATTTATCTCAACAAAGATGTTCATCCTCTCTCTAGAGAATCCTATCTCACACACTTCTTTGCATGGCAAAATCCATCCATCTGTTGTAAAAGCAAGGGAGACACAGAAGAATGAAACTTGATCCATGAAACATGTTTTTTTTAAAAAATAATTGTCTAGTATGTTGCTATCTCTATGGGGACACCAATATCAAGTTGGTTCAAAGTTCTTCTAATTTTCACGCTCCTTAGTTACTTGTAGATTGTAAATGCTTCACAACGGGACTGAGGATATTGAGACTTAAACTACAGCTGCTGCTACTTGAAATACAGATAAACAGCAAGTCAAAAGTGGTATAAGTTGACAGGAAAAAATGCAGTGACAAGATAGCCTTTATAACTAAATAACAGAAAACAGATCTAAATCACACCATATCTTTGGTTGCTTGTCTTGAAACGCATTAAGGGAACAGTTTGCAATCAGAAAACTGTGGGGTTTTTTTACTTCCTACTTCACTTCTCACAACTGTCTATATTCATTGACAAATGACCCTTCCTATCTTGAAGCTTCTACTTAAAAAAAAAAGTGGCTTGCGAATTATCTGGAAAGTATTTCATTTATCCTGGAACAACAGAGGCAAACATCTCCAGCTCAGCCCCGCTATGAGATACATATACTATAAGTGATTGTCTGCCAGGAGGGGTAAACAAACACACAAAGCAGGGAGTCTCTGTTGTTTTTGCCGAAAAGCAATTCATTTTCATAATTCACATAGTTCACATTTTTCATTGCTCACCTCTGATCCACTTCATGGTCAGGTCTTTCATATTGCTTTGCAAGTCATTACAGTTGCCTTCTGAAGGAAGCAAGGCAAAGTATCATGGTTAGATGCACTAGTTTATGCCAGTGGCCTTTTTTTTTTTTTTTTTATATATACTTAACTGCTAATTTACTATGTAAACATATGGGACCACATACCTCTCTCCTCTTCCCCCTCCCTTTACTGGCAATTCTCAGTGTCTACTGCACCATATAATTATGTTCCAAACTCTCCTTATTATTGTACACTTAAGTTTTCTTGTTATAAAATTAATTTTGGAAAGCTAACTGTACTTCAAAAGCACAGGGCTGATGGTGTTGTACACTTTTAAAAATGGCTTATAAACAGAACAGACTTTCTGGATTTGCAGTTTGCACAAAGTAATCCAAACTGGAGAAAGCGGTAGCCATCCAGATCCTTACCAAGGTTTGGTGCATTATTTTTTTTCCCTGTGGAGTGTTTCATTTCTCATTCAAATTCTGAAATCCCAATATTCATCAGGATATCTGCAAACCATAACTATGCCACAGGTCAGTCAATACTTTCACTCTGAGTGATAGCCAGACTGGAAATAGCTCTTGTGAAAGCACATAAATAAATAAATATAGGAAGAACATATTAACTGGCTGCTAGACATGTTACCATTTCCTACTGATACAAATATCAGATAGCAAATCTGAATGTATATAAAATTTGACATAATATCCTGAAATGGGTTATACTGAAATTGTTTCCTCATCAGCCTGTCATCAACATATTACATTTTACCATTAAAAGCATTTATTTTGAAGAAATCTACAATTCAAATATTTGAGATCTTATTATTGATTTAAGAATTATATTCTCAGATTTCTCACCGCTGCCTTGAGCTTCTTGAGGAAACCAAGGAAGAGACTGAAATGTTACAATGTGTCAGCATGTGCTGATATCTATGTACAAGATTTAATGTATCTGAAATACATCCTCTCCTGCCCTGAGAAATTTGTGGCAAGAGAGTGGGAGAATCTCATAAGAAATCACTGAAAGGATCTGATGATGGATGAGAATCAAAGAAGTCAGTCTGGAGCTCAGAGCAATCAATTATAAAAGCCAACCACTTTCTGTGAACACTGACAGCTTTGGAGGAACACTGCATGGATTATAGATGAACAAGAACTTGTGTTCTGAATAGTAAAAATAATATTTACAGCAAGAAAGAAGGTCATGACTGCTTTCAAATTCACCTAAGTCCATAAACAAATAGGCACGTGAGGCCATTATGATCAAACCCTTTTTAAACGAGTCCAGAGACCTCTTAGAACCTGGATGCAGACCCATCCAACATTTTGGTAGATCATTGCTACTGTGCTTAAACTGCAAGTACAAACCCAATGAACATCAGTTGTATGTTATACTGTATACTGTTTCGAGGATAGCAGACTGGAAAAACAGAAGTTGAAGGGCAGTGAGGACAAAATCAAGACCACAACCTATTTTGTATTACAGGATATTATCGTGTACTATATCATAGCTTCCTTTAATCTCTCAAAACAGAGCACCAAACCAAACAGTTCTGTTTGACACATCCTATATCTTTTCTCACCTACTTGGTAATTCACATTCTCCTCAGATGGTCACTGGCAGGATAAAATATAACATGATGCAGTGATGAGAAGATTGGGCCAGACAAGAAGAAATAAACCAAACAGTATTCCTTTTTAAGATGGGAAAGTGGTTAACTACATGTTGCCAGATACTAAGCATGCAAGAGAGTCTCCATTTCATCAACTCTTTCAAACAAGATCAGACTGAAATCTATGCTCCAATTCAACCAGAGTCTATGATCTCCATGAAGGCATTAGCAGGTGAAACCTCCCAGTCTGTTATCCAGAAAATTTGATTTGATATCATAGGTGTAGTTTGGGTATTAAAATCTGTGAATCTCTTTTCAACCACATCCAATGCAATAGCTGTTGCTACAAAATCTCTATTTGCTTTTATTCTTTTTGTAATGGATCCCCCAAATTACATTTGTTTGGTGAAAGAATGCTCTGGATGGCTGACATTATTTTAGATTTCCTGTTGAAGCTTTGGTTTTGTGTTAATTCCAAGAGTCATCCTCTAGTCAGCCTTTGCTTGTTTTCACTTCATATTGCATATAAATATTTTGCTCTGCTCTGTTATAAAACTTTGATAGAATGTGAAGTGCAGAGATATGGCCAAGACTATGATAGTCAAGCTTATCTTTATGAAGTGTGTATATATATATATATATAAAAATCTTGGTTATCTTACTAAAGTAAGAGAGTAGAAAGCATATTTGTTGCTGCAGGTTTTGAAGGGAAAGTATTTTGGATGATCATATTAATTAGGAAACTTAACGTGTCTGGGTATTGCAGTGTACAGCTATGTCATAAACACCATCATAATCACCAGCCTGACCTACTAATTGTGGTTGCAATAAGATTTTTATCATTTCCCAGGTAACAAAACTCTGGAAGGATATGGTGAAGACTGTGTATAAGTAAAATGCATATGAACTCTGGAGAGAAATGAAAGAAATTACGACTTACCTTGTAAATAAACATACTTCAACCTTGAAAATATGGGTTGCTGAACTGAAAAATCCTATCATCTTCCCTATGGTTGCATAGCAGCCTCTGAAAGTAGCAAAAATTTATTTAGACTATTGGATGCAAAGAGTTTGAAAGTTAATGATTAAGAAGAGATATAATTGGGGGCTAACATATTTCAAGTTATGAAAATTGGGGAGATGTCAGGATTCTTCTAACAGAAACAAAAAATTGTAACCTACCACCTCCAAAATAACCAAAGCTATAAATAGTAATCAAATTTTATATGCTATTTCCACTTTAGTAGAAATTTTAATTATGCATTGGGTCTTGGCACTATATCCCTGTGTCAACCACATCACTTCGGCTTTCCCAGTTCTGAAAACCAGTGCCTGTAGCAGAAAAATTACTCAGAATAAACCCTTAAACAATTTTTTTTCTTTCAAAGAATAAAAGAAAAACTAAGAGACAAGTACACTTCCCAAACTGCTCTACGCAGTTAACATTCATCTGCTTTTAGCTTTGCATCCCATCCAATGAGCACTTCATTTGCCTAATGAAAAACATATTTAAACTAATGAGTACACAGTGTTTTTATTTACATATGTAATTAAAATTTATCACTATTAATAGCTGACAGAGGGGAAGAGAAAGTGTGATTACTCCAGTAGATGCACACTCTTTCAAGAGGATAACACTTCATAGAAAACACTAAAATAGAAATTAAAACCCAGCATCAGTGAGGAAAGATACAAAACTCCCAGGTGTCCATACCCCTGCAGTCCATTTCTGTGGACAAAGCTATTAACACTTTCCTCCACTCTAGGTACAACAGAATTTTTCATTAATTTCTAGAATTCATAGAATTCTAGAATTCATTTCCCCACCATTTTCTGGAGGAGACTGGATGGAATCTCCAAGCAGAAGCAAGTTTGTGTTTTCTACAAGAATAGGGCTGCATGCATTGGCCAGATTGAGCATTTCCAAGAATGCAGAGAGAGACCAGTTAAGTCAGAGGATATCCAACTCCATAGATATGCAGGGAAGAAAAAGGAAAATAAGCATAAGGTGAGAAGAGGAACCAGAATTACTTTCTACAAACTGCGCAAGAGTGAAAAATACTACAGATGGGCTGACTTGGGTAGGCAAATGCTATCTGGCATTCACAAAGAGCAGGGCTGCAGGGAAGTGAGCTCAGCCAAAGGAGGGTCAGTGATACAGGGATCTTTAGTCCATCCCATTATTCTTAGAAACCAAGATCAAAGACAAGCATCAGACACTGGATTTTGCCCCACAAACATGGTAAATATGCTAAACTTCAGCCCCGTGTCTCTCTAAGATGTTACAGAACCTGCCAGAAGAAAGCAGATTTCTGTCATGCTCTGCCATGCCCACATTTCCTGAACAGTGCCAATACCATGGTGCACTCTGCTCAGGTGAGCAAGAATTTTATGGTATATATAATAAATCATTGATCATATATGCATTTTTCTCTGTATTTTGTGAACCATACTACCATTGCTAAGACACCAGAAACCATAATATACAATCTCATTTCAGTTTTGTCAGAATCAAGAGCTCTGCTTTGGTTTAATGCTTTAAGGTTGAGTGGAACTTTTTTTAATTTAAAGGAGCACGTATGAACAAATAGTACAGATAGGGAGAAAGATCTGATACCAAAATATGCATTGAGCATTGGGATCTTTTTTTTTTTAAATAGGCATTTGATCAAAACCTTTTCAAGTGTAGTTAAAAGAACATCTTCATCAATGAAGCAGTACCTGTTTACACCAAGCAAAGGCTGTTTCCAAAGTGCTGTTACCATCCCACTGCTGGACCACAACTATTCTATGCTTATCTGAGGTCTTCTTGTTTACTTTGGGAAAAAGATCTTTGCCAGACACTCATGTACTACCTGGCAAAATCCACCAAATTAAAAAACTGAAATAATCCCAAAACTCCAAGTTATGATAGCTAAAGATCTACTCTAAGACTTTCTTTGAAGTGGATTTTTAAAAAAAGTTTAATATTTTGAGAGACTCATGGAACTATGGAGTTCTGAGGTAGAAGTGGGCAAAGATATTGAAGTCATTTTGCATATGCAATATCCATGCAAAAACCTGAAAGCACTGTCATCGCATAATGAAGTATGCTGCTTGCATGCTCAAATGCGGGTGCGTTTGTATGTCTCCAGATGGTGCTATTACAAATTGAGTTATACAGGTCTGTTTATGTGAAAATATAGGACTTGGTTATCTCTTGGAGAAACGTGTCAGTTGTGAAAAAGTTCATTGTAAATGTTGCACCGATTATTTACTACCTACATGGCTTAACTCTTAGAGACATAACTCTTAGATGTGGTTGCTGGCTACAAACACACTATGTAAAAGCAAACAAAAGGACTATTAAATGCCAACACTATACATCATAGAAAACATTCTTGAATAAAAAATTCTTTAAGGAGATAAAAAAATTATATAAAATAGGCAAGCAAATATGAAATTACCGCCCTGAGGAAATCCCCAAGTGCTGGGTACATTATAAAAACAATCCACTTATTCAAAACACCAAAATGTAGATTCAGAATCCTGCATTTATGTACCAATTTCTTCCTTACTTTTTCTCCTTCTCTCTTTACTCATGGCCATAATGTAAAGATTGGGGCAGAATAAAGATGAGACAGCTCTGTAAAAACATGTTCCTTTTTTTGCTGTGCATCTTTATTTGTCTCTCCACAAAGCACAAGCGGGGCCATCACGCCATGCCCCCCCCCCTTATTTTTTTCTTTAGAAGAGTGAATTTTCTAACTAATCTCTGCATTGCAAATGAAATTACTAGACAGTTCTGAAACTTATTTTCCCACTTATTTAGTATTTCAAGATTAAATAAATTATAATATCATGGTAAAATGACTCAGCTCAGTTCTAGATGGCCATAGGCTACATTGCCTTGGGCTCTACTGACAGTTTGAGCTCTTGGGAATAACATTAAAGTTTCACAGCACATGGTTTATGCCTAATGATTACTGAGTTTCATAAAAACACGTATGTATCATGGATCAGTCAGAAACCTTTGTCAAAGAAAGGAACATAAGGAACAGAACATAAGGATATATATCAGAATATAAGAATAAATTCAGGCCCCCATCTTTCCTTCCCTTTAAGTTCATGGATTATTTTTATTTCTGAAAGTTCAATGATGCTTTTAAAATTCAGCACATTTTCAAGAATCATTTCCATAAAATTGTCCAGATGCAAGAATATTGCAAACAAAAAAATAAAATAGCCAAATAATTCAGCTGCTCTCAATTATTCACTGATCCCTAGTAAGTACTGCTTGCTATTGGATAACTGAGCAAGTAGAATAGAAAATGAGTTTGGCACAGTGTAGTAAGTGGCAGTCTCCATTCCTATGGTAACGTCAATAAAAGTTTGTTAATAATAATGAAATGAAAGAGGATAAAAATAAGAAAACTAAATAGAAAGATTTATTGTAAGCTTAAGGTTTTTTTCCTTTTTAATGAGAACTACGTGTACAAACTTGCATACAACTAAAGCTCAGTAATACACAAACCAGTGCATACATTACTAGCTTTGTTCATCAGCAAGTCCAGGCAGATGTGTGCTGAATACGTATTTGACCTAGGAGAGCTACAGAAAGAATATTAAACTAGACAAATGTATAGACATAGCAGTTGTTCGTGGGGCATTTGGTAGAACCATAGACTCATTACCAGCTGCTAATGAATTCAGAGTACGTTAGAGTTCTCTGCAATTCTTCTTTGACAAGAATGACACAATGACAAAAATACACAGTAGAAACTTTCTCAGCTGGGAAAATTTGCCTACCTCATTTATATTCTTACAAGTGGAAGATAATTTGCTTTACCTCCAGCTAATTCTGATCCAGCTAGTAATATAACATATTAAATAATTCTTATCTGTATATATATGCATATTTATACAGTCTCAGCAGTTTATGGATCTGTATGTAGGAAAACAAACAAACAAAAAGCCACAAAGAACAGCTTGTTCCTGCCAGGGTTTCTTAAATCTCAGTTGCAATAAGCACAATGCAAATTTTACCATCCCTTTTCCTTAGTGGAAAACATGCAGAGGTCCCAGATGATATAGAGGAGAAAATTTTGTCCTCGTCATCAAATAAATCAAAATCGATCACTGGGAAAGAGGGAGCTGCATAAGAGATGAAGAATAACGCAATTTAATTGTCATGTTAATCTTTGCTCCAAATATGATCTGATTGTATACCAGAGCTTCACCAACCTTACAAACATAGGGCTTTCCATTCATTTTCAGAGTTCTGTATTTCTAAGTTCTTGATGGATGACAAAAATACCAAGATTCATCAGATAGACCAATAGAACATTTCTAGCCTCTCTTGGTACTAGGCTGAGTTGAATACCTGATCTGAAAGCCTCTGTTTTTGCAAGGTTTCCAGGACACACTCATAAAATTCAGGCAATTTAGATCCATTGTGTAGCAGATGAAGCGTTTCACTGAACCTGCACAAGTGGAAGCATTTTGAGGAAAGCACTGTCTAAATGAAACAGGGACAAACCTAGCAATGACCATACTACATACACACTAAAAAAAGGTATAAAAAGCTTTTCCCAAGATAAAAACGTACCTGGACAAAAGATAGAGCATGGAACATGACAAAAGGTAATAAAGCAGCTACAATTAGTGTTGTTGGTGAGTGTGCCTCAGCCCATGTTCCTGGAGCACCTGCATTTGCCTTCAGCTCCCTGGGCTCCTTCTGCCCTTTTGCTTCCTTCTCTCAGGTGCCAGTCTCCCATTGTCTGATGTCCTCAGGTCTGGATAAGGGTTCACACTTGCTTTGGCCTTCATCCTCCTGGCAGTTTAATTAGAAATCTCTTACATGCTTATATGACTAGAAATAGGAGCCTAATTTGACATTGCCAGCCAACAAGTGCTTTGAGGACTGCTGGTGGCCTATCAGTGGGCTGTGTTCTGCTTGCCCTGCACCCAGCATATGGCTTCCTGTTTTATTTAAGATTAGGAAATAAAATGCAACACCTGTTTGCTTGCATGAAAACAGTAAAGCAATTTAATTCTAAGACCCAATCTTGACTAAAAACTATTAGGAGTGAGATGCCCAACCATCTTGACCTTGGACATTAAGAAACACCAAAGCCCACAGCCGTCAGGACCAAAAACATAGCATCAAACTTGCATGATCATCACTTGGCTAAACTGATTTATTAGTATTGATTTCTCTAGATGTTAGTGATTAGATAGCCTAGTATTTTGTGATTAAAAAAGAAATGCTTTAAGTTTGGATATTTGCCTGGTTCCTCAGTCTAACAGATCATAGCCATCTTGGCTATCTCAAATTTCCTTGTTATAAATCAACATAAAAATCAGAAAAGCTTTATCTGCTTTCCGTGACACTATCACTGGAAAATGGTCAAGGTTGAGACAAATGGGGAGAAAATGCTGCAAGGTCTGGAATACTCTATGTCAGGGTTCATAGCATTACGCTGTTCCTGAATGCTGAATCATTGCAAAGAAAAACTTGTAGTGATAACAACCAATTAAAATGTTTATTAAAGGTATTCCAATCTCTACCACTTCTCACCACAAATCAGTGTTTCGTGCCTTATTTCTCACTTAGTTTCTTCACTGTAAAAGGAAACCACTCCACTTGTTTCACTGGGGAGAACACCATCTGTTAAGACAGAGGTTAAGAAAGGCTGAAGGAGAGAAATTAATATCTGAACAGCATGCAACTAGTATTCCCATAGAATTAAGCTCATTCGGAAAAAGCAAAACAATACTGAAATAGTCACATTCAAGTCACTGTGTGGAAAGATTTCAAAGACCGTCCCAAATGATCTTCAGTGGGAGATATGCAACATCCTTTAAATTCCATATGTGTCACAGTGGCTGTTTTGGAAATCCAAGCTGGAATTTTCTCTAGTCATAACTGCATAAATCAAGATAATTAAAAAAAATTATAATGCATAAGATATGGGTCTTCTGGGATGAAGAAAACTAATTTTGAAGGATAATTTTCATAAAAATGAAATAAAAGCCAGGTTAGAAGATGTGCAATCCATGAAATATTAAAAAGTTTTATAAGGATTTTTTTTTTCCCCTCAGAGATCTGCTACAGGACTCTAACATAACAAAATAAAAAAGGTAGTTTAAGAGACTGACTGGCCTCACAGAGAGATGAGAAGCATTTGGATTAGTAATTCTGACTTATCCCTCATTCTGTTATTTCTGCAGATGCGTCCTTTCTTAAACATTAACAATTTATTTCCTTGCAGAATCTTTTAATTTCTTATTACCTTCTCCTTTATGGAAGGGTTGTGTTGACTTCATTTACACAACACATCTGAAAAGCCAGAAAATACTACCTACTCTCTTTTAATATTACACATTAGGTAACACAAACCATGCTCTACAAATCCCAGCTGATCTCTGAAGTGGTCAATATACTTTGTCTATGTGGCTAGTTAACCAAACTCACAGTGCCTTTTAATTAAAGCACTCAAGAGAAACTAAACGGACTGGTACAGATGAAGGAAATTCTTTCATTTGCCACTTGTGGTCCCCCGCAACACTTATAATTTTGCACATTTAGGCCAAGAGGATGCTTTTGTCCCAGCATGTATGTTTCCCTCTGTATGCTTACCTGTAAAAAAGTGCATATGCAGCAATTGCTGCATTCCCACATGCTTCCTGCTAAATATTTTTATTCCTTTGTTTCACAGTTGCAATTGTCCCAAAATACAAATTTATACACCCAATGTGTTAAAATTCCTACCCTATCAATACTTTTATTTATAAACATGACTGGAAAGAGACATGGAATTACCTTTTCTCTTCCTGCAATCAATGTCAAGCCTAGATTAACCCTGGGAGCCCAGCGCAGAAACACAGCTATAACTCCTTCCATACTAAATCTTTTCTCTTTTTAATCAATTTTGCCTTCAGCTGAAAATTGGAGTAATATAGAAATTAATCTGTCAAATGTAATTCCATTTCACCAGTTAATGCATGGAAAGGCACAGAGCCATGATGTCCACCAGTGTGGGTATAACTGCTAGGAAGATAGGTAAGTCCCTCTTTCAGTGTTTCTCTCCTTCGATATTTAATTCAACAAGAAAGCAATAAAAAAAACCTCAAAATACAAAGGAAAAGCGAAGATATTGTTGCTTTGCTCTTGAAGTATACTCTGTGTTATCCCATTAAACACAAGTCCCAAAAGGGGACATTCTTAAGAGCACAATGATTCATTGCCCCAGAACAGTACGCTGCCATGATTGCCTTTCATTTATGCCTTCCACTGAAGTCAAAGGTACTCGCAGTCAGAGATTTATCGAGCCTGACCACTCCTGGAGCAGCCACTATCAATATTTGTTTGCAGTGGGTGTGTACACTATAGAAAGCCCTTATGTAGACAGATGCACCTGCAGGTCGCCACCATGTAGCTGGAAACACAGAGAACTGAAGCGACTTGCTGAGGAACCCTAAGCAAACTAGCAAAGTGATTTAGGAATCTGGAATCCAGGGAAAGGGTCAGCTCAACTCTGCTCAGGCTACTCAGATGCTTTCTACCAAGGAGCAAGGGGCTGCTCTTCCACGTGGACAGGGAGTTCGCCTGGCGAGGATATCTGGAGTCATACTGGAAAAGACCCATACTTTTTGAGTAAGGTTGGAGGCAATATCAAAATTGCTGCAAGATCAATTCCCACAGCAAACATCCCTATGGCCCCTCCAGGACATAGGTATCCAGCTGACTGTGGGGAGCCTTGAGCTCAGTCTCAGCCTCCAAGAAAAAGCCCTGACACTGTTCAGCAAGTGCAAGGGCAGGCTTTGTATCCAGCCTGTCAGAGTGCGCTGTAAGGGAGAGAGGAGAAAGCCCCTGCAAAATCATCTTAAACATTTCTTGGTACTCAGGCACATACACGCGGTGCTTCGCCGGCAGCCTTCCCCTGTGGCTTAATCCGTACCTCTGCAGACATGTCTAGTGGAGGGGGGCACATGGGAAAGCCCCACATCACCTGCATGGAGGGGAATTTCTTCAGGAGTCCACTCAAATTTTCTTTGGAACCAGAGCAATGCAAAGAATCAATGTTAACAGCCACCAATTGACCCCATTTCCTCATCCTTAAAGGAGACCAAGAAGCTGCAATGTGTTCTGACTTAAAAGAAAATAAACTTTGCTTACTGGACAAAAGCCTAGAGATTCTTACACTATACAGAGAACGGAAGGAGTTTGTGATGAGCAAGCCAAGAAAAACATCCGCTGCTCAGCATGGTATCCAGCTAATCTTTGTTTTCCACAGGAGATTTTTTTTTTTCTTCAATAATTTCCAGGAGCTAAAGGACTTCATTAAAAACTGTGCAAGCTTTGATCCAGATGTTAAGCCTCTCTGTACAATGAAAAACCCTCTTGGAAAGCAGTAAAGAATAATTGGTTCATTGTTTTCTGGCCATAAGAAAACCAAAGAACCTTGTCTGTTTATTTAATGTTACTATATGGAGGAATTTATTTCATTGTTTACCTACTGTTTGAAGTGCTTTTAATTATAATGGTATGGTGTAATTAAAGTATAGGTAAACCTTCTGTTTCTCCCTAAATGCCATATTGTATCACTGGAATTTGTTACTGTTGCTAAGTGTGATGCAAATAAAAGTCTTACAACACTTACAAGAAGCAAAACAGGGCACATATTTTAAAATAATGCTAAGCATTCCTCAGGTATTCCCTGTAGACTTTTCTTTATATAGTCTTCATTTTTTATATTACATTGCTACCAACTTTTTACTCAGAAATAGATTGCCATTTAAAAATAACTTTTAGGAGGCTAAATAAACCCCTAATTTGAAAGGGAGAAATCCTCCTCTTGCTGCAAGGGAAATTTATATCATGTTCATTTCTCATCACAGATTTCTGCATCAGCCTAGCAATGCCATATGGAATATGGTCTTAATAACCTGTTTCCCTTCGTCAATTTACCTAGACTTAATGAACTATAATTAGGGGGGAAATAAATTTTACATAAACCTGGTATTGGAACATGAGGAACATGAGGAAGTACTATGAAAAATTTCCAATGTCAGGACAGCGTTTACAGAGTTCCTATTTTCAAAATACTCAAGGTAGGTGCATAGATTTTCAAAATACTCAAGGTAGGTGCATAGATTTTCAGGGGTGGAATTTTATCTACTTAGATGAGCTCTTCTCCATGTTTATATCCTGCCTCTCTGCTTCGGGAAAAAACCAATTTCTGCTGAAAACACTTCTCTTAGTGAACCTGCTCAAAAGGACACTCTGACACCAAAGGAATAAAATCACAAGCACATTTTATGAGCCCACTTCTGGCCATGCCAAACCACACAATTCCACATTGAACTTTTGTGCACTTTACTCTGAGGTTCATTTCTTTTGCAAACCTCATGAGATGTGAGGTACTGAAATGTAAAAATCTCACCATGAAAAAGATGTAATTATAATTTTTTTCCCAAACTTGTCTCATTTGAAGATGATCTCCTTGCTAAGTTATATATTTTATCTCCAGTAATTGCTTTTTCTATATGTATTTCCCAGACACTGGCTAATAGGTCTGTGGAAAGCTTATCTCCTAATAAAAATACAGAGACATTTTAGAATGAGCAGAAATCAAATATTCTCTATTATTTATAACTTTTCCCAATTGTAGAGTATCACATACATTTCAATAAAGGAAGGATGTACATTTTAATGATATCCATTGTATATGTCCTTTAGAAATCTCATGTAATCAGTTCCCTACATTGACATTCTTTTTGATTTATTCATCCAAAGACTATTGTACTGGTTGGGAAGGAGGGGGTGTGGAAAATAAAGTTGGACTTGATCACAGAATATTTCTAGTTGTGGAGTGCTACGTTTCAGCCAAATTACTGAAGTCTAAAATTTCATTTCTTCCACATGCTCAGTATGGTCAGATCAACAAGTCAATAAATCCAGCTTTTTCATTTCTAAAGTATTTTACACAGTGGATACAAAGTGAGCTAGAAACTAGTGAAAATCAGTTTGTTTTGAGTTGCAAAAAAGGTTCTCTTTTTTTTTGTGGCTAGGCCACAACTTTTTGGATATAAATGGAAAATGAGCTTACCAATGAGTAAGTGTATGCAAAGGATGTGTTGTGCGAAAGCTAAGGTGAACAGTGATGTAAGTGTTGTGAGAACAATCTAACACTGCATGTAAAAATAGACTCAAACCCTAAGCCACTTGATTTGTACTTACCACTGACAAAAAAAAAAAGTGCCAAAATTTCGTAGAAACTCAATCTCACTTGCTTCCCTCTCTCATCAAGCTTCTTACTGAAAGAAATAGCCCTGGGAAGCGTCTCCCAGGCCAGGAGGGGATTGACAACAGGAAACCACATTGCCTACCTGAAAGACAACCATGCAAGCACCATGCAACAAAGCTGACAGCCTTCAAAACTGCAAGCTGATGAACAAATCAATCTACCAAATATGCACCCACAGCCAGATACCAACAGCCAGATACAGCTGGAGTGCAGGCTACTTATGGCCTACCCAAGCCTCCAGCAGGACAATGTTGAGCTACCCCTGCAATGCTGTATTGCAAAGCTAATCGCACTGCCAGCTATATCATTGAGAGATGTATGAATTCACTTAAGTAGAAGAATGCATTTCTTCATTTCAAATGCAACCTCAGAACCAAAATTGGACTATACACTCCTTTCAGCCATGCAACTTCATACAGCTACCATCAGCCCCAGTAGAAAAAACACCCGGCCCCAGTGTCTATGTTGAAAAATACTTTTTTTTCTTTTTCTCATAGATGCATTCTGAAAGCAGATGAAAAGCATTTACTACAATTTATTCTTTACCAACAGGAGATTATGGCTTTCAGAAACAATCTTCATGATTGTTTTACCCTGTATAGTTGTACACTGGGTAGAGAAGCTACAAGTGTTATTTTTTCACTTATTTCCTACTATTCACTCCCCTTCCAGGCCATATACACCACAAGAACACAGATATGCATCTGAGGAGTCATCCTGAGACACCCCAGTTCCATAGCTTATCAGATGTGGTTACTGTTTGATTCACTTGCAACTACCCTACCACCAGTTCTCTTACTTCAGCTCTTCTAGTAGGCTTTCCCATTTCCAAAAATAAAAAGATTCAGCTTCCCCTCCAAAGAGGAAAGTACATTTGTTACCCCCAAGAAACACAAATATCTGCTGTACTCCGAGACATACACTGAATTTCTATTAAAACATATTCTTCAATTGATGTAGGGAGCGAAGGCAAGAAGAGATATTGATTGAACTGTACAAAAGCTGCACTGTTGGTTTTAACAACACTGTCGGTTGGCTTCATCTATCACATTGGTTTTTTTAGCCAAACTCAACTTCTAGTCTATCATTTAAACAGCTATTGGCCATTCACTATCTTAAATTCTCATTCAGCCATATGTATATGATTACGTCTGCAGTTCCCTTTACAGTAAGATTGCCTTATCCATTCAGATTTCTGAAGCAGGGGAAAAAAGGCCCAAGGCAAGGATTTTTAATGTTGTTTCTTTTTCATCTGTTGAAACTCAGCCTCTTCCCTCATCCACCAGTAACCTTTACATTTCCTCACATCAGCATTTTGCCCTGGAAAGTCACTCTGCAATTTGTGCTTTGAAATAAAGGAGATCAGGACCTTCACCTCAGCAAATTGCCTCCACGGCGTTGCAGGGAGGCTGCCAGATGGGTGCTGCCAGTGAGGGTGAGGGGAGCTGGCTCTGCTCCCTGTCCGCTCAGCGTGGCAGGCAAACGGATAGTGCTGAACAAAACCCAGCAACCCAGAGAGAGCAGCCATTTCAGGGAATTACTTGCTCTGGTTGATCAAGGAAGGCTACATGTGATCTGCTTCTCAATCAGGGAACTATTTATAAAAAAGTTACAGTGCAGGTTGAGGAATCAGTGATTAGTCTACACAGTCAGCCCCAAACCAGCATGAGACTGTGCTCCCCAGTGATCCCAGCTATCAAAACACACATAGCACCTGCTTGCACCACCTTCATTTTGCGGTCTGCTTGGCCAGCCTCCTTTCAGGGACTCTTGGCTCCCCACTCACATGTTATCGGTTGCTTTGTCATAAAAGGTGACATAGGTGACATTAGACTGCGTCCCAACCTGAGTGCACTTTTAAAGCTACGTATATTTGTAAGATACATGATCTTCAAGCCACAGAAGAAATCTGAACTCTTCATGTATTGATAGTCATAAAATATAATCATATAAAAGCTAAGCAAGAATGGACTTGTCATATTTTCTTCCTACAATGTCCATTCCATCAGCCAAAATCTGTACAAGTTTCTTTACAGCGAAGACTTCAAAATAACATTTCAACTTGGTGGTATTGATCTACTTTGCAGTTATTAACTTCTGCGTATTTCTCACTTTTGTTAGAGCTAAAGACATGCTGATTTTACACACTGGTGGTGAATTTATTCATTAAGTTTAAGAAAAAAGGCCCAGAGTGCCACATACCATACCTCAGAAAGAAGTAGTAGAGCTCGCAATCAGTGGCATATTGGCCGTTTCAGTTACCAGTTTAATAGTTCACTGCTATTGCCATTACTGTTGGTCAAGTGGCATCTTTCATAGGGCAATGATTTCGCTGCACTATATAAATGTTTAGACCATATAAATGTTTAACTACAACTTCTTAAGTTTTAATAGGCTCTGGATGATTTACTCTGGCATATTAGATTTCTCAGTTGCTGACTCATATCCTTGGAGGAGAAACACCACATACTGCTGGGCCTATGCTACGAACACGGCTTGGACCAGTTGCTTTCAGGTCAGGTTTTTCTGTGTTTCTTTCTTACACTGTAATTAGAAGAGCTGCACTGTAGGGGCCTTCAGAATAATGGCAGTTTACTCATGCAGTCATGGAGATTGCAATCCCAGGTATTAGTCGTCTTCTGAATTGCTATCTCTGTTTTCAAGCTCCCAAAAGAATATTTGTGTGCTTTTCACTTAAACAAGATCTAGGGTTTCAAAACTAGCTGCTTTGGCTAAGTCATTAGGAGCTCACGTGGGCCAAAGGAAAAAAATATCTGAATGAAGAGATAGGAAAGCAGCTTCTATGCTTCACAGCGGAAAGCAATGCAAGATGTTGAAACCCTGATCCTGTCTATTGGGCAGAAGTATATACATAGGAGGAGTTACCAGATGAGGAAAAAACACACCATGTTTAGTAAGTATTGTTGCTTGTCATATAACATCTTAAGCTACCATAACAGACTGGAAAAAAAGGCAGAAATCACCAAGAAAACTGCTCTAAGTTCTCAGTTTGCTAAGGTTGCTGGGCAGCTGGTTAGCCTTGACAATGCATTTTCACGATATCTGTTATTGAATGAACAGTGGTTTTTTACTTAGTAACTGACCACAAGAAGAATTTGATTAGCTAATCAATAATTTACTATCTAGGCTGTCCATAAAACATTTCACTGTAAGTGCATAAATGAATTTTGAAATTATTCATATTAAATTTATTTCTTAGGCAGTGTTCTGTAAAATCAGAATTCTCCCTTTCTTGTAATGCACTGAACTCCATTTACAAGAGATACACTCTACTGTACAAAGAGAAAGGCTCCACCATGATATGCCATATTTGTAAAATAAGGTATCAAAAGTAAGAAACAAGGTGCAGAGCTAAAAACTCTGTATTTTGTTATACTTTGAGAGAGACAATGCTGACAAATTATGCACAGCACTTCATATTCTCCATGTGTGGCAACAGCAAACCATGGTCACAGTATGCTGGAGACACAAAACATGGTCCTTGTGCGTGGGAGACTGCCTTGTAGTCTTTCATGCTCTCTGTTACTCAGCAAATTCTGTACAAAATACTTGTAAGAGAAATTGTCCATCGCGCTCACATTAAAACATGTTAACCTGGCACAATAGCAAAGTCAAAAGTGAATTAACAGAGCAAAACAGAAAAATTTCAGCCTCTCAAAGCTACTACTTAATTCTCCATTCATAGGTAATCACCCGTTCACAGATTATTTTTAATATTTCTCTGTGTGAAAGCTTCATTCCAAAATTTTCAGCAAAAAATGGATTAATCTGAGAAAAGACTGTCTAAAAATGATGTTGTTTTAATTAAAACATGCACTTCCTCTTCATCTCAGCATTTATGGCAAGAGCAGCATCAGCTGAAATACTTTCCCCCCCTCTTCCAGATGAGGGAGACTATTAGCAAATCCTCCCCACCCGACCGCTGAGGAAATACGGGAGGGAAAACGTACTAGTGCCATGAGGGCTACTATTTCGCTGCCTCCCAAGCACACATGCTCTGCTCAGCACAGCAGATGTGGGGCGAGTGCAGCACCTGCCCTCACAGCGGGTGGGGACGGACCAGCTGCCCTCCCTCATCCTGGTTCTGACTCGTCACAGCCTGCAGCACCTTCCAGCACCTCCCGTCCGCTAAACAGCAGCTTCACAGCTACGTGTGGGACAGCAGGCAGCCAGAGATGGCCACAGGAAAAAAGTTGCTGCAGGAAAAACACCCTGCTCCTCATGCAGCCCTTTTGCATGATCCCTTTGGTACGAGAGCACCTCACCTTGTGGGGGCCCAGACTCTTCTCCATGTGTCCGAATCCAGGGGGCAGTGAACAGCAAGGTGGTGCTTTCCACTGCACGAGTGGTGAGGCACCAGCGGAGGAGATAAATCACGGATCGATGTGAGCATCTATTTGGGGAAATGCATTTCAGCTACTGCCTAGATACCTGCTTTTATGCAGATGAGTCACTCGTTGTTTTCAAATCATTAATTTAAACTGATTTTGATGCAAACAGGACAGAAAACATTGGTTGTTAAGACAAAACTCCTCTCGACTGACCATGGGAACTTGTTATTTACTTTATGTGTTTTTGAATCGACTCTCCACACCATGAAGGGGGCACTGGACAGAGTTTCAGAAGTGCTTTAAACAGCACAGGCCACCAATGGACAAATGGTGTTTCCCACCAGAATATCTGATATTTGCACAGAGATGCCCAAAAGATTTATGCAATTGAAGGGAAAATAATACTAGCTCTAAAGTAGAATGATATTAAGCTTTTCCTTCTATCTTATAGCTTGGTCTATTGCTTCAACTTCAAAAATATTTTTGGATTTATTTACATAAGCCTGCAGGAGGTAGGTCTGTACTTGGTCACAGTTCAAAAAGCAGGTGGAAACATACACAGCAGCATGTCCTTGGGGGAATGTTATTCCATCTGCAGAGGAACAAACAGGAAGGTCATATTCTACCCTCTCTCCTTCCCTCCTTCCTCTAAACACCTTATTTGCTACACCACAGACTTTTAAAAAGAAAAATCAGGGCATCCTATGATGATTCATAGTCAAGTATAGCACAAACATTAATCATTCACATCTCTAACTCTAAGGCATACGAACTTTCAAGGATGACCAGTCAGTGACAAGCATTTATTTTTTAGCTGGAAATTCAATTTAGAAATAGAACATCCTGAAGTTCGGACCAGAGACCAAAATATAGAAAATGCCAGACACCAACTCCCAAAGAACCCAAAGGCTTGGTCTCCACTCCCGCAAAGGGCAGCTCCTCTGTACAAGGAATCCTGCCACTTGCAATGCAAGTCGTGATTCCAGGAAGCACCAGGAAAAGCAAGCTAGGAAAGGGATGTGCAGCAGAGACAGAAAAAACTCTCCTGCCCCACTTACCAAGCAGATTGAAAGGAGGATGCTGATGCTTGGTAGCAAAGTAGGAAACAGCAATTGCCTGTCTAGTGTGACTTATCCTGCTTTCTGTATAGCCCTGAATCATCTTTCTAATTATGCTCATACTCACTTTTAGGGGGGGGCCTTCTGGAGTTGGAAATGATGAAAATGAAGGCACTGAACTTGAGATCTGACCCTTGATCCATAGGCTTATAAAAAAAAAAAAACCAAAACAAAAGCAAGAAAATTAAAATTTTCCTGGACAAAAAGAATCCAATCAAGTGGCCAGGTACTACAAAAAGCATATGCAAATAATGAGCAGAGGACTGAGCACACTATAAGATGTTTTAGTATTTGTAGTAGCCTTTTACAAGATAATCTGAACTCTGGAGAGTTAAGTACTGTCTACTGCTTAGAGACAGGATTTCACTACCTGCGACAGCACTGCAGTGATAACAATAGGTACCCATGGTACCCTCGACTTTCATTGGAAATCCAGTGTATGCATTTCACTATTCCACATCTCCTTGTGTATACTTTACAAGAAAATGATATGCTTTTAGATTCCCTTCTATATGAAGAAATATACATTTTTGATCTAAAAAAAAAAAAGATTTTTTTCCAATACAAGCTGATCTTCCATTAAAATAATTATCAAAGTTGTTACACTCTCACAGATTTCCTAATTATACAAAATTAAATAATAACTAATATGGTAAAGGACAATGGAGAAAAGGTGATGGTAGGACATTCTTAATAAGAAACTGCTTCTGTTAAAACTGAAAGCTTATATCCCCTTCACACAGGCAAGTTACTGATTAAAACATCAGCTAGTTTTACTGTTACTATAATTTTCTAGAATTTTCATTATGTCATCTCAAACAATTTAGAAAAAAAATATTAAAAAGGCAAATTATTATCTTGCCTTCCTTCACCTTCAGGTTTAGTGTAAGTTAACACACCCTGAATCAGGTTTGAATTCTGAAGCTGCACTCTGTATTTAGTGTGCATGACAGCAGCAGTATCTACTGGGATGAAGGTGGTGGCAAATGAATTTTAGTGATAAGAAAAAAAAAGATATGCTGTTGATATCACCATTTTGGATTATATAATAGAAACTGAATCATGGCCTACGATGCTAAAAGCAAGTCTGAAAGGAAGTGGCAGAGGAGCCGACAAGCAGCTCAGTTTCATGGCTGGGAAGGTGCGGGAACGCATTTTGTTATGGAAACTGTTTGTCGAGCGAACATTTCCTGATGCTTTGGAGACCGGGGGAAGGGTGATATTTGCTTGTTCTTGAAAACTTTCCCTTAGCAAGAAATCCTGCCTTTTGACAGCACTGGCACACAGTGAATAAAACGCAAGGCAGCAGCAACCCAACCTGTTCTATCCCGCACGGAGAGAAACGCTGCTGGCGCTGGGAACAGGGCCGCCTCCCGCCGCAGGCGCATGACCCACATCAGTGTTATCTGGGGAAAGTCAGCTCGCTCCTCTCGCTCAGCAGAAACACTTACAGGGTAATAAAAGCCACTAATACAAGATAAGAACAGTTAGCAGGAAATCATTTGTTAAAGCCAAGGAAGTCCTGTACTGCTGATAGTGTAGCTCCGTGGCGAGGTAGTGCTACAAGCAGCAGCTAACACTCTTACTGGCAGATACACCTCTCTGCACCTGGTTTCCTACACAGGATAGAGCAAATACACCGTCTTTTACAATGTTACTCTGTCCTCAAGAAGAATTCATGACCAAATGTAAGAGTTATTTAAAGGAAATCAACCAACTTAACTGCAACCTACCGTTATCTTCATAATAAACATTGCAAGAAATAAAGTCAGGATGGCAGCCGTGATTACCCTGAAACTCTAGGTATCAAAGGAGTTTAGGAACAAAGCTTGCCATTTAGAGCACCAGAAAGGATGAAACAAAAAAGCAGTCTTGTCATCAACAAAAAAGCCTCCTGATAGAAGTAGCCTCGTTACAGAGGGTCCAACTGTGGGCTGAGTGAAGGAGCTACTGCAAAAAAGTCATGGATTCTTACACATTAAAGCAAGAGTGAACTGTGGTTTGTGATTAATTTCAACACAGCATTTTAAAAACCTCTGACAATTTTATATATTTGAGTTCCATTCATTCAGATTAGCAGCCCTTAAATTCAAGCACCTGTGTAAATACTGCTGATGGTTGTTAACGGCAATTAAAATTATCTCTGCTCTGACATTAGTATAACAAGATTTTCTCAGCTCTAAAAAAAGGCATTCTGTACCCTCCCACACCTACTTTGGCCTTTTCCTCCATCCATCCAACTTTAGAAGATCCCTTTACATGAACAAGATGAAGAGACAAGTCCCAGGAGCATGCTGCCAATTCACTGTCATTTTTCTGCTGGATGTTCAGACTGGATATGCAGGAAGGATCTGGACAAAAGCAACTTGTAAGAGATGCAAGTGGCACTTGGAAATGAAATGACATGTTGACAACTAAATTCTGCAGTCAATGCTGAAACCTCCACTTAATATTTTTTGACATTCCAACACTAATGAACTGAGCGGCAAATCATTCCATTGATACTTTCTCCTTATAGCTTTACTACCACACGAATAAACATCCCACAGTGACATTGCAGTCCAGGAAAAACATCATGACAATTACAGCAGCATTCTGAAACCCTGCCACATCCCAGAAGGGCTGGAGCCTTTTAGCAGCAACCACATCACCTCAGGCTGTACACTTGTTAGTTCCCCTCACAGTCAAACGGGGCAAGTGCTAGGCTGGAGGAGGCCAAGAAGCAGCGCCAGCACATTCGGCACTAGCAGAGAGCCCGCCGGTTGTGACCGTCTCGCTGTGAGGAGCCTGAGGGAGCACCGCGACACCTTAGCCCGCCGCAGCCGTGCAGTCACAAAGACCCTGTCCGGAGCCTGCTAATGAGAGCTTACACCGCTGTTCTGCTTCTCCTGCAGGTCTGGCACAGGCTGTAGGCAGTTATTTCTAGTGCAATGCGTGTCACATGTTTAACTCACTTTGGTTGCATTTGCTGCTGCTCTGGAACTGTGGATAAATCACATACTAATGGTGCAAGCTTCAAAACTGGTGTCGGCATGGTGGACACTGGACAGCTCAGTATTGGGGATACTAATTTGCTAATTTGTGAAACTTCCGTTTGGCCAGAGAATATATTTCTGCTCACTTTCAACACTGTCCATGAGGCTGTCATGCCTTGACCTCTGTTTTAAACAGCCACAGGCCTTCCAGGAACACAGGAATAACGTGGCTGCACAAGGTCACCCTCCCAGAAAGGCTAAGCTCAGAAGCTGGGTTTTTTTTTCCCCCCTTTTATTTCCATCCCTTATTTTTCCCTCTCCGAATTGTATCAAATCTTTTCTGTCCTGCCCCCTGACCTGCTTTAACAGAACTAAGCACTAAACACAATAGGAAACATGCCTGAAGGATTTTTATATTTTATCTTTTTACCCTGAACAATATAACAATATTAAAACAGTAAATTATTACAGAAGCAGATAGCTTATTATAAAGTTGTTACAGGAAGCTGAAATTAAATAGATTCTCTGGCTCTTTACAAGGTACCTAAAGGAGCAACAGCAGGGAATTATCGATGACTGATATTTGTCTTTTACTCTGCTTACTGAGAGTCTGGAAGCAAGGAGAAAGAATTTCTTCTCATCCAGACTGACTTGGAAGATGGTTTGCACATACCAATATTAAATAAATTTAAAAAAGGCAAAAAAAACACACACATTTTCCTGTAGAATTATTATCTTGCTTTCAAAGCAAACTGACACAAAATACATTTTTGTACTGTTTAGTATACAAGCACTGATGATTTGTTCTGCTGTAATTAGAACCTTAGACGCTTCTCACCTTCTTAAAACAACAGTTTCTTTTAAGAAATCAGCAAGCTTTTGCTTATGTTTACACAGAACGTGAAATAATATTCCTGCAAGGCTTACAAGGTAAGCAGGATGGAAGCGTTTTAAATGCGCAGCTGAACTACCTAGGAAATGAGGCTTACCATGCTGATGGTCTAGGACAAGACAGAAGATTTTACAGTGCACACAGATACATATATTCATATATGCATATATTTAAATGACTGCATACATGCATATATGTATGCATATATTTAAATGAAATAATCTTATGAAACTTTGGGTCCTACAGGATGCTGTTTCATGACATTCTGGAACGAACATATAATAGGGCTGCTTTAATAACATCACCCTCTGAAATCTCTACATGAGGAAAAATATAGGAAAAGAGAAGTCTCATCTGTGGCAGAGATTCTGAGCATGTTTCCTGTGGGCAGAACAAACTGATATATGCACGTTTCTATAGAGGAAACAGGTATATTAGTCAGTACCACTGCGTGAAAGGGAAGGAGTCCTTCATGAGTTTATTGGTAGGTATTAAATACATAGAGATTTCTTTCTTACTCAAAGATATTTTTGACTGATTTACATCTTGAAGTATGAGCAATAGACCCTGCCTCCTGCTCTGTCATGTATTGTTCAACTACATCACTATTCTGACACTACCAAGCAAAAACACCACCATGTATTTTATAGACGAATGAGTCATCACAAAGCAACTTTGAACCTCAGCAACTCTCACTTCGGTTTCAGAGGAGAGCAGAATTTGATGCCTGTGCAAGGTGATGCATGCAGACATTTCAGAACTGAATTAGATGTGTTTTTCTTTCCTCTTCTCAAAGAAAAAGACTATAATTCATAAGCTATTCAATACAATAGCAGTTTTTTAGCTGTTTTTTGAGTCTACACTTATCTCCTGTGACGTGATGGATGGAGCCCCTTTCTGCTCTTTTCGCTAGTACAGAGTTCATGCAGATTCCCATGCATGAAGGAGGACTGTTGCCTTCCTCCGCACAGCCAGAGCCCTGAATGACCCCACAAGAGTGGATGCAGCCACTCAAGGTGCTAAGATCATCCCAGTGGCATGAAGCCAAGGCCAAAAAAAAAAAAAAAAAAAATTAAAGACCCTGCTTCCAAATGAGGTGTAGTTTCTCTGCAATAATCTGAACAGCATCTTGAAGGGCTACAACAGTGATGGTAACACTCTGGTTGCAGCTCCAAAACATATAAACCTAATTCCTGCTCTTAATCAACAGATGATTTCCTGAAAATGTTATCCACCTTTTCCACCTAGGCAATGTACCTGTGTGCCTGGCTCATTAGTAGGAATGATTACAGCCTGCAGGCACAGCTGGAAGTTATTCAGGAGTCCTCATTAATCTGAATTCTGGGGGTCATTCCTCAAATTCAAGCAATGACATTTAAATTTCCCTTGATTATGCAGTGAATATTTGAATTGCGGATTACTAAGGACTCCAAAAAAAGTGAAATAAATATTTTTTATCTCTTTTTCTCTCTACGCTTAAGAAAATGCCCAGTTCATCAACCAGAACTCAATGTTGTAATGGTATACACAGACATAAGACCAGGTTCTCCCATGAAACGCCATCAATATTTGACCTTTGTATATAAGCAACACCAAAGCCCTCAGACTCATGCATAGAAAGGACACATGCAACATGTAGCATACATGCCAGACAAAGCAAAACAAACACACAAACCCATAGTCAATAAAAATTTCTTGATACTCTCCTAGCCTTAATTTGATTATAAATAACACAAGATTATCTTCAGGCACTTGCAAGGAATCCATTTACTTTCAAAACTGCATGTGCTTTCACTACTGCTTTCAAAATATTTCTGACATGCTTTCAAACTTGATTTTCTATTAATGTATTGCTTCTTTCAGTTTAACAATATAGAGACAAACAATTTTCCTGTATTTAGGCAGCACTGTCTTAAGATAAAATAGTTGAAAATATGAAAAGTAAAATTATCAAAGAGAATTATCTAGTCAATAAAGTTTATTTAAGAGGTTTTCACTTTGACAGCCTCTTTCATCTCTGCTTTGTTTCATTTTCCTGCCCATCTTTTCAACCAAAGAGACAAAAAAAGTTACTGAATCCAATGCAACTGCTTGCAATGGACTCATTAAAAAAACAACAGCTAGAGTATTCTTGTTTTTGAAGAAACTAAGGAAACATGAAATGACAGGCAAAGAAACTCACTAAACACTTCCCATCTACAAGCACTCTGAAGCCTGACTTTGGCAAACACAGCTTTGATACCTTCTCAGCTGCAGGTTTCCCTGGGAATTAGATTTGACAGAAATTCCTTCAGAAGTCAAAATCAGCCTGTTACTAAGCTCGTTTGTTAAAAACAGGGAGGGTTGGGGAGGGTGCAATGGGGGAAGGAGCTGTTAGCAAGCTATTCATTTTTCTTGCATGATTTTATCTACGTGTTTCTTCTTATATAAATTTTCACATATTTTGAGCCTGGTTTTTGTTCTTCTCTTCAGTCATACTGCCCGACACGGAAGGAAGGAGTCCATGCAGCTGCTTTCAGAGCTGCTCCACTTTTGAATATTTGGAGGACAACCAGCATTCCTCCCCACCTTCACATGCTCTATCATTACTCACACTGAGCAGCACCTTAATTCACATTTCAGTAGAATATATACTCGCACCTCAACACAAGTGGCATACCGACGTTATTTTAATTACACCTTCCTCTCTCTAAAAATACTGAGCTTGTGCCATGTTTACCATCCAGAAAGAAGGCACAACTACGCAGCGTTGAAGATGTCCTTTAGGAAACCTTCAAACGAAGACAACCTTTCTGAGACTGCCCTTCTCCCTGCACGGAGACTCTCCGGACAGAATTTCACAGAGGGTAATTTATTATGCTTCTTCTGGATATTCTGCCTACTGTTTCTTTCATTCTATGCAAGAAATTTACAACCATAAAATGTTTGAAATTGGCCTCTAGCCAGAATCTGACAAGGTCCCAGGTGATTTTTTCTTCTGCATTTATTTGATGTATACCAAAAACACTGTTTGTCTTCATAAAAATCAGAAAAATATCAGCCCTGTGAGGTACTCATACCGTTATTTTCTTAAGCAAACCATTACAATAAACATAAAAACATCATTCCATGTATTGAAGTCAAATTGCATTGAGCCAGCTGGTAATGTAAGGAACATATAATCAGTATCTAAATCAATGAGCAAATAAATGATTATTTCCTGCTTTACAATGCTGATTTACAGATTTAGAAGCCACTGAGGATATCTGTGTTTACTCACCAAGGATATATTTGTCCATGGCTTCTTGTGACACTTAAAGACGTCAATCCACCCAAAGGACTGAAGTGCTATAGGTTGAGAGGCACTCCAAAATTCTCACGAGCATTTTTTTAGATAATAGACCTTTTCTGATCATCTCTGATGGACATAGTTTATTCACAAATCCCAGTACAGTATTTAAACTATTTATTTTTCAGTATGTTATTTAAATGGCTATACTAGTCTTCAAGAAAAGATATAATAGGACTTTCCCTTTTAAATTAATGCATTCCCTTATTTCTACAGAATCCACAAAAAAGCAAATGTGTGCAGTAAAAAGAATGCACAAGCAAAGATAACTGCTCTGTAAAATATTCATAATGATCTAGTAGAAACACTTCTTTCTGGAGGAGTATCTTATGCTGCAGGCCCTTAATGGCATCCACGATTTCCTGAGAAAGCATAGAGAGGAGAACTCCAAAAAATGGAGCTATTATTTAATTCTTGGAGCGACATTTTCCTTCTATAGGTGCAACTTTCTATAGAGATTAAAAAGCAATGCAAAGTTCTGACTGTACAGATCCATCTCCTTGCCTGAAATGTTTCGTTCTGTACAGTGTAATACAACATATATTTTTTTATAAAAATTACTGAAGTCATATGTAGGTGCACTGAAGTCAAACACTATGCATTAGACAGAAAAGGCAGATGGGGTTAGTTTTGTGGAACAGGCCATCTGAGCATTATGTCAATTCATCCTTTTCTCGATACATCTTTCAGTCAAACAAATTGTTCCATACAGCAGATTGTTCCAACTCTACAAATCCAATTTCAAATATAAAAGTTTAAGTATGAAGAACATAAATTCCACTCTTACTATACTATGAAAAACCTTAGCTGTCTCAAAATAACTCTTCTCCAAATACTATTTTTAACCATCTTTTACACCAAGAGTTTTGCAAACAGCTGATGTAGGTACGTGTACCCCACTGCGGTCTGGCTACATTTTCACACAGTTCAAATGACTGCAAACACGTACATACAAAGAGAAGAACACTGCCTCTTTTTGAAACATCTGTATTAATCCTTTCTGTATTCCTTCAGTCGACAGTCTAAAGGAAGACTGTTCTAAAGGAAGATGCATGTATCTTGACAACAATGTTATCACAGAAACACAGATCTGTAATTTCATCTAATGCTTCTGGTTTCTTTTCAGTTTGCATTGTGACCCATACACAGAATTTGAAATTTAAAATAAAACCTCTGACTTTCTTAAAAGTTACATTATCAAGTCGACAAGTTTAACTTCTGTTATTGACCATGTAAATTATACACATAAACAGCAATTCAAATGCAATAAGGTTTAATTAAAAATATAGTAAAATATTACTATGACTCTGAAGTCTCACAGAAGTAACAAATTAAAAAAAAAAAAACATACACTTTGAATTCAGATGACTTTTGCCATGGTAGGATAACAGCAAGTAATTGTCATCAGCCAAAACACTAAAATATTTTAACTATTGTAGAAAACTACATGAATCTTTGTATGTGTGCGTATATATAAACTTTTCTATGCTTGCTCTTTCTATTTCTTTTCTTTCTCGTCACTTCTTCCCTCCTGTGATCTTACTTCCCTTGATATTCAAGATCCTCTCATGGAATTTTCCCAACAGGCATAAAGTACTATGTGCTAGACAGAAAGCTTCCGAAAAGGAAAGGTAGGAAGAATGGAAAAAAAAAATCTCTAACTTCAGCTGCAGAAACTGAAGCTGTAAATCTCAGACAGTTTTAGTAACTTTGTTAGTCTTTCTCTGCAGATCCTCTCTGCAGTCTGAGATGTAACTTATTCATATCTGTAATCAGAACTGCAGTATTTCACTGGATGCTTTCTGCTCACAGTGCTATCTAAAGTCTATATATTTTGGAAAGTTAATGATGGTTAGTATTTCTTCTTGGGAAAAAAAATCTTCATGGGGTTTTGCCTCCTCCAGTTTTTTAAAGGAAATCACTAGGAACATATACAACCAAACTATGGGGTATGATATAAAAATTAAATACATATGATGAAAGATCTAAAATATCTGATGGAAAAAAGACAACCTTAGTGCTTAACTAGGTAAAACCTGAAGTTTGTCCCAAAAGAATTTGTGTCTACTCTACATATTTGTCTTGAACAAATCTTGAACAATCTGAATAGTGGCTGCTGTGAGAAGCAGGCAGTAGAAGTGAAGTAGAATCACTTTATTTCTTAACTGGAAACCCACCGCCCCACTCCACCTGCAACATTAATATACTTGGAATTCACATTTTTAATTAATTTGGAATAACTTTTGTTAGATACCCATGTAAATATGCTCTTTGCACTCTAAAATATATTCATGGAATATTGTTATTGTTTAGTGCATTTTTTTTGCTTGCTTGTTTTTATTTCACAAATCCCATACTTGAAATCGTTCTCTACAAAAGCACGCTGTTTCTTACAATGCTGCCTGGAGTTCAAACATGATTATTCCTGAGAGTATACAAGTCTCAGAGGCAGGTTAATTTGTAACAGAAGAATTATCCATCCCAGCAGCACTGCAGAAAAATGTTTTCTGACAATCAATAGGCATCATGAACATTGTTAGCACTGACGTTTACTAGACACCTCACGCCTACCAGAACATTAACTCTGATCTGTTGGACAAAGCACTGCTTTATTTTGTTTGATCTGTAAACAAAATAAAGCTAAATGATTTATTACAGCATGCAGCTGTGTGACCTTTGAGTAGGCTATATTCTGCCTCTGTTTTATCAGCAGCATTTCCCTATGGGCTCTCAGGCCGTGGCTGCTGCAGAGTCTTATTTCTGTGTCCACGTGTGTTATAACACTCACTAGTGGCTACCATTTGGCTACGTCAGCCCCTAAATTCATGGCTTCAGACAGTACAGTAGGTCTTGTGGATAAGCAAGTCTCAAGAAACACTGCATCTTGATTACAATAAAAAATTCTGGTACGACTTCAAGTAACACTAAGAGACAATGGGAGCTAAATCAAACTCTGAAAACAGAAAGTAACATGGAGGAAGTACATGTTAAAAGAAGATCCTAAAGTTCTGCAGAAGTTCTCCTCAGCCCTTGTGCTTTTTTTAAACACACTTTTATGAGGCTGATGAGTGGTTCTAAAGCGCTGGGAGAAGAAGGAACCAGGTTGATAGGTGGGAGATCAGAATCCAAATTGACTTTAGTATACCAGAGAAGTGGCTAGCCAAAAGGAAAGAAAGGCAACATTCTGCCCTCGTTGAAGGGATAGCCAAGTAAAACCAATACAGAACAAATAACAACTGCTTAGGTAAAACTGTGATGCTAGAAAAGATTGCAAGCTGAATAGGAGACTGAAAAGAAAAAAAAAAAGATGAGGCAGGGGTAAAACAACTGAAATGTACAAACTCAGAATATCAGCTATGAGGCACCTGAAGTGATTCTTCTGCTCTGTCCCCCAGGGGTAAGGTTTTGGCTGGACTACCTTACTCAGGTTAGGCACTGCATTTCATAAAAGGGGCTCACTGCAAAGAGCCTGATTTGTAATGAGAGTACAGGATACAGCCCCTGGGAAAGCCAACACACCTGAGGCCAAAAACCCTGGAATGAGACACATAGCACAGGTGTCAAACACAAACAAGACTAACCTAACCTATACATTAACAAGGAAGAAACCAAATTAAGTAATTGGTTTAAGCTGCAGCAAAAGCAATACAGGACAAGAATTGGAAATGATAAGAAGAGATTGCCCAGGGAAATTGTGCAAGTTCTACAGAAGAACTTAGACAAACACACACAGTGAAACATAAGAGTCGACATTACTTTGGCTTTTTGATGTCCCTTTCAGTGGTACTCACTGCATCTCCTGGAGACATTATCCTCAGCTTTCCTTGCATTACCTGGAATCTAGTAATAGTTGTTGTCTTTCCTTACAGAAAAAGATGATGTTATTTAAAAATGTACATCTAAGATGAAAAACAATATGAATTATACTAAAAATGTTCCAAATAAAGCAGTCCATAGCCATCTGCAGTCTTTAAAGTCTAATTTAACATAATGCTGTTTATGAATGTTTAACACTCCTATATTTTTCCTGAAGAATCAATTTCTATTGCAACTAAAAGTAGAGTTGCTTCTAGATGTTGTTCATTTTGACAACTTCTACAAATATATTCTTATTACAAAGGCACTGATAATTTTTGCACCAACTGGTAGAAGTAAATAACTTTACTCTGTAAACTGACAATATCACTTACATGTGAACTTTCTGAATTTTTGCCACATTGGTGGGAAGTTAATATATGCTTACTCTATTAGCAGGATGAGACACACTATTTGTGTTAGATATAGTGATTGGTTTTGATTCTGACTTCAGCTATTACTTTGCAATGACACAAACTCACCAGGCTGATGTCGTTTAGAACCTGTTAGGGAATAGCATGCCCCTTTCCATCTGCTTATTTTGACCACAAAACTATATCTTCTAAAATGGATGATAGAAAAGCCTAGAAGTTGGAAAAATACGAACAAAGCAGACACACAAAAGTTTGAAGTAGCATCTTCATCAATTGAATTATCCCACAAAAATGTAATCAGATTTCTTCTGCCAGGAGCCTGATCTCCTGTTTTGTTGGATCTTACCGATCTGGTAAGATCTGTTGGATCTCTGAGAACTTACCAAAGATTTGTTTTATCTACAAAGGGAAGGTGAAATGAGAGGCTGTACCCCAAGAAGACAAACACAGTCACAGTAAGTTTCCTGATTTCAGGCTTCCTTTCATCCATTCGACATTGCTGCATTTTTGTTGGTACTGCCCGAGTCAGCCAGAGCTGACACAGCCTACAGGCACAGACCCCATGTCCATGAAATAAGGATGTATTTTAACGTTATTTAAATAGCTAATGATTTGTTTGCCCAGGTTATAAAGCTTAAGAAGCAATCAAACATCTTTTTGTGTTCTGCTTTTATCAACAAGCTTCACGCATAAATAATTATTCGCAATACAAAATAGTAATTAATCAGAATTACACTTAAAAAGTTTAAGCTTGGGAGGAAAACACACACATAAACGTACACCGTGCTCCAGGAAATGGCCAGGGCAGGCTGTGCGTGATACCATTGGGGGCCTCTGCCACCTTTGTAGTGAGCAGCTCTCAGACGTGTGGCAAGACCACCTCCAGCTCTCGATAATCAGTTGCTAAAGTGATGGCAATTTCAATCACACTGATGATGTTGATGACAATGATTAAACTGGCTACTTAAGGTATCTTCTTGATTAAAGTGATATTTAATCCATAGTAAATCATGAAAATCTCTCCTGTTTGGTTTCATGAGAGATTCCTTTCATGATACTCTCAGGTGACAAATCCCTATCTCAGTTACTCCTATTTCCCTCTCATACATGGCATGAGGCAGATTTTTTGCCTGCCTATGAAATGAATTATAAAACAAAGGGCAAATACTTCTGCAATTTCCATCTTTAGCTAATAATGCTTCTTGCATAGAATAGCAGCCTAACATTTCACAATACTAAAAATAAAAAGGAGAAATTCAACTTCTGGCATTGTGAATTTTGTTCTCCAAGCAATCTCTCTTACTTAAAATGTGCTTTAAGCCATCATCTTATTTTTCTACCATGACCTAAATAAAACAGTTTTTTGTTTGTTTGCTTGTTTTTGCTATTTCCTAAAATAATCCCTTTCTTCTTCTCAGTTAAGCATTACTTGCCCTGACGTGATTCTGTATGTAAATAGGAATACTACTCTATTAGGGTATCCTGAACTGTTGGTCTAATGGGGTTTATTAAATTTCCCTCTCTGAATTGTTATTTCTTCACAGTATTCAAAATACATTAGTAGAAGCTGTTATTTCAGCATAAGAGCACTAAACCAAAAGGCTTCAAGTAGAACCAGAGCTGAAGTTACTTCAGGTTATTGTGGCCACATAAAAATAGAAACTTCTGAATGTTTCTGCAATTAGTTCTAATTAGTTTCTGGGAATTAACATCCCAGTAGAACAATAATTAATGGCAGCTTCCTAGGACTGATAAATCCATTTAATTTATGAAAGGGAAAGCTTTATGTTAGAGATCCCCATTTATATTGGCTCAGCTAACTGGGTAGGAATTAAAGGGTTATTTTAATTTTTTTTTTTTAAAAAGCATATTGTATTGGTTCGTGTTTACAGTGAGAATTATCACCAATAAATCTATATATTCAATTCAGTTCAAATTGAGAAAGCTCTCAGAACAAGGCATACCCTAGGGAGGTTGGCTGCAAACTAGTTATACCCAGCAGTACAGTACAGCCTACTAAAGGACAGTGGCAAGCAAAACCCTTGTCTCTGCAAAGCTCTGGAAAGGCCACAGCTCAGAGAGGACAGACAAGCTCTCTCCTGGTCCAGGCTCCCCTCTATACCCACAGCTGGCCTAACATTGCAATCAGTCTTCATGCCTCTACTTTACAGGGACCCACCTTGGTCACACATTGTTCACTAGGTCAACCTCAACCTTCCTCAGCCTGGCAGCTGTGAAGAGGAAAACTCATGCCATGCAGCTTTCCATAAAACTCTTCCATAGCAAATTACGGTTATAGCCACTCTCTGTATAGCAGCGGCATCTCCACGGTTCGAGAGGAAGAAGTGGATTCACAGAGGCAGGAGACAAGAAGCTGCCCCTGGGCGTCTTCCAGGGAGCTCCCAGCGACACCTCGGTCACTGCAGCACAGAAAGCTCTTCCCAGGGCCTGCCCTCCCAGGGCCTCACAAACACCAGCACTCTTTGGGTTCCCTGGAGGCCTGGCCAAAACCAGAACCACGCTCTTTTTTGAGACCTGCATAGCTGTCGTGTCTGTTATCGCTCATGTAAGTCACAGCCTAGAATAGCAGCTCTATTTTTAGAAGAATAGCAGTAAACTATCAAGTATGACACAGAGCAAAGCAGTGATAGCACTAGGTACCACATAAGAAATGCTGAGGACAAGTCTTTACATCAATACCAGAAGTAAGCAGGGAGACATAATACAACTCCAGATTTTTGTTTCAACTGTCAGAGCGAAGCTTTATTTCCTATACTCTCTTCTTGACCCCTACATTGAAGGACTTTCTAAATAAAGAGAGAAATGATAAAAGACAGTTAAAATGAGAGACACGTAGGATGATGCAAGACAGGCATATGTCTCCTAAAATATCTATGCTGACCCTAACATCAGTGCAGTGCTCTGCCATCCAAGGCTATAGGAAATGAAAGGCAGAAAGAAAACAACACATACAAAAATAAACAAATAAAATAAAACTGTACTTAAATGAAACCTTAAAATTAAACCCCAACCACTACCTCCAGCCTAATTTTAAAAAGTGAGAAACTAAATAAATTTATCAAATGAAAAAAATCTCTTTTTTTCTCCTAGCCCTAATAATGTATTTTTCCCTAGTCATCTTTATTATTAAAAGCCAGCTCTGGTGCAGAGCATCACCTTGATATGGAGTAGGCAATCTACATAATCCACTGCACCTAGCTGAAGCCAGCTGCTGCCAAAGTGATTGCTTAGGAGGTACAGATGTGAGCACAGAACACCCAGGCACCACAATCACAGGCTTTATCTATAAATCCCTCTTGGTTTTGTACTCAGGTGTTTCTGCTGAGCAATGCTTTTATTCGTAGCCATCTCTTTTTCTGGTAGATAAATGATGATGGGAGTGAGCCTTCTTTTCAGGGTAGATTCTTCCATCTAGCTTCATGAGTAGGTCTCCTTTGCTGACCTTCATCTGTCCATCTAGCTCACATCCACCTGAGCATGGAGGAGGTTTCCTGAGATTTTGTTCTCTAAAGTCTTTATTAAACCAGAAACACACATCTCCTGGTGTCTGTCCTTAGCTTGCTTGAGAGCTGTGCTTCCCTTAGGCTTCCTCTTTGATTTACTCTGCTATACACAGTGAGGGTTCGTGAACTGCCAGCCCTTTTCTACCAATTTCTATGCAAATCCTACTGTAATAACACTTGTGAATAAACTAACCATTGACAAATGAAAAAAACTAGGGAAGCAGCAAACTTACCAGATTAGGGTAGAAGCAGAGTTTTGTGAGAGGTGGCTCTTTTGCATCCTAACCATCTACAACTTTACATGTGACTGCACTGAGGAACTTGGTTATGAGAAACAGAAACTCTCCTGCTCAGGCAAAGGACATATCCAGCACACAGACATAACTGCAGCGTTCAAAATATTATTAAATTAGTCACAATATCTTCATTTTAAGGTGCACTACTATCACCAAAACAAGTAGCTTCATGATCATCCTTACTTCTTCAGCTGTGCTAGTTTGGGAACTTTTCCCAAGTGATTAAGCACTTGACTGCAGTCCACAGGTGCACATGCTTAACAAAGTCCTGGCACAAAAAAAAAACACCTCACAATAAGACACGTCCTTCTTTTGGAAGGTACCAATAACATTCCTGTGTTTTGCTAGCAAACATTATATTGCCATTATAGCAAAAAATGTGACTTTAAATGTAGCTAGTAGAGGCAAAAAGTGGTGGTTTAGCAGCTTGCTGTGGATCCATGAGGAATACAAACTGCAGGATYTGAATGATCTGAGGAAAGCTGCAGGTGACTGTGCACAGAGGCTGGTTTGGGGTGGTAGGATATGGATTGTCCCAGGAAGCTCCTGAAGCCATACGGTAAGTACCTGCTGGAGTCGTGCTTCAGAAGGCAGTCTTAATTAATGAGCTTTTAACATTGGCAAACAGAATTGCAGATGCACGCAAAACTTTAGTGTCAAATACAACTCATGACAGGATCTTCATGAACCACGGTCTCTACATTCCTTTTTCCTTCATTTCAAACGGCATCCTTGAGGGTAGCCTGGCTGCCTGCCACCTAAGCTGCCTTCCAGGATGACCAGGCAGTGCAAACAGCTGCCGTGGCACAAGCTCCCCATCCTCACTTCCGAAAGCAGCGACTCAAGCCCTCCCGTGCCCCGCCGGGACGGGGAAGCCGAGCGGACACCTCCTTACCGACCCGGCCCGGGGGCCGCTAACGGACGTGGCCGCGCGCGCGGGGAGCCGTTAGGCGCCGTTTGAGGCGGTGCGTGCGGGAAGCCCTTACAGCCGTTAGGCGCCGTTTGAGCTGGCGCGCGCGGGGAGCCGTTACGGCCGTCGGGCGCTGGTTTGAGGTGGCGCGCGCGCGTGGAGCCGTTAGGAGCCGTTTGAGGCGGGGCGCGCGGGGAGCCGTTACGGCCGTCGGGCGCTATTTGAGGCGGCGCGTTCGGGGCGGCCCCCGGCGGGAGGCGCTGCTGCCCTGCTGGCCGCTCAGCCCTTGCCCCAGGCCGCCTGTTGTGCCCACGTTGCTTTGAAGTTCTCTTGGAACTGCGGGAAGCGCCAGGGACGGGGCTCGGTCTCCTTGCAGTGCGGTGGGAAGACATTTTGCGAGAACCTTGGGCTTCGCCTTTCCCCAGCCTCCCGCAGTCAGCACTGCTCCTCGCTCCCTTGATTTGCCTCCTGAACGTGCCGTTTTGTCCCTTTGCGTTTCAACGTGGCTTGCTGAGTGTGCACAAAACTGAGAGGGTTGCATGTGAGGCTGGAAAGGGGGACTTCCACAGCAGAAAACTTGAGCTTTTCACCTAGACGTTTCTGTATGTTGAGATGCGGGAGACTCGTGGTTGTGACTGTCGCCTGCTGCGGATGGGCCTGGCTGATCCCTGCGCCGGCAGCGGACACGCAGGTGAGCAGAGCCGTGTTCCCCCGGCAGGGCAGTGGCGTCCCTCCCTGCAGCCACGTTAGCAAATGAAAAAATCTGCCTTAAGAAAAGAGGTCACTGATCATAACACAGTGAGAACAGCACTTAAGGAAAAAGGGGTGGGGGGAGGAGAAAGCGCTGGATTCAGTTACACGTGCAGTAAAACCCATTCGTGAAAGTAAGTACAAAAACGATCCTGTTCAGCTTAGTTTACATATATGCATAAACTAGTCTGGTCCACTGGAGTATAAAAATGAGACAAAATACAGATTGATTTTTTTATCTTTTAAAAACATGGACAGGAATGTACAGCTCCACAAAACAGAAGCTGAACAGGGAATTGTAACATTTTCTGGACTGCCAAGAGACGGGTTTGCTACAACTACTTCCTTTTAAAACCACAATCAGTTTCAAAGCGCGTTTTGTTTCCAGTTAATGTAATTGCATAGCATTACACACTGCAGACTCCTTGAAACACACTCCTTGTCATAGGCGTTATGGTTATTTTTCTGCTGCCTTTGTTTCTGTTGAAACATAGTGAAACGCAGTTGAAACATGAACATAGCTGGATATAGATAGCATTATCCCCTTCAGCAGTTTGTTTAGCCTTTGTGTTTAAACCGATACTTTCTCTAGCTATGTAAACAAATCGAGATTTAATTTTTGTGTTCTAAAAAATAAAAAGTTCATAGCTTTGCATATGTATTACTCAAAAGCTCCAAATCCAACTCAAGTGTTTATCGATGATTTTATTGACAGCAGAAGTGATTTTGTGGATGTGCCTTTGGACCTAAGTGAATGGTTCAACCTACAGCTGCTAAAAAGATTTCACAAGACCCACGCTTTGCAGTGAAATGCTCAGACTTCATAATATGGGTATATTAGGTGATTTCATGCATATCTAAAGATCAATTTTAAGGCAAATGTAGCTTTATGTGATATGGGCACCATCTAGTAATGCATAAAGGAAATTATGAAATCAAGAATAACTGCATTGAAGAATAACCTGTTAAAATGAAGCATGTATTCACTGAGTCTACTTGATTAAAGCACAGCAAAAGGTCTGAAACTTTTCATTTGTGACTTTTAAAACTGGTCCTGGGAATGAGTCATTCCACTTTTATTTCTGGACATCTTAATGCCGTTGTTAGTTAAATGGTGAGGACTGAAAACCTTTTAATTAATACATAAAACACATGGTCTGCAAAGGCAATTTTCCCCTTGCAGTCTTCCAACTACAAGAGATGGATATTCACAGCAAATAAACGTTTCCATTGCCTTCATCCACTTTTTAGTGCTTTTAATATGATCAGTTGTTGAAGACTGCATCCACAGACAGTAAGAAACTAGCATGCAGCCATGTCTGGTGTTTTGTGATTTAATTAAGGAAGACACACAAAGCACTGTAACCCACCATCTACCCGCAGTGACAGAAAGTTGCCCGTGAGCAACTCCGAGCCTTCTTAGAGCACTGGTGTTCGCACAGTGATGTGTACTCATTATTTTCTGAAGCCACCTAGGAACAGTTTTGAGTTAATATCAGTGCAAAACTAAATCTACTTTGTGGGGAAATGGAAAACAAATCTATGTTACCAGTCTATACAGGGTTATAGAAGAGCCTCTTTTTAAAAGAATTGTAGTTTGCCTTTTCATCCTAGGCCTGACTTGCATTCTTAGCTTAGATCTCTTCTACTGTGAGGGTCAATGCTGCAAGGCTGCTTGCCTTAGCCTCACAGTATGGAACAGTGCCTGCAAGATTTAAGAGGAATCCTTTGCCATGCTTATACAGAAGCAGGATGCAATGTGGGGCTTGGTGTGACTTCCACACCTCCAGCGGTAGGGTGGCACTTTCTATCTAAAATAGAAATGTGTGTTAGTCAAATGAAACTGAAACGCGAGTTAAAGAGAGTGTAAAAGCTATCTTTTAACTCTGTGAAACCCCAAAATGTGAGACAAACCACTGACCAGCAAGCTATTGGTATAACATGTTCTGCAGATGTACCTAACCAGACCCATACAGCCCCATTTTGGCAGTACTTACCTGTCTGATGATTGTTAACACTAGTGGAACTAGCTAGAAAGGTTGTTGGTAATTAGCCCATCCTTATGCCCCTGCCTCCTGTGCAGAGAGTGCAGAGTGTCTCTCTTTTGCTTTAACCTTGCTTCGCTATTCAAAATGTTTTAAGTATTTCTAGGTACACTGGAACTTGGAAGAAAGAGGGTCTTTCCTAGAAAGTCAGATTAGATAAGCACGAACACAAGCACACAAACTGCTCAGAACAATCCTCATATAATGTTAAAGAATTAGTCTCCTGAGCTTTTTGTGGGGGAAAAAACCTAGCACAGCTAGCTGAGGTGAAAATGTGGAGGCTGAACTTACAGAGAAGTCTTTGCTACAGAGAACATACAGAGAAGCTTCCCAGAAAATGTATTTGAAAGATGATTTTGTTAAGCAAAACAGAAAATATGAAAGATCAACCTGGCTGCCCTCTTCCACAGTCACCATTTAGATCTACCCACTTCTCAAAACATTGTACACCTTTCTGTGGTGGTATGGTAATATTGCTATTAGTTGCTCTTTGTTCATCAAGAATATCCATATACAAATTATTCTAGGACATTCACATTCAGTGTTTGGTTCTGATCTTGATGAAAATTGGTTGATTTTTGAAAAAAAGTCATTAAGTATTCAGAGCTCTTTTCTTTTGGGGGAATTCTCATTTATTCTCTTGAAGGTATTAAAATAAGCTAAAGCAATTGAATTTCACGTTATTCAGAAGGTCCAAGTGAAACCTATACAACATTTCTGTCCTACTTATGTTGAGGTATGCAAACTTACCGTGGCCCTGTACAGGAGTTAAATTTACATTATGAAAGAAACGCCATCTTCATATATTGACACATAATGAAAACCTCCAGCCCGAATTTCTTATAAGAGGTCTTAAAATTGTAATATGAATTATAAAATGGCCTGAGTATTCTTCATGTGCTACTATTTATTTCAGAAAAAGCATGTAGCTATGATTTTATTTTTGACTTTTTTGAATATTTATCATATTATTTGCGTTGTTTGTTTCCAGATAATTAAGAACTGAGAGGGCTCATTCATTATTCTTTCAAAACAAGACATGCACTAAAAATATAGTATTTGCTGTATAACTTTTTGATTGTTTCATAAACTTCAGCATTATTAGTATCATATAATTGTATGTAATGCCTGTTAAGGATCTAAAAAACCTTTGGAGATATTTGAGTATCAGTAACAGGCAGAAAGCAACTTTTGAAGCAATAACTCAGGAGGACACTTACATGAAATGCCTTTGGTGAAAGAGATTTGGTGAAAGGCTGACTTACTAGCAATGCTTTATGTTGTTAATCATTGCAGAACAAATACTGAACACTAATCCTCTTTCTGCACAATTCATTCCTTTGCAGACAATAACATACAAGTGATCAATACATTAATTTATGCAAAAACATGAGAAGACTTGAAGGAAAATCCTTAGTATTGTGGAGTTAATATTCAATAGACTTGGAAACTGGCAGACACTAGCAGAGAAGGCTTTACCCCACAACCTCCTGGATTTATTAGTTTAGGGTAAATCTTTATCCTGAAACTATTGCATGCAGTGTATATATATCATATAGTGAAACATGGAAAACTATCAGTCTGCAGATGAGTAACTTTGCAAACACTATTTCCAGCAGTATGTTCGCTTACAAGGAAAATGAAATATTCTTGACCTGTAGCTGTTTTTTCTGTTGAGCTTTAGCCACTTTAAAAAACAGGTCACGCAAATGTTATTAGTTTGTAAAATATGCATATAAGCAACAGGATTTAATGTATGGGAGATCAAAGCCTCTGAATTCTAACAGCATTCTCATGTTGGACAGGAAAACATGGAAGGAATTTCTGACTGTAATTTTAAATATGAGGAAACTAGTTATGAAAAGGGTGGTAGGAAAACATATTACAGCACAGCTCACATAAATCCTACTTCTAGGGAAAGGTTTCCTCCAGTAGGTCTACTCACGAGAGAGAAATATAAGTGTATAAAATCTTGAATGTGAATAAAGATGCTGAACCACTATGAGTTCAGTGATGACAGCAAAATGAGAGAGGAGGTAAGTCAGTATGGAAGTTGACCTTGCAATGCAAGAGCAAGGAAAAAGAACAAGATAAGTATGTTAATGCTCAGTCACTTCTGTGATGTGGTACAGACTTTAGTTAGTGTTAAGGAAAACAGAAATATAAATTGCATATAGGTCTCCTCTTGAGGAAGCTGCGAGGCTATAGTACAGTTACAGAATATCCATGCCACTTACATATATTATGTCCTATATGTTATTTACATTCTGTGGTCATCAATAGAAACATATTTGTTATAGCTGTAAAATACAGTAGTTTCCATACAGAAAAGAAAATAAGTAGCTTTTGTTATATTTTTATTTTTTATCTGGAAAAAGAAAAATTTTACACAAAAATAGCAGTGTGGGGCTCTAGGAAATCATTCATTGTATAAAGGACTCTTAACCAAAGAGGAGCCTCTTAAATCCTTTCAAGAAAGTGTCAAGAGTGCAGCCCATCAGTGTAGTCTTATCAAGCTGTCCATATTGTGGACATATTTTGGTTTTTGGTAATTTCAATACATATACAACTATATTGTTGTATACTTTTAAAGCGAAAGCAACTTTATATTCTGCAGCATCCGCACTGCATGATTGTTTCCTCATCTGCTGGTGATTCCACAATTCTAGCCTAAAATAGGAAGCAATGGAAGTGCTTCCCACTTCATTAAGTCTGCGGCTGTATTTCTTACATGTAACTTACAAGTGACATTCTCTATGTCCCATCCAGTAATTGTAATCAGAATGATGATCATCATCATACTAAGTAGTTTACTGCCATTACAGTTACTTCATTTACATCTTTTGATGAACTATATTTAAAAGACAAAAAAAAAAAAATGTTTGATCTGGTGATTTGAGAGTATCAAGTCCAAAACCTGAGGGTTTTATTTTCATGTGAGTAGTCATCAAAATAAAGTTAGGATTATTTATACTCTCAGCAAGGAACAACCTTAATATTCTACGAGTTTGTCCTAAAATTTTGATGTAAGAGTCAGGTATCTGGACCAAGTAAGGGAAGAGAAATAGCCCTTAAGAACATGTGTGAGACAACAGATAATATGGTCATAGACCTGTCAGGTTACTAAAATGAAATTAAAAAAATCACACTAGCTCAAAAATATATACTGAACATTTGCTTTCCCTCCTGCCCCACACTGCCTAAAGATGAAGTGCTTTGAGTTACTTTCTTCTATATTCTGAAATTGAACATTTTAAATTCATACCAAGATAATAAAACTGAAAGTAACAGAGTAAAGGTCAGTTTTTATCAGCTCATTGTTTGCCCTGGGGAAAAAACAGTTTACAAGGAAACTGTGTTTTACTGAAAAGCAATTTACATATATGTCAATTTCTGAAGCAGCTTTTATTTCAGATCTGTTCCTATAGGCTTAGTTTTATTTACTGGAGCTAAGGCTTTGAAAGAGACCTTTTTCTTTTTTATTGTCACAATTTCTTCTAAAATGAAATTGAAAGAAGTTATGGATGAACTTCTTGGGAAGAGGAATCCAAATTATCTTTTTACTCCCATTAGAAGTAGACATAAGTTACCTGACTGAACATTTGGCTTCAGGAATATACTGGAGTACATGCCTGATCATAAGCACATGCCACACTCTCATTAGCTTCACCATTTAAACCACAGGCTTCATAGCGTTTTGATGAGTAACAGCAGAACTGGCCACATGTTTAATTTGGATAAATTCATTGCTTTTAGATCTCAGTCAGCAATATCCTTCATAGAGGATAGCCCTGACAAATCTTGAACTATATTCTATTGAGGATGCTTCCACCTGAATACAAGTATGATTTAAAAAAAAAAAATCCCCCAAAGATAGCTCTATAAATCAGTCTTGAAAACCTTATGTCATGCAATAAGCTACTAACATTTCTGATGCTATATTGCACATTGAGCAGAAGAGACTGGGGACATGATCCTCAATTCAGTTATTATTACTCATTGACCTCATCAGTTGAGAGCTGGGTAGGTGAGCAAATACTATAAGCATTCTGAATAGCACAATCCTCATGAACTAGCTTATTGAGCTAAATGTGATGTGTTTTTTTCAAGAATTGTAACATTTCAGTTTCAGCTCCTGGTTGTACCAAAGGATTATTCAGTGGTTAGTAATTCTAAGTGTACCCATACTTACCCACATTTCCTACTTCAAATGTTGGGATCATTCTGCTAACCAATACTTTAGGAACTTTTGAGACTTTTTGAAAAAAAATCTATTTGGAAGAAAAAAAAGTCAGTATACACAACATCTATATTTCATAATTCTGCTTCACCACATTAAGCTGAGGAGATACAGGCTTTTTAGTTTAATTCTATCCAATTAACTATTCTCTCAGTTTACTTGAGTGTAACACTGCATGACTTTTCAACCAAACTACACTCAAACTTTATAAGTCAGATATATTTTTTAATTATGTGACAAGTATGGAATTCAGAGGTGTTTTTTTAGGGAAATTACAGGTTGTTTTCAAAGCTAGGCAGAGATTTAATTTTAAGACTGAACTAGATTCTATGCCAACTTGCATTCCTCCTGGTCCACTGAGTTCAATGGGACCATATGGTTCATATGTAAAGCAAAATCTGGCCCACTATTTCAGCTAAATTTCAGTTGAAGTACAAATTTATGAAAACTTTCATGCCTTTGATAAATTTAAATTGCCAGACCTCACAGAAGACATTGTTCCATTCACTATCAAACAGGTATTTCACAGCATGAAGCATTTGTATTAGAGAAACACACAAATCACATCAAGCCTACCTATTTTGGTGTTTTAAAACCTTTTTCTTTTCCTCTGTAAACAGTGATATTTTCAATAGGCTCTGAAGTGACAGTCTTAACAAATAATACACTAGTCTGTCATGTGGTTAATATTAACATCTCTCTATTCAAACATGCTGAAAACTGAATTAGAACAGTTAACATATAACAGTCACACATCCTTCGCTGAATACAAGACCATATCTCTAACATAAACTGAAGATTTCTCACCAGTTCAGATTTTCATCTGTGATTCAATCAATCAAACACTTAATTGTCTTAAATATATCACTCTTCAACTGTTTCTGGGTCTCTTGGGGGTGCTAAGTAAACATATTCTCTCAATAAAGGCATTGCTCATGATATAGCTCTTTCTTCAACAGGAATCTTGCCGTGTGTTTCCAATACATTTCCCAAGGTGAATTTGCGGTTTGGTAGAATTTGGGGGTAAGTAGGCCTTAAATCTGGATTGGAAATATTTCAATTTGAAACATCAGTTTAGGCCTGTATCTTGTACTTTTTCATTCGAGAGACCATCTTTCAATACAACTCACGAATTGCAGAGTCAGAGCTTTATAGACTAGCAATTCTGTCTGTCACAGGTGTGTGTCCATGGTGTTTAGCATGGGCTGATGCGAGCTCACTTTGCTCATGACCTGAGCTGGCAGCATGTAAACAGCACCCATACAAAAGTCAGGTATATACAAACGCGTAGCTCAGCTCCACCCAAAATCTTGCTTTTTAGAGGGTGTATCTGCTATATTCAGCTCAGCTCATGAACAGTAAGACTGTGCCCAGCCACAGTGTGCTGTAGAAACATGTCAAGAGACGGCACTCCTCACAGTGATCCCACCTCAAAATCTAAGCTCACTGCATGGAGCTCTGAAGAAGGGAGTCAGAACAAGGCATGCTCCATCCTGGGGCATAAAGCAGTTTGCCCTCAAATATATTTTTATTGAAAACACACAGCAAAGATTACAGCCATAGAAAGTTCTGTAAACAAGACAATTTCATCCACTTTGTCTTAAACAAACAAAAACTCCCAAATAAGACTTGCTAAATAAGACTTGTGAATTGGAATTTTTTTAATGCCTTAACTGGGGACAAAATAAATGACATACACTTTCAGCATTTCTTTTTCAAATTTACTCGACAGAGGTTAAAATATTGCTTTATTCTGACTCAACATACAACAGCACTCTGTGATCAATTGTGCTATTTTGAGAAGTCTTGAGACGTGTGAACTGCAAAGTCTGGGGCACATCTAATCAATGTAGTAATTCATTTGCTGCAAAGTAATATTTTTAATACAATCTGTATATACGGTAATTTTCTCCTTTAATCAATCTTCTGACATTATCTAAGGAAGGCTATTTGGCAATTATTTACCATACTTCATTTTCTTAAGTAATTTAAGCAGATTTTTAATAATAAAAAAACAGGAATGCGTGTGTCATAAAACCCAATTCATTGCACTATTGACATATGTTTCAGTCATATTGGGCTGAGGAGGGTCTCAAAAGAAAAAAAATTCAAAAATATATTTATAATGTGCTTGGGATACTGCAACCAGGAAATGACATTTCTTCTCTAAGGCCTTGATCTCCTGCAGGGATTGATTTGGTGGAAACCATCTGCTCTTGTACAGCCCATCAGAGTCAGATATGTGCAGGTTTGCAGGTCTGCCCAGACTGAACCATCTGCAAGGTTGAAGCTTTAAAGTTCACAAGCCTAAGCCAAGATTAATTAAAGTGACTGGAGAACTGAAAGTGGGAAAAAATTAGGGCAGCATGAACACATTTCTGCTGGATTTTGATCATATTGGATCTCCCTGATTCATCTCTGAACAACCTATAATAAAAATAAGTTTAAAAAAATACACACACACACACAGAGAAGTGCTCCTGGGTGCTTACAAATGCCTTCAAAGTATAACAGTTGAGTAATGTGGAGGGTTTTGTAATGAACAATGGAGTTTACATTCCCACTGTTAAAAACAAACAAAACCAAACCTGCCATGAAACACTCTCGCACTTTCTTTTCATTCTTTTTGCTTTCTCCATGGATCCTGCTTGAACAAGCAAAGCTCAGAGCAGGGCAGAGTGGCTGCATCTCCTGATCCCTGCCTCGTGGCAAGCCCCAGCCCCACAGAACTCTTCCCCAACCCACACCTCCTCCTACAACTTTCTTGGGCTTACAAAGTAAAGTAAGGTTAAGCATCTGGTTCAATCACGGATTTACTGTCATTCCACAGTTGGTGCCAAACCACAGAAGTTGGGCAAGGAATTGGTCTTTGTGAGTCTGTTTTCAGGCTATGAACCTAGAGCCAAGAGGTGAAGAATGGCCCAGGCTTATACCAGGATGAAGTTCCTGGTAAGCAGCTGACTGCAGCACTACCTGGAAACCAGCCATGAATCTAAGAATGGTCTTGGACTTTACTGAAAAAAATACATATCACCTACATATCGCCTTCTAACAGCCTAACAGGACAGTTTTAAAATGCTCTGTAACTGAAACTGTATGCACAATCCTGCCTAGAAAGCACCTGATGTAAGCTTCATCCCTCCTGGAACTGTTCTTTCCCTTAAAAAAATATTTTGTTAAAAAACACTATGATATGAGGGCGATTGACTATTTGGTTTCTTCTAAGTAGATGCTCTTAAATTAATGCATATAAATAATTTGTATTTAATTTCCTTCTTTCCTGTTTAGCAAAGCATCAAATGCACCAATCTCTTATTTCCCCTCCCACAACCCCCACACAAAGTCACTTGGTCAATACTGAGTCTCTTTGTGTTTCACTTGTTAAGACAAATTGTGCCTCTTGTTCTGATTTGGCCACAGGGCTCATGGGCAGAAATGCTGTGTTTTCACTTGCACTGTTCTCTGGTTCTAGGCTTGTCAGTTCATAGTCCTCTGACCTCCTTGCATCAGTCAGAATTCGGATCTGCTCCTGGACAGTTTCTAGCAATATTTTCACTTCATGTTGTTCTGCTATAAGACAATTACTGACTGGGGAACTCACATTGACAAGTTCAGCAGAATAGGAGTTTTTGCACCATTTGATGCCCGTTGCTTCAGGAACGTTTTGCATTTGCATGCAGGCTTCATCCAAGCCCACAGATGGGATGATGGGAACTGAGTTGGCCCTTGAAGATGAATATCCAACCAAGTCCTTCTGATCCACATTATTAAAATAAGGGGTTGTCTCTCTTGAAGGCAGTTGCATATTTATTGAAGTATTCTGAGGAGTTTTTAAAACACTGGATGAATACCTGGAAAGAATAATAGAAAAGTGTTGTATATCAAGCAGTCAGATACAGAAATGTAGTATGAGATTCAGCAAACATATCTTTTTTTGCATACCAGGAGCACTTAGTAATAGTGTGGCCCTAGGAGAACACTGGACTCTGGAAACATGTCTTATTCCCAGACCTGCATAAGGCAAAGCACTGCTTTTCTCTTCCTCTCATTTTCCTTACCAGTATATGAGAATAATGCCAATTCCTTTTTAAAAGCTTCTGAGAGTTTATACTTTGTGTGACTAATTCATTACAATGACTAATTTCTTCAAGTTAAATTTAAAATGCTGTTCCTACACTCTAAACTGTGGAAATGGACTGCTGTTTTCTTTAATAGCAGAATTCTTATGGTCAAATAGCTAATTAGTAAAGTACTTTGGAAGGTGCAGAAAAATGAACTTCAAACAAATTACTGTTGTGGGAACATGGAAAAGACTGTACTCTCTACTAAACAAGTGGACCGTAAGGGCACTGTACCTCAAAAAATTATGCAATATTTTCACCCACTCCTGATGTTGGCCTGATTTTTTTTTTGGTTTTTTTTTTAGATTTTGTCTGGAGATAGAGTTAATACATTAGACTCTCGAAAGTGTCTGTTTTGTTGATTTTCAAGGAAAATCCTTTATCCTCCACTAACACATATCACACAGATTTTATTTACTCTGAAACTGCTTTAGGGAAATTTAATCAATATTTCCATTTTGTTTTAAAGCTAAATTATTCTTATGAAGAAATATTTTCACTTACAGGAAATATTTATAAAAACAGATATAGAAAGTACAGCAAGTATGTAATAGAGGAAACCTAGGGGAAAAAAAAAAAACCCACACCAAAAAACCCACCAGGATTCCCATTTCAGAAATATTACTAGAAATCTCGTGCTCTTTCTCATTAGTTTTGCAATCACATCAAGTTTTGCAATTGCATCACTTATTTAATAAAGCAAGGCATTGGGGAAGTCTCATATGCTTTACTGACGGGGCAAAGAAAGCAACATCTAGATATATCTAGCACAGGAACAGGTATCTCAGTTCTGATTTTAAGCTTTTTTTTTTTTTTTTTTTTTTTTTTTTTTTTTTGCCAGGCACTTGAACTCATTAGATTTTGTTAGGAATATTCCTTTATTTTTACATGCCTTACTTCTTTCAGCATTAGCAGAAGGAAAACTCATGAAAAATGAAGTGCATAAAATAGTCACAGTCCAACATTAGGTACAGAATTGATCAAGCACCTTTTTAGGATACATGATTCTTGTGCATCTTCCACTGCTGTAGATACATGTACATTGTGCTTGGACATCCTTAGAGCCTGTTTATAGCAAGCCTTTTAAGATTAACTTTAGGAAGACTGATATAAAATACTGATCAGGGAAACTATTGCACAGGGAGGACAATTTTGGAAATAAATGAAAACATAGCATTGCAGATTCCTCTGATCTGCGACCAATCTTGCTTCCTTTGGATTTGCTTATTCCATAATTGTTCAAGCCCCTTTGATGGCAAGGATCTCAGAAAATGCACTATTCTCTTTTTGGTAATTTGGACTCTAAATATATTTATATTAATGTATTTATATCTATCCCATGTGGGCCCCATCCCTCTCTTAGTTAGAAACTTATCTATGCTTCTACTTCCGACACCAGACAGTTTCTGTTTGCAACAGAATCAGGCTCAGATCTGCAAGTCCAGAGTAATGATTACCTTCTGCTATAATTAAACTAACATTTGCAGAACTGCATTTTTTTTCTTGAAGGATATCTATATTTTGCATCTAAAGAGTAGCTTTTTGAATAAACACATTCATGCATGTGTTTCGAAGTGCAGTTCTCTCTCCACCCTTTTCCTAAAACCAAAGCCAAAAAGAAACTTAAACATTTATAAATATGCACTAGTAATTATCTGTTTCATCCATTCAATGTTCAGGACTCTAAATTAAAGACGGAAACTGAACCAAGAATACTAATTATACTGCCTTCCTAAAACAAATATTAAAGAGAGACCTAAAGAATTGAGTGGAGCTTAAAATATAAACTTGGTTGAATTTAACATGGTACAAATAATTTTGCTGTGAACTGCAGTGCTTGTAGCTGTCCAGAGTAAGAGGCTCATGCAAAGACTATTTGGAAATCACTTCACTGGTATTAATAGGCTTTAGTTCAGTCTTATAAGCACATATACCTATACACACACAGTTTGCTAGTTGGAACAGGTCTTACATGCATAAGCACATTTATATCTGTATATCTACATGTTCATATTAACAGTTTTTAGGGTGTAATGCAAATAGCCATTGAAAACACATAATGAAAATGCTGTCCACTTAGCTGCATGTAAATTCTTGACACCCTCAGAGATTCTGATGAGACTGAGGGGATGTGAGTGGCTTTTCTTTAAGGACCTCATTTTAAACAGGTTCCTCTCCTACTTTGAGGAGGTACTGATTAATCAACTGATATTAAATGTATCTGACTCAACCTGCAAATATCAGATACTGCTGCTTAAATGAGACTTTGTATTTCTTGGAAGTAGAAAAAGCTTTCACCTCAAGACAGGATGGCAAGATAGAACACATTTTTGTACCTGGAGAGAAACTAACCAGGTAAACTAGCCTCTTTTTTATTAAATATAAACATACAAAATCTGACTCAACTTCAGATGCTGCTGCTGATGGATAAACTTTAGCAGTTTGAAGGAATTATGGAGATGCACCACTTTGATTTCTGCATCCCTATCTGGAAAAGATGAAGGAGAAAGGGAAAGAAAAATCTATACCTTCTGCAGGAAACAAAGAACTTTTCAGTTGAACTGAATCTAATGAGAACACCAACACTATGAAAGTCTGGCATGTATTTAGATGGTAAAAACAGACAGCCTCTTCCTGGTTTTAAATACAGATTTCCACACTAAGTTCAATTGAAGAATTGTTTATATTTTTGTTCAAAGATAAGAAATGTACTCTTTTTTTTGTAATAAAAAAAAAAAAGTCTGATCCTTAGTGCACTTCCAAAGACAAATCAAGTGAAGGGGTCCGTCTTCAGTCTACAGCAAACATACCTTGCAATATGCATTTTAAAACATGAAAGTTCATCCTCTGAATAATTTTGATTTACAGTGTTGATGGAAGAAACAATGCAGAGGTCATAAGAACTGTAGATCACGGCATTGCTGAAGAAAGGATAATTTATAAAAAGTACAATATAGCAAATCACTTCCAGTTTGTCTGATCACTTCTTTTACAGATTTAGAAAGCCTAGAGCTAGAAAGAGTAGCCAGCCATATAAAAACATATTACTTTCAAAGAGCCAAAATGCAGAAAACATTCTTCTGCTTTTAGTACTATAAGCCCTGAACCCAGAATTCACTAAAAATGTTGCAAGTACTGTAATGACAAAGCATAGTAACTAATGTACCTTGTATTTTGCAGCCACTAACAAATTGGTTCACTTTGGTTATTTTCTGACTTACCGTTGACAGGGTACTGTGTCCTGGTCTGTGATCCTTGACTCTTCTAGCTGCTGATATGCTGGTCCTGTGATTCCATTGAACCTACCCCGAGGTAAGGGAGGAGTCCTCCGAAAGGCATTTTTATGTAGAATTCCACTTTTTTGTCCTGGGCTGCAGCATGAAGACAGGCTTCTAGGGAAAAGAGCAGAAGTACAGGAAAAGTTATCAAAGCAAGATTATAACTTCTGCAAAATAGCTTTGGAATTAATAATACATGGATTGTTGTTTTTGTAAACTTTGGTGCTCAGTTCATGATGTTAGTAGAAATTCTCTATGGAAATATAATGCTACAATTCACAGTTGGCTGTTGTTTACTCCATATTTAATAGATCAGTTTCCTTCCATGATTAAGAAGAAGTGATGGCTAAATTAAATGTTTTCTTATATTTAATGAGGGATGCTTTTTTTCTACAATACATACATAATTCCTAGTATGTAGTGTTGACTCCTCGGAGAGTATAAATAGCATAGGTCCATCGTATCTAGCTGTCATATCTTAAATTTAGAGCCCATTATATAACGTAGCAGCCTAGGCGGTTCTGCTTGTTGATCTGATGACATTAAACTGGGAAAAAATATTTTAGTGAAGCTGATGAACACCCAGCTTGAAGAAGCCAACAAAAACGTTCTTCACGTTGGACAAGATTTTCATAGCTGAAACGCTCCTTTTACATACAGTGCTAAATACTGTTGTTTCTTTATGTGATACAATACAAACTTTAACATGATAAAATTAAGGGTTTTTTTGACTTATTCTAGAAAATAGCTTTTTAAAAATAAGATTCTTATAGCATTTTTGCAAGAGAACAGATTTTTCCAGTTTGTGCAAGAATGAAATGGTTTCTGAAATTCCCATAGTTTTATTTCAATAACAGTACATTCACTGCTTGCTGAAGCAGGAATAAGGGAATACTAAATAATGGCAAGACATAACCTATTTCTAGTTTTAACGGGTCACAGTACTGCATAGCATGACTAGCTGTTCCCTTTCCAGATACTCCTATTTCTGCTGATATCCTCCAGGGCTCAGAAATACATTTATATTATTTAATATTCTGTCATAATGATATTTTAATATAGCTTTTTAATGATATTTTAATGATATTTTAATATACCTTTTGTGGATGCAGTTTAAGAATAATTACCTTTGGTTATGTGAATAATTTCAGTTTTTGATACAATTCACTTGTGCAAAACATTGTTGGTAAATTTGTTTCTCTTTTCCCATAACCTGTCCTAAAGGCAATCTGCATTTTATATCTAGTGGGAACTTAGCTTATAGTTAGGGCCACGCTTGCTCCTGAGCAAGCCTTACCTGGACTAAGCACCTTGGAGAAGCTCCCCTGGAGCATGCCATTTCCATGGAAACCCCAGTCAGCATTCTCTGTTCAGGAGATGCTGTGGATTATTACAGCAGGACATCTTAAAAGATGCAGCTGAATTAATAAATTCCTGATGAATGATATTACCTTTTTTTTGGTTACAGAACATGTCTGCATACTAGAAAAGTCAACAAACTGATTACACTCATCATGCTTTGGACTGACTGAAAATATTTGCGACTAGAAAGGTACTGTTTAACTGTGGTTGGTTTGATGCTCTTGTGTTTCTCCTCTACTGGGTGACTGCAAACTGTCTGCCATCTAAAAATGCACGCATGCACTAAGTTCTGTACTTGCAACACGGTCCATTGCAATGCACAGAGATAACCTGAGCTAACTGCTAAACACAGCAACAAGGACTCATACAAACTACCCAGCTGCATTTCCTCATCTTGCACTCAAGCTCCCTTTGCTACATTTTTACTGCTAATAATGCGAGGGCCAGGCAGACTTGAATGAGCAGGCATGTGTTAACAATATGCTGCAATCACACTAGCTCCAGCACTGACAGAGCTTAAATGACTGAACTATTCCTAATGTGGTGTTCTTATGCTTCTAACATTTCTAACGGGAAAAATCAGGTAAAAAAAATGAACAAAAACCATAGGTGGACATGGATAAAACAAATTTACTAAAAATGACAGGAGTTTTTTGCAGATTTTACAGCAAGTTCCTTTCGTGAAGCAAAAAAACCAAGGATAGTAAGAATTTGCTAAAAATTTTAGAAGTGACTCCACCACAATAATTTTTTCCATTTCCACAAAATTGTCAAAGCATGCTATAAATATCTGCATATTCTTGTTCCAGAAGTGTTAACACAGGCACCCTCAGACACAACTGCTCCGCTTCTGTCTTGAAGCATTCTTCCTGATGAGGCAAGCAAGATTCAGATTTTAGGCAATTTATCCTTCCAGTTTGCATTAAAATCTCTGACCCATGCACTCCTGTCTCACTGGGTAAAAGAAACAAGATCACTGACTGAGTTGTTCACTAAGCCCTCTAAGGAAAGCTATAGATATATTTTTAAAATACTTTAATTAATATGAATAACAAAAAACAACTTGAGTTGAGCAACTAAGTGAAAGCAGAGTTTTTCTTGGCAGGTGGCATATTCTGAAGGCACAAGCACAACTCTGAGTGCAGCTGAATGTGTCCATTGATAGGAAAAGATCGCTCAATTACAGTAACTGGGAATCATCCTGCACCTCTTTTCAGCTGGCTACTAGACAGAATCAGTTACACATTTCATTATGGATGAACTCAGTCAGAACTACCTTTGTTAAGAGGAAGTACCAAAAACTCTGACCCTTGAACTCTGTTCCACTTATTAACACTTTCAATGGGATCACAGAGTAATTTATGGCATGGGGCAACTAATCACGTAACACAATTCAAGCGTTTGCATACAATTGTATATGTTTTTAAACAGCTACATTTATGTAGTACACTGAGTCAGAAGCAGCAAAACTAATCTGGAAAGCATCAGTGTGTTAAACATCCTACTTCTACAGCAAGTAATTGATTTCAGATATGAGGAAAACCACAATAGGCAGAATAGATCACAAAACACTTAACAAAAATTGAAGAAAAAACATGGTCCTAGGATTGATTTGTTCATTGTCTTGTAAAAAAATATATGTACAGAATCCTATATACCAGACTAAGTTTCTATAGCTTTTTACCTTTGGAGGGTGAAACGAGACTATAATGTGTATTAAAAACACAGAAGATCAAAAATAGACCTTATAGGCGATGAAATTCTTGGGCAACCATAATTATCCTTCCTACAAAACTGCAAGAACCTGAGTCCTCTTCACTGTTGAATAAATGTAATGGAGCTAAAGAAACAGAGCTTATAATCATGGTTGTATGTTTACCTGTATTTAACATTCCCCTTTTTCCTGCCTCTTCGGTTACCGATTCCTTTCTGATGGCAGCACTGCTACTTTGTTCTTCCACCTCATCTTCTCCTTGTTGCCATTCATTTGCTCTGTAACCCCAGCTCCCCAGTTTTTCCACATTCCACATGTCCGTGGCATCAATTAGATATTCAAAAGAAATATGCTACAAACAATAGGCTAGTGCTGAGTTCTCTCTTCTGTCATTTTTACCAGCTCAAGCTGAGTAGGTCTTGTGTTAACTGCAAGCATTCCTCCACTACTGCAAGCCTTCTTCATCCATAAGCTTGCTCTTATGCTCTTAAAAAAAAAATCTGCCACGCTAAGATACATTAATAAAATTCAGAAAGAGAAGGATGCAAAGCTGAGGAAGAGAGATTCTAAAATCAACTGGAAATATTCTGGCTCTATACCTGTAAAAACTATAGTATAGTTGTACTACATTATATACTTTACTCTTTACTAGTAACAAGAAATATACATTGCTGTCAAAGGCTCAAAACCACGATCTTTGCCCCTACAGGTCTGTGACCATGAACACACACCTCAATGACAGAGCAGAATGCCAGAGAGCCAGTGTCTCCTGATATTCTTTAGGAGCCACATTTTTAGGCTCTGTAGACAACCTACTGCAAATACAAATAAATTACTCAGACTTACAACCAATTTTCAGTTCCAATAATAAAGGATATGTAATATCTCAGAAGTGCATCTCAATAAATACTATGTGAAAACATCCTTGGGACTCCAATGAAGCTATATGTGATTAAAATAACACTATGATTATATGCAGACTATATGCCAAAAATCTGTAGTACTAGAGAACTGAGGACTTTACAGTGCTTCCTTCTTGGCTCTTTGTAGTGTCCTACATTTTAAACATTTAAGTAGTACTTCTTCCTATGTCTTTGTAATTGTTAAAAATGCACTGAGACCAAAGATTATTTGAGGAAAACATCTGATTTACTGCTGCATGATAACATATGGTTAATAGGTCATGTGTATGAAGTGTTACAGCTGGTCAAACTCTCAGTCTACGTGATGGACTGGGACGGCAGCCAGCTGTTTTCACAATTCTCTTCTCCACTTGGAAATGCCAGAGCAGCTTCTCAGCACCCAGAATGTATCTACAATTCTAATTCTACGTTTTCATTTCTGAAAGAGTAGCATTGTTACTACCATTACATATTCATATATTCAGAAATAGCCTATACTGGGACTGTTCAGGGATTTTGCAGCTCTGCACAGGTGCGTCAGGACTAAATATATCATCTGAATAAAGATATCATACAAGTTCCACTAGTTAGACATACGCAACAGGGTTAGAAAACACCAGTCAAAGGCATCTCAACATCACGGAGCTCAACTAGCTGATATAACCTTATCTTATACTCTCCTTAGTGCACTGATCAGTCCTTAAATTCCCAGTCCTAAAACTAGAAAGGCTAAGGCTATAATTCCAGACAATTTTTTGAGGCTTCAGCCTTCTCCTGATTTCCAGTTTAAATTTATTTATGGTAAAGAAATATCTATTTGTCCTTCTGCCACCATATTCCTTCATTTTAAATAGGTCCTTTACTTCTCCTCATGCTTCTCTCTGATGTATTTATAAGCAAAGTCTTTTCAGTCTTCATTTTATTACACTCCACAAGACAGACTCTCTAATCCTCTCTATGGAGCACAGACCATTCACTCCTCATATTATTGTATTATCTTATGAAGTCATTTTGAGTCAATTTTAATCATGAGCCCATTTTAACTAGATAATACTAGTGTATTCTCATGTTATATTCAAATTAAGTTACACCAGAGTCTTATGAACTGATTTTCATGTTTTTAACTTTCTAATGGAAATGTCTTGACTAATACTTTTTCTTATCCTATTTATCTTCTACATCACCTTGAGATTTAGTTTCATTTGTTCCAGTAGTACATCCTGAGCCTTTTCTTCCTTGTTTGTTTCCCAGCTTAGAGTAGAAAATCTTATTAGTTCCTAAATGCATGACCTTGTATTTTGTACTGCTGAGCTTCAATCCATCTCTGTTACTCTACTCCTTTAGGTTATTCAGTTCATTCTTTATTATATCTGGATTCTGATCTGTACTGACACTGTATCTTAACTCATTTCTTCAGTGTGTTCCTGCTTTTTTGTACCAAAATCAGCAATGAAAGCAAGAGTCATCTCAAGGCTAATTCTCAGAGATCTTCATTAGCGAATATCTTTAGCCCAGCACTCATCTTCTCAGTGCAATTTCTTAATATATTCCTTCCTCTTCCTTATTATATCCACCTCTGTACATCTACTTTAGTTCTGCCATTCCCTACTTTCTCCCATTTAACAGATAACTGCATGTATGAGAAGGAACCAAATATTGACTCAAGTTGTATAGGTCAGATCTATCTTGCTCCTACCAAAGAAAGCCTTCAATGTTGTGTTGCAGGAACTGCTTCTGATAAACCTCAGGATACAATTTATCCTTTTTTTCTATTTACCCAAAGGATCATCTTCTCCACAACATTTATCCCAAGATTTTGAGTAGTATCTAATTCATCTTAATAGGTCACCAGCTGTCTATATCATTGTTTCTTCTTTAGAAATTTAGGTACTCTACATTGCTCTGTAATGCAGTGGTGCAGCTCCTATTTTGATGGATTTTTGCTTCCAGACTTAAGAGTCCATAAGCCAGTTCCTTCCAAACTTCTGTGATGGAGACTAACTCATCCTTCTTGACTTGCAACTTTCTGCATTTCACTTTCATCTTGACAGTAATAGACTATTTCCACATATTCTATTATCAATTCTACCTTTGTTTCTGAATCATCATCCTAACTGAAAAATGAGATATATTCATTTAAACTTACCTGCCTGTTTCATAAATTAGCTCTGTCACATCATCAGTTTTGCTTCTTCCTGTATAGTACTATTCCTGTTTATATAGCTGAAGAACATTTGACTGTTTTTGGAATCACTTGTAATCCTTAAGTCAAAGTGGTTTCTGGAAATGACCCTCTGTGGGTTTTTTTTTTTTGTTGTTTGTTTGTTTCCCCCTACACCCCATTGCACTTAGTCATTCTTTTTAGTAAACTTCTTCATAAGACCATGCCCTATCACTGGGATAATTCATTCTCATGACTTTCAGGCTTCCTCTGCTTTCACATCTTTAGTTGTTTTAGCTTATCAATATTTGTCTTTGTGTTTGTATTTAAAATCAATAACCTTATTTGCAGAATTACTTTTGCTTACTCTTTCATTTAAACAAAATCAATTATTTTATTTTACTATATTATTATGGAGTTGAAATTAATTGAAAATGCAACCACAGATAATTTTCAAGTTTAGAGTAAGTTTATTCTATTTTGACATTTTTTAAGATAACACAATTGCTTCAGGCTGAAAGCCTTTGCTTTTAGCTTTCATCATGGTATTGTCTGAAATGAATCCCTCTAAAATCAATGATGAGTGATTCAGTAAAAGTTAGTATGACTAATTACCGAGAAAACTGCTACTCGAAGGGATCACAAATCAATCCCATAATTAACAAAATCATAAATTGTTTCTATCTGTTAGAAGAGAAAACACTGGAGGTTTTCTTTTTACAAAACCCAACAGCCAGTCCGAGGCACATTTTTGAGCATGTTTTATACTCTGCAGGAAATATGCTTGCTACTTTCCAGCTCTGACAGCAGTTAAGAACTGTTTTACATATACAAGCACATGATACACGACTCTTACACAGTAATAAAAGTGCATAATTCAGGTGAAATATTTTAAGAGTAAGATCAAGTCTTTCATCTCTACAGTACTTTTTGCATGTAGGTGAGAAAATTACCTACTGGTCTGCATGAAATGACTAGGTGATCTCTGTCAGTCAAATTTCTAGGGTATGTACCACTAGGAAAGCAACAATTACAAGCAACCCAAAATTACTTCCCACCTTGGCAGTCTTACTGTCAGGCCAAAGTTATATTGGTTCATTTACTGGAAACTGGTTCTAGGAAATAAGCATTACTCCACCAGCATCCTTGAAAACATCAGTAGGGAAAACAGTTCTAACTGTGGAACTTATAATACCAATGGTGAGCAGAAATAAACCAGTAACGTAGTATAATAGTTGTATAAAACAGGGAACCTGCAGAGATGCACTGTTTTTTTCCAGTTCTGAAGACATTATACATAATATTAACCATGTTTCCTCTATTTTTCTGTAAGTTGCCTCCTTAAAGATACCTGAAAATTTCAGGTAACAAGTGTCACCGGGCAGTGACCTCAAACAAATGAAAAGGGGGAACATTTAGAACTACTCAAAAAGTTTCCTCATTTGATCATATGAAAGACAGATAAGCAAGAGCTAGTTATAGATAGATGGAGATGAGAAAGAGAGATCACATTAAGCATTTAGGGAAACACCACAAATTTATTTTGAACAGTATCTAGGAAAAAAGAAGTCATAGAGTAACTTAGAAAGTTGTCTCATGATGCATAATTAAAACCTTATAAATCACTGTCGTGTTAAAATCTATTGTCTTTTCTATAAACAAAGGCTTGGTACAGTAAATCCTAAGCTATAAAACTATAGAAGATGTTCTTTATAAAATCAAGCCAGTGATTCCACATCCTAGAGCAAAACTATTCTAAAGCAGTGTCTTGATGCTGTCCATTGCTTGCCATCTGCAAATAGAAAGACTGAATTTTTTTTTTCCCCCCCGGTATGGAGACTTTGGTGAGCAAAGGCATTAAAATGAGCACTTCAGAATTTTGCATTAGTTCACTGTAAATTCAGTATGGCTTTCACAGTAATTTCCCAATGGAAAATACAAAGCCTAGAGTTATTCAACTTTTATTTTAAGTGACCTTTATAAACAGAAGAAGTATTTTCAGTCTTTAATTTCTTTCTACATTTTAAGCTTAGAAAATGTCTTGGTATGTCACCTAAATCAATCTAAACTTTTTAAAGTTAGCTGAATGTCACTGTTTCCTCCTTCTCCCTCCCTCCCCCCACAACTGAACTGAGATCAAAATCACTGCAAAACCTCATGGACAAAGCAAACCATTCCAGGAAACGGTTCCACAGTTCATCTATGTTCAGCAAATTAAGCATATATTGAAGTTTGTGGAATAAGAGCCCTAGGAAGTGGATCTTACACAACAGTTGTCATTATTTTCTTCACACCAAATTAAAGGCTTAAGTAATGTAAATGCAAATAGGATGCAAATATCCCTTCCGAGGTTATACACGACCCTTATTAGGTTAAGCAAATCACTTATTCAGAAGAGAAAGAATATGTAGCTAGCTGGCCTACTGCAATGGAAGTGCCCTTCATTTGCAATTTACACCAAATCCTGTAGAATATGGACCAGAGCATCATGCAATCCCAGATATATTTTTAGTAACCTTAAAGGACAATCCTTGATCCTAATTATTAAATCTTGCCCTCTAGGCTATCTAGCTGTCATTTTGATTTGATTTTTCTCAGCCTTTTTGTCTCTCTCATTCGGCTCTGGACAAGATATTTTCATTGTTACTCCAACAGCACCATTACTTTTCCGAGATAGGCGCTTGGTTTCCATTGTCTTAATATGAAAGGGCAGGAACAGAATTCTAATCCAAATGGCATCCTGTGATAGGTGATTTTCCTCTTTTTCACTCTTGGCAACATCTTACATCTAAACTTTAAAAGATGATTTTCAACGATTACCATATTTTCATGAATAAGTCATCAGTCCTTTCCAGTGCTTTCTGCTTAAATAAACAGTGAGAAAGGCTGGAAGTCTGCAGCCCTGTAGGTGTGAGGAGACAGAAGTCACTCATGTCACTAAGCAGAACCTTGCTTTAAATGGCTTCTCACACTACAGTTCTTTCAGTCACTGGTCTGGGTCTACTGTTTTGTGTTTTTTTTTTTTTTTTTAATGCTTCCTCTAGGACGTTTTAAAAATGTAGATAAAAATCAATAAGCACTGTTAAAACTTTTTATCTCTGCAGCTAAGAACATGCTTGGCATCTGCTAAATGAAGAGGCTGATGTTAGCACCATACTGTCCTGACCATGGCCCAAGCACAATCCATAACAATCTTGTGTATGTATCACCAAACCAATGACATTTGCAGTGCATCTGCTGCATTTGCCACCAGCGCCATCTGCTCACCTGTGTTGCTTGACGGGTTGGGTTCCTCTCTCAGGAGACAAGGCCTCGGGGAAAGACGGAGGACCCGAAAAACTGGACTCCATCACTTTGTCCAGCCGCGGCCCAGGATGCCTGTCTGCTTTTGAATACTGTGGCACAGAGGACAAAGTTAATTCATGCATAAAAAGCAAAATATATTAATGAAGCAATTGATTTGAATTTATATCAAAAGAGGCAGAATGTACTTTGTCATATTTTTAAGTTAATATTGATCACTGCAAGCAATACATACATTCACTGCTGCTAGCACAAGAGGAAACATTGATTGATAGTCATTATCCCCCTTGCTCCCTCCCCATCCAAATGCTGGTATTACCAACTGCCCTGTCCATAATGAGGGGCCACACCGAGGCCTTTGAATAAAAGCCTGCGTCACGCTGAGATCATGAACTGCGTCGCAGAGGATGTTCAGCACCTTCTCTGGCCTTTGGTGAGTTCAGTCAAATGCTGCTTTCATCAACGTGGAAAGCGAATCAATGTTCTCAGTAGCTCCAGGGCAGTATCTCATATGAGAAGCTAACCCACTTTTCCACATAAATATAAAAAATACATCTTTAGGCTACTTAACAATAACCTGCACTAAAACTAGTTATTTTATTTTTATGCAATCCCTTTCTGTAAATATGAACTGCTTGAGTTTGTACTTTTATTACTTGACACCATCTTTATTGCATGTTATCCTTTCCATAAAAAAAAACTATATCCTTGCAATACATAAACAAATGTTACATAAAATATGTTAGAAAGAAAACAAAATTAAACCAAATTAAAAACAAACTTTGAAATTCAATTAAAGTGAATTAAAAATGAAGTAAACAATTTCAGTACATCTACTCTGGCTTCTTGTAGCCAATTTCAGTTGAAAAAATAACAGATCTAGAAATCCCTTCCCTCCACTTTCCCTGTAGTGCAAAAGATCTATATAAACAGAGCAAAAATCACTGCTTAAGTGATTCTGAAGGCAAAACTATGAATGTGATGATACGCAGAACTTTGCCAAATGCATGAACACAGGTGAAATAAGAAGATATTACATTCTTAATTCTTCCCGTTACAATGATCTTAGCTGTCATTTGTTACTGCTGTAGGTAAAATATGCAGACAGAGGTAAGGTTTTTAAGGTGCCTCTGAAGGTTTTTAACTTCCGTAATTACTCTGCTGGCTGCAGAAGTGAAACTGCCTTTGATTTCTGACCTGAATAAATCATTTTGAGCTACATAAAGACTAGGTTGTTAGTGCAAGGAAGCTATTTCTGTCCTTTCTTGTGTTTATTCATGATACTAAATTGAAGGTCCAAATGTCTTATAAGACCATGAACGTGAAATGGACCATAAAGCACAATTAGGGATAAGCTCTCCCGGTTGCTGCATCTGAGGCTAAGGTGAACGTGGACTGGAGGGGGGGAATACACCATTTTTCCTCATCCCTGCTGAGTAAAATACAGGACCCCACATGCTGCCCCAAAACGATGACTAGTAAAGCATTAACTACATATATAAACTCTTTCTCTCTATATATAATTTGGCTCTCACACTCACCTACTGTACAGTTTTGAAAAAGTCATTGCACTGTTGTCTGCCTTATATTCTCCATTCTTAGACTATTTAGATGTGCAGATAACTATTACACAAATGCTAAAGAATCGCTAGGCATTGTATGACTAGAGTTATGTAAAATAAACTTCCCCTTTCCCCAGATTTCTTGGCTTTTCCTCCTCACAATTCATTTCCTCCTTTCTACCTTCCCCAAAACAAAAAAGTCCACATTTGAAGTTCTATTGAAAGAGAGGTGATACAGGGATGTAATTTCAAAAAAACAGCTAAGAATAGGAAGGATGGCACCTTTAAATTATATTTATAGAGGGTTCTTCAAGGAGATAAAGAAACAGTGATTTTCCTAGACAGCTGACCTTGTGCAGAAAAAGCTTTCAGGTGGTGTGATTAACCTCCTTGCAGCTATTTCCATATGTCATATATTTTGTTGCCAACAGTCTAGAGAGAGGCCAGTAAACTCAAGTTAGTCAATTCTGGCAGATCTTTCAAAGTAGTCATGGTAATAAAAAAAAAAAAAATGGGAAATTTGCTTTTGATCTTAGCTGACAAGTCACACTGTAACTTAGGCACACCCGCATGGTACTCTTTCAAAAGATTTAGCTGTCTCCATCTGGTGCTCAACACATTAATTGTGTTTCTGCCACAGTTACTGGGAACAATTTATTTACCACTAAAACCAACAAAAGGCAACAAGACACAAAAATAACTTTTCTCCCCCTCTTAAGTATATCAGAAACCTGCAATGACAAGTTATTTGAACCAAGTGAAAAAAGAAAATGAAATCAGCTCCTACAGCATGAAAAGTATGTTAGTCGCTTGATCAAGAAAGAGGTGGGGAGTTTGGAAACAGTGATCTAAGCCAAATTTGCTAGAAAACCAAGCAAGAGATTTATTGTATTGTTGCCAAAACACTTGGTAAGAGCAATGGACAAGACTGGAGATGACTTGGAAGGAACTCTGTAGGAGCTCTGTTCAAATAGACGTTTAAGGAATCCTGCTTGAAGTACACAGTATTATCTCATTTGTAGCTAACAAAAGGATGGAGTCAATACTGAGAGAAACGGGCTCAGCACCGGTGAACACAATTACAAGCGCTAAGCAGCAGGAGCTCAGAGGCCTGACAAAATCTCTTTTTTTTTTTTTGAACGTAAAGAATCACAGAACAAGCAGATGAAGGAATTGGAGATACGATAAATCTGGATGTGGGAAGGAAAAGCAAGTGATACTTCTGAATACTTTTACTCTGTGTGTAAACAAAAAGCATTGACTCCCTGCAATAAAACAAGTGATAGGAAGGCACCTAGATTTTAACACAAATCCATATCTCTGCTTGCCTTCTGCCTCCCCTGGGGATTGCCAAGGCAGGTGAGTTTGCATGTGTTCCCTGTTAGAATAGTACTCACTTCACATTGGAATGAACCAAACCTTTTTACGAGAATTACAGACTGCTTGATGGGATAGCAGACTTGAAAATCTCAGATATTCTATAATTCATTTATATTTATGTTGTATTATTGTGGGGTATCCCAGATGCTTGGAGTGAATATACTTGTAGCCATTCTCCTAGCTCATGGTGACCACAGAGCGAGGAGATGGCACTACCTGGAGTCCTACAGTTCACACATTGCTAAGACCTAATGCTCAGCCTGGGACTTACAAATCCCCTGTCCATGCAGCAAATCTTTCTCTGGTGCACATCAGCTGGACAATGGTGCTAGCATCACTGATGTAGGATATTTTTAAGGGAGTCTAAAAATTCAAATAAGCAATTTAACTTGCTGGTATTTGCCCAAGTGCCTTAAGCACAGTTGCCGCAAACCTTTACAAGTTCTTGTTTTCTGCTATTCAGAGATTTTCTGAAAAAAAGAAAACAAGACCAAGGAGGAGGAGTCCAAGGCCCTGTCTGTGCTCGCTGCAGCACAGCCTCTCTAGTGGTTCTAGCACAGAGCCTGTGGAGTTCCCACTTGCGGTGCGTGACTCGCACGAGGCAGAGATGTGGCTGTCCTTCCTCACTTGTGCTCATCCTGCTGAGCTGAGAGAGGGCGAAACAGAGCAACTTCTTCAAGGAGGAGACTTCTAAAATAAGGCAATTCTTGTTAATAAATGAAAGAGCAACCTTGCTGCACAAACGTTTAGTGAGTTTGGGGGAAGCGTACAACACTTCAAATTCATTTCTTGAACACTGTCTTCTGAAATAAAGATTCAGCGACTTAACACGTAGCTTAGGATCCAACAAAAGTCTTATGTAAATGGCAAGTGTTTCAAAAACAAACATTCAGAGCCTTTAACCTTGCATACGGTTTTCATAATCACATTGCTGTAAAGCAGCTTTAATTGGCACGGAGGTGGGATATCAGGGGCTGAGGTCTAAAATCCTTTTCTTTTTCTCCTTTTCCCTGCAGCAATACAAACAGCTGCAAGCATAATGAGTTAGCTACAGTGAAATGCAAATTTGTAATTCATTTTAATACTTGGTTTAAAAAATGAAATGTGGCATTAGTCTGTAACAGTAATTTTCTTACATTTACCCAGCATCTCTCATTTAAAAAGATTGAGAATTGCCTTTCAAACTATGCACACAAAAGATAACTCTTTTTCTTAAGTCCAGTCAACAGAAGAATGGGAAAAGGGGAATGATTAGGTCAAATAATACTTCACTGCAATTGGTTAAGCTCTTTAAAGTCATAAGCCATTTGAAATGCTATTAGCTCTACCCTAGGTCTGAGGAAATAAAGAAAATCTATTTCTAGGGTAACGCATGGTTTAGGAGGCTTATCCAATTATAACAAGGGTAAGGAAATTTATGAACTATTCCCAGGGCTATCCTAATACAGAGCACAATAAAAAACAGGGTGGAAAAAAAACGAAAGCATCACTATGTCCCTTTGCAACAGGAAGGGGTAAAATATGGGAGAATATTAGAAACAGAGAAGGGAGAGATACAAGGCAGACAGATTTCCCACGTCAAAGGAGTGGATGGAGTGGGAAAGAAAAGACCTCAAGGATTTCAAGGATTACAACAACCACAAGCTCTCTGGAGAACTATCCAGGCAGTAGCAGCATAGCCTCGACGGCTAAACTCTGTACCCTACACGTGATGTAAGTATCAGTACTGGCTCCAGGAAATGAGAACTCAAACACCCCAAACCCAGAGCCATTTCTCTCCAAAGGCCCGGGGTGGGAGCTGCAGCCAGGAGCCCCCAGCAGCGCCTGGCACAGCAAAACCCGCCTGCGAACGGGGGCTGCTCTCTCCAGTGGGGAGGGAGCCGACTAGTCACCCACTCCTAGGAAATACCCTTTCCAAGTTCTGCTCTGCGGCCTCACCATTCCTCCTCTGCCCATTTCTTCCCCAAATCTGCCAAGGTGTGTGAATATTTAATGAACTGCCTACACACACTCTTTCTAACAGCAGAACCCTTGCTGCCCTGTGCAGTTATGCTGCCTCCCACAAAAGGTCAGTCTGTTTCTTCCTTAGTGCCTTTGCTCCCAATGGGAAAAACACATTAATCACGAGGCAAAACTGCTCCCTGCTAGTGGCCACAAGAACAAGCAAACCATGGGTTAATTAGCAACACTGATAATTGCCCTTTGAGCAGCATTAGAAGTCGAAGAGCAAACTTGGCTTAAAATAATAAACCAAAATACTGTTTTGCAGTCTCTAATATTTGGCATCTGCAAGCTGCCACTGCAACAGGCGAGCACTGCACAGTGAAGTTTGTTGATGTGTTTATCAGCCTTTGGAATAACCCAGCCAACAGCTCTCAGTTTGATGATTTCTTCAGATTCAAAATTGGGATTTTTTTAAAAGAATTAAGCATTTAGAAAGGATTTAATAACATTTTATGATTTCCTAGTATATTGTAATTTTGGCCTTACTAGCAGGATCCTTTTTATTTGTTCCCAAGGCTTTGCTCAAAAAACAGTTATATGACTGTGGGAAGAAAGTGGAGTACCTTGGAAAGCAATTTACAACAAAAGCTAAATCCATCCAATTCCACAAATTTCCTGCTTCAAACTTTCTTTATGTAATTCATGATTGTGAGATTTTGTTAACTTACATACAACTACATTCAGAACATGATGAAATAAATTTCAAGTTTAGTATGAACAAACTGACCTCCTTCAGTACCAAAGATCCCTTTATTTAACTCAAGACACAGAAAAATAAGACTGCCTGCACTATCTTCACTTGTATAATAGCGTAAATTTAGTTCTAATTTTTCTATTTACTCTGAATTAACAGTGAAAAAAATCTCTACATGTTTTCATGCAGGTCCACTAATATCTTGTATTGGAAGGTTCAAAATCAATCAAGATAGACGCTCCTCATCTCATCTATAAGCCATAGACACGTGTTAAGGCATTGCAGAAAACTGTAGCAGCCATTTCCAGGGCTGGATGCAGAGCTACGGGGCTCAACAAGATTTACCACTTTATATGAATATACAAGGACCACTTGAAATAACTTCGGGGGAAAAAACAAAAACAAAACAAAACAAAAAAACACCAAAAAACCCTACTTGCTATTTTCCATCAACGGGCCTGAAAGAAAACATTTTATGAAAGAGGTGAGTAATTCTGTTCCCACTGCTCAGATGGCAATAGCAACATGGTGATCCGCTGCCATCAGCAGCGGGAACTCAGCCAGGCTATTAAGTGTTGTGGCTGGCAAGATTACTTACGTGTTGCAGCTGGACTCGGCTTTGTGCCACACACTCTGACTTTGCCATCATGCTGGAAGCGTTTAGGCTGTAGGTTTTCCTATTCTGTGTTTCTTTCAGCTGTTCATGAATTTGCTTTGTTTCTTTCCTGGACAGAGAAATAAAATTCATGTAAGAAAGGGCTAGTCTAATCTTCTACTATAGCTGTGATATTTCTATAGCCATGCTTTCCTGTATTCAAAACTTCAGCATATTGGATTAGCCAGCTGAGCTAATTCACTAGAGTCTAATATTTCAGTGCATTGGCCATTTTATGGCACAGCTTAAAAACAGAAAGAAAAGAGCTCTTCTGTTTAAAAGAGCTTCTATTCTCAAATTACTATAATAGCATGCTAGTTGTTAGAGCGCAGAATTTTGTACGTAAAGAAATCATCCATTACATATTTAACAATAGCTTGGAAGTGGCCCCAAATGATAAAAATTGTATTTTGCTCTGATTTGGAACAGCAATTTTGGCAAACACAGCAGATTTTAACCCCTGTTGATTATGAAATATTTTACTTGTAACTCATTAGACTTGACTCATAGCAGTGTCTTTAACAGACCCACTTTCTGCTTATACATTTGGACCTTGAAAAAGCCTAAAAATCAACACTGTATCTGACTATGTTTTGGCAAGTGTTTTGACCATGAGCTGCCATGTCAAAGCTGAGAAAGCCACTAGATGAGTCACTATGTTCAGTGACATGTTTTTATAAAGATCAGCATCCTTTTTAAAGATTTGCTTATATGCAGCACATAAGTTTTGCTGAACCTTCAGTATGTGCTTAAAAGCAGGTATACGTTTCAGCACTCTTCCTGAATACAGGCCATAAACTATAACCAATATTGGAGACCCTGAATGTTTTATATTTAGAGCCAATTTTGAAAGAGCATGGCAAATGAAAAAGAATTATTTTACACTGCAAGCATGTTAGAAGCACAACTGATATGTAAGTAGAGGCTCATAATTAGAAAAGTATATGAATATGGATGGATGAGGAAATCTTCTCTCATACATGAAAATGTTTTAAACTTGTAAAATTCTTCCTTTGTCAAAAACAATTTGAAAAGTTAATATCAGAATAATCTGAAAAAATAAAAAAAGTGAAAGACTGTGTCAAGTGAAATAAATTAGTTAAATAATCTTGAAATATTTATTTTCATTTAGACTTAACTTTTTTATGTCTTCCATTCACTTGTGAAAATTATGAAACTGAATAATTCCTTTAGAAGATGTCAAAATGAACCATTTAGATTTAAAAAAAATCCATAGAAATATCCATAGAAAATTTATGGAAATGATTATGCACTTTTTATGCACAAAAAAATTGAACAGCTAAATTATATACACTGGTGCTATAACTATACATATCCATATGTCCTGTTTGAAAGCTACCCACTTGCTCTCCAAGCACTTAGTCTCCAAGATTTTTATAGCAGATCAAGTCTTTTTCTGTTTGTTTGAACATTTTGAGTGGAGGGTTCATATAAAGTCTAAGCAAAGGCAGACTGACATGGTCACAGACTTGAGGAATCTCTTCTGTAGATAACAATTCTTAAAAATTAATCAAGAAAATAACAAATTGGCCATTTGAATATGACTTCAGAATAATTTCTACCTATATTAATGTATTTAAGTAAACATATTAAGCTTCACTGCTGTATTTCTTTAACATTACAGCTGAATTTCTAAAAGGAAATTTACTGAGAAAAATAATCTTCTAATTGTTTCTTTTTTGTGCTTATACAACCTAATATTTATATTAGGTTTATGTACATTGATTTGTTTGAATTATAGAATAGACAGTTAAAGATCTAGAAAGTACTAATTTGAACTTATTCATTGATACATATATTTGTAAGTTTTGCCTTCAAAACAAATGGGCCTTATATATTCCATTTTATAGATATTCTGCAATAAAGTACTGTTATTTCTGCAAGAAATAAATTCAAGTCACCAGTATCTATAAAAGCCTAAGCCATAAAAAGAAACCCATGTTGGTTTTGCTGTGCTCTTGCTTACATATGGTTTTGGTGATGAAGCAACAGCCAGGGAGGTAGGAACTGGTATATCTTAAAATTCTTATGTTTCATGTGACACCTAAGACCTCCCAGCTGACCTGGAGGCACTTCTCACTACTCTTCAAACCTCAGCTCCAGAAAGCAGTCTAAGCTCACTTCAGCTCTTCCCTCCTCGGCAGCAATAGTTAATGCTGAGCTAGCATGGTATTTACAATGCAGGTTTCAAAAACAAACAGAAATTTCAGGAAAACTGTGATTCCAGCTGACAATCCCCTTCTACCTGTCCGGAATCCCGTTTCATCAGCTACCATTCTAACTTCTTTACTGCAGAGAGAGGAACACCTTAGTGTCTCTCTTTTTCTTGGCAGACATAAACATGTAAAGACATTTCCTAGTCAACGGCAAAGCAGTCGCCTCTGCTCATGATTTTTACTACAACTGAGGAGTCTGCAAAGGGAACCTGTCCTAGCACTGCATCATCCCAGTTTATGCTGCTGTCAGATTGGAGGTCCAAGACATTCAAACAAGTAGGAAAATTTAGATGAAACATGAACCAACCTAAATCTTCACAAAAAAACACTGCACAAACTACACCTGATTTTTTTTTTAAAAAAAAGGTCTTATAATATTTCCAACATTTTTCTCCACTTTTTTTTTTTCCTAGAAATATCACATTAAAGAAGCATTTCTCATCAAATTGCCCACCCATATAAGTATGGATGTAACTAAGGGATTCAGAGAAGCATCCGAACTTAAATATGGCAAATCTCCACATTATTTATATTCAGCCCCCATGACCAACCTCATGCAAGTGCCGTTGATATTAGCTCCAGTTGGCCCAGGATTGGGAAATGACAACCATACAGAGCATGTTTATAAATAGAGTGGCATTGACATGCATGTCATTTAATTGCTATGAAGCTTTTACAACTCAAATTACACACATAACAATAAATATTAAAAGATAATGATAGTTGGAAAGAGAAGGAGAAACAGAGTGGAAAGAGAATATTTATTTTTAAAATATTTTAATACAGATGATTTCACCATTCTTGGATAGTATAATGCAAATGCTTACTACAGAGCCGGGGTAGGTAACTACACTAGCAGTTTATAAACAGATACTTACAAATTACAATGATCTGCAGTGAACTTCTTCCTGCTTGTGTATATCTAACTCACCTGCACACTTACCCAGTGTACAGAAATAAAAAGGACATTAAAGGGTGCAAAAAATGCAAAAGAAGGTGGTATGATTAACTTTTTATTTTCTAAAGAAAAAAGAATATTATACTGGTACTAAAAGGCACAAAATTACTATTGTCAAGAAAAACCAGAAAACACACTAATTCTTCTTTCCTAATGTCAGAAAATATAAACAGGAATACTTATTATTTTTGTTTACTTCTGTGTGTGTTTGACTTGATAATCCGGCCATGGGCAACTGTTCCAGACTACTCAGAGTAAAGGACAGCTTCAAAAGAAGGGGAGAAACTAAAGAATCAGAAAGTGATAAAAAGGACAGAAACAGATACCAAATGCAGCAGAGGCTCTTACTTTGCTTTGAAGTAGAACGCTGCACAAAGCACGCCCACGACGACGAGGCCGAAGATGATGCAGGAGACGGACAGCACCTGGCGCTGGTACACTTCTTCACTCTCTGTGAACAGCAAAAGGGGCAATTATAAAAATATCAGAAAACAGTTCTTGGGAAAAGTGGATTTCAGTGTATCATGGTTTTAGTAATAGACAAATATGAGAGATTTTGAAGGTCTGGACTGCGTGTTCCTCTACAGAATAGATGCATCTCTAACTCTCCAGTCGAGGTAGGGCTTGTATTTATTGTCTCTTAGAAAAATTTTAGAAAATGGTTCTCAGTTCTCAAAGACACTGAAACATACATAATCATAAATATCTGTAAATTTTAATAATACCTTTTTTTTTTTTCTTCTGCAGCTGTTTAGAAAAGAATGCTGCTACTGTCAAGAGCATAAAGAGCTCCATAACTGTGGGGCTTTTCTGGATTCAGGCAAGATCTGTCAGAGCTCTCACAAGGTCCCACATGACTCAAGATAATTCATTTTGAGCTACGAGAAAAATACGAGTTTTGAAATGATTGATCAGTGATTACCGTCTTGTGCTCCCATGTTATTCCCTGTACTTGAAGCTTATGTACAGCACAGTGCAGTGAAAAAATTAATTTGGTTGAGTTGGATGGAATCCAAGGACTGCTGTGCTTCACTGCACCAGACATTGCTTTTATGAGAGTTTCTGTTTTTGTTTTTTTTAAAGTAATTTCTTTGATAAACCTCATAACCAGGAACAGAATGAAGATTTAAAAAAAAAAAGACTAAGAAAACAATAATAAAACATTTACGACAGCAAACAGAAGCAGGTAGGCTACTAGAGTTTCACATGCTAATTTTATCAAAAATTGATTAAATACTTTAACTATTCATTCAAAATGTCAAGATGCCAAATTGGTTGCTCTTCCTGGGGTCAGTATCTCCAGGCACACAACATTTTAAAAAAGGACAAAAAATTTCCATTTGTTTTAGGTAGAGAACACAACCACGTCTGCTTCTCAAAGCACGGTACACGCACGGCGCACTGACAAGGCTGTCTCTGGTCTAGGTTAGCGGCCTTTGGGGCAGACCATCATCATCGTCAGTACCAGACCCGCAGGTCTTTCACAAGAGGAAAAGTCTGCAAGTGAGCACTGAGGTGACACACCAAGCACTGAGGTGACACACCAAGCACTAGGCACAGAGCGAAAGTGAAACAGCCCCTAAGTGAAACAGGAACCAACCCCTCCCTGGTGTTAACTGCAGTGATTGAAAACTGTACACAGTGTTCTAATTGCTATTAATTATTATTTTCTAAGAGCAAATATACACAAATTTGGAAACTTAAACATCTGTCACTAATGGAAGCCATAGTGGCTTTTCTGTTGAGGATAACCATTTTCACATAGTTACAAACCCCAAATCTCTATTTCTTAATTACTTGGTCATTCAGTGAGCAACACAGTGATTCACAACCTGTTTCTGAATGCAAAATGTCCTCGGTTACTGTTGGATTTTTTTTCTCCCTAATTTAATTTTGAGATTCTAAAAGCACTATTTAAAAGGTCTTTAAAAAGGTCTTTAAAAAAAAAATAGAGTAACTTAAGGTTTTTACATATCTTTATGGAAATGTGCAGGCAGTTGAATAGAAAATCCTGGCAATATCACAGCAAACCTGATACCATTACAGTTTTAGGCCTATTGGCTTGTAGAAAAATCCAGAGCTGCCTGGTAAATTGTCATTGCTGCTGTACTAACTTCATTTTTAACTGGTGTGTGTAAACTCGGAGGTATGCATCTTCCATTTCCAACATCGTACACAAAGACCTAATCTAAAAATATACAGATCCTTAGGACAGATCACACTACTGTAGTTAAAAAGCTGCTCAGTTCAACAACTGTTAACGTCTACCTGAATGCCATTCCCAAGTGTCTACTGCTTAAGATTGCAAATAAATTGACATCCATATGAATTATAAATTTAGTGAAATAATTCATAAAGTTAAATATATATATATATGGTTGTATTAAAAGAAACTGATCCAAGTCGCAAGAATAGTTTAATTCTGTTTTTCTTTGACCTCAGTCTTCATTAAAAACTTTTGTTATTTTTTGAGAAATGGTGGGTTTTGTGCAGCTGGGATATTTTGTCTGCCCTGAATAGCATTCGCTGCCTTGTTAAAGATGGTTAAAGTATTTCCAAGACTGGACAATATTATCTTGCTCAAACAATATGCGAAGATTTAAGTCTTTTGTGTAGCCAACTTAATCTCTGTCACTAGCTTTCAACACAAGCCGATCAATGCTCTTTTCCTTTCACTCGCCTCACACAGTGCCCATTTAGGGAAATGCTTATTGATTAACACTGTCCTATTTTTAGAGACCTTTGTTAATCCTTTACATCCTTGAAATCTTGGTTTATGTGTTGGACTCCACATTGTGTGTCTCCAGCATGTCAAAATAACACCGGGCAGGACCCCGCGGGCCGGGCAAAGCGCTGCCGGGAGCCACGCACAGCGGACAAGGATGCCCCAGGGCAGCAGGGCCGGAGCTGCCAAGCGGCTGCGGAGCCACCCGGCCCTCCCGGGCGAACGGGGCGTCCCGGGAGCTGAGGGTCCTGCGCTGCTCCCGTGTCATCCCACCTGTCCCGGAGCAACCGTACGGACTGTGGACACGAGGACAGTGTCACCTCCGCCCTGCAGCGATCGACATGACAACAGTTTGCAGTGGGTTAGCCTCAAAGAAAAGGGGTCAGTGGAAACACGTATCACAGATAAAACTGCCCTGGAGAAGTCTGTTCCGGATCCTATAACAGCATATACATTACTCCACATTAAATATATATATGTATTCTAATTCTCAGGTATCTCTAATGGTCACTGCATTTTCTTCTTTCTGCCTTTATTTTGACTAGGTGGAATTGCCCTATTAAAAGGTTTTTGAGCCCTTTAGTTCAAAAATTAGAAGCAGAAAGTGGTATCCTCTATTACCTCCAGACAGGACTAAGCCAAGGTTAAGAGAACGGATTCACAGACTGGAATCAGTGAACTTCTCCTGGCAAACATTCCTACTGCATTTAACAGTTGCAATTACGATTCCCTCCTGGGGAAGGTGGTTCAGTTGCTCTGATTGTGATGAGGACTAAAGCAGCACATTTCTGGTCCTCACAGAAAGTCTCAATGAGAGTAAAGAGAATGAGGTTTAGTCCATTTTAGATAGGATATGTGATAACTTCATGATGCTATACTGTGTTTAACTGATATTTTATACTATTATATACTATTTATGCTATTATATACCATACTACACTCTTTATATATTACTATATATTGTATACTATTATACTATTGATATTTTTATGCTAGTGAGATCATTTTCTGTGTGAACAGAAGGTAGAAAAGGAAAGGAAGCATGCTGACCCTGGCAGAATGACCTACTTTTGAGTATTTAATTCTATGGTATTAATGCTGCATTAGCACTAGCTTTGCATGGAATATAAAATATGCAGCAATGAATTAAGTATAATGCTAAAGAATTGTCATGAAAAAAGGGTGTAAATGTCTAAACCTGAGCTCTCAACTAGCTACTCTAGGTCAGTGAGTGAGAGGCAAAAACCACATTCAAAAATTTATGAATTAAAACTTTGTGAAAAATTATTTCCAGCAAATTCATTCCCAATGGAGAAAAAAAGAAAGAAAAAAGAACACTCCCCTTCTTTGCCTCATTCTATCTGCAAAAAAGAGACAGGTTACATATGTTACATATGAATATCCAAAAACACAATTACAATGGAAATGAACAGGCCAGCGTTCTCAGCATCCATGTAATTGCCACTGTTTTTTGATAAACTGTATTTTAATAAACATTTTTAAGAGGCAAGGTTGTAACTGAGGGTAGATGAATTTTAAATGTGTTTTCCTAAGAAACAGCCATTTCCTGTGTGTCAGCTCTAACACTTGCTCCTAAGCACCTTCCAAAGTCTTAGCTGAGCAGTTCCAGTGTAAGGAATCTATTAAATCTCAGGCTTGAAGAAGCTCCCTGAGAAGCTAAGGGAGGAGAGGGAGCTTTCTTCTCCTCTCTAGCAAAAAGCCTGACTAGGAGTTTTTAGGCACTGCCAATTCATGTCTGAGACACGGCAATTCTATTATGAACTTTTATCTATTTTCATTTTATTTCTAAAATTGATCGTGTCATTCATGTATCATCAAAACACATTACCCAAATCTCAGCAGTTGCTGGGGGCGTGTGCATTATTTTTCCTATTTGAAAGATTCATCCTCATTCCTTCTTATGGCAGTTCCAGGTTTCTTAAATACCGACCTACTATCACAGAAGCCAATGGTCTTCACCCCCTAACTGGGGCTGTCCTAGTTCAAGTTGAGCACTATCATTTTTTGGCCCTTTCTGAAACAAAGGAGAAGCCCTAGGGAGCCCCTCTGAGGAACAGAGCCCTGGAGAGCAGCTTGTGGTACCCAGCAGACAGAGAGGGACTGGGGCGAAAGACCCGAAACACTCAATTTTCATTTTACATTAGACCACTTTGGAGGGTTTTCATACTAAAAACACCTACATCAGCCATCTGAAGAAATGGTATCACGGTAATAAGGTGTCAAAATCTGAAAAAAACAACTATATCCAAAGAGATACATTTTCATTTTGTTAATTAACACTCTTTCAGACCAGGTTTAATTATTTCCCATGTTTACATTTACAAGACATTCCTGCAGGCTTTCACTTACTTGCCAGGCTGTGGAACCAAACCAAGCCAAACACTTGGAAAGATAAAGGATTACTCCTTGTTCTCTCCGACAGGACACGTAGCTCCATCACTTTGTAGGAGAGTCTTAAATGGGGGTAAAGATGGTACTGAGCCACCTCAGGAAGGATGCCTCGTTTCCTGGCTTAATTTCCCAGCTGCTTCTAGGCAGCCCCACGTTGCCCCACTGATTTCATTATCTTTATTTTTCTCATCTGTATTGTAGGTCTTTCAACCAAACACCCTCTCACATGGAGGCCTCGCTGTGCTGCGAGGAAGGATGTTCCCCCGGCAGCCTCCCGAGCGCGCTCTACTGCAACACATCACGGGCTGCAAACTACGGACTTGGGACTGGCCCGTATGCACAGCGTGCGTGTGCATGTGTGCATATAAATACATAACGGACTTTGGATTCATCCAAAGTTTATTAAGTGCAGTGGACATTGGATCATTGTGCTTTAAAGCCATTTTCTGCAACTCTCTACAAAGACCGTCTCCGAGATATTTATTATGTAAAAATATTACTGTTTTACAGAGCAATAACCCTGTTTAATTGAGGCTTGGACAATTCCTTAGCCCCGAGCATGGCTAACACCTACTATAATAACGCCTGTAACCCGAGCTCAGGTTTTACCTGCTCTCAGACCTGCGCTGGTATTGCCAGCAAAGCCCTGTCACTGGAGCTTGCCCTAAGGGCGCCCTGCGAGCTCACTGTATTCTGCGTCTCGCACTCTTGCTAATACTGACTCACACCCCACACTAACACACACTAATACCAACCACCCGAAGAATTAGTATTTCGTTTAAGTCAGTCCTGGGTAAGCAGCAAATCAAAACCTTTACCAGGGGTCTCGGTAAAAAACTGCTTCTCTGCAAAAAGCAGTAAAACCTACACATACGGACAGCGGCCTCTATTTCAAACCCTCGGGAAAATGCAACAAGTACTTAAAAATATCAGATTAGTATTATTTTTATAAATAGACCTATCATGTAAGAGATACATATATTTAAAACTTGTAAATATGATTTTAAAATTCTATCAAATACTTAAAGTACTGATGCGATAGGATACTGACGTGACACCTACTTAAATTAGTAGGAAACTTCCCACTTCAAGACAGAATTTGACTAGATAATGCCTGTTGTAACATAATTGCTCTAACTTCTCAAAATTACCTATGATAACCAAGAATTAGCATAAAGAAAAAGACACTAAAAAGTCAACAGCAATCATTTTGAAAATATAATTTGTATAAAACCATCCCCCTTCTTTCCAAAAGGCCTGTAAACGGGATGCAGGGAAGTTACCGCAGGCTGGGGCCATGGAGGGAAGAGGCTGGCCTCGTTTTGCTTTAGCCGGAGAAGCACGGCAGTCCCCGAGAACAGAGCCAACATGGGACATTTCAGACATTTCAGATGTTTCTGAAGGCGCCTCCTCCGCAGTTAAAGAAAATGCAAATTTTGGCAATTAATCTTTAATAGGAAATAGGTTAAAATCGTCAGAACAAACGCATGGGAGGGCAGGTAGAAGCCATACGAAGCCCTCGCCTATGAACAACGGAACAGACGCAGCCCAGATAAAGAGAAGGAGCTCCACCATTGACAACTTTCACTTACCAGAGACTTTTATCCAACATGAAAATGTTGTCCCTAAGTGACCGGAATGGGTTATGATCCAGTGAAGAATTCCAGGGCCAGGGAAATGCTCTAATACCATTTAAAAAAAAAAAAAAAAAAAAAAACCAAAACCAAAACCAAAACAAACCCCAAACAACCACCCATCTGCTCCTCCGTATAGACACAAGCTACCCTTTTCCTACCACGACATCAGATGCTTCAGAGGCATTCAGCAATGCAGCCAAATACAATCCCCCCTTTTTTTTTATAAGGTAAAACAACATGAAATAAGAGTTTCTTACATATTCCAAAGTATTCAGACATGAAATGAGGCAAAAACATTTTATCTTAATCAACTAGTCTGCTGTCAGCAACAGCTCTGCTATTTAGCTAATCATGGAAGCTGGGGAGAAGGGAGAGAAAAAAATTACCTGCATAAATTCACATGTAATAAATGCCAAAGCCTCCCCTGCTAAATTTTCTCTACTGGAACATTTCAAGACTATGAGCAATTTTAAACAGCACCATTAAACAAATAATAATAATAAAAGTTCCTAAGCGCTGCTCCCTGGACCACTGAAAAACCTCCATGTTCTGAAAAGATCCCTCTCCAGAGGAGAGCAGAGCACCAAAGCAAACGTTTCCGACACAGATGACCATGTGATACACGGCAGGCTATTACAGACACTACTTTTTAACCAAAATTGGAGCAATCTTAGGCAAGGAGACACAGAGCTGTTTGAGTGGGCGGCCAAGGGAGCAGAATTTTAGAGGAGCTCCACACTACGAGCTTTGTCGCTTTTCTGGACTTCAACATATTGATTACAACTTTTGTCTTCCCCACTAATGAGCAGTAATTACCACTAATGAGCAAGGAAAGCTATTTCTGCACTGCAGATTATCAGTTTCCGTGGTTTACCACATAATGCAACGCATTAGCTACACGGATTATGTTGCACGGCTTCCCTTTCTATCAGCTGGAAAAGCAGCTCACGGCACCGAGCTCAACACTAACCAAAGGGACCAGGCGCGAGGCCAGAACACAGGCATTTCACTGAGAGCTTCTTTATACATATAAAGGCACTTGCTATCTCATTCCCAAGATATTTCTTAACATAACAGTTACTGCACTCCATTCTGATAATGTGTGCCTCTCCTTCCTATTATATGTAATGCAAATGCTCTTTTGAAGTCAGAAGCCGATTTGTATGAGTTTCTCAGATTAAAAAAACTAGCCAGTTGATTAACTAAAATCATCTTCCTATACTCGACCAAACTAAGAAATAAATCTGTTTCTCTTGTACTCATCCCATTTTGTATTCCAGTGAAGATCCAGTGCTCAGGAGCCTGCGGAAACACCTCCCCAGAACGGCAAGCATTTGAAGTAAATTCTCATTTTTCATTTAAGCTCCTGTGAGACGCAGTTTTCCTATGGAACACAATGGAACATGGTACGCGCTCTGTTTCCAAAGCCCAAGCACAGGAACCTGGGGGATCCCTGGGAGAAACCCAAGAGCAGCGAGCATAGCACCAAACCCAGCCTTTGAAGAGGGGACGCACGCAGGGCGCTGCCTGCAGAGCCCGGAGAGGAGGCGCTGCCTCCCCCTGCCCTCTGGGGTGAGCGGAGAAAGAGGGTAAAAAAAGGCCCTTCCTGCTCCGTATCTGCTCTGGGCTGGGGCAAAGGGGACAAGGGGAGGCCCATCCCGCCCCGTTCCTGCAGGGCATCTCTCCCCGCGCAGCGCCAGGGTGCTGCTGCCGCGCACACAAACACGCTAGGGACAGCGAGGGGTTCCTGCGCACAGCCCAGCGCTATCAACCCACCCGCTCCCTCGGGCCCCAGGACACAGCTCCGAAAAGCGGCTCCCCTCACAGGGCAGACGCTCCATCCCCAACGCACTGCAGAGGGAAACCCTGTGGCCAGTGCAGACATTTCAGTGCACGGGGCACCGGCCTCCCCTACGAATCCCTGCTGCTCGTGGGTCTGAACTGCTGCATCTGCCCTGGTGAGGCAGCTTTGCGGCCCAGCCTGTGCACTTGGGAGGGAGAGGGGCATAAATGACCTGGGCTGAGGCAGCTCCTCGTGCCCGCGGGCCCTGCTGCTTCGCTACGGAGGCTGCAGCGCCACGGCTGCACGACCGGCACCACCCAAACACTCAGTGAACCCGGCCCACGCTGCCCCCCTTGCACGCATGCACCCGCAGGGCCTTGCTCGGCAGAAAGAGAACAACCCCAGCCAAGAGTTCGCTCCTCCCCGGGGAACTAAAGACACGGACTTGAACCAAGGCTTCACACACGCACACGCGAAAGTACCCATCCAGTCAGCAGATCTTCTGAGGAGACTACCAAATGCTTCAGCTGCACTTTGGTTTATTTTAAACAGCTGGCTTCCTTCAAGATTCTTCATTAGCTACTGCTCACAAGCACGCCCAGTCATGTGGATGCAATAGAGCAGTTAGAAGCAAATTTCTTCTTTTGCATGACATGGTTTGCACCAGTAAATGAGTCTGGGGCCAAGTCCACCCTGCTTTCACTTGCATCTGCACCGCAGCGCCCGACACGGGCGTTTCTAAGAAACACTAAGACAGCCCCGGAGAGCTCACTGAATAGTGGGTGGTTATAAGCTCCAGGCTTTGAACTCCAGGAGCTCTACTCGACAGCAGACAAAACCAAACTCTGCAGCAAGATTTTTTTAAATTATGCATCAATTCCCCTTCTTATAATTAAATCCACTGTGATGCATTGTGGTTCACTTCTTCCCTCTCAAAGCAAACCCATTCTCTCATACTGTTTACATGAATAAATAAAAGCAGCCTAAGTCTGAGTACACTTATCAAAGGCACAGAGTTTTTTCACAGACGTACCATTCCCCAGCCCGCATCGGATTCTTCCATACCGAATAAAAGGAATAAGTGATGGGAAATAAAATATTGAAGTGGGCTGCAGGTACCGTAAGGCCACCACTCTACCCACTTGATGCTATACGCTCCATCCATCCCTAGATTTTCCCTCTGCCTGCAGACAGGAGGCAGAGCCATGCAAGTATTCTCTTCCAAAAGGAGGTGCCTCCCAACAGCCAAAGCAGAAGCACCATTTCTAGAGCCTTTACTTTTTTAAGCAGCTTTGAGATACAGTGGGAACGATCCAGCACAGGGAGATTCCAGACAAAGAACATACCTGCTGCTTTTAGCCTAGTGACTCAAAGTACAGGCTAGAGCCAACTGGTGGGAGAAAAAAAAAAAATATTACTGATTGGCATATTTGTGAATCTTGCTGAAACGTACCAGTACTTACAGCCTTTTTTCCTGGCAAATAACAAACTGCTTTGACATTTGCAGATAAACTGGCTGGATGTTTCAGAAGTTTCTTTTTAAATGCTGTGTGTCTAAGGTAAACTTTCTGGATGCAGTCCTGATTAGACATATTTACCATGTGAAGTTTAGAGGAGCCCCCGGTACTGAACTCCAGCCAGCAGCCTGCGCCACTTCGCTTTCTCTACATGCCTTTTTCAGCGACGGTAGTGAACAGGAGCCAGGCCCAGCGGGGCGGGAGCTGCCCAGGCTGCAGCTGCAGCTCCCAGCAGCCCTCCCAGGACCTCCAGCACAGCGCAGGGCGCCCGCGGCTTCCCCGCCTGCGGAGCGCGGGACACAGGCAGCAACGCGCGGCTCCCGCCTCCGCGCTCGGCGAGCATCCTGGGCACACGCACAAGCTCAGAGGACCCCCAGCACACAGCAGGTCCCGATGACTCCCCAAGCTGCACGGTGCCTCTGGAAAGCGACGGCTTTCCACAGGGGCTCCAAGGGATTAGCCGCTGCTCTGCGTGTAAGCCCTCCCCGCGGCTTTTCATTACGTGTCACAGTCACTTAAGCCTTCTCCTAATAAAAAGACAATGCCAAGGGTGAGATTATGAAATACTCCAAAGTTAAACTGATAACAGTTTAATTAAATGTTGATCACTAGCAGCCTTTCCAGCATGGCCCAGACAATAAAAGGGAAAAATGCACACTGTAATTGCTTCTTTGGCTGCCTTTTCACCTCTTCTGAGATGTTCTTGCCATGACACAGCCCCTCCGAGCGTGCTGCAGACCTGGCTGCACGACCGGCCGTGCCGAGCGTGACGGGTCCTTTCACGAGCCGGCCCGGGGTTCGGAAGAGACCCCGCACAATCCGGCTCTGCCGCCTTCTTAGCTGAAACACAAGGCTCGAACTGCTGAAGTGAATATTCACCAGCCTTTCCGCCAACGCCTACAGCAAAATCCTCCTCCAAGCCATGTACTCTTTGGTACCACACATCTCTGTACAGCGAATCCCAGCGCGCTGTTTTATCATTGACTCTACACAGACCCGTGATAAGGGCATCCTTCCGCTTTGCGTTCCTTTGCTCTGATGTCCCTTCACTCCGTAACGCTCCGGCACGTGGCGCCTGCCCTCTGCTCCACCCGCGTTCCACCTACGAGTTGCGAAGTAGCTACATCACTGCCGTCCCGTCTTCCCTCTATTATAACACCTTTTCCTACAGTACCAGCCTTCTAACATCTTACAGGCTTTCTGTATTTAAAACAACTCTGATACAACGTCAGCTTGCAAATTTTACCTGGATAAGTAGTTTGAGATCAGTGCCTGATCATCTGCTGCGTTGAAGCAGGCAAGTTAGTGACACATTCAGACGGGTCTTCAGAAGTCAGGAATGACTAAACTTGCACTTCCACTTAAAAGTGAACTCCTGCTAAGCCTAAGAATTATACAACACACACACACACAGAGTAGTCATGGCTGTTAAAAGCATATTATGTCTTCTGGTAGATGTTCAATGTAATTCATTAATAAAGCCCATTACATAATGATGACACGCTTAGATTGCAGTAAAAACTACAGTACAAGGTGTCTACTAGAGGCAGTTCATCCTCAAAAACTGCAAGTCTACATTAAAGAACATAGACTGTCAGGGAAATTAAGACAAAAAATTAATTAGATTGCTTCCACTGACAGAAGAGCTTATGAAAATATAAATAAGAAGTCCTAGCACATGAAAAGCAAAATTAAATGCCCAAACTTGAGAAAAGTACCTTTCCCATGGCATGCCCAGAAACACTAACTGCTCTGAATCACATCCTCCAACTTCAACTACAGAGCAGCCAGAAAAAAAAGTTTAATGCTTCCAAACAACAAAACCTTCCAGAGAAGTTTGATTTATAACAGGTAACCACTCATGCGACATCAACCTCCACTGTCTTGTGACCACTCAGTAAAAGGCACGTTTTGCTTTTCTGCAGCAGTGTCTGCTCTGTAAGGGAACCAGGGAACTCTCTACCACCGCTCGGTTATCACTGGAACCGAGGCACGCAGTGCAAAACACCAGGGAATGACGTCCAAGCCCCCTCATCCCAGGGTGGGAGGCACTATCAGCACTGGGGGCCACAGCAGTGTCTGTGTAAAAACAAAACAGAAACCCCCACAACAAACCAAACCCAAAGTCTCCCGGCTGGGCTGTCTGTAACACGTCTCTGGACTGTCACACACAGAATACAGTTGCTACTGAATGCAGCAGCACGAGCAAACAGTGTTTTTCTTATTTATTTTCTGCAGACTGACACTGATTTTCTGACTCGGGGAGGGGCCGGCTGCACTGCTCGCTCCATCTTGCTCTTCCCTGCAGCACAACTGCTGGCTTCGCTTTCGCTGGGGGATCCTTCCACCCCAGGCCTTGCTCTTGGCACAGCAGCAGCAAAGCCTCCCCAGCGCTCCACGGCTTCGCTGCTGCTTTGGACAGCCCGAGTCAAACATCTTCCAGCCAGCACCAAAGACATTTCTCTCTGTTCTCCTGCAGAGGCACCAGGCTTTTCATCTGTTTCTATCCTTCCTGCTTACCATCAGCTTCCACCTCGCTTGCCTTGGATTGCAAACACGGGCCAACTAGAGGGGCCGCAGCACTTCACAACCTCCCATCCGATGCCAGGCCGAGCAAGAGCCCCGGCTCGCCACGCTGCACACACACAGTTACTCCAGATGCTCCTTGGCTCTTCTCTAGGAGCAGGAGTGCAGCAGTGGCTGCAGAAGAGCACAGCAGCAGAAAGGAGGCTGGCAGACATAACACACCGAGTACTTTGTTTGACAGTACCTTATTTTGTCTCTTTATCCCTTCCCAAAGCAGTGAACAGTCTTAAAAACCCCAAGCCTCGTGCGAGCAGCATCCCCTGAATGGAACCTCCACCACTTTGTTACAAAGCACCACGGTGGTTCTGGGCACAGCTTCACTTGCTCCTCGTGCCCTGCCTGAGGCAACCTGGGCATACACTGGATCATCATCCAGGCTTTAATTTAGGAGACTTTTTCTCTTTGGAGGAAAAAGAGAAAAAAAGGAGAAGAAAATCTTCAGTATTTGAAATGAAATAGTAAAAAAGAGGCTTCTAGGAACTCAGTCTGGGCGACGCATCCCTGGTCCAACCTGGACAGTGACCCAGCCTGCCCTCGGCGGCGGGCAAGGGGGGAGCTGCTCTCAGGCTTGTCACCTAACCCGGCTGCCCCAAACTCTGCCTCTTCCTCAGTCACAGAGCCGCTCTGCTCAAATGCAGACCCATTTTTGTAATTAGAGGTGTCTGCGCGCCAAGCTCAGGGCAGGAGCCCACGGGGCAGCTCTCCCGAAGCACCCGCGGGCTCGGGGCAGACAACGTCACCGCATCACTCCCAGCGCACAGATCACACGTAACAGAGGACGGAGGGTTCTTGGTTTTCTGTATAACCACTGGTGTCCCTGCCCTGTAAGTAGAGCAACACATGTTGTGATATGGAATAAACAGTTAATAGAGAATAGAATGGAAGTGCATAAATTGAGGATGAGCCTGTACACCTTTACTGCAGTAAGGATTTCTAAATGGTATTTCAAAGAAGAATTAACAGCACTGTTACTCAGATTTTTATCCCAAGAGGGTAAATCCATTTCTCTGCTTTAACCGACCATTTCGGTGAATCAGGTGATTTTGTTGATCTCTCAAATACATTAATCTTTCCTAAGGTGCACAATTAATTCACACAGCGTCATCTACTCCAACATTTTTCTTTCTCAATAGCCGAGACACAAATCCACAGCACTAAGACAGTGAACTAACTTCTTACTCATATGGTACATTTTGAGAGTAATAACAAACTTATCAATGAGAAATGGCCAAATTTGGAAGTGGGAGTAAAACCATTTTTCTAAGTATCATTTCCTAGTAACAAAGGAACTCCTTCTGTTCAGGGAACAAAAATAGAGCATCAGCCAGGGCATCAATGACAATCAACAAGCATCTTCTGTACCAATAGTAATCCCATTTTGCTAACTTGCTATAATTACGCCTGGACAAAACAGAAAGTCTTATCAGATGACACATGATTATATCATTAGATAAACATTACAACGCAGTGATTTTTTCTCCCTGTCCATTTGTGCATAAGTGAAAAAGTGTGATTTTAGTGTGTGTAAATACTTCAGCAAAAATAGAAACCAGAATAGAAAAACAGAAAACTACAAAAAAAGGCCAAAATACAGAAGATAAATGCAGATGACAGCTTTTCTAGTGATTTCCACAGACTCTTTCTTCCCCTCCACAAATCACATTATTAGTAATCACATTGCTTCCTTTTTCTGGAGCTGTATTTCGGCTCATGGAACCTCTCATTTAAGAATTGGTTCTTCTCAGATGTTCTGTCATGAACTTTCTCCATCTGCAGCAGCCATGAACGTTCTCTGGAGGGGCCAGGCCACGGCAAGGATTGCGAAGAGGCGAAACGCCTCGTCCAAACTCCTGAAATCCCTGCTGAACATGCGAGAGGAGGCACGAGGCAGAGCCGGCTGCCCGTGGCAGGCAGAAAAATAAACGGAGATGAAACGGTGCTTGAAGCATGCTAAGGGTTTACACCGTGACCACACAACGCAGCTTTTCACCTTGAAGCCAAGGAAACTGCACGTTCCAATAGCACGTTGGAAGCACTTTGGGGAACTTCAGGAAAACAAAACAAACCACCAGGGTTAATCTGTCCTTACTTGCACTCACCGACAGGGGAATAGTGAAAACAGCGCAAAAGTCTCTGATTAAAACAAAAGCTCTTTCCAGACAGGCACCACGCTTAGTCAGTGTCCCGCCTGCACTTTCCCCCTCTAAGACCTGGGCTCCTCCTTCCCGGCTGTTGTGCAGACGCGGCAGCTCCCCGCGAGCCGCTCGCACCCACCGCACCGCACCGCACCGCGCGAGGCCTCCCTCCGCCCTCGCGGCACCGAGAGCAGCCCTCTCCCCGCGGGCCTCAGCCCTCTCCGTCCCTGACAGACTGAGTGCAGGGGACTAGTTTTGGCCAGACACTTTCCATGGGGTACAGGTGGGTGGGCCGAGCCACCTGTCCTGCGCAGCCTGGTGATGCCCCCGCTGCAAGGGCTTCTGAGAATAACGCACAGGCTCGGGACACGAGCCAGGGTCTCCAACACGGGTGTTGTGGGTGCCACGCAGCAGCAGGTTACTACTGTCCAACACACCTTGCCTTACCTCTGTGGTGTAGGTGGATACTACATTATCGTAGCGTCTACATTCAAGCCTTCCGTCATGGCTGTAAAGTGATTAGCACTTTTTGGGTGCTACCAGAAATACATAATGAAATAAGAACTGTAATTAATAATCCATCAAACTGCATTTCTTATACACATTTTAAGCATTTCATTAAAAACACTCTAAAAAAAACCAATATGCAAAATGATGTAGCAAAGGGAACGTTATCTCTAAAGGGAGATCATTAGTCTTTGCATCCTCTCGCTGATAATGTTGTCATAGCAACAGTGGAAAGGAAAGAATAGTCTATTAACGGCACTCGGATTTACCGAGTGCTTCTTCCCTGCCACCATTCACCGCAGAAAGAGACCAGCTGCATCTTGGTCCAAAGGAACGAAGTCATCAGCATCTCAGGCGAAACATCTTCAGGCACTGCAGGCTGACGCTGGCTTTATAAATATTCACTAAAACACAAGCATGAGCATCCTGTTTGACCTCCTGAGCACTGTCTGAGAAGAGATTTTAATTACTTCTTAAACATCCTTAAATTTCACGGAAGGCCAGAGATTTGGAATATATAATACAATTTAAAAAAAAGATAATATTAGGAAGAAAATAACACAAAAGAAATATAAAAAGAACTTAACAGATTTTCAACACCAAGGCCTGAGTCAATCCTAAATGTTTATCCACCTCTCATGACTTTGGTCCTGATTCAGGTGCAAAATGATATGGCCAACGACAACGGCTCTTACGGAAAAGTGTGTGTTTGCTCCAAGCTAGGCCTGTGTTTTAAGTGTCTTGTTAACCTTAACACTATCAACATGCTCCGGAAGCTTGTAGATCTGTAGATCATGTACTGAAAAGTACATGAAAGAGAAAAACAGGTGGCCTAATGCAAACGAAAACCACTTTTTAAAATGTCATTCCTTTAAAGTAGAAAGGCCAGAAGCATCAATTATATTCCCAGAAAAAGAATTCGGGAAAAAAAAAGGATATTTGTGAGTAGATAGTGTATTATTGACCATTATTGACTTCAAAAATATTGTACAGCAAATTTAATATATGAAAACAGAGATAGCAAAGACGTAAAATGATCTCAAAACTATTCTTTCAAATACAGAGTCCAGTGCACTGTAAGTGCCCCTGTAGGTAATACCCTCCAAAAGCAGAGTGGAGATCAGAGACACCAGAAAAACCCCAAGGCGAGCATTCATTCCTGAACTCCAAGGGACGCCTTAACATCTAATGTCAGAGAAATAAAGTAAGTTTTGACTATCAGATTAGCAGATTAGTGCTAATATATGACTAAGAATAAATTCTAAGTAATTCAGAAGATTAAAAAAAAAAAAGGTAACATCAACAGCAAAGGCAACAGTGATACCAAAATGAGCAGGGTGTAGAAACCATAGAATCACAGAACGGTTGAGGTTGGAAGGGAGGGACTTCTAGACATTATCTAGTCCAGCCTCCTGCTCCAGCAAGGAAAAGCCATAGAAATGGCTGCAGACACAGAGCTGTGGCGAATGATTTAAAAGAAAAAACTCTACAACGGGTTTAAATAGCTAAAAAGTTGTTCTCTCAGAACAAGGACACTGGAGCAGTGACAGCAAGGGGCAGGATCTTTTGAACAGGAGAAGACTTGGCAAGCAGCTCTATCGGCAAGGCTGTGCTATCAACAGGAAGCACCGCTATTTTTAAAACATGGACAGCAAAAGAATGAAGGGTAAAACGAAGAGAAGAGTTTGAGCAAGCAATAAGGATGACAATGGATTAAAAAAAAAAAAAAAAAAAAAAAAGAGAGACTGATGGCTCATGTCCTGACACCATGAAGACTAATGGGTGCAGAATGAGAGAAAACACTAATGCTATGTCATCGAATGTATTTATGAGAAGTGGAAATAAATCATACCCTGGTATTTTCATGAGTTTTTATTCTCATACACTATTGAAAGAAAAAAAATATAAATGTATATTTATGCTTTTGATTCATAAAACATTTGGGAAAATTGGGATTTTGGGGGAGGTGGAAGGCAGATGATGGAGTTCTTAAGAGCACACTGTTTCTCACCGTATCTCAAAAGCCACAGAGAAGGTCCCCATTTTTACTGCATGGGTGAACCAGAAAACTAGCACCAAAATCTGGGGCACAGAGCAAATATGCAGTAAAGCATTAGAAACACATTCCATCTCCAAGTTCCCAAGGCAGTTTGGCACACAAGAAAGAGTTAAAGTTTTAAACTAAAGGTGATTCTGATTTTTTTCCCACACCAATATTATTAGATTCTCACTGCACATGAATGAACACACTGAACTGCATGGTTACTGAGCTGATTCATGGCCTACAGACACAAATCCAATCCATACGGGTTCTGAGGCACTGAGAGGGAAAAAACAGCTGATACATGAATAGTACCAAGCCCTGAAAGCTTCAGAGAAAAATTACAAATCACTTAAAGCCAATCAGTGGCAAACATTACTCACCCCTCCACAGGACAATGTCGACCACAAAAGCTGAATAAAGCGGCATCAATCTCCCTGCACACAATTCAATTGCCTTTTAGATGCCCTCTATCCACTCCCCGGGCATCCATCAGTTAGGAACCTACGAGGCAATATTATGAAGGGGATACAGTTTCGCCGGCACTGTTCTCACTAATCACTGCCATATGACGTCTGCAGACCACATCTACATAATTCTTTAATTATTTTATGAAGTAATTCACTTCTACAGGAACAAAGTATTAAGGAATCAGAATTTTAACCATACAACATTTAGAATACAGAGCTTAACTTATGTAAACCTGGCAATAACACAAAAAAGCCTCTAAGAAATAGTGAGATTTGAGGCAGATATACAATCCACTGCTTGTCCCCGGAACATTCTTGAATCATTCCTCAAAGCAAATTCATTAGATGCAGCTTGATCTGTTACTCTGAGACTTACATAGGACTCACCTTTTCCTCTTGAGGGTCAAACAACTAAGTTCAGCACCAGACTCACTCCTCAGTGGAAGACTGAGATATTCCAGTACTGCCTTACCTTGAAAGGAGATTTGCCATCAGGAGGAAATCTGCTAGAAAGGTATTTCCACTAAACGTACTCCACAACATTTTATAAGAAAATGACTGAAATCAAAACAATTTGCTTGCCTGTTTGGTGGATTTTCCTTTCAGCATTCATTAAATGAACATAGTTACCTACAGTACCTTTTTGTTGTTGTTGCTGTTTTGTCTTAATTGCATTGCCCAAAGTATACGGTACAAAGAAACTTCAAATAACAACAGTCGTGGGTGTCACACTGCTATTGTCACCAAGGCAAGTATTAATTTTAATTTTCTAATTTCACATTTTTAGGACATATATTCTAATAAGGTAACACATATGACTAGCTAGAGCTCAGCAGTTTAACATGTCTATCTCAAAAGGCCGCAATATAAAACATTTCCCAGCACCGTTGGCGTTACATTCAACGCACAGAAAGACAATCCACCCGACAGACGCCAAGAAAAACACGGCACAAGACACCTAAATTTTGCTTGTCAGAAGCGAACCTTTCTCACACCAGGAACAAAGCTAAATTTGTTCAATGAGAGTCATAAGCAAAGTGTAGAATATATTCAGAGAAAGATGCAGCTACAACCCATGTATACCATACACTAAATGCATACTATAGTAACAAACATTATTTTCTCTGATTAACTAGGTTAATATTGCTGTATCCATTTTCTGAGCTTTTATATTTTATGAACTAGGCAATTTAGTACCCATCATAACTCTCATTTTTCTAAGAGTGTATCACCCCTGGAAGGAGATATTACAGCTACAAATGATTAAAAATGTGTGTGCGTTTCTCTATTAGAGCTAAACAGAGCAGGTGTGCCATTTATGACACTAATGAAAAAAGTAAAGGCATAGAAAAGAAAAAAATGAGGTGGATAAAGAGTAAGTGGAGGGAATAAGAATGTAAGCAAAAGAGGGGAAGGGAAAATACTTTTAGCTTTGCTTTACACATTGCATTGAATTTCTTACACATGCCAGACTTTGTCAACACGGCTCAGAACCTATTTTTAAGGTTCAGGTGACTTGGAACCAACCAGGAAAAAAGCAAAGCAAAACAAACCCAGCAAGTTCACTTCATATGTGAATTGAGTCACACAATTGTTCTTGATCTCAAATCCCTTTTTGAAATATTAATTGGCTTCCAGGCGTTTCTAAATCACAAGCAAGACAAAGGTAAATCCTCCAAGTTCCACACCAGCTCTCAAAATCTCCAGCAAGCTCTGAACACACGTGAAGCCCCTGTCGCCATCCACTTTCCATATTGTTGGTCTGCACAGAGATACTTGGGGCTTTAGTGCACTGAGCGCTGGGTGCTTGTGCCCCGCACAGGCAGAGCCCGGGGTCCCCGTGGGCAGCAGAGCCGAGCAGGCAACGCCGCGCGCCTGCCCCACCGGCTGCCCTGTGCCCAAAGCACGGGGAAGACCCGGGCCAGTGTCAGCACTGCAGCCCCGCAGTGACTACACTGTGTGTTCCCTCCAGCGCTTAAAATCTTGTGCTTTTGGAGACTAAGGGTATTATTTCCACCACAAAAGGAAACAATGCACAGCCTCAGCCTTCAACAGCAATGTGTAGGAATTTATTAATAGAAAGATTACGGCTCCTAATTGCAAAGACATTTCTTAACCTTTCACTTCTTCTTTACCAACTTGTTGGTTTATTTTTTCTAACTCTTTGGTTATTTTCAGTGGTATTTATGGTATTTCACTACCGAAGTCCTTAAATCATTTCAGGCAATTCTGCTGAGATGGTCAACACTGCAGCATTTTCTGCCCTTCCATTACCAGGTTATTACGTTGTCTTTTCATTTTCATCTTTCTTTGTATTCGAATGTGGAACACAAAATTACCAAAAGAATTGAAAGAATAATGACACAGTAACACTGTGTTACCACTTGCTAATGTAAACACACATTAATACATTAATTCATTTACCATTGAAATAAAAAAGATTATATTCGTTCATGAGAATTATTGGACAATTTATATAATATAGCCACCGTAACTAAACTACATGGATATTATCAGCATTATGTTTGAAAAATCTCAATCTCTAATAAATACCTAGAAATATCTTACTGTGGTCAACTTTGTTAAATGACAAATCTGTACTAGTAAATGACAAGGTTTTCTACACTCTGCAAGCAACAGTTCGCAATTCAGTGATTAATTACCTTTCCCCCAGGACTGCATATACAGCAGCGACGTGTACAAACACACACTCTTATTTTCCTTTTCTGCTGCTCAAGCTTATTACCTGCACAACACAGAGCTGTCTAGTCTGAAGCAAATACTAATATTGAGTAACTGAATGAACAAAGATTTTCAGCACATAAAAATAGTTTGAAATAAGATGAATGGAAGCTGATGGGGAAGGGAAACGGAACCATGACACAATTTTCAATTATCATGAAAATATCTTTATTGAAAGCCATCGGCCAGACCGCAGTAACGATGCCGCACCTCTCCACGTGCCACTGTGCTACAGCTCCTGGAAGAGAAAAGAAAAGGGAATGCGTGAAAAATTATCCAGTGCTCTACACGGCGCACTGTCGATCTGTCCATGCTGCTTACCCTCCTCCTCTGCTTCCGGCAACTCCCGGCAGTTGTGACTCTGTCTCTACTCATTCTAGGCGTAGAGGACACAGAAAGATTTAGTTCATTATCAGAAACATCAATTGTTCTGCAGAACTGCAGCATTCAAGCGCGCCTCTATCACGGAACATTTCTTGTGTTACTTACTTTGCCATTTTGGAATCCTTGCTGGGTTTGCTGCGTGAGACTTGACATCGATACAACACCTTGAGGTGGGAGAAGGACTGTGGCTGGATAAAATATGGCACAGCTCCGGCACACGGCTCTCCTCCTATGGCAAGATAACTTCAGGACATAGTAAACAACATTCTCCAAAGCCCCCAACAAAGCCCAAGCTTCATCCTTACTCCTTGGGAGCCTCTTCCCAGGCCCCCTCTGGGCCTGGCCGGCACAGCCTCCGGGATAGGCAGGCTCGTCAGGCTGTCCACTCCTGCAACCTGCTGCACACACAGGTCGCAGGCACGTGGTTTTGTGTCTGGTTTGACTGCCGTCGAGCCCAAACTCAAGTGTTCACCCTGGAGAGGGAGCAGTCCCTTGGAGACCTCGGGAGGTGCCCACGGCCCCTGCAGCACGTGCACGCAGAGCGCCTCGCTGCACACAGCGACGCAACACAGCAGGAAACCCTCTGTGCAGACCGGGCACCCGCGGCTGCAGCTCGGCGTCCCAGCCCTCCTTCCGAGGAGCCAGGGCAGCACATGCGGCCTTGCAACCAGCACCACGCACCTGGTTGAAAGGAGTTACGTGCTGTGAGCATCAGTACCTACGCGGAGACCCGCTATCAGCTCTTCTGGACTTTAAGAGAGGAGCGCAGTGTTACGATATAGTATTTCAAACCCTTATAGTGAAGAACGTCCTATTTTGACAGATACAAGTTGACAGTCTCTGCAGTTGCTTGTGATCAGGAATCCCTAATAACAGCTTGTACAAACAGCAGCACAAACCACCCAGTGCCCAATTATCAGCAGCCACACTTTGATTTATACTTTACCGTGGTTTATACTTTGAAGTGGCATGCAGGGAGAGCTGAGCTTTTTTAAATGCATGTCCCTTAAAATACATACATTGCTTGGCCATGTAAATCAACGTGTATCCCCTCTTCCAGTCACGCCGGGAGTGTTATGGAGATTTATAACAGTATGATAAATTATATGCTAAACACACAGGCTAAATTAGAGCATGCTAATTATATGCTGAAGTCTAAAATTAAGGCCAGAGCCATGGAGGTGAAGGCTGACATCCATTTTCATTGCCTATTTGCTGCTGCAAAACTGATGGTGACATCTTCAGCCGCACATTTTGTGAGTTGCACAGGAATCAAGGAGTTTGCCTTTATATTTCTTGTTTGAACAGCCAAAATAATCTATTTTTCAGTCTTGGTTATACTGCCCATCAGCAAATCCAACCTTTGTACCTGACAAAATCAAGAGGTATCTGTCACAGTGAACAACACAAGGTCACAGAGATTTCGTTAAATACATCATGTGTTTCCTGAGCCTTAGGCATGAGACCATCATACGGTCAAAACGAGGCAATAGAGAGAATCAGCGAAACAAAAACAAAGGGTTTATCTTCTCCTATAACTTCTACATTGTAGTCACTGGAATGAGAAGTATAAAGGGTAATTCTAATAGTATCCTATTCCTGAATTAGTTTATTTTTCTGTTCAAATAAATATTATTTAATGATTTGCCACTTACAAGGAATATATCATCCTTATTTCACTGACTTCAGTGAAGTTTCTTCTACTAACTGAGAAGGCAGAATTAATCGCAAACAACATTTATTTCCCGAATGAGACCTGAATACCATGAGCTTCAGGAAGTTTAAACATCACTCATCTGTTTTCCGGATTCACACAGCAGCTCACTCCTCTGCAACAGCTATATTAATTTTTCAGTCTACACATGGTGAGATTAAGGTCAACATCACAATTATCGTTTTGGTTTATACACCTGATATTGGTTTAACTGCTAAGCAGGCTAACGATGACAGCTCTTTCATATCATGACTGCATTTCCACCAGAACTCCCGCAGTCTGCCTACAGTGCTTGTGTGGGGCATTTTATTTTCATCTGCATCCATTGTACGCCACTATTCCAGAGCAAGCGACACAGGTTCTGCATTATCAAATGCAGCGTTGTGGATGAATTGCTGAAATGGTCCGGTTTGTTCATGTACTACAGCAAGTTATTCCAAAAACTCACTCACCTTCACACTCCACCTAACAACGCATTTCAACTGCACTCACGTTTCTTCACAAGAATGAGTAAAATGGGCAAAACTGCCACGTCTTTTGTCTCTGGCACCAACTGCCTTCTTGCGCAGAGCACTGGGCAAATGCCCACATCTCTCCCTCTCTAAATATATGAAGAAAAAGTCACTGCAAGGCAAGGCCAGCAACAATATTAACTCATCAGGCACGCCTGTCCGGGAGTACACAGTATCATATGGAATACAAGCTAGGTACTACCTAAAAGAGGGAGGTGGCTGAGGAATAGGCCAGGTGGGCAAAACTGTTATCGTGGTGGATAAGCCACCTGCCTAACTCTTGTTCACCAAATCCTGCCCATGAGAACAACGGCCTCATTAAAGAATCTGGGTTTCAACAGGTAATAGCAACATATTCCTTCACACAGCATGGAAGTAGCAAGCTTCTGAACCTTGTTAACATAGGAGCTTATGGTGGAAAACAGTACTGGTAGGTTCAGAAAAGGATCAAACCAATTTGTGAGGAACAGATCCCCAACAGGGCTTGTTAGGGCCCCAGGAGGACACTGCTGCAAAGAGACCCTCCCATCCACATGGCATTTTAGCTTTACCTACCGTGCACCATGTTCAACCTTCCCTCACTGATCCTCAGTACTCGCTCACACAACAAGTCCGTGAAGAACTCGTGAGAGCAGTTTTCAAAACGAGGGCAGGTGTTCACACTTTGACTTGATTTTCATGCAGTGCTCGTGATTATTGTTTCATTTTACCCAGTTTCAAAATGGTCCTAACAAAAGGTGCTAAGGTGTCATCTCTTATCTCTTTATTAGTACTAAAAAATCAAGGTGAAACTATCACATGCAAAAGTTCTGCTTTAAAAGTCAAGGTTAACGCTCTGTTCCTCAAAGAACAGGGGATCTTCAAAAGCAGAATTTCCAGCCAGACAACAGAAATGGGATTCCTAAAGCACATGAACCGTAAATACAAGGAAAATCTGAAGAATATACCCTACACAATGTACAATAAAGGCTAAGCTCTGCAACACTTAAATGCTGCTATTTTTGGTAATTGGAATAATTCTACTTTTCTCAATTTTCTCAATTTCTTGCAAGTTGATTTTCTACCCTACCACAATACACTCATGAGAAAGACTTTGCAAAGACTCTCCTATCTTGAAGAGGGTGTATTGACACCTGGTGCCTCTGCATACAAAGAAGCACGTAATTGTACCTTGATACGTGTTCAGTAAAGACTCCATATCTGCTTAGGTTTCCTAAGTAATTAAAAAAAAAAAAAAAAAAAAAAAAGCCACTCCAGATGATCTGTGTCTCTTCTTTACTGGGAAATCCAAAGCAGAGAACCGGTCTCCACATATGCCCCATAACCACCAAAAACGGCTCGGACTGCTGGTAGTGCTCCTGCTAATACAGCCTGGCGCGCAGTTGACGTTCCCACCGCATGGGTCCCAGGAGGCAGCTCCTGCACCATCGCTTAGTTACATGAGGCTGCGGTTGTTTCCCAGGGCGTCGCCTGAACGGGTGTGAGCAGCTCGGCCGCGCCGGGCTCGGCGGAGCGGTGCTCCAGCTGCCGTGGGGTGCAGGACCAGCCACATCGACCACCGCCTCTTCTCCACCTGCCGGCAGCACCCCCGCTCCAAGTGATTTATGTCCCTTCTGCCCTGTTCAAAAGCTGACACTGGGAGGCTTTTGGAGGCTGCAAGCAGAACTAAGGAACTACAAGGCTCCCCTATACAGAATATCTACATTTCAGACAGACTACTCCGCATTCACAACCCCTGGTTATGCACTGCGTTAGTCCGCAAGCTGCTCTGAGCGGTTACAGGCTCGCATGCACGAGTATGGCAGCTCCCCTGAGCACGGTGGCTGTGGCTCAGCTTTCAGCGCTCCTATTTTATGGTGCAGCCTGGCAAGGTCATATTCAATAAATGAGAAATTAACCTTAAAAAAATTATAAATAAATAGGGATTATTAGACTAACTAGTGACAAAACCAGTGATCAAAACTTCCTCTGAATTTTTGTGTGTCCATAATATCCCTAATCATTTTATCCAACAGTATTTTATCTCACGTCACTCCTAACAAGAGCTCGTGAGCTTGGCAAGCAAAACCAACTTCCAAGAAGCCCTGGGTAGAACACAGCATAAATAAATGACATACTACAAAGTAATTTTTATGACTTCCACACGCATTTGGTGGTGCTGCCGGCCACGGTTCACGCAGGCTGTGCCACAAAAGCGGCGCGCCGGGCACGAGCTCGGCTCTGTGGGCAGAACTGGCTCCTCTGCTGCAGAGCGGCCCAAAGGTGCCGTGCTGCTGCCCTGCGAAGCCTGCCAGCGCCCTGGGCCACGTGCACGGGGCAGGGCAGCATCTGAGTCAAGAGAACACCTTCTCCCTTCCACACTTATAAGTAGCAATTCTGATTAATTAGTCATTCCTCTTTTAACTTTTTGCTTAAATTGATGTTAACTTATTAGCCATTTTTCTTAAAAATATCCTTCTACATTGTCTGCTAAGAGCAAATGAGAGAGTTCATATTAAACCTAGTTACATTTTAATATTACAGTCAACATCCAATCCTGAAAAAAAATAAGCTTAGAACCTATTTTCTTCTACATCAAGACAGGCACTAACTCTTTCCTAAAATTTCACCTAAGATATCATTCCTCACATATCATCATTCAGCCATACGGTCTTTACATTATGTTTCATTAAGGACAAACAAAATTGCATCATTATGTAGCTTTTAGTCCTCTAAGGATGGACAAGTAAAATGCGAAATTCTGATACAACTTCAGTTGTAACCAGCAAATGTAACAGCAACAGCTCTGAAAACCCAAATCCACTGGTGGAGTTTATGAGAATCTTCCCAATAACTCCCACATGCTTTGGGTTATGGTACCAAGATCAACATTAGCAAGTGAAAAAGAGAAGCGAAAACTTACCCATGAATTCAATTCCTAAGTGGTCTGCTATACCCAAGAAGGCATGTAAAAGATGACAGAAAAAGAGAGCAAAACGTTAGAAATGGGCCACAACACAAACATCGCCTCCAGCGGCATCTGCAGTTCGCACCGTGGGAGCTGTTGGGTGCCTCTGCCGTGGGACTCCCCAGGCTGCTCACAGAGAGGAAACAACCCCCTCACCCCAGGAGGACACTCTAACGAGACCATTACACCCAAGGCTGGCGCCGGTGGGGACGGACACGGACACCTCTCTACGTTCCCTTATACTTGCACCTGCCTGAAAGGCCTCCGGCCAGCTCCCCAAGGGAATTGCTTCTCCATCTCCTGAAAATCCTCCATTTCCTAACTCCTTTCACTCATCAGATAAGCTCCTTGCTTTCATTTTGTCTAGCAGAGAACAAAACCTAAAGAAATAAATGAAAGACTGCTACAGACTTTTGCAGCTCTCATTACTGCGCGCTGGTCATACTCAAGGCGAATGTGCCTGTGTCTGTTCTAGAGCAGTAAATCCGGCATAGGAAACAGCAGAAACGCTGCCTGCTCAGCAACAAACTCAAGCAAAAAAACAGAACATTGACTGAATCTATACTGAATCTATCTACTGTACGGAATTCCAGCATTTCAGGACTAATTTTTTTCCATGTCTGAAATTTGACTTTCATAGGCGATGTTTTAGTGCATGTTAGATTAAAGTCTTTATTAATTTTAAGTTGGTATAAAGTATACTTAAATTGAAACCATATGATTAAGTAATAATAATAATCAGTCCATTGTGCAGGATTGCAAAGGGATCCAGTATCAGGGAAAATTTTAATTGGCTTTTCAAGACTGAGGGTGTAGGAAGCTAAACTTCAAATTCACATCGAGCTGCCGCAGGACAAACACAGCTAAAGTGCAAAACACCTACGGTTCTCTTCTAGCCTAGATCTGAATTATTTTCCTCTCCTACAGGAATTAAGAAGGAGGTTTTTGCCCAGGGCAATGAGACATTTTCCTTTAAATGCAATAATAATTTTTCTTGAATTGCTTGCGTGTGCCTTTCAATTTATAATCGCGAGTGCTCGGAGCTGGGTTGCACTGCTTGGAAATTTGTAAAGATCTTTGCCCCTTAGTGAATACATCGCAGCTTTCAACAGTTCACTTAAAAAACCCTGTACCGTAAGGTCAAAAGAAGGCTTTCAAAATAAGCAACAATAATTTGAAAGACCATCGTACGACCTGTCAGCTCCGGTACCTGTAACGAGGATGGGAAATGTCAGGCTCCCTGCTGAAGGCACCGGGAGCTGGTTGCCCTTTGCAGCCTTTGAGCCTGCACACAAACGTCCACGCGAGCTCCATGCCACAGGCAAAGGACACGAGCAGGTGCCATGCGGCATAAGCACCTTCTTACATGGCTTAAGATAGGCATGCTATTCAAGGCTAGTGACAGCCAGATGAATCTTTCATTATGGGTATTAAATATAAAACTTAAAACCATACACGGCTGTATTCCCCGTCACAGGTTCCTGAGCTGTATTCCCACAGTCACCTAGAAACATGTTGCTCCATTTCAGACAGACAGGAGCTTTTGCAGAAGCATGAGATCAGATGCATCAGAGGTGCATTCAGAGATCTGCTTTTTCTACTTATATAATGCTATTAAACAGTGCACACCTATAAAACCTGCACATATCATCTGCCCGCAATTCGCACCTTGCAGCCTTCTTTCAATACCATAAACTAGAGCAGTGTGCAAGTGTCGGCTGCTCACCTGGAAACAAACAAGAACAGGCAACTAGCTGCTGCAAGCTGGTCTCCCAGGAGCTCAGCATATTCACACCCAGCAAAAGACGGAGCCATTCCACCTTGCTAGGTCTGTGCACAGCAGCTCATAAAAATCGTCCTTTCCTAACTGGGCCATGCGAGTTCTAGAAATAGCAGTTTTCCATCTGCAATCTGCAGCCTCCTTCCTGGAGTACTCCGAGATGGTTAAAAGCTGCTTCCAGGAAAACACATTTAAAATATACCTTTCCTTTATGAATTGGTGAACGGGATTTTATCTCATCTGTGAGTAGTTCATATGCAGCGGGAGGCAAAGGTTTCTGTTCCTTAAGAATGTGTTGGGCTGGAGACGGTGGAGGAATTTAATTTTCCCCCCGCCGTGTGCTTCCGCAACCAGCTCTCCATCTTGCTGATAAGGCTGATGTGCAGAGATGATGAGGAAAGCGTGGCCAACGGGCTAAACCTGAGCAGGAAAGAATCCCAGTTGCCCACGTGCATCATTAAGCATGTTTCTACAAGCTCTGGAAGAATATGTCTCGGAATACAAAATAATAGACTAATAATTCCTGCAGATTCAGCACAGCCTGAAAGGCTCCTCCAAAGCAGCTCTCTCACCAACAGCCCGTGGTTTGCACTGGGACCACTCTCCACTGCCCTTCCGTGCGTTCAGGATGTTAAGACTTTGTACTTTAAAAAACACCAAACAAAACCAAGCAAAACTGAAAGACACGCTCTGGTCCCAGACACTGCATGTTTTGTTCACAGAATTATGTATTAATCACCCTAAAATATTTACCCCACTAGTTAGAGACCCCCACACCTGCATCTCTGCACCTGCCCACAGCAGGGAGGAGACGGAGCAGGGGCCCTGCCTGGGAAGGGGACCCTTCCAAGGGGGCTCCTTGCCGAGCTGTCATTTCGAAAAGGGGCAACGGCATCGGTGGAGGTCCGGGACCGCACCAGGCGCAACGCAGGCGGCTCGTCTATGGCAAGGCCGAGGGGTTCTGAAGGGCTGCTCCCCATCGAAAAAGTTGCAAGTGACAAATCAACCAGCACCTAGACGGCGTCTTTGAGTGCAGAGCGTGGGGCGCCACGTGAGTCACCACCAAGGCGTGCCGTTGCCTCAGGCACCCCCTACACCCCACGCGCAGGCGGGCGCTGCTGCCCTTCACGGGATGGGGTCCTTACCCCTCTATAGGCCCCTGTGCTATTTGGTACCGAGACGCTTTTCTTTCTGCTGCTACTACTTGTGGCTACTGTTCTGAAAGAGGAATACATTACACAGACAGGGAGATTATTCACTTTCACATTTAATTTTATGAATATTTCAGTATTTTCCTGGTGATGTGAGAAAAAATACTGTCTTATGTCCCTTGTACTATGTGAACTTGCTGCTAACAGTAGAGTCATTTTAATTTACACTTTATGAATATGTATGCACCTGGAAATACTTGATAATAGGCACAAGAGAAGATAAACTTGCACCCAGCAGTGGATTAATTTATTAGTGTCTCACATACAACATGTAACCTCGTGTCCCCTGCATCTGGGCTGTGACCTGGGCTTCCTTTTTTTTGGTCATATTAAAGCGGATTTTTTCCTGCTAGTTTAAGAGAGGCACCATTACCCTGCTACATCCCAACCCCTCCTATGAACAGAAATACCAAGTCAACTTCTCAATGGCACTGACTGACAGAAGAGAAGGCCTGGTATAAAAATATCCACTGCCGACTGCTACAGACATTTTAACCAGTTCTAAGGATAGACTTCTGGCGAGGAGCAGACGGCAGCGGGCAGTCAGGACAGGAGCGGTGCACCATCCCCTGCAAGTGAAACCTATCGGTGGCGGCTCCCACAACTCCCTCCTCAGAGGCGTCCTCGGCGGGTGGCTGCCTCGAAGGGACGCGCGGCAGCCAAGGCGCCGCACGCCGCCACGGGGGAGCTCGCGCGTCCCGCGCCGCACGCGGCAGCAGGGACCACGGGGCAGCTTAGCTGTTCAGCAGCCCAGGCAGCAAGGCGGGAGTGCTTCCCAGCCCGAGCAATTGCTGCGACTTTATCCATCATGTTTTATGGCGGCTGACAACACGCGGCGCCCGGCCTGCTGCTGTGCTTAATGAAGCTCACAGGCATAGCTGGTTAGACACGTACTGCAAAGCGCGTTACTTCTGCAGCCGAGCCTGGAGCCTCCATTTACACGGGAGCACACGGGACAAGCTGTTTCGCTGTTCAGTACGAAGGATTCACTGTTCCATGATTCTTTTTCCTCTCTGACATCTACAGGGGTTTATCAGAGCTAGCAATTAAACCAGCTGCTCTGAGCGCAGGATCATTTCAGGATCAGAAAGAAAAAGCACAAGCCTATATTAGTGTATTTTATGTAAGTTATTGGACACCATAAATTTGGACTTTCTTTTACAGGGATTCTGGAGATTCATTTCTGTAATAAATTTACATAGAAATACTTCATTTTTTTCATAAGGAAAAGAAATGATCAGGTTGGTTCATGGCCATGAGTCATAGAAATAAAATCAAGGCAGTTCACTACAAAGTTTTCAAAGTATCTTCACCCAAAGATGTGATGGAAAACGTGCTTAGTGAGACACTTATTAAAAACTGAACAGACTAAACCTTTGCTGCCTCCTTTCACCATCTCTGAAAAAGTGGGTTATTAAAGTCTTCCCAGATGCTGTCGCCCATCATTAGGTGGCTCCTCACCCTGCTGTAGCAGGGGAAGCGGGAAGGGTGCAGCACGTATCCGTAATTAGCCTCACCTACGCCAAGGCTCGCTACTGAGAACCACACGTACACACACCTCTTACACGAGGCACAGCTCTGTGTGAAACTAGAAAACACGTTCCTATAATTACTATGTTACAGTAATAATTTTATGATTTAAAGGAAAATGTTACTAAGCCATACAAAACTTCACAATCTGTATATTTTCAGTAAAAAATAGTGAAAAGAGTTTTATATTCTACATTTGTACAGATAAGGGTATTTTTAATTTCAGTCAAATTAAATCCTCAAGGCCACAAAACTAAATACTGAAGATAACATCTAAAGGTTAATTGCTGTATTTATTTCTGTTTAAAACATACAATGACAAAGGAGGAAAACAGTTAGGTTTGCTTTGCTTACAAACTTACTCATGTTGCTCAGGGGACGCTCTGGGGATGCTCTCAAAGCCCTCTTTGAGAGGGACCTCTCCTCCACCCCCCAATTCCAGGAGAAAGGAATATTTCACATTTTAAAGGTACCCACCAAAAGTTTATAAAAATAAGACATAGTGCTGAATAATGGAATAACTTCTTACACTGCTGATAAGCAAGTATGCAAGAATTTTAGTAGATGTAGATCAAAATGTTTAGTGGCAGGTTTCAGGCAAATAAATGCGGCAGTGCTTTGCTTTTCCCTGATTATACTCCCCAGCGAGATGAGTGCAGCAAACTGCACATGTTGCTGAACCCTCCATATTATTCAGACTTAACTTTGCTGATTTTAACATTCATAAATCAACATACCTGCTCTATACATACAATGACTTAAACAAACCATCCCAGAATATCAACATGCAAAGATTCACTCCACACCTAATGCTTAGTCTCAAGTCAGACACTGAGGGGGCTGTTTGGGGGACACTGTTTGGGGTTGTTCCAGGGAAGATGATTGCTCTGGATGAAAGGGAAGCTGCCGGGGTCTCAGCTCTGAGCTCACTGCAAGCACAGTTATTTATGAAGTACTTTCTAAACACACCAACTTTTTTTCCCCCGCATTTAGGAAAACCCTAGTTAACATTTCACATTACATCCTGGTTACCCAATTACAGGACAACATTAGAAACCACTACAGCTACAGGCACTGCTGGATATTCATTGAGAAATCAAGATTTCTGACATTCTACAGATTTGATATAATACAGCAAAGCTCCATATCAACTGCACTACTGCAAAACCAAACCCTGGTTTTGCCCCTTTGCTTCCAAAGCCTATCAACTCCAGCAGAGCTCCCTTTCCCTTGGCTCCACACCTAGCGCCTTCTTTTACAGAGGATCTCTTGGTGTGCTAAGAACTGCACAGCGACTAAGCACAGAAGCAGTTACCTGAGCTGTTCTTCCAGCTCTGAATCACCTTCATGGGTTTCTGCAGCAGCTTGCTCTGACGACCTCTGTATTTGTCACAGAGCCACAACTGCCCGGTGGGTGATGACGGCACCGAGGAGCTGCTGGCTACAGTACAAGGTGCCCCCCTCCCACGTGTGCTCCGTGTTGCTGTTGTAGTGGTGCCCACTGAGCGGGATTCCTCTTCTGGTTAAATTAATGACACGAAATACCTATTTAGGTGGAGTACGCCTGCGAGCTTCTCCAAAATTACCACCGGGACTCTGGTACTATTGTTTCCAAACAGGCATTTGATAATACAGCTGTGTAAAATATAACCAGCCTCACAAAAACATTAAAGGAGTTGCTAATAGGTCCCTCATCTTATGAACATATGACATTTAATAAACATTTCTCATGCTAAATGTTGCTATATTCCTTCCACACATCATTAAGGTGTCCTTCACTTGCCTGCTACAGGAAAGCCTTGCAGATGCAATCGCGTTTACTGCTCTCTGAAGGCAGGGACAATTTGGTGAGTTTTTCTCAATTTCTTGAAACCTAATTACTTGCCTCAATGTCGGGTGCAGAAATGTGCATCGCTCTGCGAGAAAAGGCAGCCCTGGTCCCTAATGCACCAAGCAATTTGGTACTACTGCAGGCAAAGGAACAAACTAGCAGCATCAGAGCACAAGTACCTGGTGTTTACACCAAGATTTTTATAATATTGACAGATAATTTTAAGGACTCTGAATCATACACCTCTATTCTAATGATAGTCAGAAAAGTTGCCACATTTACTGCTATGCCCTTCCAAATCTTACTGAAGTAAGACCGCAGGTTGCAGGGCATTAGTCAGGAGGGCAGAGTTGCTCCCCCAGGGCATGCGGCACCCAAGTGCTTTCCCACCTCAACCCAACCGCTCACAGCTCAAAAGGCTTCTATTTAAAAGAGAATATTAATTCAGTATTGATTCCCTATTTAGTCATTTTACAATTCAACTAATAGCTTAAAACAAACAAATAAACAAAAAATCCAAGCAGCTGCCTGATCGGCTGGCGGTCACAGCCTGCAAACCATGCACACGGGCAACTTAATGCTCTTGCTGCATTAAACATTTGAGGGACACAAGTCCCTTTACGGGATCCAGATTTTTGCTTTGCTTAAACGAGCTGGAAAACTTCTGTGAAAAAACTCTGCATTTCCAACAAAACATCCGAGCAGTTGCATCTTATTTAAAGTTATTGAGTACATCAAAACACTTAAAGTGATTGACTATTTTACTACATAGGATTTTCTGATTTAGAGCTACCTGTCACTCCTTGAATGACAGGAATGCATCGGTACTACAGTGCGAGAGCACCGTCACTCAAGCAGGCTAACAGATCCCTGCCCTGTGAAGCTGGTGCACCCTATAAATAGTTAAAATGCAAAAAATACTGATACTTATTGATGGTATCAAACCACAAACAGCAGATCAGAAAATAATGGCTCTCCTCTTCTACAAATTAAAATCCTTCCTTAACATCTGGAGATTATTTTCTTCAAGCTAATCAATACTAAGTACGCTTAAAAAGCACACTGATATGGACAACAGCTCTATGATGTATATTAACCTTAATATTTTGGGTCTGGATGACAAGCATTAATTTTGGACACGTGAAAACCACTGAGCTGAAGTGTACTATAACGAAAGTAGACAAATGTGCATCTCCCCTGGAGCTGAACCAGTTCAAAGGAATTCACCTCAACCCGACTGCAGTATTTGCCCACGTGCCCTCACCATATTCTACCACCAGGGGCTTGTAACCTCCCAAGACCTGTAGGATCAGACAGTGTAATTAGTAATTCCCTGTATCATGCAGTCACACATAGCACTTGCTAATGGAATCATGGCTTTATCATGTCTAAGCTGCCTCTACATAAATATTATACAGTCTGTTGAGAAGCCCTTAGCCAGTAATATAAACAGACAAACAGTATGAAATGGACAGCAAAAAATGACTATCAGATCTTTTCCGCACAACCTGGGAATCTCATGAAAACAGTTTGATTCAAATATACGAGGTGAATTTTGGTTGCATGAATAGAATTTAGAATATCTGATATGTGGGTAGTAAATTGAACAGGTTAATTACATTGTGATTTAATACTGTAGGTCTTCAAATTCTTTACTACTATCAACCGGAAACTACTAGGAAGTCCACTGTATGTGGTACAAAAGCCTTAAGTGTGCTATTTCCCAGTTTTGCATTTTGTTTCACTGCTGTGTTAGACAAGGCTCACACACTTTACTGCCAAGAAAATGCACTATTTGACTTGGGTTTGACTGTAATACATGTAGAAAAGGTGCTCTGGTAAGTGCTGATGCTTAGGGAGGGCACTATAGGACACTATCCCTCATACGGGAGATATGAATCAGACCAGGGGCTACAATAAAATGAACTGGTAGCTGCTATCAACAGCATTAAAACATATCACCCTAGATATTAAAATATACCTGATGATAGGAAAAACATATATTTTTCCTATAACTTGGAATTTCCTAAGGCAAGAGCAGCAAAACCCAAGCTCCTGTTTGCCCTCTCCTGCACTTGCTGGCACCCAGCTAACTGTTGAGTGTAACATGGGAACGGAGTCCAGGGGCCCCAGATAAAGAAACCCTGAAACCACCAAGCGCAGTCCCGCTGTGGGGGCCACTCACAAACAGGCACTACACACGCAGGGACCGCCCCAAGCCAAACCCAGGCAAACGGTAGTACCTGTGCGTCAATAGCTGCAGGGCTGACATTTTGCATCCTGCTCTCACACCAACTTAAAAGTCACTGCAACACCCACACAGACGAGCATGTCGGAAAAACATAAGCCATTCCCGTGACCTTCACACACATGAGCTATAATTCAAAACTAAGCAAGGATATTTAGATAAAAGTGGAGCTGATTCGCTACAGGACTTCGTATAAAAACAGACAGCAGAAAGCTGGCCCCAAGCAAGACACTCTGCTTGCTCTCACGAGCCACTCAGGGAAGCCGGCCCTTAAGATGCTGCGGAATTGAACTTCCTTCCTTGGTTTTCTTTTCCATAATGGAAAATGGGCTGTCACTACAGAGTCCTGGCTGACACAACTCTTAGATGATCTACTACCTAGCGGAAACGGGCTTCAGCTTAATCCCCTGAAACAAACTAGTCTGAAAAAACATGTGTCTGTAGTCACAGAGAGAAGAATTACTGTATCTCACGTATCAGTTCTAATAAAAATCTCCAGAAACCATTACAAGTGACTTGCAGCAGAAATGCAGGATGTATTGCAGATAGCTCTTCTCTTTTAACAGGTCATAACGCCAAAGATGTGTATGACCCACCAAGAAGAAAATGTTTTGAAATTACAAGAGAAATACATAATACATCAAGCAGCGCCTCAGGAGAAAGATAAGCTTCCTGCTCTCTGTGTATACTTCCATTTTATTTCTACTAAATGAAACTGCATCATGAATTCATTCATTTATGAACACACTGCACTAAACACGGTTAGGTGGGGRAAGCTACAGGCAATGAAATGGATACCTTTTATCTCCCATCACAGTGTCAAAACGTATGGAAGCACAAATTGGTAGAGATCACCTCTCAACTAGCAATCCTGCACTTATCGGGCTCTGAGCCTAAATAGAAAAATCAAGTTTTCCATCCTTGCAATATTACAGAAAAAGTAGGTATAAAAGTAGCCAACCTACAGGAAAATGCTTATGAAAACACAGTGAGGGAAAGAAGACAGGGAGGGACACGTCTGCTGTGACTTCCTATTTATTTACACTTTTATTGAGGGTTGGAACTTCATGTATGGAACAAAACCAGGTAGGATAATGAGTGGGCCAAATGGAGGAGAGGTGACAAAGCTCAGCAGTGCCCCTTCACGCAGAACTGCTGCTGGCTTTGGGAAGTGAAAGTCTACCTTCTTCATCACTAAGACAGCTAAAAAAGCTAAAAGCCTATGTCTGCTGAAGCGTGTGTGTACCAGGACAGAGCAGGAAAGACAGGTCCAGGATATATATCTGACTCCCTCTTTCCCAGCATGTTTAAAGAAGGGGAGATACTTGGCTTGAGAGGAGCTGCAGGGTTCCAGCAAGCCAGCATCTGTCTTTCTCGGGACTGAGGCGGCAGATCTTCACCCGCAGCTCTTCCATTTCTAGCATTTACCAGAAATAGTCTTTTCCCCTAAGAGCCTCTACAGGGTAACAGTCTCTCATCCTACTGTTTCCTCAGCCTATTACACACACTGCAGTCTGGAATCTGTGTTGTAGAAGAGACCATATTGCTGCCTGTGCTGAAAGCAGCACCAAACCCGCACCTTTCAGTTCGAGAGAAGCTTTGCAAAGGACCTGTGTGTGTCCTAGAAAGAAGCAGAAATCAATGAACAATTACCTCCTAACACTGCTCTAATACGAATAAATAAAGCAAGTAAATAAAGCAGGTATGCAGACACAAAGCAAAGAAAACTTGGTGGTGGCTCTTGTGTTGCCAAACACGAGTAATATCAAAATGTGCACTACTGAGCTGCCTCTCAGGAAACCCTGACTTAGGTTCTTTAAGCACTCTAACTATTGAGGCGATGTGCAGCTCCCAACATAATCAGGGAGCAGAAATATACAGGCCTGTGAACTAAGTCACTGAATTCCGCCTAAGCAGCAGCGAGCCCTCAGAAATGACAAGGCTTTTCTGCGACACTTGCCTTTTCTGGCCCCCAGACTTGTATTTTCTTGGTAATAAAAGAGGAGGATCCTGGTATGTTTGTATCTCCGCATGTGCTCTAACACAGAACTCAGAAGGTTGCTGGCAAATCCTCCCAAAAGTCTATTAAGAGTTCAATATTTTGCTTTAACACCAGAGAATACTGTCATCTGCAGCAATATTACCGTTTTCCTCAAAGGTTATCTATTGTCAATTTCTTTCTGTCTCTCAACAGCTGTGCACAACAAATAACTAAACTTCAAAAATATTTTAAGCTGAGAAAGCAGCCATCTCTCCTTTCTGTCTGCCAGCAGCATTCACTGCTGAGGATTCGTGCAGTCTGCTATGCTCACACGATAGCGCTATTATTATTTTTGTGGTTCAAGTAAAACATTAAGGAGGAGCTAACACGGTTAAAAACGCATGTAGGCACCTAAATACTTTGCAAAGCAAAAGTCACTTTCCCAGTGGAAATCAGACTCTCCCTCTCCTTGGGCTCTCCTGCAGGGAGGTGCAGGCACACGGAGCTAGCCGGGTGCCTGCCGTGCTCGCCCCGACTCGCAGATCCCACCAGCCAGCAGGGGCCCGTGGCACGGAGCAGGGAAGGGCCCCAGAGCGCGCAGGGCAAGAGGGCAAGTGCCACCAACGCCTTGCACCCAGCTCTGCGAGGCCACCGCCGCTGCTCCTCACTCTGCCTGTATCCACACAGCTTGAGGACACCCAAGAGACATCTCCCCTGCCGAGACGCTGAGTCCCACTTGTGCTCAAGGTCCAGGACATGGGAACCCTCAGAGGTGGAGCACTTCTGCTGTGGGTCAGCAAGCGGGGCCCGGGAAAGGCACCGAGACCGAGCCACCCCTAGACAGTTTTCAAGTACGTATCCTTTGCCATTTAATTCAACCCGCCATTTATACCATCACACTATCATAGCAATCAGTTCAGATCTTAAATATCTCTTAGGCTCTGAGTTGCAGAACTTGGTCTCTCTAATGTGCACGAATATTCTTTCAATTTTCAGCCTAAATTTATAAAGCACCAATTTAAGCCTATTCATTCCTGTGACAACATCTCTTTCAGCTTCAATCATTCTTATCCTTCCTTTGTATTTATCCACTTAACTCATTTATAGACTTGACGATATCTGACATATTTCACAGACCATTATTCTAAAAAGTTTTAATTTCCAGAGAAACACTAGAATATCTAGCAATTAATGCACTGGACTAGCAATATATTTACCTAAACAATGATTTTCAAATATTTTTTAGAAAGCTTAACAAAACAGTCCCTGTCATTACCATCACCTCCCATGTGAAATGACCACATTCCTATAAAACACAGGAAGTAAAAAAGATCTAAAAGCATACTGAATTTACTGGTGGCACTGGATGCACGTATAGAGATAAAACCCAGGGCATCCTACATTCATAAATGAAACTTTTAAAGACACATAAAGTTTAGAGTCAAGCAAACGTAAACATGCGGAAAGAGGAACACAAGCTCTTCATCTAACTGAAATTCTTTTCCAAATCCGAGGTAGAAGAGGGAAAGGAAAAAATAAAAATAAATTAAAATCTTTACCTGAAAACATCAAGTACAGCAATTCTGTGTCCTTTGCTTTTCTGCAAAGCTAGAGCCTAGCCCTGCTGGTCCCACCACAAGGTGCATGGGGCGCAGCGAAGAACCTGCCTCGCGAACGGCCGCAACGTGCAGCACGTCTGCCTGCAGAGGAACTCGCAGCGGGACAGCCGGAGACTTGCTCTGCTGCTCAGCAGAACGTAAGATTTCATCCTCTCAGCTGGGTAGGACCGTGCCAAAACTTTGCTTCTCCAAAAAGTGAGCAGAGGCCAAGACGCTTTTGTTCAGCTTCCCAGTGAAGCAGCTGGCTTACGAGAGGGATACGTGGGCCTGAAACTGCCGCCAGAATGACCAGAAGCGAAACAACACCACGCAGCGCCCGAAGCAGAGGTGCAGAGCCCTGGCTGCGGCTCCGAGCCCGGCTCCTCGGGGCGGAGGAGGCTGCAGGAGCTGCCCCGATTACCACCGGGGATCTGGCTGGCTGCAGCGCTCCCTCACCCGCTGCTCCAGGGATCTGAAGATTTTCCTTAAATCCCAGATGCCTGTAAAGGAATTCTCTGCCCAGAGCTTCATCTAGAGCTCTTAAATGGAGAAAGCATTTTTAGATGGACAGAGTATGTTCTGACAATATTTGTATGAGGACTTAAGAGAAAAGCTTAATCAAACAGTTCAAGAAGATCAAACCTCTTTTCTGTAATTGAATTTTGCACCAAGAAAACAGGTTTTGGAATGAAATACTTTTGGTTTTAGACTGGAATACAAAACCAAGAAGAGGTCTTAAGACTCCATCTCTAAAAGTGACCTTTTAAGAATTATTAAAAAATACAAAATACGGTCTGATAATTACAGGTTACATGTATATACAAAGACAATCATACATTGTGTTTTCTTTTATCTTTTGGGTAGGTACTACAAACACTGCCTCACAACTCCATCATAACGTAAATACGCTGACTCCTCTCCTTTATTTATATGAGATGCTAAATGTTTGTCTGTGACCTGTCGCAGCACCTGCAGAAACACTCACACCTCTCTATCCTAAAAGCAGAGCACCTGTCACTCGGAAGATGAAAATGCCTTTTCTTGGGAAGATCCCAAGCACGAGGCACAAAAGGGTAAACAAAAGTCTACCGAGCTAGAAATGGGCAGAGAGGAAAGCCGATCCATCGCATCGATCCTCGCACTCCCGAGAGAAGGGCAAGAATGAAATCATGGGCTAAAATTGCTCTCAAACACAGGCCGAGTCCTGCAATAAGCTCCTCACTTTGGAAAGCACTTCGAGCAGCCCTTCAGTTGTACAGTCAGCATTAATGCAAGTGTCACAAGACAGATCTATATCTGAAATGACATGGAAGACAAAAAATTGCATACGACCCTAGTGTGACCGGACTGCAGTCACTGCCTCTTGGACGGTGTCCCTCCCGCATCGCAGCAGTCCCCCACAACTGCAGGTTGCCATTTTCTTACAGCCTATTAGGGTGACTTGAACACAAACACACCCCAGGGCAAAATAACAACGCAAACCAAAACTAAACACCAACCCTGTCCACAAGCGTTTTGTAAAGGAATCACAGTTTTGTGGATAAATATTCCTCTCAAACTAGAAACAAGTCCCCTCAGTTCCTCTCCTCTGGATGACCACAACACGGGGATGGGGAGAGAGCAGCTGTTTTGTTTAACATGTCCACCAAAACCACATTAAATGGTACAAGAACATTTCTGCTCCATTAGAAGGAAAAGGGAGTAATTATAATAAACAACAACGCTTTACTGTCACAAGCAAGGCAAATAAGATGAAGTAGCATGCACCTTTGCGAAAGCTAATTACATCTTTTTTCAGCCTGTTGTGCTGTAACTATCCATCATATTCATTGCCTTTCACGGGTTGTGTTGCTTGTGCCTATGGCTACTAAATACATAGTGTATTAGGTCAAATTATTTGTACCAAACCACATGGAACAAACTGTGCCTTTTTAACACTACAATATTTTAAGCAGTTAAGAGGAGCAGTCACATATTGAATGATCTAAATAAAGATTAGACACTTGCTTCCCCTGCCATTTAACTACAACAGACAATAGGCTTTGATCTGACTTTCCACAGGTTCTACTAGCAAATCTGTGTTTTGTAAAGTCACTGGTACCATGACGGTCTCTCTCTATATGTATATTTTAGTGTGTTTACAAACAATTTAACTAGGGTAGGGGATGCGCCGCCAAGTCACCCTATTTCACCCCTTTCCATATGGATTTCCAGGCTTGGCCAAGGACACGGGGAGAGCCCTGGGCACGCGGGTGACCAGCGCTGCAGCAGCGGCTCTGCCCGGCCGCAGCTCATGAGGCAGCACAGCCCCACTGCTGCTTTCCCAACATGTTTGCCCAGCTCAAAATCCTGTTTTTGTCCCCTTTGCAACAAATCTCCCAGTCATAACTGCAAAACTTGAGACCTTTGACTACTGCAACTTCAGCTGGATGTTGTTATTCCCTCACCAGACAACTCCGTGTGCATAAGCAAAGCAGGACAAGGCTAAGTCGCAGACAGGATAAGCTCGCTCGGGGTATGTGCGGGCTCTCTGCTCCCCGGCAAGCCCTAGCACGCCTCAGACGGAGCCCTCTGTGATCATGGCAGAAAGGTGAAGCGCTCTCGGTGTTTTGGACTGGAGATTACTGCTATGCTGTGCGCTTCCTGCCTATTTGTCTTAGCAAGAAAGGTTGGCTGCCTCTACCATATCTCGAGTTAAAAATAAAGTACTATTTGCCTCTTAATAGAGCCATCAAGGACCATTCTCTCCCGTTTACCATACAGATTTGTATTCCTTGCACAAAAGTGTTATGAGTTTAATTGGAATAGACAGCATGGTAGCATAATTTTATATAACTGTTTGCAATTACTTCAGTGGCAGCTTCCACACAGCTCTCTGTGGTATTTCGAGAGCATTTTTAAGCATAAAGTATACATATTAAGAAAAAAAAAGCAGTAATTTGCTGCAGCTGTACAACGTGGATTAGGGAAATCTATCGGCAGTGACACAGATATTCAGAAATGGGAGACGTTTTGCCCATCAGAGCACAACCATAAGAGCTGGTGACATTAATAGTTTTGTAATGGATGGATTAACTAAAGTATTCTTTTACTTAAGTGACACACACGGAAAAGGCAGAATTATGGGTTAGGAAGGTATTTGCATTGCTCCTGGCTCTCAGACGAGGAGGGCTAGAGGCAGGAAGGTGCACGGAGAACCCCCAGGGAAGAGGACCCTTCTCCGTGCAGACCCTGGCCCACGGCACCGGCGCTTTGCTTTGCCCGCCCCATGGGCACGAGTGGCGCTGCCTGTGGCCGCTCTGGGCACAGTTCGGCCCCAGCCCGCAACGCCCCCTGCTCTTCACATGCAACGTATGGATTTCACAAGATGATGCACAAGGGACACTTGCACAGGACCTTCTTTACTAACGGGCAAGTGCAGCACAAATATTCAAACGAGCTTTGTGAGCATAACAGCAATAGGAGCAGAGAACATTTTGCTTAATTAGATTGTAATGGAAAAAGCTCACTGGGGAAGTTTGAAAACTACAGTAGACATATTTATGGAAGACGGCAACTCAGCTCTCTTCCTGAAGTGGTTTTATGGTGACAAGTCTTGTAGTTTCATTAGACAACAGATTTATTCTTTATTTACTTTTGAAAAGACTCTCTGTGGGAGGATAAAACACAAGACCTAAAAGATCTTTTTTGACCTTGAACTTTATGATCCTGTAAATAGATCTGTCACCCACTCAAAGCAGACTGGGATAATACAGTAGACAGACCATGAAGGAACTGAGCTGTTAGCAATAAATGTAAATTATGTTGAAAAAGTGACTCATGAGAGCTACTGGGCTGAAGATGAAATTCTCGGGGAGAGGGCCAGGCAGTCTGGTATTTATGCAAGATGAATTGGCTTTTGCTGAGTTGGACTGATTTCATTCAGGATTTGTTTGGGTATTTCCTCACCCAGCTGCATGAGGTGCACACTGCATTGCAGGAATGACCCGGGCACATCACACAGGCCTGCACCAAAGAAACACGTCTCAAACAAGCACAGTAGAGCTTCCTAATACACTGCTGCAGCACAAAACTGATCAGTCAGTCAGAAACAACTGTATGTAAAAGCTCACACGCTCTCGTCAGACAACTAAAATGTACTGTTTAGCAAGAGCTAAAAGCAACTAAGTCACAGGGCCGTGTATACCTAACTGCCTTACAGTATTAGTGACCATTAAAACTATCCAGACAGGCAATGGGTTCTGTGCTGTAACGTCTCCGTGGGCTTTCTCGGGGCTTCACCACCATCTCCCTACTGACAAGCTAGGGAAGCCTGGGGCTGGCTTTGCTGTGCACAACCTGTGATGCTTCCTCCAAAGCTGCTCTCTGCAGATGGCCAAAAAGACACCTCTCCCCTCTGCCTTTGGATCTCTCCAGGTTTGGTGATGGGTTTGAAAGCATTAAAAAAAAAAAAATCAGAGAAGCAGAATTTCTTAATGGGGGAAACACTCTAACTCTTCTCCTGTGTGCAGTAACACCAAAGGAACGTTACAAGGTAGAAAATCCCCATTTATTAATATGTTTGTGCAGCATGCTACTGTGGATAGGAGCTAAAAACCCAGGTGGTGTGGCAAGGGCTTAAGACTCTGCTCAACAGGCTTCCTGCTGAAAATCTCAGCTCCAGCAGTCATTATTCTGCCTTTTTTTTTTTTCTTCTTTTTTTGTAGTGGGAAATGGAAGCATTTCTATCCCTTGTGAAACACCTTCTGACAGCTCAGAAAAGCAGCAGGTAAATAAAAAGAATCCAAATCTATTAGGTATCCAAATCATACTTTTAAGCAGATACTTTGGTGTTTGGTAGGCTAATATTCTGCACAGGTAAGATATGAAAAAAATTAACTGCAACAGTAATTTCATAAAGATAATTGGCTGGATTAACTACCATGGAAAAAAGGCCTTAACTTAGAATAATGGTCTAGTTAAAGTAATGAACGTTTGTGTACTGGGCATAAAATTAAATTTATTTTAAAATGCTAGGCTTAAAAAAGTAAAAACCTAACAGCCATTGTACCAGTTGCTGAAAACTGGCCAGCTAGAGGAGGTGCCCACTGCAGGATGAGCCCATGTATTTCTCCAGCCCAACTGGTCGGGCTGAGGTTACCACTGAAGCCTGTAACTCATTACCCCCTGACTGCAGAGGCAGCGAGTCCCGCAGGGCTCATGGTGACCCGCGCGCACCGCAGGTCTCCTTGGCAAGGACTGCAGCCACGCACACTGCAAGGAAAGCCTTTAAAGATGCGAGGAAATAAATTCAACTCAAACAGCTCTAGCAGGCAGTGGTCAAGATCCTCAAGGGTACACATCTGTCCTCTTAGTTCTAAATTGTTTATTCTTTTTCTATCTGCCTCCTCCCTAGTTCTGCACTGGAGGATAGCAACAAAGTCCACTCAAGCGAGGCTATTTTGGCACACAAATTGTTCAATGTTTGGCATAACCATGGAGTCATGAAAGTGCCTGGATATGAAGATCTCTCTGTTCCATAAGGACTAGTCCATGTTTCAAGTCTAATCTTCACAAAATGCTGCTTCTACTCATGAAGGAGAGTCAGAGAGCAGAGGCTTGATTTTTGCCATCTCTTCCTGGTATGGTCTGGCTGTACTGGAAGAGCTACAACTATATCCTTCATACTGGGCCTGGCAGCAAGAGGCTGTTGCTCACGTTTTATCTCAAATTACTCATCCCTTTCATCAAAAACATGACTATTTTTCAGGAGAAAGGAAAAAAAAAAAAAGGCAGGATTAGACTCAGTTTGAAAACCGTCCTGCAGAAAGGGAGCCACACTGCAGCTGGAGCCAGGGCCTTTCCATTGCACAAAACCTCCTGCCCTGGTGGTATGACACAGAATTAACCACTAGCATCTTGCTAGTTCCTACTAGTAATGTCACTCTTCATCACAACTAAACCCGAGGTCGATTTCTCATGGCTTGGTATTTATTCAGACTCCAAAGCGTGGGGCACAAGTTGAGCATCAGGTTTTTACTGCAATCTCCAAAGCCACCAACTCTGCAGAGCTGCACTAGCTGGCGGCATTATAGATCTCCTCTGAGGGCTCCCTCCCTGCCAAGCACACGAACTCATACCTACAAACACATACAGTCATCCTCGGTGCACGCGTACCGGTAGGACAAGACTCCTGTGACACTGCTCCAGGTTTCTGCTGCCTGTTGCATCCGTATCACACCCTACCTTATGTACAACTTGCTCTTCATGCCTGAAACAAGCCCTCTCCTACCAAGGCCTCATCGCTTTCCTGCTCCATTACACCAGCACGCTGACCAAGGGGATCAACCCCTTCCAAACACAGCAATCAGACAACTGAATTTGCAGCACTAATCCTATTCCAAACAAATGCAACACAACAGCCCCTCTGCCCTGCTGGCAGCCATTTGCTCGTGCTGCGAGCTGCCTATGTGTGACAGGGGAAGCTGAGCAGCAAGGGAGGTAGAAAGTAAATAGAGCCTGTTCCTTTCACATGATGGGTGCTAGGCCTCCTGCCAGGGACAGGCAAACGCACTGGCACATCCCAGGTCACAGCAGGGAAAGCCTCAGTCAACAACTCATTCACTCCCAAGTGCTTCCAAGGCAGTAAGGAATTATTTTTCCAGGCCTAAATCTCCTTTCAGACACTGACCTCAGACATGCAGGAGGCCCAGCATCACCACGTGCCCAAGGTGCTGAGGTCCCCCTGATGATTTGGCACTTGCTGCCTTGCTTCTCCCCGCGCTTTGGCGGAGGAGACGTGGTGTTTGGATGGAGCAGACACACGGCTCCGCACCTCGCTCGTACTGCAAGCGCCTCGCGATGGTACCAAGCAGGGGCTGCAGCAGGCCACCAGCCCGCGGGGCAGCCGACCCACGCCTGCAGACGAGCGTGACGCACAACAAGGACCCTCCAGGCGGCCAGGCTTCTTGGAAAAGAGCACTTTGCATTTGACAAGCCTATGCCTACATGGATAAAGAGCTTCCCTCTTCGACCAAAGCATACTATAGAGATTTGTTTTCTAAGCTAGAGGGTGTGACAGAATGGCAGAGAAGAGCCGTTCTTTTGTCCAGTCATACCGCAATAATTTCTATCATTTTGTGTAACAAAGAGAAGTAGCAGCATCGGGATCCCAACACCTCCTGCTTCGCACCCAAACAGCTGCATTTCATCTGCCCATTAACTGTTGCACTGGGCATACATTTCTTTCCACTCTCATCACTTATTTTGACATCTCATTTCTGAACCCTTTTCTGGTGAAAATACCACATTCAGTGGTATTAAAAGCACAAAAATCCTTTTTTCTTTTCTTTTAATAAATAAAACAGACCAAATGAAGAACCAGAGCATCCCCTGTGCAAATCTCACATTATTATGCAGTTCTTTTTCTCTTTTGATCAACTAAAATACGCAGAATAAAAAGAAAGGATATGGCGAAAAGCTCTGAACTGAGCTCTTGATTGTAAACCTGTGCCAAAGCCAAAGGTGCTGGGCGCTGTTCTCAGCAACATCTTGGTGGTGGTGGGGAAGAGCCATGCGCGTTGCACGTGCCCCAGGGACGATGCTGATACCACCCAGGCAGCCTGCGGGGAGAGCCCGGCATGTGACATCCCCAGTGCACTCAGCAAAGTAGCTGTGTCTAGTCCAACTTCTCTTTCTGCTCGGTGCTTTTATGGCCAGGGACTAACACCCTTCAGAAACCCTTGCTGCAGTCCAAGAGGCTGAGTGGAGGCTGCGGACCTCATCAGGAGCACAGGGGCCTGGGCAGGATAGAGTTGAAACCACTGCTGACCGCAAGCCCGAGGACCTTTCCGTCCACTCCTCCTGGCTTCAGCCCCTTCTACTCTGCTGACTTTTCTGCCTCACACAACTAAAAAGCCACAAAACTCAATCTAAAATATCATACCTGTGTTATACTCCCCTTTATTTGGTTTTGGCTTTTCTGAGCCCACCTGCTGCTTTGACATTCACTGCTGCCACACGTTGCAGCCGCTGGCGAGGAGGTTGCAGAACGGAGAGAGATGTGCTCAGCCGTCACCATGAATTCCTTCCCAAATCCCCTGTTCCTGCCGACTCCCTCCTCCAGAAGCATCTCCTCGCTCATGCCTAGTGCACAGCTCTGTGCACTGCTTTTCAAACTTTACTATCACTCCTGGCAGTTTTATCTCCCTTTCTTTGAAGCTGTTCTTTCCTCTGCTCATAGACCATCTGCTGTCCTGCTGCCTAAACGGCTCATCAGCTTTAAAATGCACCGGCACTGTAGGGTGTTCTAGGTATTTCCTATTTTTTCCTTTCTAAATTTTGGTATAAGAAGGGGATTGAACTGTAATATAAAACTGCCTAAGAAAAAAGCAAAAGCCCACAGCAGTTGGGACAGAAGGTACCTAACACTGTTTTCTTATGTGCACTCACTACCACTTATTACAAACTTACTCAAATTCCCTTTTGATAACCAGTTTCAAATGGTTTTCCACACATCTATTTGCAAAGAATACCAAGTTATGTAGCTTCTGTTTTCCCCCAAAGCTGATCTATTTAAGCTGAGAAACAGCCTCACTACCAGTTCCAGTGAGGACATTTTGTTTTATTATGCCAACACATGCATGCTAGATGTTAGAAGGAACACTGGAATTTTGGAAGGAAGGAAGGAAGGGAAGATAGAGACTCGGAGGCTTCAGACACCATGAGTTGGTCCAAACTAGCCCAGCCAGGTCTGCAGCCTGCACGGGGCTCCACCATGTTCCCTCTCCACACTGACAGCCGGCCCCTGGGACAAACTCTTGCTGAAAACAACGGGCAGGTTTCAGACGACTTGAGAAGCTGGACCAAAGTGGGGCAGCGTTTCACAGGAAGGCCATAACGCAGGTGGCTGCTGCTGCCATAAATATGTATGATCACAACAGATTTTAATCTAATTTTAGAGGACTGGCTGATAAGATCAATCCTTTTTTACATCTGTTGATCCCTGCTAAGCTTAAGTAATTCTCAATTTAAGGCTTAAGTAATTCTCATTTAGTAACTCTCATTCACATTTTAAGCTCAAGTAATTTGCGCTTTCAAGACAGGCTCAGCTGGGGAGTTAAAATGCACAGCAGCCCGTCCGGGCTGTACTCTGGGCAAGCAAGGGCTCACTTGAAATTCATTCCTGCATGCCTCGCACCTCGCACAAGAGAGGACTGCACCGTCCTTCACAAGAAATACGTTTAAAATGCCACTCAAGGGATTGCTTCCCTTTTTTTTTTTTTCTCCTCCTTTCCTCTAATCCTCAGTCCTCTAAACACACTGAATACCTACTGACCCAAGCAGCAGGTTGCTGATGCTACGTTATTTGCTTCCCAGTCCTGATATAGCTAGAGCATCCTGAAAAATGTCTCAGAAACATCTGGTTCCAGCTACCTCAAGATAAATTTTTCCCTTTTTCTTTTTTGTCCCCTCCTCTTTCTTAGTCTCCTTTTCTGGCACCTTTCCTCTCAGTTAGAAGAGCAGGGGGAAAAGACAGACGACACCCTGCACCCTGCACATGCCGAATGCTGCTGCTGCCAAGGCTTGCTGAGCTCGCGGGGCCGGCCTGCAGCCCCCAGCGCTGCGCAGCTCTCACACAGGCCTCAACTTCCCTGGAGCCAGAAACGGCCAAGCAGAGGGCAGCTGCGACTGAGTGCCCTTCAGATGGTCGCATCCAAGCTTCCCAATTAGCCAGGAGAGCTAATATCCTCGAGATGTCGCCTGACATCCAAATTAGGCTTTTGCCCAAATTGCCAGATTTTAATTAGCCACTGGTAGAAGAGGAAGGTGCATCTGCCCTGCTCCCTATTTCAGACATCTGTGAGAAGGTAGGAAAAAAACATACACAAGCTATGGTGCTTTCACTGCATCTCATGGTGTGACGTTCCTGACAGGTGTGGAGTTGGAGGAAAGAAAACATGGAGAGTGGGAACTCGGAAGACATGCTTCAGCTGACAGGAGTACTCAGGATCCCCCCAGGCACCAGAAATTCCCCACACAGAAGCAACTCTATGTTTAGCAACAGCTGATTACTGCTGAAGGCATCGTTACCTCCACTCGGCCCCACTGGGCATCTCTGGACCTTAAAACCCTCCCAGCAGCACCGCCTGTTAGCCACGAAAGCGCCAGCTACGCACCGCTGTGGACTGTGCTACCGCCTGGTTTGGAGCGAGGAGCAGGCGAGCACTGCTCCTTCTACCAACTGTCCTTCCCAGAGTTCAAAGCAGGTACTGACTTACGTGCAACAGGGTCAAACTCCAAAAATTCTTCAGTTTTGCGTGACTCGCTGTGACAGATATTCTCAAATAATGGGATTATATTGCCAAATGGCATTTTCTCTTCTCTTTAAGGAATAAATCCTGAAAACCTACAGACAGATTACTGCTATATTTATTCAAAATAAATATATAAATAGGCCCTGCTCTGCTCAGCTTAACAGGCATCCAATTTGGAATCTGGATGACTGCAACATTAACAGTGGTTTAAAATAAAATGAAATAATAAAGAAGTTACATTGCTGCTAGGTCTAATTCATCACTTAACCTTACTTTCCTTCAGCACAGCACAAACATTTGCCAAGATAAAAATATGCTAGTCTTTCAGAAAATATTTGCCTTTTTCCATTTACTAGCTTCTTGCCTGGCAGATTTGCTGCTGTTAGCTAGTCAGTCTATTAATAATTATTAAATAATTAAATAATTCATTAATTAAGAGTAATTAAAATAATAATGAATACAGTATTTAAAAATCTGTCACTGTTTAGTTCCAACAGTGAATAAGCTGGGTACGCAGGGTCCAACAGGGCACTGCGCAACAGCCAGCTCGGTCTGAGTCGTGAAGTACCAGCACGTGTTTGGCCACACAAACAGGTCAGTTTTGCACTGCTATAGAGGACTGAAAAATGTATTACCAACGGGTAAAAATTATTCTTTTCATTATTTTTTATCCTTTTTTGACAGTTCTCAGACAACAGGAATGACTTTACCTGTTTGATACATAATAAGGAATGAGATTTTATTTTACTAAATAAGTCTCTTCATCCTTTTGTGTTCAGAGACTCCCAGTCTTCCTTTTAAAGTAACTGTTGTTCTCCTGAAGGCTTCTGGTGACAAACTGCAATCTCTTCTGCTTCAGGAAAACAAGACCATCCTAGTGTGTCCAAGCAGGTAGGTTATGTACAGCCCGTGAGAGCAGCGTGTGCGCAGGGGCAGGTTTGTTCACAAGCTGCTGCAGTGACAGAAAGCACAGGGGCTGAAATCATCTCCCCAGCCAGCTCCAAGGAGCACCTTCCTGTGAGAGCAGCTTCAGCTAGCTCGGCCCACGGAGGAGCTGTGGGCACATCCCAAACCAAACCAGCTACTGAGCAGAAAGGCAGGGACTTGCCCCAAGTCGCAGCTGGATTTTATCATACATGTGGGCAGTACCATGGAGTTACACAGTGCAAGTCTACACCCTCACCTGCAGTAACAGGCAAACAGAAATTAAATGAAAAAACATTTTATCCCCCTGCCACTTTTCTGGGCTGTTGCATTACATTTGTGGTATTATTACAGCATTACTCAGGTTGAGCTGTATTATGTCAAAATTACAATACATTATTCTAATGGTCCATTCTGGCCTTAAAAATCTATGAATTTGTACTGCCTTAATCTCATAATCAGCCAAATATTTCTATTTTCTTGTGGATTAAGACACTTATTCATATTATACAATATTGAAATGATTTATTTAACTTTTTTAGTCACCATTCTTCATATGTCTAGAAAATGAAAAATAATTTTCTGGAGTAGTAGCACTGCATCGGTAGGTAGCTTTTTAATTTGGGGATGGTGGCCAAACACTTACATGAACAGCTTAATGAAATTTCACAACTTGGTTCTGAAACAAAGTCACCTTTTTTCCACAGATGGAAAGAAAGGGACAAAAAGCATCCACAGACTTTACAAATTGTTATATTGCACTGAGTAAAACCTAAGCAAAGCTGCTGCTTAAAATTCAGAGGTTAAACTACTAAGGCCAGCAAATCCACATTGCAATCAAACTTTCAAGGACAACTAAAAGGATCAGAATAAAAATTTTACAGTAGCATCACTACTTTCTTATATATTTTATATGTAATATATATATACATAACATATATACAACTACATGTCAATACCCACAAGCTCCTTTGAAAAGCGAACTCTGTCTCTGTCCCTGGGTGAACCGCATCAGCTAAAGACTGAGCCTTCTAGATACGGCTCCTCTACCTATCCCCCATTGAGATGAAATCCAAACTCTTTTGGGAAAAAAAAAAAAAAATTCCAATGAGCTACTCGTTCTTCTGTGGTGTGATCTAGGCATCCATATGGAAGACAGGAAAATCAGGTCAAGCAGAACAAGGACTCAAATCTCTTTCATCTGTTACACATAAATACTCCAGTCTTTTTTTTTTGTTTTGTTTTTGTTTTTTTTTTCCCCGGGCTTGGAAAATTTTTCCAATAAAAGCACTGTTGAGGCACATGAAAAGATTCAGTCTTGAAAATGCAACCTTTTCCCAGTAAAAGTCAGTTTTATAAAAACAATTTACAGATTAAATTTAGACACTTTCACAAACAGCCCACACAGTGCACATTTTCTCCTGATAAGCATCAGGTATTACCCTCTTTCTATATCTTTGGAGGTAATTGGAGCCAACCTCCTCAGGAAGCAAAATTCAATATGGACATCTGTTCAATGTAAACATGCAAAGAACATTTTGGACAGTGAGGTAAACTGAAAATTATTATTTTTTCTATTCTATTACATGGCAAAAGTACAAGTGATATAAAAGAAGAGAAACACAAATGAGATAGAACAGACTGCATACGACAAGTAATTTGTGACCGAGGCGTTCATCTGGAAGACGGGAAGCGGGTCAAGCTGAGCCAGGGGCTGAACTGGTTTCCAGGAGGAGGGCAGGCCACAGAGAGGAGGCAAATCACTGTAGGAGCACTTGCCCAATGTAGAGTAGGAAAAGATGAGAGGAGTGTGAAGAGCCATTAATAGAAATGTAATTCAGACAATGAAGAAAAAAGTCCCGCACTCGAGGAGGGAAATGAAGTAGGTGTCAGAATACAGGGCAGGAGAAAAAAAAAGGAGAGAGTAGGGAACAGGGAAATGAGGCAAGGAGACCGAGAGAGCGAGAAGCTGTATGTAAACAGCAGAACATGCAGCATCCTCACATCTTTTCATTTCGACAATGACAATCCAGTTGAACTGCAAAGATGTGAAGGAAGAGGGGAAGAGGGGAAACAAAACCACAGGGCAGAACCACCTGAAAACACTGAAGGGACCATGGCGGGCAGCGCTTGGTCATTACACTCAACAGGTCAGTGGTCAAGTGGCCTTGTAAGGCCATTCAGAGCTTATTTGTTAAAGCTGTTACTCAGGCTGCGTACAGACATAGTGAGAAGCTATATCCCCTGCCCCTTCTTAACCTGGGATTTCTCTACGGGGAGTTAGTAGCTACAGCAGAGCCAGGAGCTCTGGGAGCACAGAGCTAGAGGAAAAGGTCTGAAGGGAATCAAGTCCTTCCAACAGAAACAACTCTAATAAAACTGCCTGTTAAAAACTGTTCTTTGGGTTGTGCTTTGGACAACACTGATGTGTAGAAGTGTAAAGAAGATGGCTGTTCTCTGGCCTCTGCAGCCACACAGGGTTGTTAAGGAAGGCTTGAGAAGATGAAGTCTGAAAAAGGGACTTCAAAATTACCTACTTTCTCAGAAGAAAACAATTTCCTCGGTGTGGTAATCCAACTATACAGTGCTGCTGACCTCACATTTCCATCATCCGGAAAGCTACATGACACATGCCCTAACCTCAAAGCAGCTGGTATTCACAGCCACACAGAGCTCTTACTACAAGGACAGTGCACGATACACTTGCTCCAGGTCTGCCCTAGTGAGTTTGTTCAGAAGAGCGGAACGAGCTTCTCGGGGAAGCGCCATGCGAAGCAAGACGCCAAACAATAATTACTGCCTTAATAAGCACCTTCGTAGCAGAGCACGGACTGAAGACTGTAGCAGAGCAAGGCAAAGACTGCAGTTCAGTCAAAAGTACAGAGGCTCTTAGAAAGTCTGATTGTTGGTTCAGCGAATATTTCAGAGCACTCAACAGAAACCTTTTTGAGAAAGCTTTAGTTCTCATGAATAGGTCTCAATCACTGTTTTTACTCTTGAGCCTATTGGCAAATGCCAGACTGATCATGAGCACTGCCCATGTAGGAATCGCTGTGGAATTTGTCTTCCTGCAATTTATTATTCACACTCGTGGTAGTGACTTGAGAGAACAAAGAAGCTCAGACAACCCACAACTTTGCAACTGCTCTGCACACTCAGTGCTACTTTTTTTACTAGAATCACTTGAACACAGATCCCTCCACAGCAGCCAAAACACTCACTTGAAACTTTAACTGAATACAGATATACCCAAAGCAGAGCATTAGTTGCAAGTAAAGAGAAACATGTCTCTCCTCTATGTACTCTTATTAGCTCCTACAACAGGCTATGACATCTACACCATCTCTGCAAATCCTGAGGCATTTCATATCAAAAGTGTGACCAAATCACGAGATAAAGTGAAATGGCAATGCCATTTGGACAACTGAGTAGCTAATCTGTAATGACAGAAGCTGACGAAATGACTGAGGATGATGCTTTTGAGTTAAATCACTGATAACATGTTTTCTGCAATATTCCTACATGTCTTCTCCCAGTGACCTATCTTTGCAAGCACTTTTCTCTCTGAGCCTCAAGAACTGTGGATGCTGCAGTGCTGACTATTCCTCTCATGAGGCCTGTAAGTGTGATCTCACAAGTCAAATGAATGACTGCATCTTGTCCATCCAGGCAAAATCAGAGAAATCTGTTTTCAAGACACTAGGAGATTGACACCAACAGTAAAATATCATATGCACAAAAAGTATGCAAGTCAGAAAAGTCAGCTACTCAGAGCAACAGCATAAATTAAAGGGCTCCAGAGTGTCACAGGACATGTACTTCAAACTATATTTATATTCATAGGTTATCAGCCGTGGGGTGGCCAAGAGCAGATTTAGGAAATCATGAAATGTTTGTAAGAACGGCACAGGATAACTTCATCTCGCAGAGACTCGTCACGTCCGAAGGGTCTTGCCCACCGAAGGTGCTGGGCTCCTCTCTCCCGTGCTCAGGAGAAGCTGCCCGCAGCCTGGGCCTCGCGGCCGCAGCCCTACACCAGCCGCTAGCCTCTATCCCCAGCCATGGGCCGCGGCCGTTGCATAACAAGCTGTAGCCTGGTGTTTCTGCCATAATACGGTAAATTGCTTAAAATACACGGACAAAAATCACTACACACGGACCCAGAAATACTTTGGATGCAAAACCTAAACTGTACAAATAAGAAAGGGAGCCCTCAATGTCCCGTGCATGGCTGCACTTTCCTTCTTGGTTTCTATCATCTGGAGCTTAAAGGAAAACACACTGATTAAAACTTCCTGCTGACTTGCATTGATATCTCCATTTTGTCTCTTAGGATTTATACTAAGGGCACAGTTTTTTGAAAAGTTTTGAAAACAATGTTGCATGGTCAGGTGACAATATTTTCTTCCCTCCAGGAGGGGAGGTAAAGAGAAAAAAATGGAAAAGAATTGACGTTCCTCTGAAAGTTTAAAAGAATATTGGCCAAGTTCAGGCTGAAGCTTTCTATTGTTGCAAAGAAACATGGGTGACTTCTTATTTTAGTAGTATTTTAGTTAAAACTAAATAAACAAAGATAAGCTTGGTAAAGGCTGAAGTGATTCATACCTGAAATATAAAAATGGAAAGCACTTGTAAACTCCCTTCAGTCTGTCTAGAAAGAATGCCCTGGGCAGGGAGGAAATATTCTAATTGTTTGGTTTTTATTTTTTGAGGACTGGAAATCTGATGAAAATAGGATAAAAGCTGTAGCATTATACTCTAAAGTCCTAGCATTGCACCCTGAAGTAACGAAAGCAATTAAATTTAAAGGCAGTTTGGAAAACACTTACACAGCTTGCGGTGATTTTCCTGCTGTATGCTAGAAACAGGAAAATCACTAATATTCTTGTATTTTTTTTTAAATCTATTTTTCAGTGCTGATAGAAGATCACTAAATAACATCTACAACGCACAGTCTGCAAAAGCCACTATCAGTAGACCTACAGAAACATAAATACATTAATTCAAGCTGTTTCCTATGCATTGGAAGGTCCTAGAAGCCTTCAAATAGCTTTAATATCAGTTATGGTATTAAATGTGAAAGTGATTTTGAGCTTGGGCCCGTTGAATTAGTGGCAAACTCGGGATTCCAGTCACCCTCCCTCGGGCTTTAAGGTTTTGGTAGGCTGGGAAGGCAGCCACGCTCACGCTTCCCCTCCTCAATGGCATGGCACTACACTGCAGTCATCACTCTACAGCCTCGGTCTTGCTGCACTTCCCAGCATTGAGGCTTCCTAAACAAGTCGAAATGTTCCTGGCAAAATACTCTCTCATTCTGAAATGAGTTGTAGATGCTTTAATCCTTTACAGTCCCAGTCTGCCGAGAGAGAGAATCTCAGATCTGTTGCTACATCAAGACTTAATCTAAGAATGAGTAATTGCAAATTCCAGACATGACACTGCAGGTTTGTCTTTGATGGGACTCCAAACCCAACATGACTTGTAGTTTGTTCTGCTGTGCCATGCTGGCACAGGTTACGAATGACGCAGGCACAAACTGCAATTAAATCCCTGGGAATAAGACTTCTGACATTTGAAAAGGCAATCTGACAGACCAAAAACATAACATTTCCACCACAGTGGAAACTGAGGTAAAAAATAAAAGAGTACACATTTTAGAACGGAACATAGCTGACAAATTTGCTAACACTCAAAAAGGTCCTTTTCAAAAAAAATGTTCCAGCTTAAGAAGATATTGCAGGTTACCGCGGGACTTCCTGGATGATGCCCTTTAGAGGATGCTAAGCAGGAAGTGACCCTGGATGACCATAAATTCCTTTCTAGCATAAGGTATGTAAAGCCGCATGAATATATCTATTTGAATAGCTTTGCACACTGATTTTATGAGGTGCCATTTCAACTTTTTATATACCTTTCAGATATCATATGACACTTTCTAGTATAAGCACATATTTCTCCTTGATTGGATGGATTTCCAGGAAATAAATGAAGCCACAATCCCCTTCTAGTAAATGATCAAGATTTTACGTCCAGTGCAGGACGTCCTCAGAGCAGGAAGGCTGCAAAACCTGTTTCGCACTAGCTCACACTGATCTTAAGTAGATAAAACTGAAAGATGCTCAGCTCACGGAAGGAACTACATGCAAGAACAGAAGCCTGGCTTAATGGCCTACATGCTTTCTATCCTGTCTTTCTGTGTTCAGAAAAAGATGCACTTATTTTGAAAATGATTGGATACCATTCCCATGTTTGGTAGAGACCCATTCCAAAGAGCCCTTTTGGGACTTCCTTTTCATTTAAGCTGTTGAAGTCAAATGGGACAACTTAAAAGTAGAGGGCTATTTAGTATGAACGATGACAGAATCTCACCTTTACATCTTATGTTTAGGTATTAATGAATGAATACTTAGGTATTAATGTCAACTAAAATAATAGAAAAAGAATTTCCTGTTATGCAGATACTTAAAGTACCTTGATACTGTTTTGAAGCACACTGGGATTTATGGGGACTCACTAACAAACATTTAATTAAAAGTATCTTGTTTTGGTTGTACCACAAATTTCTTGTTTTGCCTTTGATAATAGGTCAAATTTAAAATGTAAGCTGCACATTGTGAAACTCAAACTACAATTTTTCCATAGCAAATCCCTGAAAGGCATCCCAGGGAAAGTATCTTTCAATACTAAGAATAAAAAAGTTGGAGGCTGAACGCAACATAATTCATTCAAACACTGCTTACATGACATCCTCAGCTGCTTTTCTTACTGCTTCAGAGTATCTCCACAGAAGAGCCAAAGTTTAAAACACTAAGCTCTACCTCCATATAAAACCCGATCAAACGGACTACCAGCCGCCCAAACACAACTCACCTTCTGGGATGCGCGGGGCCGAGCGGCTCTGCTCGCGCGCTCCGAAGGCTACGGCCGCACCTCCGAGCACCCCGCCCAGCCCTGAGCACTGCCACAACGCTCAACAAGCCGGGCTCCTTTCGCAGCCCAACTGACTGCATGCGCAGGCCAGACACAGCAGCATCCACAAGGGTGCTCAATTTAGTCTGGAAGCTGACTCTTCCATTTGAAAAACTGACAATTTCTGAAGCTGCCTCCAAATTCATCCTTCAGCAGTTCTCCTAATCCAAACACCGCAATGCAACCCCAAACTGTACCTTTGCAAAGCACCACCAGCACCTATACAGATGCTGCTGCTGCTGCACTTGAATGTAATGTCAAGTATCTTTTAAATACTTCAGGTTATGCAAATAATAAATTACTGCCTTTGATGTTTAAAAGTTAATGGGGTGTTCATTTTTTCCTAAGAGAAAAATAAGAACTTGATATTTTCATTCCTGAGCAAAATGGTGATGTTTCAAGTGTCCACTGCCACAGCAAGCCAGTAATATCTGCTTTTGCCACTGGTCGGGCTTGGAACAAGAGCATGTGCATGCACACACAGGAAGTGTATCACAGCATGTCTACACAAACAAGCTTAACAGCCTTCTCTCTGGATGCAGATAAAGATTACATACAAGGGATTTTCAAAACTTCCTTATTTGCTTCGAAAGAGAACCTTCTTGGGCCTGCATCTAGCAGGTCTATATCAAAGAATCAAATATAAAGGGAATTTCAGCACAGCAGAAATTCAGCTTGAAGAGGATCAGTTGGCTCACCAATAGTATGAAAGTGATACAAGCAGAGGTAGCATCTCCCACCTTAACAGAAACCAGTCGGTGCAAGCAAAACAAGGCAGTAAACAAAACACTTGCACATAAACACTGTTGGGCTCTTAGCCTAGCTAGGTGTAGCTTAACATAGGAGTTGCTCCTCTCCGAGAGCAACCAAGCAGAACCCTGGTAGCACCACCCTGCCCGAGATGCAGTCGATTTCCTTCCTCTGCATTCAGGATGCAAAGTACCTTTCTCCTCAATATACACAGGATATTGTTTGTGCTCACATGCAAGTTGGCAGAGGTAGAACTGTCTATTTTCATTGTAGGCTCTACAGTTTACAGTTGTGAAGGGTCAAGTAAAAAGAAAAGGTGAGCTAAATATAAAGTGACTTTTAATAGGAGCTATTCGGCACGCAGTACTACGAAACAACAGCTGCCTGGCAGCAGTCTCTTAAAACCGTATTTCACAGGGGAGCACAGGGAAACAGACAGAAAGCACAGAAGAACGAGCATTATTTAAAACAAAATAAAACAACAGCGGCAACAAACAACAACAACACAAATTTTGAGAAAGCATCCAACCCAGCCGACTCAAACGCATTATGGTTTCCAGGTGCAAGGACACAAATAAGAGACTGGACATGACCCTTTGCTGTATGCCACTTCATCTAACAATTTAAGATGAATGACTTGATGTTAATAAGTGAGTTTTGTTCCAAGAAATTAATTTGCCTAATAGTTTTGACATAATTTTGTTAGTCTATTGAATTTAAAAAGTGGGACAGTGCAGGAGCAGAACACATACACTGACGGGATTCCAGCAGCCATATAATAGCAAATTATTTTCTCTCCATGACCTGGAAGCAAATCTTTACTCCATGAATAAGGGGCAGCTTCACGTGCAAAAGTTAGGAAAACTGAATTTTGTAGAAGCCGAAGGAAGAAAAAAAAAAAAAGATACAAAAAAGACATCACATTTCCTTAGAGATTTATCGTCTCTACAATTTCAGTGAATTAGAGAATTAGTTTCTTTTCTTTGAAGGAAAGTTTCTTTGCAACTCATGAGTTGTCTTTCTCTTAGATTCTGAGATTTTATTTGTGCTTGAGTCAAAAAAAGAGAAACATGAAAATCTGGGCTTTAATTAGGTGCAGTATTCTTCCAAATAATATGAAAATCAAGTCCTACGATAGCATACTTTACTGCCATCACGTTTACACAAAGAGAGACCAGGGTATGTGCTTTTAGCTGCAAAAACAGCTAGATGAACAAGAGAAATACCACATTTGACAAGCATCTGCAGTGGTCCATAACAAAGTGTCTGACAATAGGCAAAGGGTCATCTCTCATGGCAAAAATGGTCTCCTGCATGGGATAAAAATAGAAAAGAAAATACATACTTGGATCTGACAAGATTGAGTCTGTTTTCGGCAGAAATTGGTCACAGCGGACTCCTTGGTAGCCCTCTTTGCACCTGAGGAAAAGGGGATAAATGACACACATACGCATGCGGTAGTAAAAGGTTAATTTTAAGAGTGTAAATAAATAATCTGAAATTCTTCCCATATTGCTGCAATGGCCTTCAACATTTCCAAGTATTTGCTCTATTATGGAAGCAAGATCATTATGGTAATAAAATGGGACTACATAATATCATTAGTACTTGAGGAAATTCCCCTTGACCCTTTTTGATTACTTTAGTGATTATCAAAAGAAGCATAACTTTTTTTTAAAGTATTAATTCAGCTAAACAATTAAATAAGAATCTTCTATAAATAAAAACCTCTATAAAATAGATACACTTGGCAAAAAAATAAACTTCTCGGCTAACACACAGCTTTATAAAACCATTGAACTCACAGCTCATTCATCTTCAGCAGTTCAAATAAGTAGAGAACGCTCACCCAGTCACTAACTTTAAGACAACTTTCTATACTGCTTAAAGCACATGTTTAGGCATGTATGGGCAATGTTAGGTATTGCTTTTAAGTGAATTGTCCAAGATACCCGTGGAGTTGGATTTTCAAGCACATAACCCAGGAAACCCTCTGCTTTACGGTTTGTTCTTCACCGTGCTTCTAATATTATGGTTTTTCCCACAACCTTAGAGAAATCCCACTTACTGCATTTGGACTGTTCTCCAACAGCACTCTTCCACTCACCTAAGCGTGTCAGAATCGGCCTTTAATTATTTATTTGCTAAAGCAATTTTGCAGGGAGAAGTGATGGATGCTTTAATTATAAATGATAGTAACAAGGGTCCTGCATCTCCCAAAGCTCTTGCACATCACACAAACAATATGCTCCTCTCAGTGCTGGCACCTTCACTAACATTGGCAACTGTGCCTTGACCTCAGGAACAACGTCGGAAGCAGAAATAACCTGGCTCCTTTGCAATGTTTCTACTCAGTCTTGCTCTAAAAGTTGTCCTTTAGAATGGTTTGCGGTTAACAGATCAACACTCAAGCGAAAAATGCACCTCACCTGTTCAGGTTCTGGGTTTAGAAAGCAGATTTGAGAAAAAGAATATGCAAGTGATCTATTCCTCAGATGCAGTACAAATGAGTACAGTAAGGTGATGATATAGGCATTATTTCAGAAGCTCTTTAGGTTTCCCCTCCTGAAGGACACCAAGAGCCACTTGCCTCTCTGTAGGATGATGGGGAGCGAGAGCCCCTGCGCTTCCCAGGGAGCGGTGCTGAGGCACGAGCAGTGCTCAGGATGGCCCCACTGAAGCAGAGCTACCAGGACCACCAGCTGCAGCATCGGCTGTTGGATGGCCCAGGCCTGGTGAACTGCTCAGGCCAAAATCGAGGGAGAAAAACACGGCTGCTCTGAGCTGCCCGGGCAGGCAGCTGCGCCGGGGCGGGAGGCTCTCTTCCAACCCGAACAGCTGTGTCAGCAAGCAGGCCAAACGTCAGCTTTCTAGTTTAGCAAAGTATTTTTCATACTTGGTAAAAATGCCAAAAAGCTCTCAGGGCACTTTCGTCCTCAATGTAATGTTGTTTAGAAGGGTTATATTTTATGAGCAGCAAATGCCTACAAGGTTGGTGGCCTTGAAAACCATCTGAGAGTCCTATAGCAGATAAAGCATCACCCAAGTACAAGAGACTTAATCAGACGCATTTTTGTATCTTTGATTTCTTAACGGTAAAAGACTAACGGGCTGGAGAGGAATTGCAACGGACTCCTTCTGACTTACAAAACATTTCTTGTAAGACACAGTATCCCTGGTGCCTGACCAAACCCCACACTACCACGACTATGGTGCTCATTCGGAAGGTAACGGTGGGATAGGTTCAGACCTTCACAAATGCACAGGCTATCATATCTAAATATTACTTTTATCCTGACCCCACAATGGCTACACACTGCTGCTTGTCTCCAGCAGTGTGAACCTGCATGCAGTCATCACCCAGGCAACCCACTGGGAGAGGCAGTCAGGGACACGTTGAAAAATATTCTGATAGTCAAATGTTTCAGCAAGGGCTTAATAAACATTGTTTTAAAAAGGAAAAATAAAATCGAACTAGCATAAGGTATTGTCCATATGTGTCATCACAATGAGACACTTAGCACACCGAGCTACCTTCCCATAAGAGGAATCACTTGGGTACCTTCTGAAGTGTCTGCAGTATACGGGTAGACTTGGATACGCACTAAAGTGAAGTGAGGAAAGGCTCTATGAATAGCATTAACTAAAACTGCACCTTCACTGCAAAGTAAATAAGGGAATGGAACCATCTCTTTTGCATTCAGCTTTTCACCAAAATAACTATTTGACTAGACTCTAGACCAAAAATACCAACAGAACAGTATGAATGGAAGGATTTTAAGATCTTCTGATCAAATAGTAGGAAAAATAGACTCACAGGTGAAGCTCACCTGCAACTACTGAAAATCTACATGCCTAAATAAAACCTGTTAAACTCTGCCCAGGATCATTTCAGCATCTTTCACTTGGTAATGCACTTTCTCTAAGATCTCCCTCTCCGAGATCACTGAAGGCAAACAACAATGTGCATAACTTGACAGAGGCAGCTACAAAATCCTTTGTGCGAAACTACATTTCTCATTCTAGGCGGTAAGTGTCTTTTTCTGTATTCAGACCTGTACTCAGGAATGGGCAGAAGGCTGCTTAAGGAAATTTTCAATTAGATGACTGCATCAAAATTTCTAGGAATACTACAGTATTGCAAATGCCTGCATTCAAAATGGGATGCACTAGAAGCAAGCAAAGTCAATACAAGCAGTGGTGAATGGCAATTGTATGTGGAGGAAGATAAAGAACAAAATATACAGGGGAGAGAAAAGAGAAAGGATACTACCAAAAAAAAAAAGCATTTAAGAGCTTGGGAAGAACATACAATGTTTAAGACTAAGAAACCAGTTCCATTGGTCTAGTAGTTTCCATTTTCCCCAAGCATCTCTTCATACAGAGCTGCATATTCCTATTTCATTGAACTGTTTTAGCTCTCAAGGGATAGCAGTGCTTAGAAAGGAGAGAAGGGGCACTAACAGTCCATACAGTGTGCAAGAGATTGTATTGGAATGAGTCCCACATATTATATCACCCACCCCCCTCAAACAGTACACATGGATTTAAAATGGGAACAATTCCTCATCCACCCCAAATCCTGGTGATCCTACTACCTTTGCCTTTGTGAAAAAGCACGTAGAAAAGAGATTCTCTGTGTGAAATCCATACTTTAGCGACCATGAGATATGTAAGATACTCTGAAATTGCAATTTTGAAAAAGACATTTGGGGAACTTCAATGACTGCCTATGCCAGAAGACAAAGCATTTAATAGTGTACATTAAAATGGAGAACCAAAGACCTGAAACAATGTCTTCTATATCCCAGAAATGTCATGATCAGTGGATGATGGTCTATTCTAGGAGAGTCCATTCGTGCATTTTTCTTGAAAAAAAAATAGCAGTAGTCCATTTTATCACAAAACAGATTGGGGAAAAATGACAAAAACTAAAGCTTCAACAAGACGGGATAAAGAAATGCTTTCAACACAGCTCTAGAGATGCCCGGTCATGTGTCACCCCGGTGAAACTATCATTACTGTTAACAGGTGGTGCTTACACCCACTAGTGTTCACAGGGAAATACCAAGTAACATCTTATAGCCAATCCGGATAACTGTGGCTGCAGACTTTCCAGGCAGGGCAGGTGACAAGCTATAAACTGAGCAGCCCTGAAAGGAGCGACTCTTGGCAAATCCCTTTCAGCAACATCACAACGGAAAGACTTTCTCAAGATGATACAAAGTTTTCAATATTGTTCCACAGCGGGTTTGTGCAACAAGCTACAAGTGAAGTGCTGAAGGAAAAGGCCGTGTTTTGTTTAATGGTGCAAGTGCAGGCGGGGGCTGCGGTCAGGCATCCCCTTCCCCACATAACCACAGGGCAGGAGGTGCAGGAGGGAGGGGAAGAGCCCCCAGGACCAACCAAGGACAGGAGCACACAGCAGCCACAGAGGCAACTGGCCTGCACCCGTGTGTTTAGTTTTGCAACACACACAACTGAGTAAAGCTCAATCCCTTCCAAAAATGAAACACTGGACTTGAAAGCTAAAGTATGACAGTGCAAAGTTTTTCTTAGGTGGTTACTACTAGAGATACAACATATCTACCTCACCATAGTCCAAAGTACTATCTAGAACTGGTACTAAAACACACCTCTTTCTAGCAGGCTTCATGCTGTCTCCCTCAACCCATGATGACAAATTGTTGCTATTTCGCATGCAGTTTTTAGAGCACTGGTGGGATCTTCCACACGGATTCACTCGCTAATCCAGGCTTTGGGGCTCATTGTGGTAGTTACCCTCAAGCTCTTAACACAAGGGTCACGCGCAACCACAAAAATTCAGCATCTGCTGCTACTCTCCATCACCGTAGCAAAGTATCTGAGCAGCAAACTGTCTAGTCACCCGTGTTTACAGACGAACGAAAGGGAGCTGTGAGCAGCCGCGGTTACCCGACCTGTCCTTAAACAGAACCAGCTACAGGCTGTAAGCACCAGGAAACTAAACTGGGACCGGGTAAGCAGGGGGAGCAGGTAAAACGGGAAAAGGATGCTCGCTTATTTTTGCATTTGGTCTCCATTCAGTGTTCAACGCTGTATGTCCAGATGATAGTTTAGATGTATGAAAAAGTTTTCTTTTAAGAATTCTATCAGCAGCAGGAAAGGCAGCTTACCCAGTAACAGTATCAAAGGAGGAGTTTTTATTTAATAGCTCTTTCTGCAGGTCACTCCACTAATGATTTGCTATTAAATGGGTTTTCCATTTGTAGCATGCATTGAAGATGCCCTTTTCTTTCAGACACACACCAGCAGCACACTCACTTCCCTGTAAAGGCATCATAAACTTCATATGCAGCAACATAAATTGCCTTCTAGAGAATGTCTGTCTAGAACTTAGTAAAATCTTCACCACAGCGGTGCAACTTAATGAACAATACAGGTTTTGTATCACAGTTTGGGCATTTTGTATTTTTTTGAAGGCTTTGCAATCTGTTTTGTGACTGGCATAAGGAATGCATCTGGCTTTCTCTCTTTTCTAAAGGAAATAAGGTTGACTATTGTGTAAAGAAATAATACAATTTTTACAGAATGGACGCAATCAGCTTAAAAAAAAAATCACCCTGCTTTCAATTTTCTTTTAAAATCTTGAAATTGTTAAAAGTAACTAGAGAAAATAACCCCAAAGGAAGGAGATTAAATTGAAAAGGCAGCCACTGAAGGCAGAGGAAAGATTTTTCTATATCATTTGTCCTGGACCCATGCTAGCTGAAACACTCCAACATCAACAGATTGAATTGAGTCGCGCTTCTCCTTCCTCCTCATCCCACTTGCCCTTGGAGCACCTCGGCATTGGAGCCTCGGCATTTTCTTCCCAGTGTGTAAATTGTCAGCACACCTCTTGGAAATAAGGAAGAGCTGTTTGCTGCTCTTGCAGGTGTCAGAGATTAAAGGTCATACCCATCAAAGCCAAGGCCATCGCCTAGATTTAGATGATGCTTCTTCCAACCACTTGGGAGACTCCATTCTGCCAGGGTCACTTAACCTATGGGAAGCCAGATGGGGAAACTTCAGCAAAATCTGGACTCTGTAAATCCTCTGTAGGAAACACTGAACTAAGTAAGGCTTTAGGGACTCAGAAAGGAATTAGGTGGATTCAACCTAAATGTCTTGTCCCAAGTTGTGTAGAAACTACTAAATAATGAGGAGGAAGAGTTGCTAAAGCCATTCCAGGACTCCAGACCTATGGCAGCACTTGGACTACTGCTTTCTTTCCCCCACAGAAGGGTGAGGGGAAGGAGTTCCCATAAAAAAACCTGTCATACCTGTTTTTCCCATAAAAAAATGCAGAGGTCAACACTTAGACTAATATACAGACTTTAAACTAGTCACACGGAGGAGAACTATCGACTGATAAATTCTCAAATTAAATGCTCAAAAAATTTTTTTTCCTCAACTTTTCCTTCATTTTCTGATAAGGTCACCTGGAGAGAACTCTTCTAACAGGCATAACACTTAATCTGAAGTGACAACTCAGCAAATTACTGTAGATTAGTTTCACTAATCAGATTCAAGATTGAAAAAAAGTCTGCCTTTTTTATTGCAGCAAATGTTTGTGAATTTGCAGAGGGTACAGTTGCAAGGCATCAAAAGACAGCTAGAATTAAGTGATGTTTCAAATGCTGCTAAGTATTCAGTAGCCACATATACAGAAAGCACAGAGATCTACTTACACTGCTGCTAGGATGAATTACAGAATTTCCAAATATGACTTCCTCTCCTGTCCTCTCGGCTACATTTCCCGTCACACATGCTAACAATGAAATATCCAGTGGATATCTGTGTAATTATACACATCTCTAAAGCCAGGTTGATGCTTGGTTCAGATGTGCTGATTGGGCACTTAACTGTGTGAGCTTTCACACCAAGGAAACTACCTCCGAGGCTGCTACCACATCTAGTACGTGCATCCAAACCTCTTACATAGTTTTTAATCTACATAAATAATGATCTCTTTATTATAGTAGAACTAAGATGAACTCCATGGTTTCAAGATATGATTTCTTCTCCGCTCGTCTTTATAACAATTTCTAGTAAATATTTTAATAGTGGAATTTCTAGTTTTCACACCCCTTTCCTCCTTTCTGCAGGAGGACGCTCTTCCAGCAAGCACGCATTGCAATGATTAGGAGGGAGACATCCCAGCATTATCTGGGCTGTTCAACAGCCAGCAGACACTTGTCTTTCCATTCTTTGCTCAGCAACACAGAGCGGCTGTCTATAGTGTTACAGAGAAAGAGCAAAACAAGACAGAACCCACTACTCTGCTGTAAAAACCATAGCTAGAAATACAAATACATCACAGAAGTATGCACAAGCATTAACTCCTCAAACATTGCCATGGATAAGATAGATAAAAGAGCAAAAATGCAACACATCCTTCTGAAATTAAAACTATAATTAAAAAATGTACTTTACCTCTTAGTTTTCATAATAAATTTGGGTTTGGAATCAGTTTGGATTACTGATAACATAATTAAGACTCTGCAGTATGTGCATGCTTACTTTATGCTAGGTCTGTTTAAGTCTCTTATTCTTATTGCACTATTAAAATAAGAAATTATCTCATCTCCTCAACAAGAGACTTCAACCCACAAAGCACAACAGCACTAATAACTACTAACTGTCTTGGCATATCTAATAAACACGATGTTTAACCAACTAACCGAGCAATCATTTCTCTGCTACTTCAAATGTAATCAACCACAAAAACTGAAAAGTTTTGATTAGGTTTTTTCCACAATATACTTCTGCTGTGTGATAAATGATTTACTAGGGATGATAAATGAATAGAGTCTTTCATTATGCATGGCATTCATTAGCTATGAGAAAGCTTTTGAAAAAATGGAAAGTGATTTCATACCATATTCAAAGCCTCACGCAGACAAGGCACAGATGAAAGTCTCATCCAGTGCTTGAGAAACAAACACAAACGAGACCTTTGCTTTACGTTACACGTACTTAAGACTCCAACCTCACAAAAAGACTTCAAAATTCTTCTTGAAAGCATCTTTCAAGAAGGGGACCTCAGGTAAAAAAAAAGATATTTTAAAAACAATAAAGAAAAGACTAAAGATGCTGAACTTGCAGACACTGTCCCAGCATTCCGCAGGAAGCTGACCCATCTCCAAGGGGCCATTTGCTGAAGGTGGTCATGAGGACAGTGCATGAGCCGGCCTCAAGAGGAGCACGGGGAACACCTGGTCCTCTGCATGTGTTTTCTCCCCATTTTTCTCCCCACAGACCCTGTGTTACATGCTCAACACTCACATCCCTTGGCTTCTAGATATTTAAGGACGGCAAAAGCTTCCAAGTTTAGCTGAAAACTTCCAAATATGTTTTGTGTTTTCTTTTCTGGAGTATATCCCTATTCTAGATATAGAAGGGAAAACACTCAGAAAAATGCTATTCCTGACCTATTTCAAGCGCAGCTAGAAGTGCAAAAGATCCTTTAATTATCATTAAAAAAAAAAAAAGGAAAAAAAATTTGCAGCAGTCCAGCCATGATTCCAGAAACATCTGTTGGGTTTCAGAGAAGTTTTATTTTAAAATATGTGTAAAAATTCACAGGGCCTGTCTGGTAATAACATTCATATGGGAGAACACTTGTCACACACTTCCCTCCTAAGCACTCAGGGTCATGTCAAACCAAAGCTTCCCACAGGAAGAAACACTTCAGAGGAGTCCCACTGCTGGGCTCCTTACAGGCAAAGGACTGAATGTGGAGCTGACTCGTGAAACAGGCTGCCTGTAACACAGGCATTAGCATGGGTACTAGCACTCACACAGGCCTTGAGAGCACTCATACCCGTAGTGGCTCTTCTCACCTGGCACCTATGCAGTTTGAGTTGCAAGGGATGGCTACCCTCCCTCCAGCCTTCTCAGACACAGATTCAGCCCAGCGTCCTAAAAAGTTTTATTTCTGATGGGAGTTGGTACCTTGCTTGAAAAGAATAACCGAAGCTGCTCCGGAGGTGCCAGTTAGAATGCCTTTAGCTGCTGACAGATGGTTTGCAGAAATGATGCCCTCTTACTTTATGGTGTGAAATAAAAATGCCTCTGCTCCTGTTTTTTATATAATCACACATATTTTACTTTATATACATGACCAACTTTATGTGCAAGTAATTGCCTAACAGAAACCAAATAGAGAAACACTTTCAAAGTAAATCTTATTTAACATATTAAGTATAACTAAGAAACTTAAAAATTCAAACAAGACATTTTCTTGATGTATTTGAAGTTACTGAATAATAGTCAAGCTTTGAAGTTACCAGCCATTACACAGACAGAATTAGAATTAGTAACCAATCCCAGGTAAAATTGTTTTCTAGAAGGAGACAAATACATACATGGTAGTTATGCCGCAGCATTATTCTTAACGTATACTAGGCATAAAACTAGCAGCTAAAGCGATCCTGCAAATGGCAGAACAGCTTCCCAGCTAGCTGCAAGTGCTGGACGAGAGGCTGCCCAGACCTCGGGATTTAAAGCTGAAGCCTTCTTTGCATTACAGCAGCTATTGGAGTTCACAGCCCACCACAACTGGTAACATGCAATGAAGATTCAAGCCCAAAGTCCTAAGCATTCGAGTTTGCTCTGCTCCTCTGCTCTCTCCTGTTATTTCTGAGGCAAAAGACCAAAACTAACCCATGTGTAGAAGCAGCACAAAAATTGCCACAGGAAAAGAGCACATTGTTACATCATCCACTACCTAAAATACAATGCAGGGGCACTTGCAGAGGAGGAACATGGTTAATGGGAGAAACGAAATGCCCCACATAAAGAAACTTTTTTTTTTTTTCCCAAAAAGTTTTTATTAGAATGAGGAATAAAACTCCTCTCTTTGCTTCACTATAAAACCTTGACTGGAAGCACTCCTCATTAATTTCTTTCTCAGGGCTTAAAAAAATGCACATCCTTCCAAAGCACTGATTCTATTTTTTGATTCTATTTTTTTTCCTCTTTTTTTTTTGGTCTACATGTTAGTGCTTTTTTATTTTTCCTTCAAATTAGTTCAAGAATCTTTTTATTTTTATTATTTCATTACTACTTAACACTGTCAAGTACTTCACTCATCACCTACCAGTTAGCAGGTTTTTGTTTGTGCAAGTTTTTATTTTATGCAATAATATATCTGAAATTATTATTTATACAGGAGAGTATTTCCAGGCTCCTTAAATGTAGACTTCCTTCAGAGCAACAAACTGATCCATACCAAAGCTGAAGGATGCCACGACTCTAAAGAAATGAGGATAACATTTGCTCAGCCCACATTTAAAAATAACAATCCCGTTACCTCAGACAACCTTAACACAAAAATCACCAAATCACTTGAAGACATGCTGAGGAACACAAGCTATGCAGTACTTTGAGAGGATACATTACTTTAAAAATATATATAATAACTTGTTAAAAAGAAAAGCATTTCTAACAGCAGTAACAAGTATTTTTCAGAAGTCTGCAGCAGAGAGGAAAAATTGTATTTCTGATTGTAATTTTTTTTTTTTTTTTAATAGATGACCTCTAAGCAGATGAGACAAACCAAACTGAGTGGTAGGTAAGGCGCAAGTCATGTTGTTCTGTGTCCATTTTAGCTCCTACTCAACGCACAGAACTGCTCTCCGCCTTGATGGAGTCACCACCACCAGTTAAATCCAAAGCAGGTACAGTCTTGTGGCCACTGTGGGCAGAAAGCTGCATAATCTGGGCACGTTACTGCACAGCTTGCCTTGCACCTTATGTATGGAGAGGAACAGAAAGGGAATTCGGAGATAAGGAAGCTCCTAAGAGCCATGTCAATATTTCAGCATTGCTGAGGGGGATGAAGTTTCCCTAGGGGCTCAGCTCTAGCAACCGCCAAATTCTTACCCTGACATACATGAAGTGCTTGACTTCAAGTCAACCAATAGAAGCTATGTGAAAAGTAATTAACCACTGCAGAAAGCACAGCTCACAGATGACCTGCTAGCTTATGATTTAAAGCTGACATTTCTCATCCACTGTCAATACTGTTAGAAAGAATAAGCAGTTGCACCAAAATCGACCCATTCCGGCTTCCTCCTCCAAACTTAACAGAACCGAGCTCTTTTCAGAGCTACAGTAGTGCCCCTGACTGTTAGCTCCAACAGGTAGCACAGATCTGCTTGCTGCCAGCCAACAGTACAGCAGCACTGAAAAGCAGCAGCAGATTCTCCTGCTCACGTACTGCCCGCGCTGGGCAGAGTGGTGCTTCGTGGGGCAGCAATCACCTCATTAGAAGGACCCTAACGAGCTGGTTCACGGTTAGCTTGGACATTACTACACATTCTAAATAATGCTTTGCCAGCCTTGGTGTTTTCACACTTACCTTCTTACCCGCAGCACTCCTCCCTTTATATTAAATAATAGTATTTTTATAAAAACTGATTATTCAGAAGTTAGATCAATCCTTCAGTGAAATACATTAACTCTCCTTTCACAAGGAATATAAATCTAGTCATATACCAATCATGACAGGATTCATTATTCTATACACTTCTTGTCATTGTAAGTTAAACTCTTCTAACAAAGCTAATACCTTTTTCACTGTAGAGTATTTAATAGGTTCCTTTAAATATCAATACACAGATCAGAAGATCTCAAAAGCACTGACTTGCTTCTTGCAATACTCCCAAATAACCTTTTCCTTTTCAGTCATCTTCACAGAATTGCCAGATTATTTAGCACTAAGATGCTCAAGACTATATATATTTTCAAAACAAGTGTGTTAAAAAAATCAACCAACCAAAACTCTACAAAATATCTCACCATGTTCATTTATTGGCCATATGCCGGCTCCTTCTGCATCTGAATCTCACCCCACTTAATTCACCTCTTCTAATATATCAGGTCTACATGGTAAATCTGATTTGAATTCTGTCCTATTAAAGATTATTTATATTTCACATATACAATTATTATGTTCTGAAGCATAGAAAAAGAATAATAATAATAATTTTAAAATGCTACCCCATTTCTACAGAAAAAGGTAAAATCTGGTAACAAAATAATGCCTTATTATGCCAATTTGAGCATCTAAGTAAATAGAGTTCTCCACCTCCAGCAGGTTCCTGTGAATTACTCAGGGGGGAAGAGAACTTTCTCTCAAAATACCTGCCTTTGAATATTTTAAGGAAATTGAAAAGATGATCAATTTAAAGCAAGTAAGGGAATTACTACTTTTACCTAATTCACTTCATAGGAACTTGAGCTCACGATTCAGAGAGATATATCAATTGCACTCAAATCTGATTTTTATACTTTTTATACTGCACAATCACTCACATGGGATCACTCGCATGGGATTTTCGCTAAAATGGCTTTAGCCAAACTGAGAAAACCCAAAAGCAACAGTACCCGAATGCAGCAGAGGTTGGAACAGCAGTGTGAACAACTTAAAGCTTTCACAAGGTTTAACCATCTCAAATCTTATAAATACCACTAAGGAAATAGCCTACAGGTGTTCTCCCTTAACGTACTTCATTTCTAACAGTCCTCTAGACATAAATAAATAAACAAACTCAACCAGATACACAGAGGAAAAGTCAAGCCAAACCTGAGCCAGGCATTTCCAACCACGGACATTGATACTACTCAATGGGACAGCACAACCTCCACAACTTTCTGCAATCTGATTTCCTGATCTGCTTTGCACTTATTCTTCCCTCAGCCAGCCCACTCAGATGTTTAAGCAATCCCTACATGACCTAACATTTGCCTAATTCCATTTTAGAAGGACAATATTGCCCCTAAAGCATTCTGTACTACTTAATGATACAGCCACAAAAATTGCCATCTGGTGGTAGGATTTCAGTTAATTAAAATCCATATTTCAAGATTTCTGGCCATCTGATGACAAAAATCCTTTCCTTACTGCAGAGAGGAAATATGCCCAACGGAGCTGCATGCACTCAGAAGTAAGAAAGAGGCCTCTTGCAGGAGAGCAGCTCTTCGCCCTTGCAGCAATCCTGACAAGCACTCCAGCAAGACTTTTTGGCACACCAAGAGTTAAAGTCTTGTAGCTAACTTGAGGTAAAGTCTGTAGTTAAGACAGATGAGTCTCCCCAGGCAGAATGCAGAGTAGCAACTACAGCACAGTGGGGTCCCACACCTTTAACAGGAACATCCCGACTCCTCTTCTCTGTCCTCTGGGGTGGATCAGTTCTCTGAAAGATGTGGGAGATCTGAAGGACCAGGCCAGTTGAACCTGGCAAAGCTAGAGAAAGAGGACGGATGTAATCAAATCCTATGCACAAATTCTTGCCACTTTTCTGTCTCTGCTGTAACGTTATAGCCTCAGAGATTATCCTGCACCCCAGAATGAATTAATTGTATAATTATAAGAACATATTACAGAATTAATCTCTCTCAAGTTGCCAGAACCCAATGAAAATGCAGAGATTTAAAATGGATTCACCAGAACTAGAGGCTCAAGTTAATACCTTCTCCTATAGCACATATTCTATGTTATGTGTCAAAAGCTCTTCCTAATTACACTAGATTTCCTTATGTGCTGCTGCAAGGTGGATCAGATATCCCTTCTATTGTATGCAAGTCAGATCTCTTCACAAGCAAACTAACAAGCTTAAAAAAGTTTACTACAACTGTAGAAAGAACAAAGGCTCATGTTCGTTTTTTTTTCTATACAAGCCCTTTTTTCGTATTTCTGTTTGTTTGCTTGCTTATGCAACAATTTTAAATCCCAGTTGACATGCATTTCACAACTACTAATAAAAATATGACATATGTTGCTGTCTACATTTTCATCTCCCTCTGCACTTGCCTGATTTTCGGTTTATTCACCTCTCTTGTAAATACAGACCTGTAGCACTTTAATATACTTGCAGATACTGTAGCAAAAGAGGGCAGCTATTTTAAAACTTCTTTTCCTCTTAAAATTTTTAAAATACTGCAAAACAACTTAGAGACAGATGCAATGTCACTATACACACAAAGATTTCGAGAATATTCATTCTTAAAACACAGGTGCACAATAGAGCTCCGCTGTGCAGTATGTTGAGGCTGTCTGCAAAGCATTGCACAGCCTATAGGACTGACTTATAAAACTGTTATTCTTTAGAAACAAACTAACTGCCTGAGCACGCACAAGTGCTAACCTTTTTATGGGCTCAGGGCAACCGGGGCCAGTTCCAGATGATCGCGACGCTTTCCTGGTGTAGCAGCTTGGATGCCAAGCCTGCCTATTTCAGTGACCTCCTTCGGCATTGGGTTCTGTGACAAAGTTCTCCCAACACCCACTGTAAGGAGCCATACACTGATAGGCAGCGGGAGAGCAAGCTAACTATGAAAAACGAGACAAAGATTTCCAGGTAGAGCATAAGGCCACACTATCATTATAATTTCCAGAAGAATTCACAGGCCTTGATACGAAACCACGTATCTACCATGAATACTATTCACTGAGGAAAATGCCTGTAGATATGCCCTAATTTCTACCATTAATGAGACAAAAGGTGAAACGTTATATTCAGACTTGTCTCCAGGCATTTGTAAATTACTATTTGCTTGGAATTTTCAAAACAAACTTGTGCTTTATGAAAAGCATATAGCTCACTGGGTAAAATTTTATTTCTCTATATATCACTCCCACTCTGTCGTGATTTTCAGGTATAGATTTACCATATTCTTTTCTGACTAGAGATGAATTCAAATGCAAAGGGAATGCAAATCCAACTGGAAACAGGAAGATGTTCTCAGAGGAGAACATATCTTTTTCAATATCTCCCTAGAACTTCACTTGAGATCCAAGTCATTTAAGCCATCCTGGGATTACAGCAGGGCTTTGCAGGCCTCAGTAGTATGTGGTACTTGTAACAAACTGTTTGTACAGATAATATTAAATTGGCATTTTTCCTAGGCAGAAAGAAATAACTTTCCCACAAGCATTCCTAGTTAAATATACAACTACCTGTCATATATATATATATATTTATATATTTAAATATCACAGAGACTGCAGGAGAATAAATTTCTTGTGAAAGATGTCAGCATGACTCTTGCTTGCAAGCACTCAAAATGGCTGTAAATGATTTAAAGACAATTTCTGCTGGCTCTCTGTAAAGGGATAGAAATAGGCTGAGAAAGAGCTAATCAATGCTTACTTAAGAGAAAATTATATCATTACATTTGGCAGAGTTTTAAATTGAGTATGCTCATATTCTTCTGACAAAAACATCATATCTTTCTGCTTGCTAGTAAACACTGGGAATTTTACATCTATCTTCGACTACCCTAAGGATCTCCTCCCAGAACTGTAGGTTCATTTATTTATTTTCCCCAAAAGACTCTTTTCCATAAGCTTCTGGAAGCATAGAAGACACCCTAGCTTTCACATAACAAAATTCCTATCCACATGGATTGATTAGGTTTTAGCATCTTTGCAAAGCAAGGCTGAAAACAAGCTGATGAGTTCCAAATAATTATTTGGTCCCAAACAAAAGAAATACACGGAAAACTTCTCTTCCTTCACTGATAATACAAAGACCCACAAAACTGCAAATCAGTCAAAACACCAGTGTTTTAAATTGGAAACAAACCCATATTTGCAGTGATAGATGGAACACAAATATTTGATTGTTTTGCCTCTCTAGGGAATATCACTTAGAAGTACCAGCAATCTGTAGTTCTGTTTTGATGGCTATGGCTGAACTTCAGCTGTTTTATCATGAAGCACCCGCTAAGCAATTACTTGTGTACATGGTCAATTCACTGATACAATGCACAGGAACTAGAAATACAGCATGTATTTCAGCTACACATAGCGCCATTTTTCATTTCATTTCAAGCAAGTATTAGCCCTAACTTCATGAGTATGTTTTTCTCATTCTGACTTTTAATTCTGTGAATAAGCCGCATGCTCATGGAAGAGAAACACGAAGTATCACACAGCCAAATTCTGCTTTCAAAGAGAAAATTTCTGCTAAAAGGAATGCCACCTTAAAGCAGCTCATGCCAGTTTACTGCTAGCAACACAGCTTTTGGATACAACATCATTCTTCCAAGAAGTTATTTTTTTCTGATTGTAAAACCATGTAGCCTAAATGCCTCCAAGCCAAATCCTTTCTCACTCTTTCTCTTTATCAGCAGGAAGAAACAGTGGTTAGTGGGGGCTCTACAGATTCAGCTGGAAATGAGAATGACAAGTTGCTGTTCCAAGTCTGTCATGGACTTGGATGCTAACGAGAACTCAAGAAAGAGCAACCTGGACAAAAGCTGGTTATGGGGAATTCCAGGGGCTGGAATTTTATTTTATATATTCTATATTTTAATATTAAAAGACTACTGCTAATAATATTAGCGTTTTTTCTTTATTTTAGTAATAAAATACTACTGTTGAGTCAAAGAAAACACCACATGGTAAAGTATATAAAACCTAGTTGACATTACAAATATAAGTATTTTGTATCCAGGGAAAGGCAGGAAAGAGGAAAAAATGGTACGAAAACTTCAGCTGAGGCATTTTTACATCTTTTCTATTAATCACAGGAGTGAGGCTACACTTGCACGCATACTTTAGAAAAAGTTACAGCTGCTTTCTGCCTTCATGCTCATTGTACCTAGAACAAGAATTCCGTGAGAAAACTATTGGCTCAGAGAGGCCGTATATACCTGCGAAGGTGTGTGTACTGCATGACGCGTAACACACGGCACACAGCTTTCCCTCGTTCTACACATCCTTATATCCAAAGTTTTACTTATCAGAATGTTACCACAATAAACTGAAATTTAACCACTGTAAATGGTAAGACTATGCCAACAGTAGATTGGTACTGGCCAATCTCAATTGAGCAAATTTGGCCTCTTGGGAAAATCTCGAATTTAATCCAACACACACCAATGGCACAAGTATATGCAGACATATGTTAAGAAAAGAATACCTTGTTACTCCAGGGCAGATATATTTCCACCTTGGAATAATTACCTGTATGTCAGCGCTACATCTGAAAAGGCTAGAAAGTCTTAATCACTTAGCTCCTGACTGTACTTGAAACACAAAGTGTACAGCTGGTTACAAAGAGATGACCGTGGTTGGTAGTAATAATCTGCACCAAATTAGTTAATACCCCTTGTCCAGTTGTGAGCCATACAAAGATATTTTTCCAAATCTCCCAGCAATCACCAAGCACTGCACCTAAACTACAGCTGGCCTTAGAAAGACAGATTTAGTCAACTGAAAAATATAATTTACCGGGGACAAAAACTGTAGTAATCACGGAAAGAGTAGATCTTGCAGTCTAAACAACAATGTCTGAAACTAGAAGTGCATATTCTATTTTTTTTGTACACATACTTCATCAGAAAAATACAAATGTTCTTAGATGAAACGTGAATGCAAATTTCTTGGCATTTCAGTGATATTAACTTCAAGGAAAAGCCACATTTTCTTGCCAGAAGATCCTACACTGACAGGGTAATCCTTTTCATTATTAGAGATCTACTTAATAAAAGTTATTGTATATCGGGATTTCTGCAAGATATTTTATGTAACTGAACCTGGCATACTGATTAAGACTTTCATTATGCCGAAGCAACTGCTTGTGGGTTAGATTAATCAAGACACACCCCCCAAACTTCACCGTAAAATTACCCAGGTTGAGCAGTTAAGTGCCTTTATTTGCTGAACTCTTTTTTGGAGAAAAAGGATTAGAGACCTAAAATGCACATAATCTGCAACAGGTCTTGGTGAAAGGTGAGCGTGTCACAAGTGGGAGGTACCTGAGAAGGCGCCTGGACCTGGGCATGGAAGGCATTGAGAAATCCCCTGGATCCGGCAGACGCACATTATCTATGTCTCCTGTTGGAAGGGACAGTCTTTGGCTCCTAGTGTTGCAGATCCGTCCCAACTATTTTTAGGTGCTGTGCAGGAAAATAACAACTCAGTTCTCATTAATAAAACCTTTTGCAAGTCTGATGGAGAATTAAAAAAACAAACTATTCTGTATAATTGTACTGCAATAAGTGAGGTCACTTGCATAAAGTCATATATAAAACACTAGCAAAGCTACAATGGGAATCAATCACTTCTTTCCAGTTTGCTGCTCTAGCCTCTTTATTGCAGAAATGCATCATAAAAGTGGAGTTAAGTTTCCAAGGCAAAATAGTACTTTACGGTATAGTCAAATATTCAAAACTATCTGTTACATAAAACAAATAAAAAACTTCACTACAGTTTGGCAATTAGTATTTACAATCAGGCAAAGATTTAAGAATTTGACTTGAGACTACTTATTCCAGCTGTACTCTTCCTGCAATTTGTTTTCAAATTACTACTGCCAGAAACTTCTAATTCAGATCTCCTGTCAATCAAGAATTTTAAAATCTAAAAAAAAATTTCTTTCAAAAAATTCAAATTGTGATAAAAGCATCAGGTGTCCTTATGTCAATATGAAATTCACATGTCCGATACCCTTTCTTAAATAGACTAGTAAAATAAAACGGATAAATGCCTAAATGACAAACTTTTTCCTCTCAAAACCATTCTTTAATGTACAGGTTTAGTTTGTTGAAATTTTATTTACTCAGATATTTGGTTATTGTTATAAGCAGGTTAAAGATTCAATCACTTTAGTGACTTTAATCTGTTTCAAGTAATTGGTTCTTTTAACAGTAAGTTTTTTTTATCATGCACCTTTCAAAAATATGTCAAATTTTTAAAGTATTTAAACAATATAAAGCATTTAAACAAGGATTTCCACTGACCATAGCCCAAGAAACTAAAGTGGAATATATTTGAAAGACCTTAATTTTAACAACTTTTGCTTCATCTTCTCTTGTAACGTAAATTAAACTTCACACACACACGGCAAAACACTGCGCAAGTCTTGTTTAATTTCAAATGCAGAATGGAGTTGCTAGTTCAGGGTCAACATTGTAGTAATACCTTACAGCTGCCATAAAATGCTGCCCTAAAGCAGCACTTATTCCCTGATTTACTCTGTAGCATACAGAACTATTTTGTTTTGGAAATTCCTCTTCAGGTGTTGAGATCACTAACAAATTTGAGGGGGCTGGACTGCAAAATGATTGCGTAGGATTCGAGGAAGCTGAGAGCTGTGCTTATTTATCTTCTGTATTTTCCCAAATATCTCCACATCATTTGACAGTTACAATCAAGTTTCATATTTGTTATTCATTCTGTCACACTAGGCAAGACAGAGCTGCTTAGATAGATGTCTTATTCTAACTCAAGTAAAAAAGAAAAAAAAAAATCTTAATCTATTCCAATGCTTATGCATAAGGCCCTTGCTCTGCTGGAAAGTGTGTTTATTCTTTCCGTGCTGTTGAGAAAAAAACTTGCCACTTCTCATTTAGTAAAAAGAACAAAACAAAACCCCCTTTCCTCCCTTCATTGTAACTGTCCTGTCCATCTTCAGTGACAGATTCACCACCATTTTCTTCCCCAGAAGACATAATGCAAATTTCAGGTAACATTAATCCAAACTTATCCATGTACTAACACGAGTAAGCTGGGGTCTCCTCGGCCTGCTAGAGGAAGTGCCCACTTGCTGCACAGTTCCTTCCCTATGGGTTAACAGGCAGAACATGCTGGAAAATAATCAGCTTTGATGATGATCACACTTCTTCAAGGACTGTAAGGAAAATAAGCACAGAAGACTATATTTAAAGTTTTAATTCTTCTCTATTTCCTTAGACAAGAATTATAAACAAAATCTCTCCCTAATTACCTTGAAGTGCAGCTGGTTCCAGAACACAGGAAATCTGACAATGAAATGAAGTCAAATATAATACTGAGAAATGTCAAGAGTATGAGTCAAAGAATTATAAAAAACCCTAATCAGTCAATAAGACACTTACCAGAGTCAACCACTACTAATCTTCTATGTCACTGACAGCAGAAAACATATCTAAATACTGTGAAAGTAATCTCAAAGCTATAAAATAGATTGCTTTCCTGTGTGAGCAAATTCAAGGAGCAGACTAATGCAAGATGATTTGAAGATCCTTAGGCACAGGGTTATTTTCTATAGTTTTGGTAAAGTCAGCTTTGTGAAAATGCAAAAGGTGTATTTTAAAGAGAAGGTCAACATTCACATGCCAGCTTCCTGATAGATTATTTCAGCTTTTTCATCAAACAGCAGAAAGATTGCTTCAGTGGCATTTTAATATCACAGGAGGGAAAAACTGGAATAAGCAGCATCAGCGAGATGGGTGCAAGTTTGAGAAGGAGATGCTTTGCTGTAAATGCATAGCAGGACACACACACCTTAGCAAAGAACAGAGACTGGAAACAAAGGTGATGAATTAACGAAAAGATGGAAACATGTGTCAGGGATATGAAACCAAAGTGGTGCAAAATAAACAAGGAGAAGCATAAAGTAAATGTACAAAGAAAATTAAATCTAAACTTCAAAGAAAAAGGAAGAAAGAGGAGCCCATTGCAACATACGCAGTAATCAAGGAGAAGGGAATTTTTAAATACTGTTAACTGCAGAGGGACAGAATTCTTTCTTTTAGCAGAGAAGCGTCTAGAATCACGCTCATTAACACGAAAGCAGTTAGCCTCCCTCAGCACACAACTACAAATGCTCAATCCTCATGCAGTTATCCTAAGGATATTATAAAAAAAATCCCATGTAAATGCAACCATCTTAGATCTTATATAAACACTACTTTGAAATCTTGTGAGAAAATAAGGCCTTGAAAAGGCTGATTAATGGCTCCTCATCTCCTCCCTTCTGCTAATCCCATAATCTGAGTATGTTGCACTCATCAAGCAATACTGCAGTTCTGCTTGGTACCTTTCTGATTCTCAGCTCAAACTAACAGAGGGCTTAACATTTTTCATTGTGCTGTATAACCACTTCTCAGCATTTTGATATTATTTGAAAACTGTTTTTGTGCCACACCAGGATTGTTACCACCTTTCTTTCCTTCTAAGCCAATATTCAAGGACATTTTCCAAATACTCTTATTTATTAAATTCAGAGTTTTCAAAAAAGTAAAATAAAAAACTTAAAAATAATTCCTTTCAATAAGACTTTCTACATCTTTAGTGCTAACTCTATTAAAAAAACAGCCTAGCTACCAAAGTCTTGAAAAAATACCAATAAAACTTCACTATGAAAAGTGTCTCTTAGCAATGAGCTCTCTCTCAAGATGGTAAAAGCTCACCTGTGGCTGGAAACTCTTTCCCACACAAGCAAACATCAGTCCAGGAGTTCTAAAACTAAACATACTCTTTCAACCCAAAAGTAAAAACTGGTGGCATTCAAAGCAAAACGGACCACAGAGGAAAGCAAAACTGCCTATTTTTCAACACCCTTTCACTTATCTGCAGACAGCTCCCGACCGCAACCATCACCCTTCCCGAGGGGGCTGGAGCCGTTCACCAGACAGACCCCTCTCTTACCGGGCCACGAGGCTCAGCTCGGCACCAGCGCTGCCCATCAGCGCGACAGCGGCAGTGTCAGGGCAGCTTCGCTCCTCACAGTGTCCAACACCCCTGATCCCACCATCCGTTTTCCACTCAGCAGGAACACGGGTCTCTCAGCAACCTCTCCTCTACGTCCTACTGGTCCTGCCATCCCAAGGAATCGTGCTGCAGAGCCCAAAGTGTGGTTTAGGAACATGAGTTCTAATAGAACACGAGCTCAGGGATGTATTAACAAGCTTAAAAATTACCCAGCATAACAAAGTTATGTGATACATGGAAAGTAAATACAACTTGCTTTTCCAAATGAGGGTATTCCTGATGTATTACATTTTCTCCATCTTGACTGAAAATCAGCTTTAATTTTTAATTTTGCAATCTGCATTGCCTTTCATTGTTAGCAAGTTTGTTTACTTTCTCCAAAATTCCTACTGACAAAATCAAGTGTCTCCCTGCTCTTTCCAGGAGAAACAAATTACCAGTTGTAGAAAAATGTAATATATATAAGACACTACATACAAACAATAAAGGCTCTTGCTCCACTTGGCCAGAATCCAAATGACAATACTGTAAAATTGATCTCTTCTAGTGAAGCCGTACATGATTAAGACCCTGAAACAATGCCAAAAAAATTTGTAATTTTTCTCTGTGAAAGATTTCATTCAAATTTCAGCCTTGACCTCTCTGGTGTTAAATGAATAACAGAATGATCATTTTAACACTCTAAGGGAAAATGAATGAAAAAGAAATAAAGCAACTCTTTAACTAGGTCAGTCCTTCCTTATCAGCTGGGTTCAGGAGAAGCAACAGACCATATGTTTCAAATCACTAAATCTGCCTTCAAGTTTCCAATGTGTGTGTCTGTGCATCCATTCCTGTCAGTGGCAACATTTTTTTACAGCTTGAAATTTACTTGCTGACAGCCAGCTGGTAATAATTCCCCTGCAACCAGTAGGTGTATTGCAGTTTGGACATAGATTGACAATTCATTGAGAGGATGGGCTAAAATAAATCTAGAAACTGTAAAATCCAAATTTAATTTTTTCCTCCAGAAAACATTTCACTTAAGAACATTCAAATCAAATCATCAAGAAATACTAGAAATACCAACTATGTGCATGGGCTTTGTCACTGCAATCCTTGCCTTCTGTGCCAGTGCCAATTAACCAGGGTTCTCTAACAACAGCAGAGGCATATGGAGAAGACAGTGCCCTTCTCTTCTTCACCCGTCTTGCCCAACTAGAAGGAAGAAGTCCTGCTTGGTTCCCTTGAAATGCACTCAAAGTAACGCTCCTCTTCCTCATCTTCACCTGAGATGGCTGATCAACCATCTTATGTGGTTGCTAGAAAGTCCAACCCCAGATTAATGCTAAGAAGTTTCTAAGTTTAAGACTGAGATGCCTTAAAAATATTCTGAACATCTACACCTCCAACCAAAACTACCTAAAACATCATCATTACTCCAATAAAGTTTCTCTGAAAAAATAAGTGGTTTTTTTTACCATTACTCTTTTTCTCCTGTTTTTCTAAGCACAGGAAAGCAATATCCAAAACACATATATGCTCTGCTGACCAAGAAAACAGGAGTTGTGAAACCAAACAAAAAGTGAGATTTCCTATATTTCAACACTACATTAAACAAGTAAACATTTTATTTAGAAAGATTTTCAGGCAGTCTTGATGTGTTTGCCAAAAAGCCTGCAATGAGAGATAAAAAGCTTCATAACAATAAACAGACTTTATAGTCCTCTCATTGAGCTTGGGTTCTGCTCCACGCTGCCGGCCAGGGATGCGAGGCAGAACAGCATGTTGGACCTGTCACCATGATATACTGTCAGATATGATAGTATCTGGTGAAACACTGAGAAGAAAACGTTGTTTGTGGTTCACAAACCCTAAATCCGTAGAAATAATTTACCTCTGTTGCACAACTACTATGTGCACATTTGTTCCTAGCTACAAATTTTGGCTGCCACAGAAGCCCTGTAGAGCCCAGGTCCTGAAACTCAACAGTGGCACCTAGTGGGTAACCATTTATCACTTCTGAGTACTTCCAACATGCTATTTTGTTGTTGTTGAGTACTTAAAAACATATTTAGTTTTTGCAACTGTCTAAAAACAGGGAGAAATTAGGTAGAAACAGTGATGTTGCCAGCCTTTCTCTAATCTTTGCAAAGCCAGTGGTAGCTGCTGGTTAAGATGTTGCCCACCTTCAAGGGCAATGGCACCTGCCAGACTGGTGGTCTAAGCAATGAAGTTTACAGAGTGCTAAAAGCAAATTCTACTTTGTGATTTAAACAACAATGTGGAAGCTAGCTGGGAAATGCTTTCCTGTAATGATCATGGGATTAGCTAAAGAAAATAAAGCAAGCAAGCAATAAAACAAGAAGCAGTGGAGAGCTGGAAAGAAATACATAAGTAGAATAGTAGATTCTTTACAGAACACAAAGTTATAGTTCTGTTCCAACTTCAGAGGCAAGGCAGACTACACCTGCACAAAGATGATGCACATGTCATCAGTTGGAGCAGTTTAGATTTTGCTTTATATATGTACTTGTTCTACAGATTAAAACCTCAGTGTGCATCTTCTTGGGGCAGATGAAGCTTTCAGCACAGAGCCATCATGCCAGACAATGGCTGTATATACAAGTTTAACATGCAGCAAGAAAAATTATTCCTGACAGCCTCAACTCCATATTTATTGTACAAATCTTGATTTATCATCACCACATGAAGATGTCTGGACTACTTTTGACTCCTACTTCGCAGCTGATTCCCTGTATTATTACCTTGCTATTATCTTGAAGAGCTCTCATAGCTGAGAGACAACATGGCATGATGCCTCCTCCTGCTCATTCACGTTTTAACAGGACTGCACAGAGGCCACAAGGCTGGCGAGGAGCGAGGCTGCCTGGGTGTGTGCGCGTGTGTGTGTGAGCATCAGCCTCCCTTCCCTCAGCCCCACAGCTGCTCTCCTTTTCAGGGTGGCAGAGGCTGCGGAGCCAGAGAAAGAGCCTGCCTGCAAAATTCACCAGGCCGAAGCCTTTCCCCCTCGGGAGCAGTATGCAGCAAGCAGCCCAGGGCTGGGGTAAGGAAGGACAGATGCTCCCAGGTGCAGGGGTATCACCATCAGCTCTCTGCTGTCAATGGTGCCATCCTTCACCAGGCTCTCTCAGACGTGCTGAGGGTACTGCCTAGGAGAAGGTAAGCTACATAGTATTCGTGCAAAGGAGGAATACTTAATTGTGCCTATATCGCACCTGAAAAAAAAAAAGATGCTAAATTCTAAATGCGTGTAAAACAGTTACAAAACAATAACTCTAACATTATCAGTCTGAACACAGTCTCTATGCAAACAGGTCTCTATGTATTACTGCTCCAATAGATAAAAGCTCCTGTGAATAGACAAACCTCTCGCTAGGCACCTAAGGTCAATCAAACACAGCACAAACGGAGGAATGATTTCCAAAGCTGATGACTCTCCAATGAGAAAATTCTGCTTTTAGACCTTACACGTTTTAATTTACAAGATGCTACTGAAAGCAATTAATTTGTTTTCAATACGCCAAGCACTGCAAAGGGAGAAGATGACATGGCCTAGTGTAACTATCCAAGTCACGCTCATCACCTGGAACCGCATCCAGAAGCCACCAAGGAAGACTCTACAGAACAGATGCTGCTCTGGGGAAGAGCTACAACAGCTCTGCCAGGGCACTGGACTCCCCCAGCTTACACTGTATTACTACCCCTTCCTCCTATACGCTGCCTATAAACAGAGATAGAAAACACGATAAAAATACTGATAACTGTTTCAAAGATAGCTTCCTACTATGTCTAAACTCTTTAAAACCTCCTCCAGCATATCCTACTTCAGAGCTAGAATACTTATAGCTAGAATCAATGTATTCGGGTAGAAAAAGAGAAACAATATGTAACTCAGAAGCTGTGGGTAAGTAAGCACGAATTAAGAGTCTTTCTGATATAACTTCATATAACATTAGAGGCCTGCCTGCAGAATTAGCACTCACTAACTTCCAATAGCTGAGTTAGGACAGTACTATTCAGGGCAGTCCTCAATACCTTAGTTTTACATAGAAAAAAATAAATAAATAGACTTTTGGTTCAAAAGCAACAAAATTAATATTCCATTAAGAAGCTTATGTGAGACTCAATAACTTAAATATTACATGGAACCAGAGCCCTGGCACAGCACCCGCTTAAGCACCGAGAGAATGCTTCTTGTGATATAGCACTTCAGCCTCAAATTTGACATTTTAATGGTCCCTTATCACTTGAAATGAATCCATCTGCAGCAATGTCCTCATAATTATGTATTAATATCAAAAAATGACTAAGCAGTGATTTCTCTATCCTCACCCCCCATTGATAACTACAGTTTCCTTCCCTCCTGAAAACATCTTTGAAAAGGGCACTTCAGGCTTCTTTGATAAAGGATCTGAGTGGAACATCTAATCTCATACTCGTGAGTAGAAAATAAGAATTTATTTTCAGAGGTAATGAACATTACAGTGTACAGAAGATTACTGCTGCTTAGTTTTAGGAGATCAGGGCAAGTTTACTCTTTTTATTTAGGCACCTCAAAATATTGCATAACATAAACTATGTATATATATATATTTCATTTGAATCTATCTAGCTAACAGAATAAGAAACTATCAGCACTTCTGATACTCATTTTTGAAAGTAGTGCCTTCAGGCTTCTACCATTCTAAAAATTCCCACATTTCATGTTTTAACACTCACATTATACCTGCATTTCTCTGCTGACCACAAATACCTTTGTGATTACTTTAGAACTTGAAAGAACCTGACAAGTCTGAATGTCTGATAATTGTGTATTATAACCTGAGCATTCCTGTAATGGGAAATTTTTAAGAGGATCACATCAGCTTACGATAGAGAATCCAATCACTATAAAGGGCAGATACTTAGTATGAAAGAAGTATACTTTTTCATAAACCCCTAATTCTTTTCATGAAAACTATTACCACAGTGTTTCTCTACTATACCTCACAGAAAACTTTCTACTGCAGACCTACATGGTGATTCACTTCAATTTTTTAGCTCTTTTTTCTTACAGGCTTTTGAAACAAAAGTAAAAAATGCAGAGGAACTATTGCACAGGTCATTTTTTACCCAGCAAATAAACTAGATTCTTTAAGAAAAGTTTTTTGTGTGTGTTTTAAACTTCTGTGGAAGTTAGCAATATAAGCATTTATGTTGTAGCTCAGTTTTACTTTTGTTTTCCTCCCTGCAAACTGCCTTTATTGATCCAAGTGAAATTTTTCAGAAGGGAACTGTTCAGTCTTTCAAGGTTTCCCATTTCTCACTGTGTTATTAGACTCTTCAAAGAACCATAAAAGAACAGAAAGTTTACCATACGTGGCACTGCTGAACCAAGGAGGCTTCTTACAGCCTGTCATTCCTCCCATGGCATGCGGACTACTGCAAAGCAGCCAGGTGCAGCGAAGCTCCATCCTAGGCTCTGGGCTCCATCCTAATGGTGGTAAATGGATTTGGCAGCTGAGAGGGAATCCAAGTCAAGCACAGAGAAACTCTCCTCTTAATAACATGTGTGCAAACACTTGCTTTGATTAAAGAGTTTTTAACTGATACAAAGAAAATTAACGAAGTGATTTAAATTTTTTTTCAGAACAATAGATTTTTCTTCTTTTTTACCGTTATAATTTTGAAAGAATTGATGTTGTTATTGCAGAACGACACATACAAAGGCTGAAACTTGTACAAATTAACTGCAGTCATGTAAAATTCTGGCCTCCAATCCACAGCAGACTCCTCCATAACTAACAGAAGATGAAAGAACATTGCAAGCTAAGATGCGCTTATCCAAAGGTTTTGAAGATTACTGAACAAATATTTCTGTACTTACTGACCACAGAGTTAGCTCAGAAGAGTGACTGAACTCCAGCGATGAAGCTTTCGGCAGCTTAGCTCTGCCCCCAACCCTCAAATGACTCAAAAGCTGATTTCTGAATTCCAGAAAATGCAGGTGTTTGCTATGAAAAATAACGAGAAGTGTAGATCTTCTGAAGTACTTAATATTCACCCTAGGACAAAGGACATCACCTTTCCAGGATCAAATGACCCTTATAAAAGCAAGTCACCAAAGCATGGCTTCCAGGCTGGTCTAGAACTTAGAAGAATTAACTTAAGAACTGACTTCAAAGATTTTGTCATGCAACTATAATTCACCAGGTGTCTCTGAAAAGCCTAGTCCTAAAATATATTAGGCCCCCTTAAACATTACAGTCATTTGCAAAAATCGACACATATTGAAGATTTTCCTAAACAACAAATGTCGACACTGCTAACTCATCTGAATCAACAAATTTATTGCAGTTGTTACCTTCATCCAAGTATTGGTGAAGAAGTCCTCGGTCTGTCACTGCTGAAGTGACTTGTCTCCCTAAAACACCTTGCACAGTCATAACAAATGACACCTAAATTAAGGGCTCACTGCTGTAAACTACCTACATACAAGGCTGCTTTCATATCTGCACATATTTATTTCAGAACAAGGCTCAACATAATTATTCAATATGCATAGAGAAATCCAGGGTGCCTTGATAAGATTCCCAAACGCACACTGCAATAAGTGGGACATGTCTTCTATTAAAGTACTCTTTTCCAATTAAGACTCAAACACAAAATGCAGTAAGCTTCCATGAAGTTACAAACTACAAATTAGAGAGCTGCTTTCTATTACGCTGATCAGTAGATGGCTATGGCTTAATCTGCTTGTTAGAAGGAAAATACCTTGCCAAAATTAACAGATCTAATAAGTTAATCTGTTGTATCACAAGTGTTAGCTTATTAGTGAGCAAATTATGGAGAAATCCAGGCAGAGAACGACACACAATTATGTGCTTAGCAAAACCACGCAGTGCCTTCCTGTGTCTGCAATTAGCTATGAATTACTGAGACCTCCAATACCAACAGCTTGCTCGGTTAAATTCTCATTTTGTTTCTATTCTGGTTTCATTGTATCTCAGAATGACTTGAGAAAATGATCTGGCCTGTTCTTTCCTGCGCCACATTTTCTACAGTGCAGTATTATTTGCAATAGATTTAATTCTACTGGATAAAAGACACCTGGGGGCTTAAATACCATCAGTAGATTGGAGAGAAAATAAAACTCAGTCTTCTAAATTCCCTAAGAAAATCACATCCAAAGTGTTATACAAACAAATAAAGATTTTTGCATGGTGAACTGCAAAGCATGGAGAAGTGTCCTGGATGTCGTGGCAATACTGTAGCCTGACTTCTCTGGACCCCCAGCTGTTACTCCCTCCTGCACTTTGCCATTGCCAGTGGGCCAAGCTCAGTGCCCAAGGCCTCACCAAGAGAGGCTGGAGAGGTGAAGCTGCACAAGGCTCTGGCCAGTCCCCCCAGCTTTGCACACGGAGAACAGCGAAACCTCAGCCCTGAGCTGCCAGCGTGGCACTTTCCTGAGTGCTAAAATCGCTTGGCAGAAGTGAAACTCTTAATGACTCCAATGATGTAACTTCATCTGTAGGAACTGTTGATTCAATATGATGGAAATGTTTCACACATTTGTATTCATATCATATTCACGGTCGTTCCAAAGGAGCTATTTAATGTCAATTAAGTGCTATTATAGTGTCAAACAGAGTTCATTTTAGATGTATTATATTCTTCCTTTAATATTTTGTTGCAGTACTTCTACTCTTTTATTTCAACAATGGTGCAGCAAAGTTAACTGACTAGAAATCAAGTGAAATAACGAACAATTTCCTTTTGTTCCCAACGCAAATTATTTTGGCACTTGCTGGTCTGCCTGTCCACTCTGAAACACTCTCTCCTCTCTTTCTTCTCCATCACTGAACAGAGCACAAGAGCACAAAAATGCACTTCCTTATGGAGCGACTGCCTGACTGGGTCCTCCCTCCTCCTCCTCCTCCTCTATATATTCCTAATAGGAGTTCTCCTCCTTCCTTCTTCTGCACTTCTCTACTGAAGATATATTAATTCCTTCCATCCTTTTTTCTGTCAATGCTTCATTCTTCTGCCCTTCGGCTGGTTTTAGGCGCTCTCTCTTACAATACGTATTTCTCTGGTATTTTCATACCAATGTCTCACTCTTGCTTTACTTAGCTAGAGATAGTGACAATCCCTCTTTCCTCTCCTTCTCACACGCAGACTCCCACACAGACCTAGTCCTCTTAGAAAAGGGCAGACTCCATATCCCCTTGTCCGATTTTTTAAAAGACAACCAAAAAAAAAAAAAGAAAAAAAGTCCGATGACAGAAATAAGAAGAAATTTTTATTTCTGCTGCAGTTCCAGTTCAGAACTTCCATGCTATGGTGCAAACAAGATAAAGGGCACAGGCCTTTCAGTGCTAAGTTCACATAAGGAAACTTGGAAAATTACTCTTAATGATCCTTCTTTCCCCCTCTGTTTCACACCATGGAACAGGCCCTGGGTGCACGAAATGGGTTCCTTGAGCACAGAGCTCTTCCAGAGGACGCACTCCAGGAGAGCTGGGTGGACGGCCAAGCCACAAGAGCAGGATGAATCTGAAGTGAAACTTCCAAAACAGGGGCTGGGCTGGTGGCCTCGCACTGCTGCGCTCTGCAGCACACAGCCACAGGCATCTTGCAGGCTTCATAGCTCAAACTTACTCCGCATATTCAGAATGTTAAACAAGACATTCTCAATAAAAAAGACCCTGCTCTAAAAGTCCAAAAATATGATAACTTTTCTTTCAATTTGGAGTTATGGGGGTGGCTTCATCAACCTTCCTGAGATACCTGATCCCTGGAGGATGAATTTGCTTGTGAAGCTAGAGACGGTCATACTTCCACAAGTCACATTTTCTCTATAAAGCAGCAGAGAATAGATCAAGGCTAAGCCACAATATGGAAGGATCTTTTATCAAACACGACTTTTAAAAGTAGCATTTTATGATGCTTTACTGGCTTACTGTCAGCCATTAGACGACAGAGCACTCGTACACTTCCCTTCCCACGTCAGCTGCAAAAATGTTTCATTAATGTAAAAATAAAACTAGGTCACAGAATCTAACAAAACTCACTGTTGGCTCAGCTCTAGCAAGAGAACAACAGTAGAGCAAGCAACAAGGCTCAGACTGCAGAAATCAACCAAGACATAGAATATGAACTGCAACCTTCGATTTAATGCCTGAAAATACTGATTTAGCAAAGATATCATTATTGCCTTGCTCGAGTCTTCACTATGAAAAAAGCAGTACATTTTACAGAGTTTGTGTAGTCACAGTATCAAACATATTCCTATTAAATACTTCTACTTGAGTAAACACACTGTATATGTCAAAAGTAATTCCTCCAAGTACGTCTCTGTTAACTACCAAAAATACACAAAATCTATTTCTCCCGTGCTGAAAGACCGTTCAGTTTACACTCCCCCCTCCTCCTCATCTCCTTCTGGAAGTGACGATGATGTTACAAAGGGTTTTCAAAACATAAGCTTTCCAAGACCCCCCTTTAAGCCTCTGCTTATATCAAGCATATTACTCTATCTCTATTAAAGCATTCAAAACTGGTGGAGATATATAGTAAAAAATATGGTATTGCTGCTATCAAGGATCTCCCTGTCAAGCTGCTAGTAATATTTTTCAGAATCTTTTCTCTAAGCATCTTCATCATGTCATAGTAAAAATATTACAGAAGTCTCTTTCACGCAACCCTGTCTTTGATTAAAGTACACTCTGCATGACTAAAGAAACATTCACATCAGGCCCAATTTATCATAGCCTTTTAATTTTGAATCAGAACGCCTGTCTGTACACTAAATTCAGGTTTCTGAATATACGAGATATATTACGCATCTCTAATACAAAGAATATACGCTGTTTTCATTTTAAATTATTACTACTGAGTACTTGCTGCAGTGGTAATATTTTATTGTAAAACATGAAGATCTGCAAATTTCTCAGATCAACACAGCTTGGAAGGGTAGAAGGAAAATGAAAAATAAATATAACAAGACTTACAGTAAGGGTTTCAGCATCTGTTAATCTACTTGGTTTCCCATGATATCTTTAATTACATGACTATAAATCACTCATGTATATTCTTGCTTCCTAGTTATAGGCCCTGCTTTTATGAATGTCTCTCGAATTCACAGAAAACAGGTCACCCTTCAGATTCACTGCAAAGAGAATCACCCTTGGAGTAAGAATTTGCTGTAGCTCACAGCTATTTTAGTAGTATAATTTGATGGCAATGCTAATGAAGGAATACTTCTATTTTTCTTTTCTCAAATTACAATTTGTAAAACAAATTACAAAGCAAGCACACATTCACAAAGATTGAAAAGCAACACATTTATGCACAAAAATATGCAAGACTGAAGAAAACAACACAGAAGCGAAATGGTGGTACTCTACCACAACATGTAAGCACAGAGCTCAAGAGCACTTCAGATGCCTGTGCCATTTGTGCGAGATGCAAACCCCTCATGTTTCCACGGCATCAATCCAGCCTTTTTATACTTTGATTAATAACTGGCCTTTATTGGGAGAAGCTTGGCTACACTGTCATTTAAAGAAAGTTTAAAGCAAGCACTAAAACAAGTTGTTCCACCATCACAAAAGAACAACTGGACTGGAATCTCTAAGGAAGAACCTTTCAGCCATCATCAGAAATCCCCACTCTGATGCTTCCATTTTATATACGATGGAAGTAAAGTCAACGCTACCTGCAGGACATATATCCCATTGACAACGTGTGTTTCTTACATCTTTTTAAGTGTCGAGGCTCCTGTTCCAGTCTCTCTTGAAATGAAGAGGAGTAATCGGACCAACGACAGTGTCAGCTGGGTTACTGTGTCTCTGGAGTATTAACACTTCTCTTCCAAGCTTACCAAAGCCATGAAAATAAGGCTTGATACAAGGTTCATAACCTACGGTCATCTCAGCTTTAAATAAGAAATCTAGATACACATCTCCACTGCATACAATATATACTGTACAAAATACATACTGAGTAACTGAAACCTCCTCCCCGGGGTTTCTTTTACAGTCTTTTCCTACTCTATGCTCTCAAGGATTGACAGCTCTGGATCAATCATTTATATAAAGCTGCAGGAGATGAGTCAGGCACTTAGACACAAGTAAGCATGCTAGCCCCAGATAGGCACTGAAGTTGGAGGAAATTAAAGAGAACTGGTATCCTCTCTTTCACGAGGCTTTAGCTGCATCCATTTTGCAGGGTGGAGCCCAGTGATGAAATGGAGAGGTGCATCATTACAGCACACACATTAAACTTTTGATTCTTAAAAAGAGAAAAATACTGTCCAGTCAGTTCTGGATGCTAAATCACAGCTTAGGTTCAAGAATTGCTCTGCCACAGACTGAGCCAGTGAGGTTTAGACCGGAAAGGAAACGTGGGCACTCAGGGACACAGGGCTGAAGGGAATACTACCAGGTGCTGGATGCATTTCCCTGGAGCTGGAAAACCCCAAGAGAAACACAGAGACGTGAGGGATTTCACTGGCTCAGTCACACAGCAGTGTCACAAGGATAAACGCATGAGAGATCGAGACCGTGGCCATGAGACTAGGCAACCACATTTTGGATTTTCCTACGAGTGGATTCTGATTTCAGGCAGCTATCTAAACAAAGAGCAACTAAGCATTTCTAATAACACTGAGCTGGCAGCTGCTCTGTTCCTTTGCTATCTGGTTCCAAATGACACCCTGGTTCCTCATGCATTTTTGTAGGAAGAAAGAATTCCCAGGGCACTGAGAGCATCCCCAGGCACGGAGCGGAGTCGAGGGCTCCACATCAGCACCAAGGGCATGGGAGGGCATCATGCTAGAGCACTTCCTTGTCCAGAGAGACACAACTGCAGCAGCATGACCGGATCGCGCACATACTGCGCTAGTCCTAGAGGGCTCTTGCCAACGCATTCCTCAGTTTGCCAGTGCATGTAAGAGGAGAAACGCCAGCAAGAGGTAATGAATAATAGATTAATCAAACACAGCTTTTATGGGATAGATAATTAACAAGACTTTAAAAAGCTACTAGGATCTCTAACCTCATCTTCAAATCCACGACATCTGGACTCAAAGACTTCTAAATTCTGATACAACTACTACAGGTTACCAATTTTTCAAGAAACCTTAATTACAAATCTCATATCATCCAGCACACACACAGATAGGAAGACTTTTTTGGCTTCTTTTTGGAGTCATTGATATTTAGTGGGTTTAGTGAAAATGATTTCATTCCTTGCTGCTTATTTGGCCATTCTCTGTTACTTAAAGTAAAAGGACAGGCTTACTGACTCCCAGCTCCAAAGGCGCAGAAATCTGATCATAGGCTTGGAGTTCAGGAGCTAGGTTTGGTGGGTTATTCAGAGCTCTTCTCACCTAATCTTATTTGTCTGGGATTTCCTTCATAAAACATAGCAACATAGCAAGTATTTTTGTTTGTTTGTCTGTTTTGCAGTTATTTAAATAAAGCCTTTGCAACACAAAATATTACACCTTTTCTCTTTGAGAGAAAAAAAAAAAATCAGCAAATAGCCAGGGAGGTCAGTACTAAACTGTACAATACAAGAGCCAGTATAAAGCAGAATAACACCCAGAGTGAAGCTTTTTCTGAACCCTTTTCAGCACAAAGAACAAGAGCTTTCATTGTAAATTATCTGCTCTGGCATCAGAACAGTGATCTAAACATACATGGAAGTTTTTTTAGTTTTTTTTTTTTAATGAAACATGGTACTAAAAACCTTTTTCTTTACATTTTTACATTTTACATTGAACAGGTTCTAGGAGTGTCAAACCACACAAGCCCATGGGGTTAATTCCATACAGAGGGGATCACTTTGCATCCCAAGGAATAAAATGCCAAACATTTCAATATTTCTGTAAATCTTAGGTTAGCCTTCAGAAATCTGTACTGAGATCCTTCCAGCAGACCTGTACAAAGGTGTCTTCCAAAAGGGAAATGTCTGCTGCATCTCATGACTGTTGCAATTTTTTGAGATGTATTTTGTTTTAAAGATAAATCTTTAATTTTGAATAAAACTCAACAACTTTAGCCTTCAGTCTCTAAGGCTTTCCCACAACTACAACATAGTTAATTATGTTTCAGGAGAGGTGTTTGCATAAAAACATCAAAAGCCAGAGAGGCATAGCTAAGCTTTTTTTCAATCCTGAAAGAATTCATAAATCTTATCATTTCATCCAAATACCTATGTTTTCTCTTCCATTGTAAGGTCACTGCAGTGCATTAAAGCAAACAGCTTTTAATAGCCTAAGGAAATATGAAAGACAAAGCTTGCAAAATTGCAAGAGACAACTGAGCCCAGCACTATAAAAGAGAAGTCTTCTGGTAACAACAGAGGCGGGGGAGTAGGAATTTTGTACAAGTCTTTTCCCAGGAGTCTGGCAGAGCTGCTCAAATTTTAGAGACAGATCCTGTGTCAGAGGATTCCTAATCTTCATGATCACCATTATTAAATGAAGTGAGAACACTCATCTGGAGTCTTCTCTCCAAAGAGGTTTCAAGTAGCCTATTTCTTCCTCAGACACCAATTATAAAACAAGACTTCCATTTCTTTGCAGAGCAAGATTGCTGGAGCCTTCCGACTGGGTACTTCAAGAGCTCCAGTGAATAGATTTAGTTTTGAGTAGTAAGAGGGATGAGAGAGGTCAAGTATGTCAGATGTAAGATATTTTAAAATCATAAAATAAGAAACAGCTCAGGAACGATAGGGGAATTCATATTAATATTAATAAAACCACTGCCTCCTCATCATCCGTAGTAGGATCTTCTAGACATGATGGCATTTTGCCAGTAACACCCATTAGTACATACATTTTCTATTATATAAATGAAAAATATGTCACATCATAAGTTATGAATGCATGTAGGAACACTGGTCTACAATCCTCAGATAATACTGACATTAAATTTAGCAATAACCTCCTCACTTCCCCCCCCAAAAAAAAAATCCTCTTCAAAAGCATAAAATCTTCAAACACAAAAATATGCATCATTGTTATTGCTTAGCAGATAGCTTCATGTTAGTGCTATCATTAAAACAAATTATTTTGATTACCATGATTAATGAACATTTTACACCATAAAAAAAAGAGAAAATAATATCATAAAAGAAAATACAGGCATGAAAATGAATCTACCTCTGATTATCATAAAAACATCCTTTAAGAGATAGCTTTTACAAGAACAAAATTTGGAAAAGGATACTAACAGATCGACTGACATCTGAGTTAACAGCAAACCTAAAATCTGCCAGCACAACAAAATCTCCTTGTCTGGACAGTGAATCTCAGTAGTCAAAGAACACTGGAGTCTTCCTATATAAAGCAATACAGATACAATCCAATAAATCCCCCTTGCAGAATCCTTTCTTTAAATCTCCTGCTCATCTCCTTGGTCTTCAACAGAATCTATTTTACTTGCCAATTTTCTCTTAAAGAAGGTGCTCAAAGCCACACAAAGTTTTCTAGCCTCACTACAAACTAGACTAAGACAAAAATATTTTCTTTTCTTCCCATTAATACTCACCAGAGGACAGTTACCTTGTTTCTACTATATTACTAACTTACATTTAAGTATAACTCCCTTAAAAACAAGGCACCATTGTTTTTAAATGCTCACCTTTCCATGTCTCTGCATTTCAGTGGGTTGTCCTTACAATTTACCAAAATTATTATCCTGTAACCCCCAGATATTTACAATTCACTTCACTTCAGCATCATCTCAAGTGCTATCCTCTGCTGAGCTCGCTAAAAACATGAACAAAAATAAAATACTACAGCTAGATCAGGATACTGCCCCTAGCATAAGAGGCAGATGCTGATGACAAAGCCTGTGGTTTATTTTCCAGCCAACTATATATTCGCTTTACTATAGCTCCTCTTGGAACATACTTCCCTTGTTTGGTCAAGATGACGCTTATGAAAGACAAGGTATTAAGACACAGGCTCTCCCCAGTTATTTACTGGACTATCTATTTGGGCAAAGAGCATTCAGATTACATTTGCAATGGATCAAACAAAACAAACGATGGGGCTGATCTCACAGGCATCCTCCTTCCCTGCAGTGCAGCTCACTGGAGCTCCACCAGAAACACAGCAGCGTCCCGGCCAGCAGGAAAACTCTGTTCAACCCGAAGAAAGCTAAACATTTCCCCCCCACTGTCAGCAAAGTAGTCCTGGGTAAGCAAATCAGTTTTGAGCATTCAGTATATGCATTATGCACTAATATTATTTTAGCATGGAAATTAACACAAGTTATTACTGAATATAAATAGGATAACATTTATGTTCCTTTATACAAATGTATATGACATCGATATTGCTTGTTACCTACATATAGGATGGGTGAGTATTGTCTTCACCTGACTATAAACTGGGCCTTCACCAGCTGCAGGTTACTGTTCTGTTTTGGCAAAGGCAATGTTTCTGCCCATCAAAACCTGGACCAAGAGCACTGCTCTGCATGACAAAGACATACGAGTGCACTGATGGAAAGAAATGAAGATGCTTCACTATCCCATTAAAATATACCCCCAACTTGGCCAACAGGGACCCTAAACCAAATTCATTCCCTTAAAAGAAAAATCTTCAGATACCTTTTTATGAGTTTTTACTTGCAACTCCTAACAAAACCTACCAACTGTAATAAACATGAATGATGTCCTTTTGCTTTCAATCAGTTCCTGTATCACAGGCAGAGAATCAAATGCAGCTCTGGATGGCTGCATTGCTGTGATAATGTCACATAAGATAAGAAAAAACATTAAGATGAACGTGGAGGGATAAGACCTCCCAAGCCCTTTTTGATAAATTCTTATTCCTCTCATTGTGTAACAACAAAGGTAGAACTGCTGAGGTGTGTTTTAAAATGCTACTCGGGACCAGAACACTTGGAAAGGCCATTATTCAATAGAGCCGTGACCAACAGATTCAAGCTATTGATTTTTTCACAGAATCCACGAGATCGGACTAGAACACAAACTGCTGAAATGACCTCAATCTTACTCCCACTTCAACTGAGGTATAAGAGTTATCTGAGCACCAACATGCTAAATAGAGAAGATCAGGAATCCTGCAGCACTACCAGACAAAATTTGCCCAAGCAGGAGGGGAAAAGGTTCCTAGTACTTACTGGTAACATCAGTTAGTTACTTGTCTCGCAGTACTCTACCTCCTTTTCACCATGTGTATGGGTACAAGCTAGGTACCTAGGTACTCCCTAGGTACGAGCTGTCACAATAGCTACTTTCTAGATTCAGAGAGCTTTCCAGTGAAATAAAAGATTCTGAACACTCATAAGGAGCATATAAACCCTTCACTTCTCTTATTCTAAGTATTTTACATGACCAAAGTTGTATTTTGCAGACCAGTAACAGAATTCTCAAGCTACCCAAGCACTTGCAAAAGCCTTTGACCCTGAGTTCTTGCCTATTTCCTATCAGTCTTACTATCGCTAGTAAATAAAAGAAATATTTACTTTTGTTGTGCCTGAAGTTAAAAATTTAAAATGATGACACCTAGATAATTTTATTTACATCTAAAAATAGGAGTTCACACCATGGCATAAATACCTCAGAATCTTTCATATTTTATCCTACAGAGAAAAAAAAAAGGCTATTTTCCTATCAAAAGTGTGAAATGCACTGCGTGAGATAGAGTTTACATCTGTTAAAACTGCCAGAAGCACTTAGAAAGAAGCACATTTTTTTTCTGCATATTCTGCAATGGCAAATCCACATTAACTGGAGATCAAAATAAGTTTTGCATGTGATGTTAAAAGCTGTTTTCTGCCATGATCATAAGCAAAACACTGGATTAGAATCTTGTACTGCCTAGCTACAAGGAAATCTCTCTGCCCCAGACGCAGCTCCCCACGCTCAGCTTACATGATAATGGACTGGAGCACCCACCACATGATGAGAGGTTAAACGAGGTGGGCCTGTTTAGTCTAGAGAAGAGAAAGATGAGAGGGGATCTAATCAGTGTGTACAAATTCCTGAGGAATGATTGTAGGGAGGAGAGGGCTAAACTGTTCTCCGTGGTGTCCAGTGATAGGACAACAGGCAAGAGTCTTAAGCTGAATCACAGGAAGTTCCATCTCCATGTGAGGAAGAACTTCTTTGCAGTGAGGGTGACGGAGCCCTGGGACAGGCTGCCCAGAGAGGTTGTGGAGTCTCCTTCTCTGGAGATCTTCAAACCTGCCTGGCTGCCACCCTGTGCCACGTGCTCTAGGGATCCCTGCTGGAGCAGGGGGGTTGGACTAGATGATCTCTAGAGGGCCCTTCCAACCCTAAAGATTGTGCGATTCTCTGGGTGGCTCCCCCTCCTCTTCTCACAGGACACTACAAACGGCTCCAACATGGAATTCTAGTTTCACATCTCACTATCCATTTTTCTCTGGTTTTCTACTCTGCCTCAGATGCAACCTCTGAAGAGAGAGCTTCTATGAGCATTTTAATACCTCCAGAAGGATCAATAGCTCAAGTGTGATCACCTGACTGACATTCAATAAAAGAATTACTTCTAATGCTTCTTCAATTAAATAGGCACATTATACTGTAGATAGCAATTATTTACAATCTCTTGCTCCAACCACCACAACCAATAGTAAGCAAAAGAGTATTTGTGTATATTTCTTTGCCAAAGGAGAGGTTTCTCCTTTCTATTCTTTATTCCATCACTTTGCTAGTCAAAAACATGCAATAAATTAAAGAGTTACAAGAAGCACTTTTATACTCTGAAGCTATGAAGGGATCTTCCATACTAACAGGTACCTTTCAAATGAAAAGGAAGGTAGTCTAGATAGAAGAATTATTTGGCGATAAATACAAGATTATGATGATTAAATCTCCAGAATAGCAAGAATGTGATAATATTTAACACTGTATACCACAGAGATATATAGAAATAGGTTTGTAAAAATTATAACCAAATATTAAGTCTTTTTTTTTAACAAATGAACCATCAGTTTCTATGTTCCATAACTTCAGATAGGCAAGGCTGATCTTTTCCATTGCTTGAACTTATCACATACTGTGATTTTAACTTCATATTGTACCTACTATTTCTTGATTTTAAAAATAGATACTAGATACTATATTTAACTGCAGTTGACACAGTTTTACTTCTAATACTAAGTTGTCCTTCATATTCTGAAGGGTCTGAATTTTTCTTAACCTCTGTGATTATCATGATCCTACTTTGTATCACTGCACATTAGTTGATGTTTTCCACTCCTAAAGATAAAAGTTTAAATGAACATTATTGTATTTTGGATTTTCTTTTTTGTTGTCTGACAGTCAAATGTCAAGTAACTGTTTTCACTATAACAGTTTAACGGATTATTAAGTAAGAGTCACATTACTCATTTATCTATTTATTCATTCCTAAATCTGTTGTGAAATTTCAATTGCGGCATGCACGGGTTGGCCACCCTCCTCCTCCTGCAGCCCAGGACACAGCTGGCCGCCTCAGCCACTGGGTGCTCTGACAGCACGTGTCTAACTCATCCACTGAGACCTCCAGGTCGTTCTCTGTGAAGCGGATTTCGGGCTGGTCAGCCCCAGCGGGTACTGGTGCATGGGGTAACCCCTTCCCCTTCCCAGCTGCTGGCCCTTGTCCTGCCCTTTGCTGCTCCTTATGAGGAGCCACAGCCCTGCACAGCTGCAGGAGAGCCAGGGCTGCATTCGCTCACAGCACCCAGGATGTTAGTGAAGGTGTTCAACAACTGGCCCTGGTACCAGCCCATGGGGAACCGCATTAGCTTCAGCCTCCTGCAGCATTGCGTATCACCGACCACAGTCCTCTGAGCCCATTTCTAGGCCATTTGACTATGCACTTTTCCAGTCTGTACTTCATCAGCTAGTCTGAGAAGATGTCAAAGGGGCCTGCCAGAAGCCTTACTGAAGTCAAGGTAGGTGACCTCCACTGGCCTGCCCTCATCCACACTGCCAGTCACCTCATCCTAGATGGCCATCAGCCTGGTTAAGCCCGATTTCCCCTCTGCAAATCCATGCTGACTACTCCCGATCACCTTTCTGTCCTATGAGAGTTCAACACATTCTTGTTTTCCCTCTATCTAGGGCAGACTGAAACACAGAATCGTTATTCAGCAGAAAGGTGTTCTGGGCACTTAGTTAGACGTCTCAGAAACAGGCTATTTTTGCTTCCTATCCCAGGAGCCTATGAAATTAAAAGCATTAAATTCTACTTTTTACATGAAGGAGGAGAAAAATAAGGCTTTTTCTAAGTGCTAGAATATATGCAGAAGCTGAGAACGGATTTAAACAAAACAGCTCGTCTACTGACCAAAACGCAGGTGACATTGTCAGAAGCAAGAACTATCACAAAATTTCTTTTCCATCTCTCCTCTCTTACATGGGGAAACATTTTGTCTTGTACTAAGCTGGTAACATACACTTATTTGAAGAAACACGCTATTGCCTATATTTTATAGTCTTACCATGTTAAGAAAGAAAATCCTGATAATTACATTTACCAAAACAGGGATGAACTAGAAGAGGCACTGCATTAAAATTGACTGTGAGGTATGGTCATTTTTACAAAAACAGACTGTAAAGAATGAGCTTAGGAAATGTCCATTTTAAAACTTTTTTTCATGGAAATATTACAGAAAAATGCATTGCAAAAATGACAGAAAATAAGATGCATTGTTTTCAACAAAATGTTTCTCAAGGAATGGGGAGAGGACTCCATTCATCATGGCTCCCCCTGTCTCCATACCTCAGCCTGAACTACTCAAAAACCCCCCAAAAATACAGCAATTAGTCCTCCTGACACCACCAGCTTAGGGTTTGGTACAATATTAAAGTGATAAAAATTGAAGGAGACACTGGAAAACTACTCAATTGATACTGGCTCTGAGCATTTCATCAGCGTGCAAACAGAAAGTTAAGGTTGCCATAACAGGTTTCCAAGCATAGAAAGCATGTCACTCCAAAGCTAAAATAGCATTTTTAATTGCTGTAGAAAATCAGTCAGGTATTCTAAGGTCCATACAGGAGACATGACAAGATTCAAATTACAGAGAAGGGAAGAAATGTAGTCCCAAACTCAGTATTCATAACAGAGCCATCTGTAATGACAGTTCAAGAATTAAAGCAGTCTTCCACACGGAGCAAAAATAATTTCAACAATTTAAATGCAAATAGATTGCACTTCTACAGGAAAGCCATTCTGCAAGCAAATTTTTTTTTTTTTTTCAAGCAATCTATTCTTACGGGCTTAATGAAAATATTTCTTTTAACAGCATTACACAAGTCAAGGCATACACTATCCATTCTAATAAAAAAAATGGCACCATTGTGCAGGTCCTCCAAAACAATTTGAGGAAACTTTCTTTTAAGTTGGTTAAGACATGAAATTATTGACTGAGAACAAAAATAAAAACAGGCAGCAAGGACAGCAGTGGAAAGGAACTGCAGTTTTCTCAATCTGAATGCGGTAAAATAACAGGATGTATGACCTTTTTGTTCATCCCCACATTCAATCAGCACTTGTAGGAATTTGTTAATAGTGGTTTCATGTGTTTTTTTCATTTAAGTTGATGGTTTTTTGCCATTCAATTCTGACAAAGCAATTTGCTCTCATCAGAAATGCCCATTCTCTAGTGCAATAGTCAACTACAAGTAGTACTGGGTGTAGTTCAATACTACTTTTCCAGATACTTCTCACCCACTTATTGAGCAAGAAAGCTGTGACAGAGTTTCCACAGTTACCTTCCAGAGTGCTAAACTGAGCAGCTCTTTCATACTCCTGCTGCAGATAAACATTCTCAATAAGCATCACCTCCAAAAATGAGAAGATTTTAATTTATTTGGGATACTAGTTTGGACAGAATATGGTATTTTTTCAGGCAGCTTGTACAGCAGCTATGAACATGGACACAGGAGGATTCCAATTTTACCCTATACTGCCTTTCCCAAATTCCTGGATGATACACATGATGGGCCACATTACTCATTGTAAAATCCACCATAAATTTAGGCAAGTTTTTGCAAAAATGAGCTGACCCCAATAGTTGCAGATGAATTCAGTACTCAAAAGTGTTTATTTTACTTTAACAAAACTTTATCACCTGATAAAAACTATCAGCATTTTTTTTTTTTTAAAGCAATGTCTGGCAAATTGAGTCTCACCAGCTCTCATACTCATCAGCTGTAGTTCCTCATTAGTCACATGGGACAATTCTTGCTAACTAAAATGATTCATAAATGTCAGAAGTTTAAAAAGCAGCAATGAATATGAGCAAGCGCAGTGATTGTCTTGGGCACATATAAGTCTACTTAGATGCAGATAATATACAGTTCTTTAGTCTTCAATCATTTTGTAAAAATTAACCCAATGCAAAAGCTCCTGTGAATGTTTCATGCTAATAAACCAAGTTTCATGAGTGTTATCATTGCTCTAGCTGTTAGCACAACCTTCCCTCCTGCCCTGCTCAAAGCACTCTCTCTCTACCCACTTGTTCCCTTCTCCATACATTCACTTGACTACACGAGACCATATTAATGCAAGTGGCAAAAGAAAAGCTCTCAAGTAGTGCCAGAGCTAAGGCAAATGTAAAAGTACACAGATTTAATCTCAAGATCTGAAAAGGCCAAAACACACAGAGATCAACATGAACAGTCAAGTTACCTCAGATTCACCTGCTAAGAGTAAAGACACTTTCCTACATTTTTGGAGCACACCCCATAATCTACTTCTCCAGTCTTCACAGTGTCATTTAACATCACATATAATAACAGTTTTCTATCATTAAAGTTATGAATTAGTCCCGAGCTGAGTGCAAAGTTGATCAACCAATTTCTCAGAGCCTTCTTGCAGGAATGGTTAATCATTTTTTTTTGTGTGTGTCCAACAGTTTTAACAAATAATTTCAGCATCTCTTTAAAATTTTCCCATGAAGAGCCCATAAGCCTAACATCTCACTCTTCTGAGTCGAAATCGCACAGGGCAGACACAGCAGAACCCCCAACCTCCACCCATGATTGCAGCACTCAGAGCAATCACCACGTTCCCACATGCAAATCCGTGCCTCTGTCTCACAGACCAGCTTTCCATAGGCTTCTGGCTGCACCTGGTGCAGTGGTCCAGGCTGCATGCAGCACATGGTGTGAATGGAACTGATACATAGAAAATACCCTGTCGCTTTCTCAGATACATGCCTATTCCTACTCACTTCCTATTTAGTCTATTCCTGACATCCTTGTTTCTTTTAACAGAGGGGAACACAGCCAGTTATCTCCTTCAGAAATGTCAAAAAATTGAATTGTGTAAACAGGAGAAAAACTTACTCTTCAGTTTAACAGAAAAAGACAAGGCCAGCTAGGAGTGCAGAATAATTCTCATACACAGGGGAAAGACGACACACATTTTTAACTGAGAAAAATTTTAACCTCCAGGTTTTCCATTCATTAAAAATTTGAATGAAAATTAGATGCTTTCAGAATCAACAAGCTGTGGATAGTGGAGACACATCAGTCTTTCCAGAGCGAATGCTTTGCCCACGCCACACACGGAAATAGCTGGAGCAGAGGTTTAAGGGCAGCCAAGTGCCCATCCGCGTGCTCAAAACCTGCCACGTTGCTGGGCTCCGTGCAGTGGTTGCTGTGGGCAAGGTAAGTAGCTTACAAAACACTCCAAGGTGTTTTAGAACCAGAAGTAATACATGAATTTGACTTAATTCTAATATCACCTTTCTGTAATTTCAATTCTAATTTCAAGTACAGTACTTAGAGGTTATTCTTGAAGACAGAACTTAAAATAGCACCATCTTGGATCATATTGTACACTTTTAAAGTTAACAGCAATGTAGAAACTATGAGAGAATCCAGTGAGTACTCCATGTACTTTTATATTTGCACATACACACCTGGAATAAGCTTCTAATTTGTTTTTATATTTTACCTAATGCTCCCTGTACCAGACAAACAAATATTCACATCTCTTAGATTTCTTGATACGCTCCCTGATTTATTTGCCCATACAGATAAACTGACTAGTCCATGCACAGAGAAACCAAGTAGAGAAAGGGAGTGTAACCAAGAAAAAGCTGGGCATATCACAAGGTCACGTTACTGTCATTCTGGCCTTTAAAAAAAACATTTGGTGCAGAGTCATTTTGGTACTCTCCAGTGAGACATATAAATGACAGTTGTGATCCCTTCCAAAAATACATTAATGATAAGTGAGCAATAACAAATTGATTTGCTTTCCCTTGAAAGGCCAAAGCAATCTGCACTGCTTGGAGCTCATGTGGCTTGCTGCATGCCCCAAGGAACCGAGCAAATGTGGCAACATGAGAGCAATGAAGGAGCAAGGCAATTTGGGTGTATCCTCATCACCTGGGATTGTAAGAAACAAAAGAGCAGGAACACCATACACAGCCAAATAGAGGAATATAGAGCAGTAGAAATGCTGAGGTGAGCTTTGGGATACTCCACAGTCATATAACACCACTGAAAAGAAAATACGCTCCTTCAGAATTCCCTTGTTTGATGGATAAAATTATAGGGTATAGCTTTCTATTCTTAGAGGGGTGCTATACATGAATTACCTAAAGGAACTTAGATCTCTCCTAACAACAGTAGTTTCTGAATTCTGTGTTCACAGAACTGATTCAATTTAGCCACCTGCTGTTACTACACAAAGGTTTAAACAACAAAAGCACAATATTGTACTTTAAATAACTCACTCATTGCATTACTTGGTAATTTCCATCTCCCCCCCCCNAAGCACAGAACATCAGCAAGTATTTCAGTAACTAAGATAGCTGACAACCAGGTCACCATCGGACCACTAAGATCAGATGCAGCTATTACAGAGTTCAGAAAGATTTCTACAGAAAAATCTGGGTTACTGCATGGAAAAGAAACTGAGCAAAACCCCAAGACCTGCACAGCAGTGGGCAGAGAAGGTAAAATGATTACAGACATCCTACAAGAGTTCTGAAGTCAATAACTACTTGAAAATTGCTGCCATACATAACATTACAGCATTAACACAAAGAAGGTATTTTATTACAAGTCCTCAATAGATTTATACTTTATAAGAGCACTCATTTCCTTTTACAGTAACTGTGTCTTTATTTTCCCTCCACACCCACAGAATTAAATCTTGACATGATACTTTATTTTGTTAAATGAATTTATCAAACCTGTCAGGGCAAGCATTTAAAAAAATCCTGTGTGAACAATAGCTGTAGTAAAGTGATTGCATTGGTATTGAAAGTGCTGTCGGGATCTCTTATTAACAAGCTTTACTTGGCCACATACATTTCAGCATGCAACATAATCTATAAATAAATCATTAAAAATATTAAATTCAATGGTTGTTTCACTTACTTGATCTTTGAAGTCACAAAAAAAGGGAAATTAAATGCAGAGCAAGTTTGGCATACAGAAGGAGCAGAATAAAATCTGCGAAGTAGCAGTTAAATTGGATTTTCAAAAAGCTCCTAAGGAAACTCAAGGGCCCACCACAGAAAGGATTATTTACCCTTGATTTGATAAGAAATCAGTAAAAGCAAACAAAAAGTGGGAAGGGGCAGGATTCCTGCAAGTAAAATAGCCTAAGTTGTGCTCCAAAACTGGCAACACAGAATTTTTAATGTTCCCCGGTTACTTCTTCTAAGTCTAAAGAATACATTTTTTTGTTGCTATTTTCTTCATCTACTACTGTCAGGTGCTTTAGACCTGAAAGCATTCCCTTCTGGCCAAGAAAACACATCCTGGAAGCAGCTTGCAAAGGAACATCATCAGAGAATGACAGAAGCAATCATGGCAACAAAGTTACTAAACCAGGAGACAAACACATGACGTATTATTATCGCAAAGCTTACGATAAAATCAGGACATTTTCTTTGCCTTACACACTAGGTCCCATAGCAGCCATGGAGCTGAACCCCCTGTGTTTGCAGGAGGTTTTAATGGGCACATGCCTGTGGGGCTGAAGGGGAACCAGGAGAGGAGGAGAGCTGGAGTCAGAGACTATCCCAGGATCAGCCCCCACAAAGAGCAGCGTGGACGGACTGCTCTGCTCTGGGGACATCCTGCTCTGCAAACAAGAACTGCCGACGGACGCAGTGTTCAAATAACTCCTCGGTCCCTGCTCCTCTGCTCTGCTCCCTGTGCCCACGTGCAGGCACCAGCAGCTGAGCTAGTGCACTCGCTTCCAGAGCCCCCAAGCCAGACTCGCTGCGGCACCCGTGAGGGAGCGTTTTGTTCTCACAGGTGAGCTGGGAAACTCAAAGTGCTTCATACGCTAATTTTAATTCTCTCATCTCAGCAGGCAAAAGACAGGAGGACATAATAATACTCTTAAGCAACACGATAACCATTAACACAGTGGCATTGTTTGTGCTTCTCACTGTACTAACTGCAGCTCTTGGGTATGCACTTTTCTTATGATGCAGTTATTCATCCTCCTTATCTCAAAACACGCAGCAATGGCCATGATTCTTTCTTGTACCTCCCTCCCCTTTTTTGATTTTATAGAATACTATCAGTTATAGGCATATAACAGCACTAGAGCTAAGAGAGTGCAAGATATTTCATGTTGCTTTCCATGTAGCTGCGTACCACCTATCCTATGTTCTAAAGAGCCATTATGAAACACAGAGCATGGCAGGATGTCAGGTTATGCTGTGTTCAAGTCTTAGTGGTTCCCTGGACAAATATTCCCATGTTTGCAACTCCCAGCAAGCCGGAAAATGCAGATAAAGCTTTCGCAGGCACACCTAGAGCAATCTCATTGATCTGAGCACTTGGAATAATCCATCTTTCTAAGTGAGCAGGAAATTTTAAACTTGGTCATGCAACATTTGCCTATGGATCAGTTGTTAAAACACATTCTTAAATACAATAATTTTAAGAAGAATCACCTTCCAGAGGAATCCAAGTTGTTTAGAATATCCTAGCTAACACGATGACAAGTAATACTACAAATTCTCGAAAAAGTTCAGGATTTCAATTCTGAACAGCTTATTACAATTTTGTTGCAAAATCCTGGAAAAAGTCAAAGCATAACATGGCAAAAATTATTTTAAGTTAATCAGTATTGGAGGAGATTTCTGGCATTTAACTTTTCTTTCCTATGCTTCGATAATCTTCATCATTTGCAAACTGTAACTTCCAAAATAAAGAGCCTTCTTCTGAAGCAATTCCTGAATTTTATTTGCATTTTGTTACGCAATGGAAAACAACTCGTGTCCTTGAATCACAATAAATCAAGGTTTCTATGACTCTGTGGCTCAAAATATGAAAAACGAGCCACAGAATTTTGCCTACTCTACAGAACAACAGAGATGACTACAACATGCTGAATGATTACAAAACAGGTAAAAACGCACGTGGCCTTCAGAGCAGTGAGGACACAGAGAGCATGGCAGGCTGTGACACGAAGCACTGCTCTCAGAGTGCACATTGCTCCAGACAGAGCAAACCAAATAATGAAGGATGAGCAGCAAGCAAGCAAACAAGTAAACAAATAAAAAAAGGGAAAGAAAATACTACTTATTTTTAAAATAGCTCATTTTGAGTGCACTATAATACCTTCTAATGTGTGAAACAGCAGTTGAAGTACTGTGCCTTGTTGCAGGTGCCTCCATACACTGCATATTGATGAAGCCCTAAAAAGACAAAAGGCTCAGGGGAAATCGCAATCCTGTGTTCCGACTATGTAAAGAGAGAGTAAAAATGAAAAAAAAGAAAAAGGGAGCTCGACTCTTCTCAGAGGGACAGGATGGGAGACAATGAGCCGGAGGGAACAGGGAATACTGCAGTGAGGTATCTGCACATTTATTGTGCTCCCCGTGAGCCTGGTCCAGGCCCAGGAGAGGCTGACCAGCTGGGCCATGGAGTCTGCCTGGCCCTGATTGACCTCATCCAATTGGAACCCCTTTCTGGCAGGGTTGTACTAGAGCATTTCCAAAGACCCTTCCAACCTCAATTATTCTGTGATTTTATAAAGAAAAAAAATAAAGACAGCAAAGTGAAGTAATAGCTGCTTCTAAAGCTACCACATCCTTCCTGTGTCTGACAAACTTTCAGCCATTCAGACACAACTTATTTTTAAGCAGTCTGCTGCCCTCAGCACAACAAAACCAGGTACACAGAAAATGCAGCGTAGGCTGCTAATTACAATAAACACACAATGACCAACACCACCAGACAATAAAACTAAGCAGCATGAAAGCTTCTTTCTTAACACACTTCCCAGAGAAAATGCTGTCAGCTTTCTCAGAGAGGTAGCTAATATACAGTCCAAAAATTAATTTTGACTATTCAGAAAGGGAAATGTGATGAATGTATCAACTGCAGAGTCTCTGGGGGCTGATCTTATGAACTGTGATGACACCATTTAGCCAAACTTGAGCTCTTGTTCCCATCTAGTTTGTTTGTTATATCTAGCCACAAGAATACTGCAAATCTAATTTGGAAAGCCAATGAACCATAGCATCACCTATCATCTGCTCCACTAAATCGTGCATTGTGTATTTTGCAGTGAATGCCTTCTAACTGAATGAGCAAGAATCCTCTGCCAGAACTGTGCATCTCTTACCATCCTCATACATAGGGAATAACACATCTTGAGCACAGTAGCAGTTTCAAGAACCTCTTAGAAAATAAAACAAGAAAAAGAGAGAGGGAAAAATTGTGTGCAGATATTAACAAAGCAAAGGAGAGTTATGCTAGCTTGTTCCTAAGTAAGAAAACTTCAAGATGAAGCTTTTTCACTTTTATTAGCTTTTCTATGTTTTTCATTTCAAAATTTCATAAGAAAAGAAGTAGAAATACACCTACACTTATTTAACATACAGCTGCTGCATGCATTTTCAAAAACACTTCAGTCTAAAGTATTTGGCCAAAGATAACAGGATTCCTCACACGTTAAAGCAGAATTTGGTTCACATACTCCTAATATTTTTAAAAAAATTATTTGTATATAGGATGGCAAAATACCTGGAATGGAATTATGGAATTCTTCATAAAAAATCCAAATATTAGCACTACCTCTCCTGTCCTTACTTTATGGAATTTCATCTTTTCATAAAAAAAATGGAAACAACATCAAAACAAATTACTGAGATGCTCATATTTAAACAGTGACCACAACACATTCAAGATTATAGGTACCAAAATGCTTTGCACAGGATATCTTTTCATTCCATCTTACGGCATATTATAGAATTTAAAAGGCGATTTTAGCTATTGTAAGATATACAAAGCAGCTTCTAGCTGCTGCTAGCTTTCAGAGCTTGTCTAAATGTAAATGTAAATGTAATGGCAGAAAACTATTACTTTTCTCAGACATTCAAGAACATTTGACAAACTACCCTAAATGCCAAATCAATCATCTGCATTATTAACATGTCATATGCGATGCTTTGAAAACTAAACGTATCAAAAAGTCTAAATTACTCTATTTTACTGTTCATAACTTTTATTATTGTAATATGTTTCAAAGCTATTTCCAGGTAGGAAAGTAAAGTTACTTTGGGAAATCAATACATCAAAGAGTCTTTATATCTACAGTTTTTAGAGTAGGTATGAAACATGCCTTATAAAACATAATAAAAAAGTTGTAACAGTAAAGCAGGTAAGTTAATTTAATACTAAGTCCTGCAGTCCTTGACTACTAATTCACCCTGAGTTTATTCAAGTACCCAAGACTCAGCAAATACTGGTTTACATGCAAAATTAAAAGCCCTTCTCCATGTGAAAACTTTATTCACTCAATATAGGGAATGTAGGTGTGAAATAGACTTTTTCCAGTGACTAGGTTGCTCTCTAATATATATAGGTAAAACTTCAACTACTAGAAACAGTCATTAAAATACAAAATTAAATTATGCTCATGAAAATGATGTAAACTAAAAACAACATGTAATTCATCAACTTTTATCTAAAACATAATGATAATATTCAAAGCAATTCTTATGTAAAAAAATTCTGACAAATGAGAAGTAGCATTAGGTAGCAGAGTACTTCTTAAATATGCTTAAATCTATAGCATGGCTTCCCATAAAACATACTTGTTTCAGAAATACTGGGCAAAACAAGAGGACTACAACCGCGCTGATTTAGTAGTTGTCTGCCAAAAGTAATCAAACCCTCCCAACATGAGAGGGGTAAACTGCCCAGCACAACTCTCTGTTAAACGTGAAAGGTCTATCAAACCGCTAAGTGCAGTCGCAGGTCTGAGCTCGTTGCACGTGATCCCTTAGGAGTGCCTGGCGGACACCAGGTGGTTTGTAGAGCAGGATCCTCCTGCTCCAGCACCCTCCAACAGCCTGTATACAGCACATCACCCCTACGTTTCCTTACTCCAGGATTCCTTCCACCAGAGGGAGAGGGTAGGCAAAAGGCTGCCAGAAGGGATGGAGGAAGCCAGCTGACAGAGGCCGGCAGCAGTGACTTTCCGCCTGCCCAGCTGATGAGCACAGCTGGTGACCAGGCAGATGGCACTAAGAGGCAGAGGATACTGGTCTACCTTCAATCTGATCACACATTCCAGGCCCTCTCCAGCTGGACTAAATGTACTGAAGTATCTGAGTGGTTTGGAATCAGTAACCAAAAGAGCTTTTCCTCACTCCTTTTATGCTTATTATTTACTATTGGAATACTGTTGTTTTGTAATTACTAGCCTTAATATAATAATTTAACATACCTGATACCTTAATTCCCGGTACACTGACCCTTACACATTTTCTCTCTTGATCCAAACACAGTCTTGAAGATTAATATTAGATACGCCAAATACGTTTTCAAACAGCAATGCTATGTATCTCAATGTGAAGCATGAGAAGGCCTTTAAACTGTTAAAGGATGAAACATATTGGAAACATAACTTGCCGCATTTATCTGAGAAGAGGACATTGATTAAAAAGAATAATTTCATGAAGATCTTGGAAAAGAAAATGAATATAGAATATATATATGGAATATATATACATTAGAATTCCATGGACAATTTAAGGTAGGACATACAGTGACAGTTGCTACTATTAAGCCTACAATTATCCTACAGGAGTCTCTTCTATAAAAGAAAAATCTAAAGGTATTGCAAAAGATTTCTTTCAAAATTCAGGGGATTGGAAAATTATAAATGTAGTAAATTAAAAAATGACTTGTCATATTATTTCTCTCTTACTCATGAAAAGTAAGATTTTCATAGAAATATGGCTATAGGTAACTGAATTGGGTTTTCCATGCAGAGACGATGAGATCTTTTGGGAGTTATCCTAAATCACTAAAGAACAACTTCTAACTGTTCTTTTTGAGTAAATAAACTATCCCATCTTTCTGCCTACTATCCTACACTCCTGAAGAGATGCCAATTATAACACTGTAACTGATGATAAACGTGACACATTTCTCAAAATGAATTAAAACTGACTCAGATAATAGTTGTGGCACAAGTATGTGTGCACTTTAAAAGACAAGACTAAAATCTGAATTGTAAAACATAAACTGCAAGGGCCTGATTGAAAAAATATAAAACTGCCTAAGACAATCTGTTGTTGTATTATAGTAACATGAAGAAAAACCTGAACAGCACAACTTAGAGAACAGGCATTTTTCCCCCAGAAGATTCTGAATATTGTTTTCTAGACAGAATGGGTTTGGCTTTAGACTCTATAGCTAGGATAGAGAAGAAAGAAAATAAGTATGATTTTTGGGGGTGGAGGAGGCGGTGGATGGGAAGGTCAGTGATGACTGTAGACATGCAAGAAAGCATGACAGCTCCCCAAAGGTGTGATTCACGCTGAAATGACTTGCCATGAAGTCGAGCTGCTTTCTAGAGGTTTGCTTTTCTTATTTTCCTTTCTTTTTTTTTTTTAAATCGCTTTTATTTCCTGAATATGACAATACTTCTTTGAAGTTAATGTAAATGCAAGCTTTTATAAAGACAGTTTGATTAATAAATGTAAGAAGGGTTAAACCACTTGTGCTTAGACTTATAAAATACTACTCTTCCCAGGGTAGAATAACATGAATTCTGAGAGGTGATCTATTATAACCAAGGGGGAGTTTTATCTGAAAGAGTGCATCAGATTTGTGAACAAATCAGTCATATTTCCTGTCAGAAAAATGATAAATATTTAATTACATTTTAGAGGGACTAGAATGATTATTCAAGCATTTGAAATTCTGGATGAATTCAGATACACAATTGAATGCCCACTGACGTACCAAGAAAACTACTGCACAAAGTAGACAGGACCTTGCATGCAACCAGAGTAAATGGCCAACAAATATCTGATACGGATTTCCAAATACAGTTGCTCAGAGCTGGTAACCCTCACTTTGTTCACCAAACTGATTTCTGATCCCTATCATGACATGGCAAACACAGTAACAGCAGAATGAATTCTTTATCTAAGGACAAATAGCTTGTGGGGTTTTGCAAATGATAGCACAGATCAGAGAGCCATCAATTTAAAATAAAAAATTAAAACAAAAACTTCCTGGGCATGTGATGAAGTAATAAGTAATTTATTTCTAACATGCAAAAGCCCTGCTTAACTCAACCCACACCCATATTCTTTTGCAAGGTATTCTTGATTTTCTTACAAGAAAACATTCTACAAGAATAAAACATCGCTGTGCTTGTTAAACAGTTTCAGAAGCTCTCTTATAGGTTTTACTAAATCACATGCAACCTAACACTGGTGTGAAGCTATAGCAAAATTTTGTTCACACATGAAAAAAATTACTGTAAGATTTCACTAAGCATTAAAAAATGTATCTTGTCATTCCCTCTCACATGAAGTATCTTAATTTAAATGCAGATTCTGACACTCTGCTTTTTCCCCGTTCTTTCAAGGGAGGAAAAAGAACACACCTGCAGGAAAATGAATTTTAATGCATCTCCCTTATGTGGTGGAAATATTTTCTTATCAAACTACATTTTCATTTTCAGTTTACCTCAGGGTAACCTTTCATAGGGTCCAAGTTTTGGGTATCAGTGGCACAGACATTCACTCTACATTTCCTGAAGGGTCTCTGGAGGTAACATTACTGACACAAGCTTCTGCAAAAGGAAAATCTCAGAAACTGATAACCAAGTCAACAATTGCTCCTGTTTATCATCTTGAGCACATAAACCCTTGGAGTTTACCTTCCATCCTCAGTGGTTCTTCTTCTACTGTAAAGGCTTTATTTTGCTTTCAAGCAAAGATTATGCCAGATTAAACTGAATGCAAACATGCTAGAATAGCATGTATGTATACATGCTAATTTAATGGAAGCAACTTTAAAAGATGACACGTTCAACAGCTTTGCAGTATTTTGGTTAAATGAAATTTGCATTGTTTCCAAACTATAAAATTGAATATTAAATTTCACTTATACTCAGAGACTTCATTTTTCTGTGTGTAGGATACCACCTCCTCTCCTGGAAAGAGACTACTGTCAAAAAGGAAAGAACTTCTCTTAGGTAAGAGAAGGATAAATAGGAAAGTAAAGATGACACATGGAAAATGCTCAAGAAAACACATTTTTATACACCTTTACTGAAGTGTTAGAAAGAAGAAAAATTAAAGACTACCCTCAGTAAGCCAGAAAAGGCTTGGAAAAGGAAGGTAAGAGAAAGCTGAGCTTTTCCAATGGGGGTGGTTTAGCACTGAACAGGTCACCTAGAGCGAAGTGCCCTCTGTGGCCTTGTAAGTCACAAAACGTCAACGGGAAAGGTGCCGAGAAGCGTTAGCTACACCCACCACGAGTGCTCCGGGAGCAAGGGGCTGGGCTAGCCCAACCCGTGCACATCTCCCATGCGCTCCCTACTCCTCGCGGTGTTCCTGTGAGCGAGTTCCCCAAGCACCAGCCACCAGCACTTCTTTCTCCTGAGGCCTTAAGTCCAGCAGCCGACTCACTGATCGCTGTGTATCACCTCTTACATAAAACAGAAGCTTTAAGTCAGGTGCTCAAGAAATGTGTGATTAGTGATGATGGCCAAAAAGCCGGGGTAAAGTGACTTTGCTATAAGCTGCCCAGACAATATGGCAGAAACAAGGGGAAAAGAAAAAAACAGTTTCAGAGCAAAGTATCCACCTAACATCTTTCTTCTCCAGCAATCTGTATTCCACTCAGTTTTTCAATTCAACACTGACTCATCTTCCCTGCACTTCCTCTCCAGGGAACACAGTGTCTTGCTAGAAAATGTAAAGCTTTTATTAGATTGTACACATACTATATATACATATATATAACATGCATAAAGAAATGAACTCCGATGAACTAAAATATCTTTTTAGTCTTTCCTTCTGAAAGAAATCTTCTCGCCAAATGATTATTCCAAAAGTAGTGAAGAATTTACACTAAAAAAAAGCTTCTGCCTCAGTGAAATAGTGATTGGTGAAAGCATTTCTGACAAGCTGTCTCAGGCATAAGCATTACAAAATTTTGAATATAATTCCAATAAAAATGCATTTTTTCAGTGATTTATTTTAAAACATAATTATATTTTAAAATGTATCCTATCTGGGCAAAAAGGTATGTTTCACATGTCCTAGAACTACTTTTTAACCACAGATCAACTAAATGCCAGTACTGTTGCTCTCACACAGCTAGCTGTATTTAAATAACCAATTTAATCCATAAGCCGATTTGTGAGCTGTGATAAAGGCTTACAAAAGCATTTTAAAATAAATAAGGTAAAAGGGTAGATATCTTTCAGAATTGCATTATTCTGGTCTCGGTATTTAATTTTATTAATAAACTTTTTTTTTAAACATTATACAGAATACATTATAATATAATTCCTTACCCTTGAACAGAACTACTACTTCTACTCATGCATGCTTTTATTTAAAGGCAAAAAGAATTTGCCAGAAGCTAAACTAGAGTTTTTCCTCCACGTGTTGGTAACTTGTATTTTTTTTATCTCATATTCATAATTTTAACCACAAAAGAACATTACCAGAAAGTCTTCTGCAAAATGAAATCCACTGCTACAGGCAGCGAACTAATAGCCCCTGAGAAACTATAGCACCAGGTTTTATTCGCTTTCCTTAATAAGCAAAGATGTGCTGAAAATCTAATTAGGGAGACTACTGCAAAAAAGAAGTGGTATTTCACTAAAAGGATCAGGAAAAGGTCAGTCCAGAAATGCAGCGAATTCCTACTTTGTCAGCCAACATGTGACACGAGGACACCAACCGTGACCACCAGGACGGAAAATCTCTCCCAGGGGCAGGCTGCTGTCGGGGCGGCCGCCGCAGCCCGCGCCTCCTCTCCCACCAAGGGCTGAGGCCGGCCCGGCGGCCGAGGCAGCCGGTTGGCGGCGCCAGCTCCTCCTCTCGCGCTTTACGGTCCCTTCAAAGCCCTTCCGAGGGACAGGGCCAGCACAACGCACAAACACCCAGCCTAGCGAGTCACCCAGATGACTCTAAGGATGACTGTGCTTGCCAGCACTGAACTTGAGCAGAGCAGCTTTTAGAAGGTCAAATACCCCTCTGAATCCAATTCTGCACAAGAATTTATTTCTCCACACGGAATTTATGACTTCTTTTTCAAACTCCAGCCCCAAAACTCTGGTACTTCCCAAATCTGTCCAAGATCAGGATGGCCTCCCATTTCACCTCTGCTGCATTTTCTGGAAACTACGTGAAACAGCCAATGCAGTCACAATTCCACTGTATGGACAGACTATCCCCCAACCAGGGGAGAGGCCCAGTTGCACACACTCTATTTCTAAAAGGATCAGAAAGAATAGAACTTAGAATAGAAAACAGAAATAGAATTCACCGGAGGATAGGATCAAACATTTACATGCTTTCAAATGCATAACATCAGTAAGGCCAACCCAAAGCAGATGGCAGGCGGGGAAGTCACAGACACCAACAGGCAAGGCCAGTGCTGACTCTTGCTCTGAAGCTGCTTGCTGATCCCTCCCCAAAATAATCTGTGCACGCTCAGCAGTGAATCTGGGTGTGCCAAGGGCTACAAGGAAAAAAAGTTTCTTTCGTGATAAGGATTAATGGAATTAAAACAGAAACCTTTTATTCATGAAGTGGATAAACGTTGAAATCACAACAGAAACCTTCAAGGCTGAGAGCTAATAATACTTCCAGAAGGAGCCCTTATCTTTCTGCAGTGGGAAATAAGCTGAAATTAAAATGCAATTCTACAATTTATGCAGCTCAAACTTGGCACCAAAGAGAACGGATTCAAGGGTATCAGCAGTAACACAGAACAATGCCATGAGATAAAAGCCTTAATACCCACTCTGCGGCCCAAAGCCTCGTGTGCCCAGCTGACTGACAAGGCACCAGCTCCCATTCAAGCAGCTTCGCTCACCCTTGAAGGAGAGGGTGGCTCTTGTAAAGGATGTTCTCCAACTTCAACATCACTTGTACATGGCTGGAAACACAGGGAACCTGACCTGAAGTTTCTCACTGAAAGAGAGGCAGGCGAGAACCAGCACAGCCAAATGATGAGGCAGCAAGAGATGCAGTACTGCATAAACCCCTAAAAACTGGCACAGAGCCCAGGACCACACTGACAAAACGATAGCTCCAGGTCTAAAACCTCAGCAGACTATACCGTGGCTTTGCAGCAAAGCACGGCAATAAGAAACTAACTGTTCTGTATCTCTGACAATACAAGCCAGAGGAAGCTAGCAATGAAGTTATAAATATAGGTATTTATAGCAGGTTATTGAAGTTTGACTGCTATTATTTAATGGACTTTGCTTCCTGAGCTCTCCTGCACTTTCTTACAATAGGTTTGAGCTCAGCCTCTGTTAACTTAGTCTTTTCCTTCTCACACACAGTATGTATCACACCTTCACCAAGTCGTCCAGAGGTAGCAGCAGGATTTACTATACATTTAATATCCACTTCCTTTTAAACTGTACAGTTACCGTCAGACTGACAGGTAATAAATAATCAACCTACATGCAAATACACAAGTCACACAGTTAACTTAAAATCTGCAAATTACACTAAAAAGACTGTTCATTGAAATGAGAATTCTCTTAGTTTTGGAATATTACTCCTTTTATACCTACAGGCAAGTTTCAAAGAGTATCGCTCCAGTTTTGTTTTCAAATTTGCTACTGAAATCCAGAGCAAATTTAAAAGGAAATTGATGATAAAAAAGAATGCATTGAAGGGTTTGTAAACTATTCCCTCAAATTTTTGATTAATTTCACCAGTAATTATTTGACCTTGGTTCTCCTAGCAAGCAGAGAGAGCAGATAAATTATATGTGCTACGACTATCATATTGCATGGCCTTGGCAGAAATCAGCTCTGATAGTGTATTCTTGTATACAAAGACACCATGATCGGTTTGAAAAATGAGCACGTGAAGCTCTCTCAAGGACTTTACTCTTGATGGGGGAAAGAGGTTGCTCTGAAGCATACGATCCCATTACATCTTGAATTCTACAATATGAAACCTGAAAGTGAAGCCACATGTATCTTTGTCATTTGGCCTCAAGTTCTGTTATAAAGACAGAAAGAGACTTGCTGAACTGCTCAGTGAGTTTGATTGATTTATTCCATTTGGACAGATTTGTGTCTCAGAGAGAGGAGGAAAAAAAAAACAACCCCACAACTCCTCAGCTGGAGAAAATTGCTGCAAAAATCAGGGAAGCGCCTCTTAATTTTATTTCTGAGCTCAGTTGAATCTCATCATGCATCATGAACAAACTGCAAATATCCATATGTTAATTGTCGGTTAAAGCACGATCTGCAAGTGTTCAGCTTATTTCTAAAGGTTTAACTTGGTAGCACCTAGATTCCTTTGGTTTTTTTTGTGGGCATTTTCTAGATTACTGGCATTTTTTTTATTCCATATTCAATCATAATCTGTCATGTACATATGTTCAGTGTTAACTCTCATCTCTGTAAAAATGGACCCATTTCAGCTTTATAGTGTAATAAACTGTGTTTGACTGAAAAAATGCCAAAGGTCACATGTATTTTTATGTCAAGTTGCATTTATCTTAACCACTTTTACATGACAAATTCACTTAGGCTTGTATCCACATACACAAATAAAAACACTACAGTTTATATTTATAAAATGAGAATGGTTCTATTCACGACATCTTTTAGAGGTGAACTCTCCTTGTCATTAATTTAACTTCAAGTAATTGCATCTTTAGGTATCTAAAAGCAGGTATCTCCTGGAAAACAAGGTTCTCTTCCAACTAGGTGGAGCTGCAAGCTATAGTGACCACCTGAGACCATTCTGAGGAAAACCTGTTCATGGAATTGGAACCCTTCTCCATCAGCAATGTAGGTTTGTCCCCAGCCTTGGCATTCAAAGTGAGGAGCCTTAAAGAGACAAAGTGAAAGCTCTCCAGAGCATGTGTTTCTCAACCAAATACTGCATATATGTTTGCAAAAATCCCTGGAAGACCCAATGCACTTCAACACCTGTTGTTAAAAGGCATCACAAGCACTTAACCTTCTTTATTTATTCGAGTATGCATCAGAAAGGTTCTCTGGAAAGAAACAAAGCAGGAAAATCACTGTTTCTTTCAGAAATTTTCAGCATCTGTTTGCTCTAGGAAACATTACAAAGCCTCTTCATTTTTTTATCTTGTAAATTAAAGCATCCAATTTGTTATCTAGAATATTTTTTAGTTCTTTGGTGACATTTCTTTCTCTACTCTTGGTTTAGGTTTCATGAATTACATTTAGTTTTTCTGAATAGGTTAGTCTTTAACTAACATCCTTTCATCTTTTCTCTGTGCCATCTAGGTAACTGATACAAGAAATGAATATTTAACATCTGTAACCAAATGTAAATGCTCTATCACAGTTACTTTTAAAATAATTTTAGAATTTGGGCACTTTATAAGGTATTACGAAAAAAGATAAACTAAAATGCATCTACTTTTTCCAGATGCAGAAACACTGAGAAAACTACTAACACCAAGAGACCTGGGTGCATCGAAAGATGAATCTGTTAGGACAATTTTGCTCTCAGTCAATCAGTTAGCCATCTGGGTTTTGCAATGCTGCATGGAAGTGGTTTATGCCACCGTTTTATTTACATCCCTCAACAATAACAATAAAAAGGTAACCAAATACAATTTATGACTTTTCTATTACAAAACAGAACTAGAGCAAAAACATTTCTGCAGTTCCTTACTAAACTCGCTGAATAAGACAGAGATATAAGAAAGACACAAGAAATGAAAGATTTCATTTTTAACAACAACATGCAATAAGAAACGTAAGTAATTTTTTCACAGGAATGTACAGGTACTCCTGTACCTGTCTTTATTTCTCTCTGCAGCCTCGCAGCTACGCAAACACGCTCAGTGTCCCAGTGGCTGAAGCTTTGGGCCCAGACTGGCAACAGACTGCTTATGGTTTCACTGCTCCTTTCAGGTAAGTGCAGGCCAAAACCATCTCTGAAAGGACTCTCAAAGATGACAGGATTGATTTCCACCCTGTGATGCAAGAAGGGGTTGTACCCCTGACTACACTTAACGAAAGCATTTAGGAAAAAAAAGATACAGAGAAGAATTTTAAACTAATATGGACCTGTAATATGGACCCAGCTTGGCAGGGAAACATGCACATGTCACAGAAAACCTAACTGCTGAGCACAGTCTGTCTAGCCCAGTAAGTATCCTGGCCAATAACAGATGCCTGGAAAAGATTAACAAAATACTTCCCAAGCCAGAGGGATTGTTTTTCTATTTAATACTCCACCAGTAGATTTTTCTACTATGCATTTGTTCAGAGGTATTCTGAGGCCACGTAAAATTTTAGTGCCACAGCAATGGGCAGCAAAGAGTTTGCTAATTGCACACCTGGGATTAGCCTCAACACACACGCAGCTACACAGCAGCTGCAGCTCTCACGTGACGTGACTGTCCCTTGCAGGGCCTCAGCTGACCTCAGGGCAACTTAACACTCGCTGCGGCTCAGACCAACCGAGAGGATCCCTCCCCATTACATGAGCTCTCTAAATCTTCATGCCAAAAGCATTTACAAAACCTTCACAGCATCCAAAACCTGAAACGATACCGACAGTAAGTGACAGAGGAGCACCATGATCCTCTGCACTCTACTACAGCTGATATTTTTGCTTTTATAAACATTTGAATCTATTTCACAGACTTATAATTTGCTCATAGAACAGCATCAATGCATTTCTACATCATCTTAAAGTGAAACTCTTTGTAGAGATGAAGTACAAAATGAATCTGAAAATATTCTTAGAGACCAGGAAAGTCAGAGTTCTGACATTAAATCATCTGATACCTAGAAGGCAAACTGAAGAGGCCATTCAGACACACTAATTGAATGTCACTTACAAATTGCTCAGATATTGGAAGCATTTTATACTCTAATACCACAAAAGCTAAAATAGATCACAGTCTGTTAGAGAATAAAGAAAATGGGCACCAATAAACTTGTGCTGTGCCTTGACTACACTTCAGCAAAGAGTTATAAATTTCTTCCCCGAGCTTCTCTAGTGCATTTGTTCCAGTGCTTGTTGTATCTATAAAAAAGATCCAATGCAGAAGTCTGATCTAATCCAAAACCTCTTACCCAAATGCTGAAATCTCTATCTGAATACTGGCTGTTCTTTTAAACCTACAAATTTGAAAGATCAATCTTAGGAAACTAAATCCACTACGGAGACATTTTTTGCTCATTAGCCCATTAATTTTTGATTAAGTGTTTGGAGGTTTAGAACTACAATTCTGAGTTTTATAGGCATAGACAAAAACCCAAATGTTAAATTACTAAAGTGCAATAGAGTTCACTATCTTTTACTGTTCCGATTGCCACTAGTTCAATCAAAACACAGCTACAACGCTCAGTTAACTCAGGTGCTTCAAAATTCAAAACAAAACTCTGCTTTCCTGAGTAGCTGGCCATCTACTGCAAAGGTCAATTTAAAGTAGTAATTTTTGGTAACAATTGCCCTTGAATATATTTAAGCCTCTGCCCTCCAGTAAAATTCCCCAAGCTTCTCAACTTCCCTTTTTCCCTTATTAGTAGTTTCAGGGTGCTGATTTGACAGCTCTTCAGGATTAGACCAGAAACATTTTTCAAATGCTGATCAGACCTGCAACCTTCAAACCAAAAAGAAGTAAATCCAGTATCATCCTCTAAATGGTAAAACCAGCTCTCAAAAAGCTTTCTAAAACTGATCATCATTCAGAAAGCTCCTTCACTTTGGGGCTAGGTACCTGGATTCCTGATGAGGACCAGAAACGTACCAATTCCATGGAACTAATACACCATAGAGCGTTAGTCTTCAGAAGAATTATTACAGATTTATGGATTATGCAGTATTTAGTTATGTCCCTGCAAAGAACATCTGTGTGCAGGTCATGTTTTACTGCTTCAGGCATATCCGCTTTCCGTATTGACTGAAAATTAAAGTGGTAATTTATGTCCTGCCCTTCCATATTGGACCACTGCAATGTTTTATTTTATTGACTTGCTAGATGTTTTTGCATACATTTAACAGCTTACACAAAACACAGACTTCAAGGTCATTCTGAATAAGCCATTCCTTGTTCTATTTCTTCCACTGTCCTCATAACACCGAACCGTTAACTTGTAATTAAATCTCGTGGATTTGAAGTTTTTTTAAATATATAAAGATTCTTAAATTTTAAGCTAACATTTGTCCTTGTCCCTGCTGCGTGCCCTATTTCTTTCATATGTTCAGACCCAGCAAAAATTATTTTGGTGAATTTCCCTATCGATTGAACGCTGTGCTCCTTTTCTGCTAAGCTTTTAGCTGCTGTTAACCTTCTATGTCAGATCCACAACTTGTTACAATTACACTGGAAACTTTCAGCTTTTAACTCCGGTCTCAGAGCTCATTTACTTCATCTACTGCAAGTTTAATTACTTGATTTACTAATTTTGTTAAAAAATAGCATGAAATACTGTACCTGGCATGGAAAATCTTTCAAAAGTGTACTTTGATAGTCTGATAATTGACAAGGCTTTGATTCTTCTAAGCATGTATTGATTTTGGACTCAAAGGAAGGAGATGAAATGATAGACCTTTTAATAGCATGAAGGGTGCTCCCAGAGCCCACCCTTGGCAAAAAGCCTAGAGAAAAACACCTATCAAGTAAAAATGGGAGTGTAGAACACACATGTGGATCAAATAAACAAAACTCTGTGGGACGTCTGCCCCAAACTGATTGTATTAAAAAGGTTACCACGAGACTTCTACTCAAAGGTAAAGACTTCCACCAGCTGCTGATCTGCCCAGTAAATACAGTGATGGCAATGAATATACTGAAATACTAATGACAACAGATATCACACATATCCTGCACTTCCTAATTCTTACCTTTAGAAAAGGTAAGAATTATCTACACCTATATACATTTTTTAAAAAAAAAAAACAATTTAATGTTTTAAATCCTCCCTTCATCAGTATAGTGGATGAAGGATGCCCGACTGCCTACTTGGGAGTCACTCGTTTGAAACTGCAAGTCAGAGTCCTTGGGGTTAAGTTGGAAAAAGTATTTTAACCACTTTATAGAGAAAATCATAGTGGGAGTGAAGAGAACGCAACTTTGTAGCTAAAACAAGAATGCCTGGAGTATTGCTGCAACAAGCTGCACTGATGTGCGCTAAGTTCACACACCTCAAGGAAGAAATTTTGCATGGACATATCTCAATCAAAATTTTAAAGACAGCAAATTTCAAAGAGTAACAGGAAAAAAGCCATTTCCCTGTTTATGATCGTTTGTGTGACCAGATCCAGGCATTCCACCATACAAGTAAAATAGTAGAAAATTGATTTACAATTTGCTGTAAACATAACATAATCTACTTACGCGTAAAATGTTTTTTCTTGCCTGATTATATCTAAAACAACAAAATGGTAAAGTCAAAAGATTCAATCCAGCAAAAGCTGAAAAAAACCCCCACTATAGTAAAATTATAAAATCTGAAGTCAAGAGACAACGCAGGCTCCATTCATGAAGATTTACCTTTGACTTTGCTGGATTCAACAGTTTGGTTTGTAATGCAAATAAAAGGAAGAAAATAGACACAGGAACAGGCTGAAATAACAACCCCCACAATACTCAGTGTCTGAAATAAAACAGGAGGTAAAAATTAAAGGAACATAAGCACACAGATTTTTCATCACAGTAAAAGCCACTTCTAGTTACTTATTCAGGTGCTGCTGCCATTAAAAAGTATGTAAGATACAGATCAAACCAAGGTTAAGTAACATCACAGCAAACTCGGGTAACTGCAGCAATCCATAGTGCAGTGTGCTCATACCTCAGATCACAAGACAGCAGAAATAGTAAGCAAATACCTACCAGAAGAGAAGTTCCAGATTTACTGAAGTTTAAATATCAAGAAAGGAAGCAAAACAAAGGGAGAATGGCTATTCAAAATCACATCTGTGTCCCTATTCAAAAATAGAGCATAAATTGTAAATGTTTTTTCACTAAAGAATTAAGCAATATAATTCCTACATAAGCACTCAGATGATATCTACTCATCTTTTTAACGTTAACTTCCTCATGTTTAGAGAATTTCCGTCTGATGTGAAATTATCAGAGCTTAAAAAATAATTGAGAGAGTGGGAGAGAACGAGGAAGAAAACATACCTGTACATTACAGATATTTTTCTGGAAAATTCAAACTCCAAATTATTGCTCTAAATCTGTCTGGCTGTAAAACATTTAGCACTGACTGGCACTCCATTTCCATGGACAATAAAGTTTACCTTCACCACTCCATGATTCTGGAATTATTTGTGCAATTGCTGTTACTCTATTCCTGGAAAAACACCTTGCTGTAAGCCTCAAAAGCCTTTGTATCCTCGAAGCTCCATATAGCTCCAGAAAGCCACAAACACTCTATCACTTTGCAAAATTCTGTTTGCCACATAGGATGTTGCCTGCCAAATGTCTTAAGTTGGCAGTGCACAGCCTTATTGGGTACATCAACCAAACCCACACCTCAGCATATAGGGAGAAGAGGGGAACCCCCCACCTTTCTTTTTGACACTTACTATGATGTATATTCATAGAGCAACCAACTTTGTCGTTACAAGGCAGAAAAAGAACATTATTTCACTTGAAAAGAGGCTAGAAAATTAAAGACCTTAAAACAAGTACAAATTACACAAAGCTACATGAAAAAGTTTAAGGATGTTCAAGTGAAGACCCTAGATCAGACTGAGCATTACTAAGAAAATTCAAATGTGGTAACCTGGGTACACTTGTCCCCAATTACAGAGCACCATCAGTAAACAGCTCAGTTCAGCTGGTGACAACACCACGAGGGGAAAAAAAACAAACACTCCTAGGGAAACATTTTCATATATGTCTGCAAGGCTGCACAATGAGCATGATTATTAAGATAGGGTGACGACACACGTTCTCTGACACATATTGCAACAGCAAGAAGCATTTAGGGTGAAAGCTCTCAGTCTGGTACGCAGTGACCCTTCTCCTCTCGAGACCCTGGGGAGGCTACGTCCGGAGGACACACTGTCAGCATCTACTTGGGAAAGGGATTTAACTGAACAAATCATTAAAGAATTAAAAGCTCTATCTGTGCTGCAATGCCTGAGCTTAGTCCTAGGCATGTATGATAATACAGCAGAGAGACAATCCACAAAGGTTCAAATGGGAAGAGATAGCTCTGGACTACAGAGATCTGTGAATTCTTCCTCACCAAACACGTGGTGCAATTTCTTGAAAACAGGTAAAACAGATAAACTTCTCTTGAAAGCTATTAAAATATTGCTGGTTGTACCTCTTAAGTGCTGCAGTGGTTTCTTTCTTACTAGTTAACCCAAATACCCACAGAATTTGGGATAATTCAACAGCACAATCTGAATAAATTTAAGAATTCTATTTCCCTCCTTATGCAGCATTTTTCCCTCCATTTATGTTTCCACACACACAAAAGGAAGAACAACTGAACCACACAACCGGAGAAAACACGACTGAGTCCTCTGGAGAGTAGCATGAATATTCTGCTGACCAAAATTTAGCATATAACAAGCTTTACTAGAAACTTCATCTATGCAGATTTTATAGCTATCAATCATGCATAACAAAGGGTAGTCTTTGACCGTGCACTTCATTTAACATTCACAAAGGCTGTTTTGAGGAACATGTCACATATGTCACTATCATCTCTTCCATTTTCTCTTTTCCAGGGATATTCTACTGTGCAATACTCACAAAAATAAGGTGTCAACGAAGCTCTCCCCACTGCAGAGTCCTGCAGAGGCCCTGCACACTAAGTGTCCTCATTGCAGTGCTCAGGACCCTCCAAGAGCCAGTGTTTAAACATGGCTCTGTTCAGAACGGAACAATTCTCTGAAAGGCAGCACCTTTGCTTCTTGCTTGAGATTTTTTTTCTTGCGAATGTATGAAGGAATCACAACCAGTTCTACCTGTCACTGCTCTTTGAAGACACCTTCTTAAAAACTCTTATTCCATTTACACAGCTCCATTGTGCATTCACCAACACTTTTCCTCAACCACTTATTCATTTGGTTGTTTTTAATAATTTCCTCTTAATTTTGGAGAATGAGATCATTCATTTTTGTATTTCACAAAGCCACAATTTCCACAGAAAGTACTTTCCTTTAGTAGTGTTAGCACAGTTTAGTTCCATGAAGAATTTCCTTCTTACTGTTGTCTTTACTGAACTCAATACTCCTAACTTTGTTGCTATACGTGCCTTGTAAGTGTATTTCCTGAGCTTTGAAATACACGATAGCCACATTACTACTCATGGGAAGAATGGGGTCTTCTTTTACATACCAGGCTCTCCTAACAAATACTTTCATACCCTGTAGTTATTTCTGAGCTGTGCAGAATCCAGGCATCAAACGAGGCACTTGTTTTTTGGTTGACAATACTTGTAAACACTTTCATGTAAGCATTTAATGTTTGCATAAATGCTAAAAAACTGCTTACATAAGAAGTGCAAGAACGCATGTGGTTCTTGACACTTCCGAAAACTCTCTTGGCTTACTTCTATCAATTATCCATTTCATAAAGGACAGCAAGGATAGTTGCTGCAATTCACAGATTATTTTTGTTTTGGATTTCAACCACAAAACAAGACAACCCCAGAGGACTAAACGTGAAACACATTAGCACCACTACTTAGATTAAATGTGGTCTTTATCTTGGGAAAAGGCTGAAACAGTGTGACTCGAAGCAACAGCAGGTTCCTATCTTTTTTTTCCCCCAAACACATTTTTCCCAAGTCATATATTAATGTCTCTACAGAGGATTAACCATAAGGGTTTATGCGCGATGAATTTCCCAAAGAAACTTTTGGCATCAACTTTTCTCACCTTAAAACAACAATAAAGTATCAATCATCAATGGTGTTACATTTACTCACATTCTTTACACTAGCTGCCAAGCTGCATAAACTGAAACACTAACTTCACGTGTTATGTAATGAGTTAAATAACTTAATGAGCTTACAAATTTCTATTAAAAAAATAAAGTTGCACAAGTTTCCAGTGTAGAAAATTATGCATCTTACTATGGATACAGTGCTTAGATATCTTTTTCAGTTGACTCTAATAGCATGTTGTGTAACATTAACAGTGGGCAGCCTCACTTGGCCTTTTGGCCTCCTTCAGACAGTGTCTTTCAGACATATTTGCCTTTTTTCTTGGCAGTAAGATAGCCCTCTTTACATGTCTGGAAGACAGTCTGTCAGCTATCTCTGCAATCCATTTGTTTGGGAACAGCAGCAGATTTCAAAATGAAACAGTGATTTATTCTTATGCTTAAGAACATTCCATTACTAGGCTTACTTTTCTCAGAAATAGCATACTAATTTTAAGGCATTTTAGAATAGATTTATGTTCCTTGCCATTCTGCCATGAAGCTTTTTTCTAAGTCCTCACAAGTCGCACATAAATCCTCTGTTTCCTTCTCTGTTTGTAAACAGAAAACAACCAAGTTACTGCACAAAATGTATGATAGTAATAATACATGTCTTCAAGTGCCTGCTTTTTTCCAAGCCACTCACATTTTTTCCTTTTCTACAGGAAAGTCTAATAAGCTAAAAGCAGTCATCTTTCTTAATTATGTGGTTTGCTTCTAAGGAGGTTTTGCTATTCTTCAAATTCGCACTAGTAAAAGGGACACAGTGCCAGAAAGGTACCTAAAAGCCAGAAGAACAGAGACTACACTAGATGCACAAGGACCTTAGTGAGATGATCACAGCCCACAATGCCATACCTAGCCTTCCCCATAATGCAAGGTTTCCTGTCCTCTGGAAGAGGCTGATCACAATTAGTGGATCAAGAATGCCAAAACCTTTTGGAGGGGAGATGATGACAAGCAACCATGAGCTCCACACAACTGTTCAGAAAAAAATAAATCTCTATCAGTGAAAAAGTACGTGTGGAGTTCTGAACAAATCAATTAGGTTCAGGAAACCAACAGTTTTGGACAAAACTTTTTTTTTGCCCATCAGGAAACCCTAGCCCCAGAAGATCTTACAACTGTAAAGCTTGAAAATACAGAGTGAAATGTCAGTTCACTCCAGCTGTAGTAGTAGTAGTAGTAGTAGCAGTAGTAGTAAAATATTTGGGTTTATACTTATTGTATTATTTCACTCTCAGCTCTATAGGATATCCACGAGAAACAAAAATTTTCTGACAAAATTTTCAAAATGGTAAGCTGAGACATTTTGATTCATCCTCTTGTCATCTTTCTGTCAGTCCACAGTAGATGAAATGTTTTTACTAGTCAATGGAGTGCAGAAGAGCTCCTCTTGCCCATTAGACCAAAATGGAATTTTAAAGATCTACATTTTAGAGTTCTGCTGTAAAAACACATTTTAAAAGTCATAATCACTCACTGGTCAATCTTGAGGAATTTGTTTCATTTTCAAAATATTTGTGTCATCTTCAAACGACTAGTTTCTCTCTTTATCATAGCACATATATACTAGTGCTTTTTCTAAAAAACAACCAGAAAACTTGCACCTTCAATCCAAATGCCTCCATTTTTTATAACACTATAGAATTCACCTACATAAACCTTCCTGCTCCTCTTCCTCTTTAAGATAACGAAAAGGGTTTTCTTTGCAGAATGACAGATGAGTGAATAGAAACGTTTTTGTTTTTTCTTACTCGGATTAACCAGAGCACTTGCAGATTAAAATTTATTATTTGATAGCAATTTCACATAGTTGGCATTTACTTTTATTTCAGTCAGTCAATTAATCGTCCGGGATATTTATTCCTAATACTCGTAAAACTGCTTTCAAGGCAGTCCTCTGGGAGATTGTCTGCAGAAAGGATTAGGTTGGAAATGCTATCGCTTTCAGTGTACTTTAGACACTATCAAGGATGAGAATTTAAATGAGTGAGATTTCAGGTATCTACATTATACACTTCACAAATTCCTTCTTGCCTAGGGAAGGCAGGAAGAAAAAAGAAAAAAACAACTCCTCCTAACATATTTCTAAGTTCATATAAAAGCAGAATTTGATGGCAGAACATTTGCATATATTAGGTTCAAGAAGTGCAATATGTGCTATTTATATTTGTACCCATATTTTTAAAGGTGCTCTTCTCCAGAAATATTTTCATTAATGGTGAACTTTTCATTTACAGTGTTTGGAAAAAAGGGAGAAATTCTTGTAAAATGACGGAACAGCCCTTGTTAGGTGGACCAATTCTATCTTTTGTTTTTTATTTGCTTTTTTCAGACTTTATCTTCTATGTAGTTCCAGACAGTATGGACTGAATAATATCTTTCAATAACACAGTCTTGACCATAATCACTAGAGCTGAGCAGATTCTGCTGGATGTGCAATCCACGTGATGGCTTTTTGGCTGGAATTTGTCCCTCCTGATTTTCTGCAGGTGTTGGTTTTGGAAAGTATCACAGTCATAATGCTTTAGAAATCAAAAAACTGTAGCTGAAGACAAGTTCTAAAGCACGACTGAGTAAGTAGCAACTCAACACAGTATTTATCTATGTATATACATATATATGTATTTATATGCATGCAGGTATATAAGCAGTTTGCAGCTACCTGATGGGACATTTCAAGCTTGCCTCGACTTTTCTAAAGCGAGATGCACAGCGTTTCCAGCTAATGATGGCTGCAGATACCTAAATACGATGAACATAATTCCCTACAACTATGCCCTTAAACCAATAACTTTCATAACAGATCTGTTGATTGCCCTTGACATGAGAAGACTCCTAAATTACGGTTCAGCTTTCTTTTTATTCTATATCCTTGTAAGTGTATATTTGGTCATCATCTTAACACAGTTGGATTATTCTTGATGAAATTAACCTTGTAATACTTCACCATGAATCAAAAGCCTCGTTTATTCAATAATGATGTATTTTCACGTTCTGCTTTACTCTTGAAGAGTACATTAGAGCTCATTGCCACATCCAATAATTCCAGCCTGTACACAATAGTCTCAACAGCTTCTTTTGGAAGAGAAATGCAACAGCAGTGCAATTCTCCTCAACCTCCCTTTCACATTTTAGGTACTCATTTACCTAGCAATTTCCAGTTCTAAATTAGCAATCTGGAGAAAAGGAACTAAAATGCAAAATGTTAGAAGTATTAACCCAAAAATCAGAGTTTGTAAAGTTATAGTCTGAAAGATAAAATTGTACAAAGAAGAAAACAGAGCTACTACTTATACATATACTTTAAATACTGCATTGAGTAATATCCAGTTAAATGCCAATATGTCAGTACTGACTGTGAACTTTTTTCATTGCACAGAACAACTCAAGCACCTCACCATTCAACTTATGTTCTCAATTTAAGAAGGCAACCCTATTCAAAGAAGAAACTACAGCATATGGAGAACAAATGACGTTTCCCTACTGCTGATCCATTCTATCCTTAAATAAGTTAGTGTCAAAACCATTCACAAAAATAAATATTGAAGTCACACATTTAAAATAGCACAAACAGCAACTAGTGTGCCTTCTTCCCCATTACATAACCACACTGGAAAGCTCTGTCATTTAATCGGGAGACAAGCATCCATCCAAAGACAGAGACTAAGACTGGAATTTCAAACATGCACAGTATTACAGATTTAAGAAAAAATAAGTATTACAATTTCTACATGCTTTTCTCCATTTGCCAATCAAGCTAAAACACCCTGTAACGTCAGGATAACTTCTGCTGAGGTGGGTTAGAATCGAGTATACGTGAGGAGGGCTGCCATGGACTTCCTCACACACTCTCCTCCCCATGGTCTCCTGCATCACAGTGCCCTTCGGCCCTTCTCCAAGGGTCTGCTCTTGACAATTACAAGTAGGGGATGTGGAATGTAGCTCATGAAACAAAGTCACAGAGCCAGCTGGCATCATCGCTAGTGACTGCTGGCATTTGACATGCGCTTACCTCCTTCTATACTCCAGCAAGAGCATGATGAATTTTGTCTCTATGAATGGTACTTGAACTGCCAGTTGAGACTTATTACTACCCTGTTTGTACTGGCAATTCTGTTCATGAGGATACAGGACAGCTCTGGGATCTCACCCAAATATTTAATAGAATGTTGTTAAACCTCATACAAGTTTGTTTTTGTTTTAAAAATACTTTGCATATATATTCTTACACATGTACAAATATACTAACTATAGCACCACTGTCTAAGCTTATCATCTACTAATACTCTTTAGACCTGAAAAAGAAAGGATCCAGCTTTTTGCTGCATCAAGGTCTGCCGTCTGCAGCTGTTCTGCACGTCAAATTCCCATTTCAGTAAATTGGTGCTCTGTTCCCGGAACAGATGCAAAAAAATCTAACTTCTAATGAGAATATACAATGCAGCTTGATTTTAAGAACAAAGCATAATTTCTCACTCAAGTCCTCATAATTGTGTAGTCAAACGATTCTTTTAATTGCAATGGGAATCCCATAACCCTTTCATTCTCAGGGAAAATAATTTTTTTTTTCTAGCAAGAGGACAAAAGCCATACACCAATGTATTTTTCAATACATACATATTCTAGTTGCTATTTCAGAGCATATTTCTAAACTATAGATGGGAGAAAGGAAAAAAAAAAGGCATTTCCACTCCTTCAAACGAAAGAAATTTTGTGAGATCTAGAATTTGCAGGTCAAATTAATAGGTTATTCTGCAAATTGGACATCAAGATAACCTGATTGTATGTTATAAATAAACCACTCTAAAAGCGACCAACAACATACACATAAAAATGGCTCAGAACGAGCTACCACTTAGTGTCACAATCCTTGCAGAACTGAACAAAGCATTATCACTCATATGCTTTCAAATTTTAATAAAGATCTCTTTTCTTGCTATAAAAACTTTTATTGCCATATCACACCTTTCAGTGTTCCTAACTTCAAAGCACCAACTAAAATAAACAGGTATTTAACTCCCAGAGAACATGTCAGTGCCCAAACTTGTGCAACCGATGCCTAAGTGTAAAAGTCTAAACACAGGACATAGAAGATTCACAAATAAACAAGAGAAGACATTGAAAGTTTTCACTTTCCCAGGAAAGTTGAAAACTAAGCAAGCAAGAACACTGAGTCATGGGGAAGAGCATAGAAGGAAGAGCTCCCTCTCTTTAGTCAGAATATCAGAGAATGTTAATTTATGACAGTGAATAAACAAGAATTTGATGAAGGCAGATCATCTGAAAGATCTTTTACATACTAGCGTAAAACCCAGAAAGACGTATATCACAATCTAATACAAATTCTATTACTTTATGTATGTAGAAGTCTTCTTTTTTTTTTTTTTTTTTTTCTTAAAGATAACTTTTGCTCTTTTTAAAGAGAAACTATGCACTTGGCCTTTGGGATATAGATTTTTTTTTTTTTTTTTTTTTTCTTCCCTCTTTTAAGTAAATTAGCAAACGACTTACCGGCAGTGTTTATGTGATCCTGTTAAGGTTTCAATCACAAAGCATTCCCCTTCATTGAGACAGTATGCAAGATCTTTGTCTTTGCATGGCTTAAAGTGCTCAGATCGCTCAGTGGAATACGTTGTAGTAACTATGGAGAAAAAAAAAAAAAAGACAAAAAGAGAGAGATGCTGTTAAGACTAAATGCAGAACGTTACATTTGGTGTCAGTATCACTGATTAAGACAATAAAAATAATTAAGAGATAGCAAAAGCGAAGTGCAAGCAAACTTAGCTGTGGCAACAATGTTATTTTCAATTAATGTTGCTAAAAATATCCACAAAATACATCTCCTATTTGGAAATATTGGTAAAAACATTGAATTAGGCAGCAGTAAATTGGAGCACAATTTCAAACCCCATTAGTATGCCTGCTGAAAGGTAGGCAGACCTATTTTTGCTTACTACCCTATAATTTTATGGCACAATGATTACTGCTAACATCTCTGAAGCAATCAATTGTAGGCTCACTCTCTACTGTTCCAAATTGTTTCACTGTAATAGTAGAACTTCTTTTTCATATTAATTATTGAAATATGGTCTATAAACACATAAACTTTTAAAATGAAAAATAAGCAAAACCAGTTACTATAGTAACAACCTTAAAATCTAAAAACCGGAAGACTATGGTAATTTCATTCAAAAGCCACAAAACTGTTTATTTAAATAAACAAAAAGATGCTCCACAGGTTATTCATTTCACATACTTAATCTGTATGTATCCCATAGGTCTCCTCCTCCCACAACTCAAAAAAAAAAAAAAGTGATTAAAGTGATTATAATTTAATAATTTGTAATTAAATGACAAAACCTGGTGAGACTGACAACACGTCATAGTGAGCTACTATTCCTGTCTTCCAACTTCTCTCTTCAATACTTGGATTAATCAACAATAAACTGAAATTTTCAAAAATGAAAATGAATATCTGATAGGGATCACTTGAATCCTCTTCACTAGAGCCAGGATTTCACTCATGAAGTGTAATTTTTCGAACAGACAACTTCCGTGGAGTCATCGCTCATATGAGATCTTAATTCTCAAAACCTAATTAAATTGTCACTCGCTTCACTGGAACAAGAACCAAGATCTAACATATTGATTGATACTAACACAGTAGGAGAACTTTTCATTATACATTGGGCAGCCCATCACAACACACTCCGTTTCCTGCTACAAAAGCAAGCACCAAAGGACCGAGGTCAAGCTCACCGTTCCCAGAAATCCGCACACTTGAACTACAGCACACATTCCATCTCTTCTTGCTCATAAAAATACAAAATAATATATTATCCAAATTAAAAACAAAAGCTGAAAAGAAAAATACGCAAAAAATATTAAACAACCTTAGACAGTTCGGTAAGAATCTAGATAATTACATGTGTATTAATAAGAGAATTGGAGAGATTCTCAGTCTTCTTCAAAAACAACTATGAAAAGTGACAATTTATAAAATATTTTAAATCCCCAAACTTTCAAAGTATCCAGCTTTTCATTTTTAATACATCTCAACCAAAACTGGTACTGCAAGGTTTCCCACGGCTCGCAGGTTAAGCAAAGGAGGATTAATAGACCTGAATCTGGAAAGCTCCCTCTCAAAATCCCAAAAAAAAATCCGCAGCCTAAATTAGTAAATAACATTTTTTCCCCAAATTAAACAGTATTTTAATTCCCAGTTTTCCGTGGAGGGCATCCACCTGGGAACAAGCTCTCCAGCCCCCCTCGGCAGCGGGAGAGGCTGGGTTTCCCCGGCACCTTGCTCAAGAGGCGGCCGGAGCAGCGTCCAGACAAGCACCGCGGCAGCCCTTGGGGAGAGGGACCGGCCATGCGACAACCTCTACGTTTTGCAGACTGCAAACGAACTGTGCAGGGGAAGCTCCTGGGGAGCCACGCGATGTTTATAAGCACAAACCAGGGTGTTTGTGCCTGCTGACGTTTCAGGAAGAGCCGAGTTTCACACAACCGGAATAGCCTGAGGTAGAGGCAAAGCCCTAGTTACCTTGTGAGATCCGTTGATCGGGGCCGCTTGAGCCACCACCTCAGGTTTCACCCATTTCTAAACACACACGAGCAATAGTCGCCACTTGACATTCACAGCCCTCTAAGCAATGAAAACTTCAAAACCGAGGGTCTTAATTGCAAGTAGCAAGCAAGGCGCGCAGTGGACGGCAGTCTAGGCAGAGCACCCCTCTGGGCGGGCGCACGATGCCCGAGGCCTCGCGAGGGTGACGGTGACGATCCAAACACAGCGGACACCCCGGGGGCGTGGGACATGGCTCCTCTGCTGCAGTGGGCACAGAAATACCACGGCTCAGGGCTCCGAGGCCAACCAGCTCCCCAGGCTTGCTCCATTTGACGGCTTCTCGGCCCAACCGCGCTTCCCTGGACACGGTTGCCGGGAGGCGGCTGGTGCTCTGTGCCGCCCCCCCCGGCACGTTCCGGAAAGTTCTCCCGCTCCGGGCACGTGGCGCACGGCGCGGGCAGCAGTGGGCACGGGCAAAGCGCTGCCACATCGCGCCAGCAGCTCCTGCTGCCCGGGGGTGGGCAGCTCCGAGCCCACCTGGGCACCACGGAGCTACTGTTTTTGCCCCGACTTTTCTGCACAAAAGTCTCCTCTGCTGCCTGTTTTCCTGTGGGGCACTACCTGCTCAGCCTTTGTTTTTTGCACCTTCAATAATTTCGTAACCTCAGCAAACACCTCACAGATGTGGCCAGTTTTGATGCCTTTTATCAGTTGTTTCCCACACCTCCCCTTCTGGCCTGCTGTACTGCCTCTGGGCATGGTTTGTGATGCTTCATTTTCCCCAGCTGGATCCAATTTCAGCTTTTCTTGCCCTGCTGGAGTTCTGTCCTTCCAAACTGAGCACAAAGACTTTATATATTGAGATAACAGTGATGGTAACAGCCCTTGCGACAGCCTGGGCATGTACTCCTCATGGTGAAGAGCAGGCAGAAATTGGCACTTTTTTTTTTTTAACGCGGTCTCCTGGAGCATCATGTTTGAGTTCTGTTCGCCTCTGCACCGGCAATGTTTGTGCAAGCCTAGCGGGTGCCTGCGCACAGGAACACGCGAGCACCTGCACCTCACCTCTCTGCCAAGGTCGTGTGTCTCGGCTGCTCGGCTTGCATCACTCAGGATGTTGTGCTGGCCCTGCTGCTGTTCAAGAGCCTAAACTTACCAGCTATTACCAGTATTTCACAAAGAAATCGCAGGGGAAAAAAAAATCAGCTTTCTCCGAATTGCCATCACTCTCCTTGAGAAGGGATGCAAAGAGAGAAATTCTCAACTGCTAAGATGTCCTGTATTCAAGTACAGCATGTTCATTTCCACTTCAGTGCAGGCCTCTTTTCTCTACAGTTCTTTTACTTGGGCACTTCATACAGAGCTCTCAAATGTACTTTCAGCTTTGTCTCCCTGGGCTGCCTTCAGGACACCCGAGAAGTTCCTGATCACGAGCTCTGCACAGAAAGCTCTGCAGGTCACTGCTGAAAAGATGCAGGTTCTATGTGAAAAATGCTAACTTCTCTAAAAGAGAAAATGCCTTTGGATAATACACTTTGTCATTACAATCTAGAAAAAAGTCATACAAAAAAGCATTTCATAAGAGTTAAATTTTATGTTCACTGAAGTCAAGTTTTTTTGTTGCCATTGAAATGACCCTGTATGCAGTTCCTATAGGGGTATGTAGCGCTACTCTCCTGCTCTTTTGCAATTCTATAGTATATTGGAAAGGGTCTTGAAGGGGAAAAAGAAAAAAAAAAATATTCTGTTTATTCACAGCCTGACTCTTACAAACATGTAACTTAATTTTATTCTTGCCGTTACAGAATAAGAAGCTGGGTAGAAGGAGAAAATGCCAAGCCCCTAGCAAGATATTAATTAAGGGGTAAGGAGTGAAAAACTTCCTATTACTTGCAAGTACAGTGTTTGTTAAAATTTTGCCTAAGATAATTTTATTTCCATCTTGACACAGCCTTCAGTAATTGTAAAGCAAATATTTAAGACAGACTCACTTTTAATGCAAGAGATCTTCCCTTGTCTGTGCTAATCAAACACCAGTTGGCTGTAGCTGGGGAGACTGCTGGAATAATTAAACTACAGTTATAGATTGTAAGCTAAAACCTAAAGATATTATCTATAAATGAGAAGTCTTTTTTTTCCCCTGAAATTAGCATCAAGGCTTCTCCTTAAGCTTACTTGAATGGTTTGCATATGCTTATGTACAATTAAAGCCTTTTTTAAAAAAAATATAGGAAAAATGTTACATACATTTCAAGAGTAAGTGTAATAGTAACTAGCACAGAAATTATGAATGCTGGTTATTTAAGCAGATATTCCATAGCCAATTTCTTTGCCAGACAAATTCATATTTAATAACATCTAAGAGGATGGGAATGTACTATGATGCAAAGTAAAATTATGCCATAGATATGGGACTACTTGGAGCTTTTATGCTACACTTCAGATATTAATGAGCACATACCTACAACTTAGCAACAAGCTGATAAAGCAGCAGATGCATCAGAACGGCATCACTCACATTGGCTGGCTCACCAGCCAGATTGTGGAGAGAGAATCCCCAAGTGCCATACCGTGATGTTTAATTTGGGCTATTATATAAGCAAGCTGTCATGCCATTAATTCACTAAAAAACATTTCCCAGGAAATATTTCTGTGGTTATAGCCAACTGTATCCTCGAACAGACTGCTTTGGCCCTGGATCAGCAAAGCACAGCACCATATCCACTATGGCATGGAGAGAGCAGCTCTGACCCCGGCAATGCACAAGACATAAGAGACAGCTACGTCACCTCTTCAAGATTAGCCCACTTCCCCTCCCTCTCTTCAGTGAGCCTCAAAATTAATGCTTAAAAGTGAAATCTGATCTCATTCCAGAAATAAAAATAGTCATTTCCCTATTGGTATACCAGTTTGTTACTGCTACATGCAAGGATTTTCAAGCTACCAGCACACTGCTAGCGAAATACTCTGTATGATCAGGGAACTGCTTGCTTGCTTCAGATCTCACGTGTACCGAAGCATGCCTTTATTTTCACAGCTTCAGTTTCACTTCAGAACCGTGCTAGCTGGTCACATTTATCAGAGCTTAAATACAGTAAGTTCTGAGTACAAAATAATTTATGTACATGCAGGTTGGACAAGAGAGCCTGCATTCACCTGAACAGCTCACAATAAAATCTGAGGAAGTTGACAAAGGGGGAATTATCCAGGAAAGAGTCTTAGGAGACACAAAGGGTCTGAGCTTCTCGAAAGTTCAGCATCTAGCAGCAATATTGTAGACAAAGCAACCTAAGTGACTAAGACTGTAAAAGGCTTTAACATCACTGTGAAGAACTACTTTGAGATTGAGCCATGCCTGTAGTTGCAGAGTGCTTTTGCCAATCAGTCACATATTCAAGGTGTTCAGGGAAGAAATGGGGTACTCAAGACTGTGCCAAAGATGGATCCAGAATCTACTAAGGCTTCTGTCTCCTTTGATCCTTTGCAATCTGTTCCTCCCACATGAAAAGTGGGCTGACATAACTGGAGAAATCAAGAAAAATGCTGGATTAGATGGTACAAGGTAGACACCAGTGCCACAAAAAGGAGACACCTTTGTTTAACTTGGATATGAAATTAGCTCTAGAAGCACACAGGCAAACTGAAATACAGGGGAATTGATTGACTTGTAGGCCAGCACAAAAAAAATACAGCAATAATAACAAAAGAGTCCTTTCATTAGTGCAGAAACTGCACTGATACTGTCAATACTTTCAGAATAAACAAAAGAAAACCAAACAGAAACAAACCAACAAATAACCCCACTTCATGAGTTCTGCATAGTCTAAAAGCCACTACAAGAAAGTGAGCATAAGACACTGCATCTGCTATGCCTGCAACCACTAGCATACCATGATGAAATGACAAATATAAATCCTCATGCACCACATCTACAGTAGAGCGCACAAAGTGCAGCAGGGAAGGTAGGTGAAGGAAGCACTTTTTTGGCTGTTTGGCCACGGAAAAAACATTAATTTGGAACAACAATTACTCATTATGTATAAAGAACAGTAAGAAAAAAAAAGTTGCCTCAAGCAAGTCAAAATTATTTGCTTTTATTTTATATTTCTCACTGCTCAGCTCCTTGTTAATAATCTAAGATAACAGCTTCAGGATTTTGAGCTTTCAAATCTAATATACTTGAAAGGAAACAATAAAGAGGTGATCTAAATAAATCAGTATTGTTACATAAAGAGTGTAAAGTCTGTGTGCAAGGAGGAGGATTGTGGCACTAGTAAATACATAAATTCTTCCCCGGCGCTCCAGACCATTTCCACAGAGCACAAGTGCCTCTCCTCATGCCAGTGACTCACAGCACGGCAGAGCAGGAGCTCGGCAGCCAGGCCCAGTGGAGGAGGAGAACGTGCAGACGGACACTTGGGCTCTGGAGGCCAAGCTGAGCAGGTTCCTCCGGCACGCGGGCCGCTACAGCGCAGAGCTAGTGGAACCAACAGACCCCAATTAAATCCAAGCCTGTACACGCTCTGGTTTGCCCCACACTGCTCAATTCCCATCACAGGTCACATAAAAATTCCATATATTAACCTAAGAGAAATGCACTGGTAAAATAATTTCACGTCTGCTAAAATTTTTAGTACTGAACATGCATTTTTTTTTTTCCCCTACTGTCGCTTAAATTATTATTTACATTTTCTTTCAGGAGAAAGCACGAGGCTGCTTCAGTTTGCCTCAGGGCTAGCATAAATCTCTGACTAACCAAGAACAAGATAATAGAGACGCAGACTCCACACCACTTAATCTTCCTCCCCCTTTGCATACCAGTGTAAAATACTTCACAGTGGGAACCTCCCACTGCAACAATGAAATCAAAGCCATTTTGTTAACAGTTCTTATCTTTTTACATAAACATCATCATAACTGAGCAACAAACCTTCATCAGCTCATTGTACAAACTCCATTCACCATCTCAAATTAGTTACAGGCTCTATAGACTTACTTTCGTGTGACAGTCATACAGCACACAATTATGGAAAGTATTCATGCAATGAACAGACACTGCTGAACTAGAACAATTGCTTTGTAGTTTATTTCAAATTTATTTAAATATAAAATGAAACCTTAATTAAATAACATACCTCCTTATTTTGGATAAAGCATTAACAGGCATACCAAGCAATCCCTTTCATCAACATCTGGATAAGGGCAGAGGAGGAGACAGTGAAAGTTTCTGTGGGTCTCGGGAGGAGAGTGGGAGTCATGTAGGACGGAACAGAGTGAACACATGGGTGCTGATCCCCATATGAAGGGCTCTAGTGCTCTCAGGAAAGCTGAGATCCAAGCCTAAACATCCCTAATATCTCAAATTGAAGCCAGACAATTCCAAACTCAAGTCGGCCTCAGCTGCTGGGACTCCTGACCTCTAAAGAGGTGGCCTGGTGGACCTCCCATCCTCCAACTTGGCACGTGCTGTGCTTTGCTGCACCATCACCAGCTCAAACTATACTACTAGAGCTGAGGAGTCTCCAGCTAGCTCTAAGCCATGTGAACTGCCACATGAGAGTTTTATGGAGCCAATAAAGTTGCATATCAAAATGAATGACTTGTGGGGGTTTTTTTTTTCCTGCAAACTGAGTTGTCCACATGCTTCTCCACAAAATTATAAATGAATTTAAATCGTAATGATTCTAGTCCGTCCTCCTGCCCAGGGTAGAACCAGCTTGGATGGTAGACCCGGTGGCTCGGCGTTTCTGTGCAGCAGAGTTTTGAAAGCCCCAAGGAGGGGGGCTGCTCAACCTCTTGCATCGACCTGCTGCACTGCCCAGGCACTCTGCCTCGCTCAGGCCGGCACTGACTCATACTGATGACTCCACAGGCATCTCCAAAGATTTTGTCTTCACATACAGATCATATCCCAGGTAGAAACTACGTGGACTACAATGTTCTAAAAGTGATGCAAACCTATAACATTCACTAGCATTAAACAGCAACAGAACAAAAGTCACCGTTGTTAAGGCAGTCTTCTGTTCCAAAGAAACTTAAAACAAAGTTCTCCTGGGAGCAAGTCTTTTGTGATTTATAGCTCCTATGAATCAGCTGCAAATTCCTCACAGCAGACAGCAATTAAATTACTCACTCCGGTATTTTAAAGGCTTAATAAAATACTTGTATAAACTATTCCAAAAGTTTAAGTAGATAAAAAATAAGAGCTACGCAAAATACAGGAAATAAACATTATACTACCAAGTTATTAATTGCCAAGAGGGTATTATTTATCTCCACTGCAAAGCTCTACTTTCGGAGAGATTATTTTAAAGCTTTTGGAAAGTTATGATTTACGCCATCAAGACTTTGTTAAGAAATTACTGATATTAAGAAATTAGAATGGGCACAACTGTTAATGTGGTCACTTGGGACCATCTCTTAATCTGAAGAATTAAATTGTCTAGACTCATAAGAACAACAAACTTGACAGTAAAAAAGTTTCCTTTTCTCTTTCGCTACAATGTAATTTATGTAACAATACAACTAAGCCTTTTTCATTAACTAGCAATTTATAAAACTTTAAAACCTGAAACCTTGGCATTCTTGAAAAGATTGCATATTCTCAGAAGCGCGGGGTTTATGGGTTTAAATAAGCAACACAATGAATACACAAGAGTCTCTGCAAAGAAAAATATCCTACAGGATTTACAACCACAAATAAATACAAATAAAATCATTCAGACTAAATATCACTGCCTAGCGGATGCAGGGAGCTTTTGTTCCCCAGATATCACTAATGCAAAGAAATGCTAAAGCTGATAATTAAGACCTCTTCATTAATGATAACTGCATATTTACTGGCCACCAAGGCTTTTTTGATCAGAGATCTATAATAAGCAGCATTTGCAAATCTTTATATATTCTCCTAGAGGAAAGTTCTTCTGGAATCAAAGTAATTTGTGATTTATAGTTCTGTAGACTCATTTGCAAATCTTTAAAGTTGTACAGGAATTATTCAATAACTTGATCTAGAGATTTAATGAATGATTCATTTCCTATAATCACCGACAAAATACTGTGGTCTAAAAATAGATATATAATGGAAAGAAAAGCATCAAGCTCCTAAAAGTACTAATAATACATATATTTTCTTGTCTTACGACATTCTGTATTCATCTGACCCATTTCAGAGAGGGAAGGTGAGAACCAAGCAAAATGCAATTTGACGATTACTTGCTCTATTAAATTATTCCAGAAATCAAACCATTAATCAAATTATGTTTCGATTGTTGCTTTTTTTACTCTATTTTTGATAGAAATGGACTGTTGTTTAACTTTTTTAAAAAAAGTAATGTTTGTGCTTATCAAAGCCTTTAAAGAGAGAAATGAAATAGCTCTTTTTCAAGTCTTTTGAGTTCAGCAAACACAAGTCTACTCTATTTGTTTCTAGCTGTATAAATTCCAAACCTCATCTTCATTACACTTAGTTTGCGATAAGGATAGGACGACAGAACAAGGTGACTACAACTTGCATGTCAAAATGGTGGTATAAATGATGTTAAAATAGCATATTTGCATTCTTGAAAATCTTAGCCACTTGTTCTGATATACCCAGAAATGCATTTTACGTATTCTGCATCAGGAAAGAGAAGGAATGAAACATCTGTAACAATGCTTCTCTATGGAAGAGAAGCTAACACCCACTCTTACCCTTCCAAGAATTCTTCTCTTCACTCTGCAATTAACTAGGTGAGATAATAAGGACTAAACACAGCGATGGCAAGCATATTCCAATAAAAATGTCTTCGCAAGAAACCTGCCTTGAAGTTAAAAAAAAAAAAGTCTGGTATAATCCAACATTAGCTTAAGAACATTTTATCTCTTATGTTGCAGTTGCATTCTTGCTTTATTAAGATAACAGAAATAATTAGAATTAACTCTGTATAGCCGATATTGAAATATCTCCTGCCTTTACTCAAGAGAAATTGGGCAGAATCACAAGCACTTTGTGTCTCACGCCACCAGTTTGATGGATGCAGAGCAGTCAGCTCTCCAAAGCTAAACAAAACAGCTTGGAGGCGCAACAAGCCAGCACTGCTGGCATCTGAGATAGTCCAAGTCAGGGGGAGGAGGGTATTTGCAACAAGGCACTGACAACTTCATTTCCAGTTCTTGTTCAAATTAAATGTTGGCTGGGGCACAGAAATGAAATATAATTAGACATAAGCAGTAAGACTGCAGGCTCTAGATGAAAATATTAGTATGGCAAAGAAAGGGCCAATTAAACTAGTACTTTAACTCCTGCTGCAGTGTTCATAATGCTTATAGAATTACAAGACAATGGGAACAGAAAAATAGAGAATTCTCTCCAGAAGACCAAATTTATTAATATGAAATTATGAATTATGGAAATATCACACTGACCACCTCCAGCGGTTACAGCCTAACTACACTTTACAATATTTCAACTGAAAAATTAATCATATTTGCTACTCTAGCAAGAAGTTAGGAAAAAATACAAAAATGCCAGATGTGATACCTGCTTGTAGTGCACATTTCAGAGAACTTGCAATTGAGTAATGAAAGATAACAGTCAAAAGAGGCTGATTCTTTTTCTATTTCTACTTCTTCATCAACACTAGTATAAGTGATACACGTGGCCACAACTGAGCCACTGTTCTAACAGGTACAACCTCCCTTTACTCCATTAACCAGAAAACAACCACAATGTTTTGCAATCACCTGTTGGTGCTGGGCAAATTTTAATGACACTTGTAACTAGTAGCTTTCATTACTATTCAAAAGCTGCATTTCTGCAGCTGTCTCAGAACTTGTCATGTTATAAAGCTGACTCAGAGTGATTTTATGCCAGAAGATTTTTGGCAGCTGCAGCAAATATCCTGGTAATAACCCCTCTGGAGAGCATAACTGCTACTCTTGGAAGCATGAAAAAGGCCCACAAACATGAAATCAGCTGACGAATCAAGTGAGCTGGTTACAGAAACACTTCGGTAGTCATAGGCTGAGGTTCTTGGGAAATGATCCCCACTGGCAGGCAGCTCCTCTAGCAGTAACCCGCTTCAAGTTTATGGAAGGAAATCAAAACAAATATTTTCTCATTTTTCTCTCTTCTTTTCCAATAAATGATTAATTTTTATTTTTTTCTTTCCCAGCCAAGTTGTTTCAATATTATTCTTATGTAAGAGTTCATAAAACGACATGAAATCTCCAACACAGAAATGGCTGTAACACTTTATATGACATTGGATTCAAAGAGTGGTTCTTTAGAGCAGGTTATCATTTGGCCCACTCAGGTTCAAGCCTCCCCACTTATTCACTGAACTGAGACTAAAACCTCCCTACTGGGATTCTTTTCTCCTAATCATTCCCTAGGAAACATGAAGGTCATTTACTTTGCAGGCTTATTACTCTAATATTTTCCTAGGCTACAACAATTACAACCATTAGTTGTAGGTTTTCATTTTTAAAAAAAGAGATTTTTGCAGTGCCTCAATGTTCACTTTCTTGTCAGCAACAGGAATGCAGTTATGCAGTCACAGTGAGCAAATGCTGTCAGAAGGAGCAGATATTATGGTTTAGACCTTACTAAAACCTGAGCAAAAGCCAGGAAAAATGTAGAGGAAAGCAGAGTAAGCAATCAAATCCTCTAGAAAACAGCAGGTGAAGTCCTTGGACTTCAATAAGGTTGGACTGAATTATCCACCTTTTACAAAAGAAAAAGCTTCATTAGTGCAAGAGTTGTTTTAACAGATCCCATGCCAGCCTCCTTAAATGGCCATTGGCATGCAGGCAAGCACAGGACACAAATACATGCAATTTTAGGGGAGGAATATTGTCAGAATTTCTTTCCTCTGAATGGCTCTCAGTGATATTATGACTGGAGAGGCACTGGAGGTCACAGTAAGCTAGAACAAGCTAGAACAACCTTCACATTACCCAGGTTGCACTCAGAACATGGTGAGCATCTGTCGACTCCAAAAATACACTTAAAAAGAGAAAAAAAAAGAGTAGATTAATGTTTCTAATCCCTTTTGGCACCTTGTATTTTTCCATTTGCCAACTAGAATATTTATTTCTGTTTTTTTCCAGTTGAGCAGGTTTCATGGTTGTTCAGCAGTTTTATGTATTTTCATATGCTATTGCCTTAGTACTGTAAAATATCCTCAGTGATAGTTTCTGCTAACTAATTCTCTTCCTATGGGCTGACAAGGACTTCAAAGCCCAAGTGAGCAACTAGAGTCTTCATTACCCAACCCTCTCACTCCTGCATATCCTGCCAGTGCAGTTTGTCCAGGTGCCAACCTGATGGCAAAGCAGGACACAGCACCTCCGTATCTGCAAATCTGGCCAGTGAAGCTGGTTTCTTAGGGGTCTATATTAAATGCAAAAGGAGGCGTACCTACCCTGCAGTTATTGATAGCACTATTAGATTTATCTATGATCATATATATGCTATGACTGAAAACTTCAGCACATTTTAGTGGTATATCCAAGTTCAATCCAAAGGAAATGACTTTTGAATATCAAGATCTAAATCACAGCTGAACTGACTATTTAGAAATGAAAAATGAGCGTACAGAATCACCAAAAGTCAACATGGGAGAAAATCAGTGTTTTCAGACAAAAGCCTCCCAGTTACCAGAAAAGGCCACATGCAGTTCTGTGCTTGTGTGCTCTCTGCACCAGGGCTGCTTACATGTTACCATCCTTCAGGATTGTCAGTATTTGGGATACTGCAAGACACACTTTAAAAAGCTGTAATTAACACAGCCAATTAGTGTTACTAATGATTGTTTCAGAAAAAAATACATCAGTGATGGAATAGAAGAAAAACAATTCAAGAGATTCTACACACAACATGATTCAATGTCCAGTTTGAGATGGATCTCGTTTTGAACAGTATTTTCTAGCTGAGCATCTACTGCATGCAGCACAGCGACGTTACAATGTTCAGAGCCTTTTCTAGGCTCGCATTTCATCACATAACAATATGAGGGAAAAAAACCCCCAGGTATACAGTTGAAAGTTTGCACATTTACAAAATCTGGCTGAGGTTCCGATTATAGTAACTGCAACCATGTTCATGACAAGAACGAAAACAACTCTGAACTTTAGTTCTGCAAAGAATTGTTTTTATGTGCAAGATTTTGCTATCCTGTTTTATAGCTCAAAAACTACTGATCAGATCTCTTATCTCATGGTGAAGCTTTACATTTAATGATTTTTAATAAAGAAATTTAGTAGTTGATCCTCCCTCAAAAAATAAAAAAGACCAAAAGAAAAAAACCAACAACAACAACAAAAAACCACTTGCAGCTCCAGCAATTGTCTCCTCGCTATTTCCTATCTCTCTGCTTCAGTACTGAAAGCAGAGCACACATAAGGCAAGGCGCAACCCTTCTCTTCACAGGACTAGATAGATGAATAAATTGAAATCAAATCAGGAAGCAATTCAAATTATGGCATTATTTCAAAAGCTGTGTACTTCTAAAATTTCCTGAAATAGAACAGAAATCTGAAGATCTGCAATTTTGTTGGCTTGCCTATCTGGGACAGGTTTTAAATGGTGCAAGCTTTCAAAGGTTGATGTTGGGTTTTAGCACTTTGGGCTATTCTAAATAATCGGACCACAATCTAGGACAATATCTGCCCTAAAGCTAAGAATACCTAGAAGGTTCACATTATATATTCCAATTTCTGCATTGCTGTGAGGTAAGTGTATTATTTGTCTAGTGTCAGAATTACAGAGAGCACTTCACGAAACACAAAGTCAAGTTTTGCTCCCGGAAGATGTCAGACACACAAAGTAAAAAAACATAAAAAGGAAAAAAAAAATGTCCAATAGTCTCCCCACCTTCCTTTGCCTCTACACAAAAAAAATCAAAATAATTTTTTTTTAAAAAAAATCAGTATTTTAAAAGAAATCTCCTTCGAGAAGTATGTTCCTGAGATAACTTAAAGCAATAGCAGCAAACTCTAGGTCCTAAAACAAATTAACCATTTGCTTCGGAAAAAAACCCTCTAGCAATCATTGTCATTTATGGTTTTTAAAGAGCACACAGTATTGCCTGAATAAATATTGTTTTGTTCTTTTGATTGCTTTCAATAAAGTAATTTTTCAGGCAGAACATCTAAATTACCACATGTTGAAAATTGTAACATCTTTTATCCATTTGGTTTGGATTTGTGAGGTTGATTGTTCATGAATTCCTATCTGTGTCCAGAAAGTTTTGAAGAAATACTAACTACTTGTTTATTGGATATTACTGTAGGCACTATGTAGGCAAGTATTTACTTGCCTCCCTCACCTTTTTATTAAAAATAAATAATAAACTTTACATGGTGACCAAAATGAGATCAAGTCTATTATCTTTTATCTTTCAGATAGTACAGAAGGTGTGCTGAAAAGCATGTAGCTGAAGTCCAACAGAAAGATAGAAATAACAGATTTAATCAGAGTATCCAATATAGGAAGCAGAGTTTCATGGTAATGAAAAGGTTAGGTGGACAAAATCAACCAAGAAAAACTCCAGTTCCTGTAATAAAAGCCTCAGGAGTCATCTGCAAGGATAACTAAAATGATGGCAAATACCCTCTTATTCCTCACCTTAGCCAGCTCACATGCTGTCTTTTCCAGATAAAATGCAGGCCCTAGAGCAATCCACCTTGGGAGAACAATCCATCTCATAGTCAAAGTCTAGTAAAAAAACCCCTCTACTAAAGTCTACTAAAAAAACCATAGCAGTTCAGGCAGACTTAGTGTACACTCCAAAATAAGGCTTCTGCTGCATTCCAATCCTGGAAATCAGCATTGCCAAAGTTACCTAGCCCTGATCTAGCCCTGTAGCCAAGTCACAAATAGCGTACGCAAAAGCCACACCGATACTGCGGGGTAGACTCTATTTTCTATTACTCCCGGTGCTCCCCGGGCGGACGGCAGCCTGCAGTGCACACACATGCCCTCGCTCGGTGCTCCCACTGCGGTCGCTCCAGTGACTCCTAAGCCAACGCGCGCGTTTCCTGCGGCCACGCAGCGGCCTGCAGGCACCGAGCTCTGCGCACCTAGGGAGACGCTGATGCGGTTCTCAGGCACCTCGTGCCAGGAGCTGCTGTGGTTAAAAGCAAGCTATATGTGCAAACTAGTTTAATGCGTATCTCTATCAACCAGCGATAAAAATCAGAGTAGACAGGCATTTTCCAGATATTTGTAGTTGCTACTGTTTCAGTAATTTTGGAAAATATAGTAAGATTATTTCATTCAGCTTTTTTGCCTTTTTTTTTTCCTTTAATATGTAATCTGTTTACATTACATACCTACAATTCCTAATGACAATCAAGGCGCCAGCCGCACTGCACATTTGAGTGAACAACCTCCTTTCCCTCTTGTTTAAGAGTTTCAGTCTAGAAGAAATGAAAGGGCAAGTTCTGTGCAAGCTTTGGGGCTTCAGAGCAGATCACTGACAGGGTCGTCATCTCTTGCGACGCCCTGTCACACACAGCCTCTCATTTGTGAATGCTTTGTCTGGAAAGTTATGACTATATCTACTGCATTTGAAAGCAATTATGATTTCTTATTTTCAGTAAGACAATACTCAGTTTAATTGCAAGGTACTTAGCTTTTTCTGCTCTTCACCACATGGCAGACTGGCATACAGATGTTTCAAATACTATCTACAATTCAAGTTGGCATCTTGTTAAAGTGGTATTGTTTAGAGTACATACAGAGTAATTTGTATTACTGGCACTTAATACTCTAATTAATAATAGTCTTAATAATAGTCTTATTAATAATAATAGTCTTAGCACTTAATAATAGCACTTAATAATAGTCTAATTAGAGTTTGAATGCCATGGATCTTCAGAACAAACAGTAGAGAATTCCCTTATTTTTATGAAACAACTATATAGTAGAGATCTTTCAAGTTCATATTCTGCTAGAAAACAACTATGGTTTCTTATATTAATAGCATGGGAGTGTTGCTACATAATATTTTATGAGCTCACTTTTACAGAAATTAAATCACTTTTCATGAAATGAAAGCATTAAACTTATCAACTGAGATTGATATCAAATAGAGATATCAAATGAGATAACACTAGTCATCTGCAGTAGAACTGCATGTCTGCAGGCAAGCAAGGCTCAGCCCATACTTCTTTCTTCAGCACAGAAACCTTTAAATTGCTGTGCATCAAACCCCCTGATCCTATCAATTTCCTACTTTCTTGGTTTCTTCTCAAAACCCTACACTGCTAACACACATATTCTTTTGTTTCACTACTATAAATTGGTAAAATCAGTTTTATTTATGGACTATACTCAAATTTGAGAAGAGTATTGGTGGCTTGCATTTAGATTATGGATTTGAGCAATTTCAATATACCATCACTTCTCCTAATGAAAACAAAGCTCAAACACAGGACGTAGAAACACAGCTTACTGCACGAACAGCAGACACTGACTGAGGTAACCTCCTTTAAAATAGGCAATGTCCAAGCATTATTTTTGATTTGGCAAAGCACTCACTATTGACTGAAGTTTATTTCCACTGAATTCAAACCAATTTCATGAGGAAGCAGCTAATAGAGTGTTCTGAAAATCAGGGCTCAAGTTGCTGTTACTAGGTGGTTGGGTTTAGGTCTTGTTACATTCAGAGGTACTGCTAGGTATTTTGGTTGTGCAATACCAGGATAACTTTGCTAAAAGCAGCTTAAGGGCATGGATTAGTAAACTTGATACCAGAGTAACTACAATTTGTGATAAAGCCCTTAGCTTCCTTTCCATACAGTTGTAAACATAGACTTGTTATGCTACTTATCCCTCCCTGTTCCTATTTGGGGCACTGCAGAGTCAGTTAAATCAGTCCAAAGTCAGATTCCAACATCACTACACCTAAAAGAAAGGCACCTAATCTAAGAACAGGATGGGATGGACCATCTAACTTCATGGAATCCCTAAAATGCAGAGCTGCACACATACATCTTACACAGAGTTGTGTGAAGGCCACAGGAACTTCAGTCCTTTCTCCTCCACAATGGTAAGTCCCCTAGCCCAGGTGAGTACCTGCCATATGACGAAGATAACTGTATTTTAGGCTCCCAACTGTGACAGATTTTCTTGAATCTACTTGTTGCAAACATGTATAGAATTATAACAAAATATACGGAAGTATATTTTGGTATACTTTAGTATATAGGAAGTCCTTCCCCTCAACCTCTTTTTTTTCACATTTCTTCAGTTTATTAACTCACAACATTGAAAGCTGACACTACAACCTACACAAACTCTCACCATCAGCTGTTCATAAAGCTAAATGAAACACAATGATCAGCTTACATTCAGCTTCACATACTCAAAGTAGTGCATTAAAAAAAAGTACATATTTACACATTATATAGGCCTTTAGTCTCCACCATTTTGCTGCTTTCACAGGGTGACTGGTTTGATGTTGTGGATGTCATGTGATTTTTTCATCACTACACTGCTAAAACCATACAAAGGAGGAAGGAGGTTAGACTTTTTAGTTACAAACCTTGCATCTACATCCTTAACCTATCAAAAGGTTTTCAAAAAGACTGGACTACTATATTTAATAACAATGAAGTGTGATGTTTTATAAGTATAAACTCATGGAAACACTTGTAATGTTAACAGTATAATAGATATATTACAAGTCTGTAAGAAATAAATGGTCTTTTTCCAAAGAAATGACAGGCTTCGTCACTAGCCAAACACAACAGTCAAGCACACGTTTTAAACATGTGAGAGGTCTCGTGAAAGTCGATTATTTGTATCCTTTTATACTCTTTAAGATCACAGAATAGGTCCCATGATAATTCTATAACTCTTAAGAAAATGAGTTCTCCCACTGCCTTAACATTGAACCCTCATCTGAGCACTCTGTGGTATGCGTAAGACCTAAATAACTGTCAAGCCCTGAATAAGGACCCTTGCTGTTTTCTGGGGATCAGTGTGCAGTATACGTCTAAGATACAGAAACTCTGCATCGGTTAAAGCAGCTTCATTTTAAGACTCCTTGTTTAGACCGTCTGTCGTAACTCAACTAAAGTCATATATATATTATTTAAAGGAGTAGACACATTCATTAAAAAGAAGTTTCCCTGTCTGTAACTCCTTTTCTAAGACTAAGACAAAAAGAACATCACCCCAGGACATAAATCTTTATAAATATGATGCTAAGCAAAGAGGCCCTATAGCTTCCTGAAATGTACTGTGAAACTAACCAAGAAATTGCAGAAAGGTTACATAAAAGGAGGACAGAAATTTTTGGTGACTTCTTTTCATAACGGTTGAATTTATAGTTTTAGGATTTTAATTCAAACGTGCTAAAAGATTCTTGCATTTCTATGTGCAGCTAATTAGGAAGAATTCAGATCAAAGAAACCACTCTGGTCAATTAGGAAGAAAAGGCAGGAACAGGTAAAAGAAATTCAGCATGTATTTAAAAAGATCAAGTTCTTTCTCCTACAACTTTCTGCACAGGGAAAATCAAGTAGTATGTTTAGTATCCATCCTGCATCAAGCGACTTAAGCAGTCGAGCCCAGGCATATTAGATCAGTGTAAATCTCCACCTGTTTGCAAAATATTTATGTAGGTGCTTTGTATCCTCTCTACACCTGCCTGGCTACTTAGCATCCCCTTGGATCAAAGGAGGGCACCCAACAACTGATCATTCAGCAGGCAGCGCTCTGCTCTTTGGAGATGTCTCTCTACGTTCAAATCCGCAGGGACATAAACTTGCAGGTAACACCCTCCCTGCTGAGGTTGCTCCTTCTATTGCCTTGCAGAGACCTGGCCTCAGTGATCCATGCCCACAGCCACTGCTGCTCCACCTTATTTTCCTGGGAACAGCCAAACAAGTGGAAGAGGTGGAAAAGAAAACCTACAGCTGCCAGCTGGCACAAAATTTAGCAATTAGACTGCTCTGTTAGAAAGGTCAGAAAGAAAACAGCAATGCAAGTCTTCTGGTGAAAATGGGTCCTCACTGAGGCAGTGAATCAAGCCTGCGTCTGACCTTCTACGCCCTGCTGAGAATCATCCAGAATGACCAGAAAAATAAGTTCTTCGGATACCATGATGATTTCCCAGCACTATACAAGTAAAAGGAAGATGCCGCCCATTAGCAGGAGACACATGCAAAAGGTCATGCAAAAGAGTTCATTATATAATCAACATAATGATATAATGACAGGAGAAAGAAAAACCACCACAAAAACTAATGCTTAAATTAGTTCCTTTGACTTAGCTTCTCTTCATCTGAACTTGACACTCATACATTGAGAATTATTTTCAGCAGAGTTTTTAGGTCAAATACTGAGGTCAAATCTTCATACATGTCTTTATCTTTTGCGCACCAGAACTTAGACTAACGAACAATACGCAAGACCAAAGAGCTTTTTCCTAGATAAAACTGGTCTAGGTTTTTTTCCACCTACAAACTGGCATTATAGAGATAAGTCTTCAGTAGTTAGACAAGCAAGTAACTTTTAAAAAGCTACAGAACTTTAAAAAGACTTCTACCTGAAGATGTTCTATGTTGAAGATGCACAGCAGCACACCCTTCAGTCCTGGGCTTTCCAGTAAACCTTTCTGGGCACTTTTGGAAAGTGAGTTCTGCCCTGCCTCTGATTTCTTAGTCAGAAGCCTAAGAGTTCACATTCCAGCAAGAAGTGTTTTATTTCTCACATTTGTTTTCTGTTTCTTATCAAATAGAAAGCACATAAAAAAAGTAGTAAAATATTTTATCAAATAGATTAGCAAACTTTACCAAATATTTAAACTAAACCAGCTGAATTTTTCCTCATGATTCTGTTCAAACAGAAGCTTGGGAAATGAAGAAAGCTTGAAGATTTAAGTTGCCAAAATGATTACAAACAAAAACATTCAGAGATGAAATATTTTGTTTCAGGGAGGATCAAGTGAAATGAAAGACCACAGACCTGTTATCAGTCATCATTGCCATGAACGGAGGCTTCAAGTTGATCAGAAAAAGAATTAAAAATAAAAGTTCTGAGAATTTATTTGCCCAGCTTAACAGACCTGAAGGGTATATTTGTCCAAATGTCTCCAGTTTTTTCTAATCGTAACAGTACCTGTTGTCTTCTGAAAAAAAAACCCCCCAAACCTCACCTTGCTTGCATTTCTAATGAACGACTACATCTGAATGGATCAGGTAGTCCAGCTGGGTGAACATTTGGAGTATTTGATCAGCCTGTCCAAAGCGATCCATCTTAGCCTCTTCCTCACCCTTCACCTCTGCATACTAAAGGGTAACTTTAATACCTCCACTCTTCTTGTGCCATGGTCTTTAGTTTCCCTTTTATACACGTATTCAATCAAAACTCATTCACGCTAAAAACTGGAAAAGCTTAGCAAGACACATTACAGGCTAAGAATAGGCGGCCATGTTGACACACTTAAGTGTTCTACTACATCACAATGCACAAAAAAATCAATCCAGTGGCATTACTGAGGCTGTTCCACTACCCTTTGGAAAGTGAGAGGCCAGCAACGGGATCCATTTCATCATGAGATTCCCGTGCTTTTACTAATCCCAACATCTTAGATTCAGTGCAAGTCTGGAAAAAAAAATTCAGACAAGCAACCTCTTTGTCCATTTTTTTTTCTTTAACTCTATTTATTGCCATCTTATTCCTCTATTGATTCACACTGCACACCACAGAATAAAAAGCTTTTATGAATGCTATTTATAAAAGAGGCTACTGCCACTACTTTTTTAAGCAAAAAAGTACATGATTTTGTATGACAGATTGCAAGTTAGAAGAACATGACCTCCTTTTGCTAGAAACCAATTGCATTTTATTTCATTTTTCAAACTTAATCTAAAGAGTTGCCCAGTATCTTGGCTAGTATAATGGCCCTGTAGTTTGAATCTATGTTTTAAACACAGCATTACATATTTTCAGCTATTCACAGCCATATAAACTTATTACATTTTTTTTTGGTACAAAGCTTTTCTTTATAGCTAGAAATGTATCTTATGTCAAGTCCAGAAGTTAAAAATACTTTGGTTTGTTACTACAAAAATGTTGTAAAAAAAAGTTGGTAAAAATAAGTTTCCTAGAACCACTTCACTTGCATGTAACAGATTTTGCAATAGAAGTGTTTGTTGGTAGTCAGCTACCTACAAACATCATGAAATGATTTGCTCTGTTTACATGGAAAATATCACTAGTAACATTGAGTTCTGTCTTGTTCAACACATTTTGAACGGAAAAGTGTCAAATTGTGAGCCTTCAATTGTATTTTTCTTCACACAAGTAATGTGAAAAAACCTTCTTAGTTTGTTTCCCTTTCTTTCCCAAAATACTTCACCAGAAAAATTAAGGTCTGTTTCAGATTTTGCTGTAGGAGCAGTATTTGAAATATATATATTAGAGACCTGGAAAAAGGAAATAGGAGCAAAGGTAAGTTTTGAGAAATCAGATACCCAGGTAAATCAGAAACACAGAAGAGTCGAGACAACTTCAGAACAAATTCTTTGAAGGTACTACTTAATGGCAGATACATACAACTTTTCATTACTTTTTTTTTTTTGTAAGCGATTAGGAAATTCATCAGAAAAACAGTTCTTCAAACATGTGAGAAATTCTAAGACAAATCAGTTTTGAAGAAGTTTCATTTGATGACAACAGAGCTGTCTTACAAGTACAAAGCGTTCTGGAGCAGGTCAGCAAAGCAGCCCTCGCTGTGGTGGCAGCCAGCCTGGAACTGGAATAACTTAAAGAAAAATGGAGAACTAGCCTAGAAGAACTAGCTTTTATTTAACAAGAAAAAGATGGTCATATCTTCAAATGGTTAATCCTATAGCTTTAAATATTAGACAGTTTTTTATGGCTGAGAGTTTACAGCTTGCCTGTCATTGTGATTTTCCTACCTCTAGCCTGCCGGGATTTAACAGGTACAGCAGAGAAGCAATCGCTGCAGCACAAGGGAAGCACTACGGCAGCAAAACACAGGCACGCACACCTAGAACTACCTCTGCTCACCCAGAGGTTGGGAGATGGGACGCTGCCTTCGACCAAGGAAGCACACAGGGGCTGCTCTGAAATCCAGGGCAGCAGCTGGAAATCCATGTTTCTGTTACTTAAGAATTAATGCTTTTGTCTTAAATAATCCCATCTTCCCCTTGTCTACTATCAAACTCCTATCACCACCAGCAGAAGCAGGAGATAGAAATTTAGACCTATGGAATGATGTCCTATTGATAGCCATAAGTACCCAACATTCAAACCAAGCAACAGCTAAAGAAAAAGTAAAAAGAATCAGAATTATATATTAAAGTCTTTAAATACTAGAAAGACCAGTAAAATCAATCACAGCCTCAGGCAAGTATTACGAAGGTCCAACCACGCCAGTGTTATCCCTTTCAGCATATCCAGCTCGGAAGCCCTTTCTTTCTTCCCTCACTCCCCCATTCAACAGAAAAGGAGAACAGCTCTTGATCTCATGCATGAGGGTGGTTTCTGGTGAGCTTTGCAGGGATTGACCCTTCAGTTCCCCTGCACCGCATCCCTAACCCATCTGGTGGCCACACTGCTTTGATGAAGAAAAGACTCCTAAAGCTGCTTTCCTTCCTCCTTCCTAGGCTCCAAAAACATGGCCAAAGCTGCACCCAACTCTGCTGCTGCCTGCACATTTTAGCAACCACTGAAGTATTCTGAAAAGAATTAATGGCAATTATACACAAGTAAGAGCTCCTAGAAAATACTGGGGATTTACTAAACTAAATTTTCGCCCTACACTAAATTCTCAGGCATTTTTAACTCACAGACTTCTGTGATGCCACTAAATGCTTCACTGTGCAACTTGAACCAGGCATAGGAATTTTCTACATATATGGTTCAATAAACAGTAATGCACACTGCAAACACCATGCTAGGCCACTGGATTTTGTGCAATTTTTTGCACAAAAAAGTGGATTATGGTAAGACTCCTAAGGAAGGTAACTTCCCAACATACTGTTCTTTGATGCAGATCTCTAAAGTACTAATCTTACATTTATTTATTGAAAACAATTGAAAATGCTAGCCTTTTTTACTGGGAGTCTGAAGACAAATTTGTAACACCTTTCACAACTCCAGAGCACATTTTAGAGCTGACAGCATATTAAATTACAATATGTAGCAGAGGATTGCATATTGATTCCCTCATTTGTAATGCAAAACCAATCTGCCAAGTTAGCCTTGAATTCTTCCACTGGATTGTAACCAACATCCTCCCCCAAAAGGGTAACTGATTCTGGGATTTCCTGTGTTTTGGAAGCACCTAGGAATTCCCCTAGTTACTCAGACTTCACTAACCATGACACAGAGAGGACTAGTAAATACACTATTTTCTTCCTTCTTTACATATAACTGCCTGTTTCAGCATATTTATTTCTATAATCAGTCTTGATCAGAAGAACAAATGCACATCTGTCTCTTTCACGGGGCATGATGGAAGGGGTTAATTAACATTAATGATACGATATTAAGCAACTGAATGCATAGCAGAAGCTATATAAATACTTAATTTGAGGAATTATTTATAAAGTACATTTCTACGGTAGTTAATAATTAATCCTCTCTGATTACGGAAATTACAGTAATTAGAGAAAATGAGATAGCAGTGAAACCACTAAAGTATATTTTTATTTAAAGTATACTTCCCCCCCACACACCTCCCAAATACATGACAAACTTCTCCATTGCAAACTTATCTCATCAGCCATGGTTATAGATTTTTAAACAGTGCTCCTAAAATAAGCTAATACTAATTTAAATATGTTTCTAGAACTTCTGCAATTTTCTCACCAAAAATCTCAGAGTAAATTTTGCACAATTTCTACAGTTCTTCATGTTCTATTTATATTCCAGCACTCTATCAGTGTAGGCCATGTCACTACTATCAAAACAGAAAATCTTGGCATTTTTGACTGAAACCACAACACTTTTTTTTTAATCCCTTACTATATTCAGCTGGGCCCTTACTATCAGTGTTTCCTTTTAGTGATGAATTTGATGAACACTGCAACCTTTTTCAGCCTAATAATAAAAACACAAAAATATTACCATTAAAATAGCATTAACCAACTGTCAAAGAATATTTTTGGGCCAGGAAATTGGCATTTTTAATCCTAGTGTATTTTTTTTTTTTAAAAAAGCTTCATCTTTCCTCCTCACCCATCCATTTGCAAATATAAACAGTTTTGTTAGAAATTGTAAGACAACAAAACGAGTAGTTAGTCCACAGATTGTTTTAAAGTTTGAACAAACATGCAAAACAAAGTGTAAATGACAACTGCAGAACATTACTACTAGCACAGCCTTTCAAGAAAAACAATTTCTTAGAGTTTTTGATTGCCAAAACCCATTCCAGAAGACATTTAAAAGTAAAAAAATCAGTAGATATGTCTATCTGCTATCTGTCTATCAAAAAAAGTCTCATTCTAGTTAATTGGAAATTACATAGAAATCAATCATGACCTTTCAGAGACAGACTTTGGACTTGCCTACACTGACACTCAGAGAAGTTATTGAGGAGCAATCCGGAGTATGAATCTGAATCAAACTACTGTGGTTACAGCTCTATGCCTTGATGTCATTGCATAATCCACATCATTTAAAGTGAAAACTAAATCCACGTCCAATTTACTACAAAGTAAGCATAAAGAGAGTTCGAGAGCACAGACTGAAACAGGGAACAGTCCCAAGGCAAATGGAACAGGCTGTATAAAAGGGAGAACAACAGAGAGCAGCAGCTCCCCTCTAAGCATCCCCTTTATTTGCTTCCAGTTACTGAATTTTAAGGTGATGGGGGAGCCTAAAAGCCTAGCATAAAAAGTGTAATCAGAGATTACATAAAAGTTTTCATGCATAATTACAGACTCCTTAATTCAAACTGAATTACAACAGTGTAATTCAAGTTAACTTTTAAAATGAATTAGCTAAATTACATCAAACTCTTGTTAAAAACTTCTCCCTGTCCCCCATGAATTCAAGTGTTTTTACAGAGTATACTTGTCATCATTTTATTTAATAAAAAAATCTGAATGACTCTTCAATTGTATTTCACTTGCAGAATATTTGTACCTATGCCACTGACTTTAAGATGCAGCATGTTCTTTATACTTCAAATTTTAAACTCACTTTTTTCTCTTTTTCTCTAAAAAATTGGGACATGTTATATGTAAAAAAAAAAAAAAAAAAAAAAAAAATCAGAAAAGCTATTCAATACCCGGAGGCTTCATAAATTTGCAAAATATTTTCACAGACTACATGCTGTTTAGAAAAATCTTCTTCCACCAGTCCTAATTGGTAAGGTAACACTAATGGTTAAAAATCAAAAAGAAGCAGTTAGCTGAAGCTGTGCTTCTCCAAGCCGGTAGCTCAAACACACACAGAGTCTGATCATCCGTAGAAAGAGAGTTAGAAAGAATCAAGTGATTCCTTGACAGGTTACAAGCAAGCAGAGTGAAACAGAAGGGGAAAAGATCACATCAATATTCATGTTCTTCAAAGTAAGAATTAAAATAGAAGCTTTAATAAAAGCTAATACAATCATTTTACAAGCGAAGAAATTTAAGTCAATAAAGTAGAAGAATTATGGATGACATTCAAATTAGAGAACAAGGGAAAACAAACTATTAACACAAATCTCCATGTTAATTCTGGGGACTCACTGTCAATTACATTCTTAGTCTCTTAGCATCCTTTTTCAACAGCGAATCTACAGCGATGAAGCTCTAGGTCCGCACAAACCATGCCAGGTTCGTTGGCGGTCTGCGATAGACAATTAGTTCGGGCACACCTCAAACAGAGCAGGATGCAGCCTTCTGTACAGATGATAGCCCTGAAGAGAGGCATTCTTCCCACCTCTCCCATGAAAGGACTATCTTCACTTAGCAACAAATTACGCCTGAATTTTCATAGGGTGAAAGCTCTTCTTCCTTGCGGTCCTACAATACAGATACTCTCCTCAGGTGTCCTCATATCCGCTCCTTCGTGCTACTTTGTTTGCGTAAATATTTTTCTGCTATTTTGCTTTGCAAATCAAAATAAAAGATGATAAATGGAGTACCTTAAACGGTACCAATGACAGCCAACTTCTTGCTTTTTTAATATAAACTGCTTGTGGAGGCACACAGGGATCTGTTTTTCCTTTGCTGCTGCTCATCTTTAAAAGCCTCCTAGCTACTTCAGCCATATAGATTGTTAATAATCATGCATATTCTGTTTTTTCTTTACAATATTTTTGTGCAATTCTGCTTATTCTGTGAAATAATTAATACTAAGGCTTGAGGAAAGACAAAAGGTTCAGTCCTCCTCCACCATCTTTTTTTTTTTTTTTTTAAATTTACTTTCACTCTAATTGCTACTGAGATTCAGGGATGGCACCTTGTTGAGTCTGACTTCAAAGCACAGCCCAGAAGCACCCCTGAAAAGGAGATGCCAAAGGAGCAGAGAGGCAGACCTGGGCAGGAAAGGGGCACTTGTTTAATGCGCTCGCATTTCGCCCTGGGTGACCTGGAATAAAGCCAAGCAGACTGCAGGAGCCCAGTGCTGCCGGCACAGTGCCCAGAGCGCCGAGTTACAGAGCAGGGAGGGCAGCAGGAGGGGCGTTACTGGGGCAGGACAGCCCTCCCGACAGGGCCAGGGCTAGAAGGACAGAGGTTCTGGTAGCCCCATGCACAGATGTATCTGGGTACAACTCATGCAATAGCAGCTAGTAACCCAGGAAAGGTCAGTGCAGGGTGACTCTGTTAAACTGACAGACTGATTCTAGGACTATTCAAATTCAAGGTTATTTTTACTTTTGTTTTAAGCAAAATAAATTATTCTCTAAGGTGATTGCTATGATTTTGTTGCTATTACTGTACCAGTGGGTTACTGCAATTCAGAATGGTTTTAATGTAACATTTCTGAAATAGAAAGTACTAGATTACATGTTTACACCAACAGATGAAGAAATTCTGCATCTAAAGGGTACAAACACAATATTAAAAGAAAAAGAATTTCTTAGATGAACAGCCAAAGGAAAATGCCAGCTGGGTAGGAAGGCATGAATGCAGGTGTAACTGCAAGCACCAGTATGTCACTGAAACGAAGTTTCAGCAAATGCATAATACATATACATAATGCATACACACACGTTCATTCTGTTCCAGTGATTACTTTTCTATTTTCAAGTATGTGCTAACAGAAATTATTAAAATCTGCTAGCCTTATTTAAACTGCAGTTCTTCCCAGGCAACTCCCTGTAACAGTATAACAAGAGTTCAAATATAGTCAAGAATATGTGCTTCTTCCCCTTCCGTAGCTCTCTCTGCAGTGCAATAGGATTTTCACAGATAGCCACACACTGAAAAATATTTCAGTCAAAATATCCTCAGAAAACAGGACTCAAAATGAAGCTCAGGAGAACATGTAGTCCTCCATACCCTCAGGAAGCTCAGGGATACCTGTGGTTTTTTCTAATGACTGTCTACGTAGTTCACATTTTTAGAGGAATAAAAATGGTTGGTTTTAACACCAGCAGGACATCTAACCCTGCAAGCCAGTCCCATCGAACCTCCCCCCTCGCCCCAAGTCTCGTCTTCAGCCCTGCGTCTCGCCCTCCACCCGGTACTGAGTCTCTCCGCACGCCCGCAAGGCTCTTTTCAGGGCAGCCGCGGCCCACGCGAGCCCGCCCCGGGGCTGCACACACACACACACACACGGGCGCCGCAGCCCCCGTGGTGCCACGCTCGCTCCAGGCTAACCGTGTTAGCGCTGTCCCTGCTGACGGCGGAGCCACAGGGTGGCCAAGCGCCTCTCTCGGCTTTTTCCCAGCAAGGGAATGCTACGCTCGCATCAGTGTGAAGCCAGAGGAGCCACTGTTGCATTTCCAGTGGATTTCTATACACTGTCCAGATATGCCTTTTCTCTTGCATCAGTTAGAAATTCAGCAAGATCTGCCCACACAGACCAAGTAAACAGAGAAATGTGGCTCAGTATTTCAGCCACTGAAGTCATACAGCTTATAGTTCCAGGTTGCTGTTAAAAACAGACAACAACAAAGCCCAGACTGCTTTCTACATAAATAGTAATTAGTTTTACATATCAGCCCAAAGATGGAACTTCTGTGCTAGACTAAGTTTGACTTATTACAATCTAATTCCCTTAAACCCATAAGTGACACAGAATATGCGCTTTTGATGCAAATGCACCACTTGGCTCTGAGACTGTAAAATTTCTGTCACAGTTCACTGTGCTACCTCTGCAGTAGAGATGGAAGTAACACAGCAAGCCAATAGTTCACAAATGAGAAATAAAACACGCCAAGCTTTAGGCTATCGAAACCAGGTTAGAATCAGTTATTACTGCTAAAATATTCCCCACACAATTTAAAATGGAATAAGATTTTGAAAAAGGAAAATATCCAACCCTGCAGCTTCAGTGGAATTAATATATTATTTGGAGAATACATTAAGCAGTGCTACCTTCCATCAAATGAGTATGTGGCACCTTATTCTCAACCTTAATATTTTAATATTCTTTCATATATGGTGATATAACAGAAATGACTCTGTAGATCTCTTTAGAAATCATAGAATCATTAAGGTTAGAATAGACCTTTGGAGATCACCTAGTCCAACCCCCCTGCTCCAGCAGGGACTCCTAGAGCATGTGGCACAGGGTGGCAGCCAGGCAGGTTAGGAAGATCTCCAGAGAAGGAAATTCCACCACCTCTCTGGGCAGCCTGTTCCCTCTGAGGGTGGGACACTCCCCTGAGGGTGAGTGTCACCCTCACTGTTAAGAAATTTCTGCTTAAGTTGATGGGGAAGTTTTGGTGTCTCATCTTTCTCCCAAGCCGCCTTATAGCTATCCAGAAGCATGAAAAAGCTTCCTGACAAAAAGCAGAGGGAACCGGCCAGATACTTCTAAATTGCCAAAACAAAATAAACCATTGTATTTACTTCTTGCTCCCCACTCTTGATAGAATGCAGAATGCTAAAGGTCATCAGAAAGGAAAGGGATGGGAAGGGAAGAGAGAAGATCAGAATTCTCCAGATAGGTCTGATACCAGACCTTTTGAAAGGTTTTACAAGCCTCCTGCATTGCCCTTCAAATACTTTGAAGGATTTGAATGTCTGAGCATCTTTAATGATTTCAATGGGAGTTATGTTCAGATCTTTACACATGAAGTACACAAAAGACTGGACTTGTTTAAATACAGATTTAGTTAGCTGTGTGCAAGTGTTTTGGTCTAGTACTGCAGCTGGAAATGCTGGTCTTCCCTTATTCCATGTGGATCTGTTTGTTTGTTATCTTTTCTATTTTTAGTTTTTGATGCCCACATCTGGTGTCCATCTATTTTGAATCTATCACTCTTTAGCTTTTATTTTTTCCTTCCTTTCCACACATCTAAGCAAGATACCTAGAATTTTCAACTTGAACTATATTGTCAGTCTCAATATTCACAGTGATACTATAAAAGATTTTCATGTCATTTAAATTAACATTTCAATGACAAATAAGACAACTCAGCAGCTTTTATAACTTACTCAGTTCCATATCACAGTGTAAACTGCAATACTGAGTGACAAATTTGAAACAGTAATTCTTCAATGCTTAATAAATGTTACATAAGTCTTTATTGTCTTTACCAGCAAGTCATTACTAAAGTACAAGTAACAGCATTGAAGAGATCAACGAAAAGAAACAAAAGCCCAAATGCAGAAATAAACAGAGGAACACAGAAACCTCAGTTATTCCTAGATGTGCCCACTAAGTTCAGATGAAAGGTCAGAACAGACAAGTGACAGTTTCCCGGCTCCTCTTATTTGCAGCCAAAATGATTCTATGGTTGATCCTCAAGAATTTGAGTAAGTTTTCCTGGGAGTCCACAGTATATTTTTTATAATCTCCCAGTATTTTTTTTTCCTTCCCTCTCCTCTCCCTTCATTTTTGCTCCTTTTTAATCTCACTTCTATTTTTTCAAAAACTTTAAATTCCTGAGGCATTTTAAGTTTTCTATTAAATACAAGTATATCTTGAACATGAGGTGGGCAATTACAGTGCTCACTGATCTGATTTGCTGGTGAATTTTTCATATTAACTCGCTTTGATTTTGTAGGAGTAGAAATACATCTTTAGGGAACATTACATTCAGGGTACGCATTAGAAGTAGTGAGACAGCTACATTTCGCTTAAAGATGTGCGCAAACCTGACAATACAGTCACCGCCACTTGAGCACACGAGGCTAACACCAGTGAGATACAGGGGATCAGTTTTTGTGACTAGAGGATTTAGACACTTGCATTGAAAGACTTGCTTATGACTTCTCTGTTTCCTCATCAAATTTTTGGCTTTAATAATAACCCACTGTCAGCCAAATTAAATGCATATTCAAAAAAGCCAACCCAAATCAAATCAAAGCAAAGATACAAATCAAAATAGTTTCAAACTCCTAATTATTATAGGACAACATTTATGTTCAACCATTATTAAGCCAACCAAAAATTAGCAAATATTGTGTAGTGTCAGTAATTTTGGATTCTATACAAGGAGGAAGGCAGAAAAATCAACTTGAACAGATCTCCTATCAAGCCATGCGCACGGGTTAGCTTGTTTCTGTTGCTTGGGCAAACACTCTCTCTTGGATGGTCTCTTTCTCAGATGTCTTACAACTAAGTATCCCGCTACTGTTACTGTGGATTGCTATTATGATACTGCCACTACATCATCGCGAAGGAGACAGAAAGTTTGTAACAGCTCATGAGGACAGTCTTTTCATCTCAGCTTCTTTAGTCCTTGTCAAACTGGTTATACCAGGCAGAAAACTTAACCGCTGCCATCAACACCTGGATGACACCAAGCTTTACAGTGTCACTTTTCACACAGCCTATACGGGCAACTTGACGCTAGAGAAACATCAAGAAACAGAAAGATGCTTTTTAGAAAAGTGCTAGAATGAAACAAAACCCTCCTGACACAATTTTGAGATGCATAAGGGAAGAGATCAAAAATAATGATCTCCATATTCAAATGTAAAATGAAATTGTGTGCACATATCCACATGGGCATCCCCTACAGGAACTTTGCTTTATCTCCTCACTTCTACCAATGTAAATGAAAATTTAACCAAATTATAATATAAATCCTCAAGTAAAAGCATTTTATTACACCTGCATTTTATTACACCTGAAGATATAAAAAGCCTCATGATTTGAATAAAATCTGAGTTGAATAAATAAAAGATAGCTTAAGGCTCTGAACTTCAGTAGCTGGAATTGCTCGCTCCCTGACTCTGAGGGCAGGATAACCACCACCAAGGACTACTCTGAGCTGAGCTATTTAATATGCTTCCACCTCTCACATCTGTAAGTGTTCTACTCACATGAGGAAAAAAAAGGATTTGAGAGCATCATATAATTTTAGTAAATTATACATTACATACAAATAACTACTGTAAGTCATCTCCAAGCAGAAGGTCAGGGAGAGGGGTCAAGGAGAGGGAGGCGCCAAGGGTGGGAGTCAAAGACAAAGGTCTTTTCCTCAAGGAAAATCAGTTTTTATTGTGCAGATCACAGAAGTGACTTGTACTGTATCTGGAAGTAACTATTCCACTTGGTAAAACCTTTTCTCTTCCTTTTCTCTTGTCTCCAGAGATAGCATAATCAATAAAATATGAGGATCGATGCTCACTGTGATTGTGGAATTGATTACATACTCCCACATTAGCATTAAAAGCCTTTCTCAGTTACAAGAGGCTGCTTTAAATCAAGTATTGTCACACAGCACAACTTGAATTCTGCATGCAAGACCAACTTGTACTAGCAGCGCTGCACCCTTAAGCACAGAGCAGCCTTCCTCAAGCTGCTGCTGTAATTACAAATACCTCATACTGAGAGCAAATCTACTTACCAACTCTTTCAAAGCAGTTCTCTGAGTCTACAAAATAGATCACTAAATTAATTGGTCATTCAAGCACTTCATCTCATTAATCACAAAGAGAGAACCATCTTAAGATTTACAATCAAAACCAAAACTAATTTTGCCTCAAAGGCCAAAACAATTCACTTGAGCATCTTTAAGGAAACATAAGAATGGGACAATTTATAATAGCTTTAAAAGAACCTAGCGGCATTTGAAGGCTGATTGAATTTGGCTTATGTAACCAGTTCTCTCTTTTCAAACTTCTCTGCACCAGATAATGAAGACTCAAGTCTTGCTAAAGCACAGACTTTTTCCTGTGTGTTCTGTGTCCTGTGTGTGCTAGATGATATTGGGTCACTTAAAGTGGCAGCTAAATAGTCCTAAGCAGGAATTAAAACAATTTGTCATATCTAAAAAAGGAAAGCAGAGGGGCTCCTTAGGAAGAGTCTTCTGGCTTCCAGATGAGACTGTTCTTAAACGGATGGTTAAATAGTGCACTAGTGAATTTGCCTACAAATGCAGGACTTGAGAAAAACTGTACAAAACACAAGAGCCAAATTTAACGCTATCCTTGGTTCCCGCAAATGGAGTAGCAAAGAAGAGGAGATACAGGCTACCGTGGAGATATCAAACATCCACACTCAACTACGCCTGCCTAATCTTTACAGTTTCCTAAATCTTGGATGGAATGCACTGCATTCTGCATATTTAAAGCTTTATAATAAAATCCAGTTCTATGTGAACAATAGAAAAAAAATGACAATGATACAGGAAAAGAATGATAGAGAAAACAAATGGTTTCTTATCTGTTTTTCTCAGTTTTTCCACACAGAACAGTTCAAGGTCCAACATATTGCTCTAGATACTATTAGAGGAAATGCAGTACTGTAACAGCCATTTTTCACAGCTTGATTCACTATTTTTTATCCTAAGTATTATAGGGAAAATGGGGGCTCTTCAGTCCACAATCTCAGCACAGTTACTAAATTAAGTCACCCTCTAAAAAAGGTGAAGTGTGTTTGTGAGCTGCTGATTTGAGGAGCATTTGAGGTTCACAGACTTAAGAGCTCATATTTACTGCAGCTTCTACATAGACTTATCTCCATGTATAGGCTTTCTGTTCACAATAAATCACATAGTATTTGTACAGTCCAAAGAAGCTTCTGAAACACATTCTTGTACTGTAAACAAGTCATAGTCTTTAGTAATAGGTTTCTTACATTTCAAAATACCACCACCTGTCAGGAGAAAGAAAAAAGAAAAAAACCCTAAAAATCCAGCCATCACACTCTTAATGCAAACTAAATTAACAGCTTATCTTCTACAAATTTACCTCAAGTGGGAACAACAATTTAGAGATCATTTTTACTTCATCTGCCTCAAAACAACACAAATAAAATGCACTCAGATAGCAAGCAGCTAATGGCAAGAGTTACTGTTTTCAGAGTAGAGATGGGGCACCCATCTTCCTGCCCCACAAAAGCCTGTTGAGTGTTTTCCATTTGTTTTGCATGTTTAGCATATATCTTTTATTAATCATCCTCTTAAATATCTTCAAATTTCTTTATACTCCATAAGCAGATAGCTAAGGAGTCATTAAAATATTTGCCTGATACCTACTACGTTGCTGCAAGATGTGGTGTGACCTAATATTTATTGATTGGTACAGAGGTAAAAATCAGTAGATTTAATATTTTGTACAACCATCTTGAAACAGAACATAGCTTTCCACCCCTACCCTATTATTTAAATGACACTGATAATAGAGTAATTTGCCAAAAAAAAGAGTCTTTAGACTTAGTTCCAGTCAAACCTCACTCAGAAGTGTAAACATATCCCAGATCACATCCAAAAGGTCACAAAAACACCCCTTTGTCTCACTTTCTGTGGAATTTGGAGACTTACAGTACTTAGAGTTGGTTTTACAAGACAGGTGACAAGAAAATTTCATATAGCTATATTCTTTAGTCTGCACACTGTGAGAAGACTGAAGGAGAGGTGGTCTGGCTAAAAATCAATTCTTCCTGCTTGCAGCCAAGTTTACTTCAGTGAATGAGAGCCAGAAATATTGACATTTCAGGCAGAAAGTTTAACAAAGAGCTGAAGAAAATAGAGACTTTCACTCTACTGAGCTGAACAGCTGAGGACAGCACGTACAGAGAAAAGAAGCCATTAGTTAAAAAAAGGGCATAGTGGAAGCAGCTAAGATACTCATTTTGCACCAGAAAAATATTTGCAGCACAAGGAATCTGTGCGGGGCGGGTTTGTTCCTTCCCTTACATGTGAAAATCAGCAGCAAGTCCCTGCAAATTAATGAAGCAAGCTGTTAAAAAATCAGAATCTGACACCATGTGTTTTGCCCATTGCCTGAATCTGGAGGAGTTCACACGGACTCGTTCATAATTCAGAGGCAGCAAATAACACTGTATCTGAACCTGCTAGGAAATGGAGTTGATGGTCTCGACCGGTCCATTTCTTGTAAACTGCCATGTTTTTTTCTTCCGCTAAAAAATGTCAGTCGTATTTATCCTGAACAGATGGATTCTCTCTGCTAGAGGGCATGTGAAACTCTGGGAATAAGGAAAGCACTAAAGATTAGCACACTCCATGGCAAGAGCACAAATGAAAATTCAGCATCGCTCACTCTCTGCACGCACAGAGCAACTGACAGACACAAACATCTAAGCCAATATTGCTATTATCTAACATTACAAATATTGATCTCAATCATACATACAGTACTGAGTTGTTTTAAGATCATAACAGTAAAAAAGAGTATTCAAGTCTCAAATTAGCTTAGGCTTTTTTTTACTACATCAAAATTCCTTTATCATTTTATTTAAAGCAACTGTGAATTTACAAGCAAAATAAGAAGGAAAAACACCCTTCCCTAGAAGAAAATTTTACTTGATTAGATATATTCATACTATAAGATTTAAAACGTTTATGCTAGGCAATACCTAAGCAAGTCAACATTTATGCTATGGGAGTGTATATTTGGTTGTTATCCTGGGTCCTGTACTGTGCACAGAGATGTCATATGTATGATTAAAGCTGCAAGGTAACATATCCTTGACCATAAAGAACAAAAGGAACCATTCTGCCCATCAACTCTGGACAGGAAGGTGAGAGATGGCACACTCATTGAAAAGAAGCACGCTGACAGGCTGCAGGCTTTGTTTTTTTGGAACGTGCTGTATGTAATTCGAGGCATAAATTGTGCCTAGTACTGAATAGATAAATAAATTCTTGGTCCATAAAGAAATTACGTTGGAAAAGAGTGAGGAGCATAGCACGTGTGAGTTTATAAGTGTCTGTGCTCGTCTCCCACATGTCCTGGGAAGACTCTGACCATTGCTTAAGGTTCACCGCCATGCAACACAGCAAAAGGCCATTTTTTAACTGCATCACCCACAATCAGACAGAATTTCCTTTGATTTGCATCTGCCCATTCTTACAACTGAGGTGCTCTCCCCTTGTATACACAATTTGCAAGCAACATGTCTGTCTCTTAGGCTAAACAGCTCCAGTCGGGTACTACACACTAGGAACAGTTTTGATAAAATAAAATCAAGCTTTGTGTTCACCACAGTCACATTCCTCACTGATGCAATGGCGCGCCACGCTTCGAATACACTGCTAACCCCGTCCTTAGAAACCCATCCTAGATCAGAGCTCAGCAGGCTTCCCCTCCCACACTAGTTGTCTTTTTATGGTCATTTTTACCCCAAACATTCCAGATTTTGTTGGGCTGCTTATCCTGTGCCCAAGACCCCCTGACAGGCCAAGGTGGTCCCAAACCACAGTTGTGTTCTCAAACTCCAGAGGGTCACACACAGCTACAGGCAGACCCATGCACAGCCCACACTACTTAAGAGACTTGAGCAAAACTTAAGTTCAACAGATATAACAGTCACTTTTAACATAGGTTGTCAAGATCTTCACTAATCTTACCCATTTTAAACAGACTTGAAAAGGCAAGTAGAAAGTTTCAGGAAGAGTCTGTCTGGAAGAAATATTTCTGTGGTTCACAAGCATTTGAAGAGTATGCTACCAAAACACTTCCAGCCAGAGTGAAAATGTAACATTTAACTCTGAATAAAGAATTTAAAACTATAAATATTTCTGTAAAAGTAAACATAATTAATGCGTAATTCCTTCCTTCCAGGACAAAAACCAAAAAAACATGTGATGAAACTTCTCTTGTTCATACCTGCATCTCCAGGTGTTGACAGACAGCTTATTTTTCAGTATCACTTAAAAAGCTCTGTATACCAACCACTAGCTACTCCCATGGTCAGACTCCAACTACAGGACCTTTCCAAGACTAACTGATTTGATGTTAGATTAAATTCACTAACTCTTACTGCCTGATCAGGCAGCTCAAGATGACTTAGGTGGCTTCTCAAACTAACAAAGGTCCAACTCCCCTAGCTAAGAGGTAGCGTTCCATGACGTAGCAGACAGATCACAGCTATTGCCAACAACAGCAGAGGCTCAGAAGAGGATAGAAACGAGAAGATCAAAACAGAAGAGGTAGATTATTTTCCCAATCTCTCTCCGTCTCTCTATTGTTGTCACAAAACACACACGTTTCAACGCTGGTAAGGCTTACATCTATGGCATTTCTTTCATCAATCTGGCACATGCTGAGTGTAAGATAAGTGAAATGAATCTTTTCCTCCTACCATGGTATCTGGAGTCAGAAACACCTCAGCTACAAATAAGTTTTAACAGCTCCACAGGCATCTTTCAAGTGACTTAACCAAATTGAACAGGATTTCTGTCCACAGATCTTTAGTTTTCCTCTAATCATTTGATGATTGAATAATGAATCTTTCCAGGAGGGAATAATTCACATCTATTTTGCTTTGGCAGGTGCTACTGACTGTTAGAATGGTATGTGCTCATTTGTATTTTTAACTGGCAAAATATATTAATAAATGCATGGGTTTTGAAAGTGTAGATAAAAGCTTTGGAAACTGAAACCTGCCCACAGGTACCTTCACATCCCAGTGGCACTACATTCTTCAACTGGGAGATGTGGGAAGCAGGTGGGATGCTTCTAACATGCTCAATTTTCCATGCCTGGGAACACCTCTGTCCCCTATGTCTCCAAATAAGCACAGACCTAGACATGCTGTAAGTTCTGCTGTTCTGAAACATTTATCACTCATTGAAATTATTATTATTTGCACATTGCTCATTCACTATGGCATAAGCTTTGCCCACTCTGATTACATCCCTATAAAGATACTATATTGTGGATTTAAGTTAATAAGAAACAAAAATATTCTGGTCAAAAGTATTGACTCTAACTAAGCTTAAACAACCCAGAAAGAATTGCAATGTCCTTCCCTGCTCAGACTGCTTACCTGAATTCTCGATAATGGGGCTCAGCCAAGTCTTCCTCCATTCTCCGGAACATTTGGCTCAGCTCCTCTAGTAGTTAATGCCTTCAACCCCTGCTTTGTGTAGCTGCAGTTCTGACTCCCCAACCATTCCACATCAGAAAAGAGAATTTAAAATAGTCTCCGTTCCCCATCAGAATTTTCAACTATACCATATACTCCTATCAAAAGCAAAAATTATCAGACACACCTAGAAAGAACAATGTGCCTAAAATATAAACTGCTTCAGTTCGACTCAGCTGCTTAAACAAAATGCTCATTAAGAACAGCCTAAGTTACACACAGGCCTTATTTCCACAAATGAGCAGCTCAGTAGGACACAAGGCAACTTGGGATTTCAAGGAAAACTTCCTACAGCAAGTAGGATAAACTCATTTTCTATGGCTATGCTATATTCTCCTTTACCCCAGAAAGGAAATCATAAATTTCTAAATTCAACATGAGATATTTACCAAATAAAATTAGTTGTGAACCAGAGGCTGAAATAAAAATGAAAATAAAAGTGGAGTGTGGGAGCTTATAAAAAATGGTGACATTTTTGATGTCATAATTCCATCAAATTTGACCTTTTCTCTATGACACCTTTGTTCACTCCAGTAAGTTTAGTGATAAATGCTAGCAAACAAAAAGAAAAAAGAACACACACAAACATGCTGAAGAGTGAGCTTACAGTGATGCTCTGTGGTGATGCACAAATTGTCTAAGTGAACTGGCACCTTCTTTGCCCACTATTTTACCAGTTTTGGTGGATTCCTTAATAGAGTTGGTTCAACAGGAATTTGGAAGGTTTGATGGTTTGAGCCTGTTTCTTTTTTTTTTTTTTTCCTCCCCCCTCTCTCTCTCTCCAGGTATTACCCAGCTATAGAGGGAGATCTTGTACTTTGCTGGGAGTTTGGTTCTGCCACGCTAAGCTGTACTTGAGTTCTTGATACTCAAGCTAGGTATTGTTTGCATATCTAAAGGAGGCACACACTTGTGAGCAGCTCAGACAGACCCAGCATCTCCTTTGGCATTTTGCTTTAATAACAGGAAAGAGATTTTTACCCTCCCACCAAAAATCAAAACAAACACCAAACCCATGGTCTAACTTACAATTCTCTGACACCCTCAGACTTCAAAGAAGTTAACTCAAAAAGGCATTCAATTTAAGAGAGATCAGTTCAAAGAGTTGAGTTTCATTATTAGCCCAAGCAAAAGGGCTTCCTGTGATCTAAGATGACATATTCTAATAGGAAAAATTGCCAGACAGAATGATGAATATTAAAATAAATGAGAAGCAGGAATGAACCGGCATTAACGTAACTTCTCTCATAAATGCACATCACAGAAATTAAAAGGATGTTGATTGCAGCAGCAGAATTCAAAAGTTTAACGAGCTAATGCTAGTAGAATTTAGAAAAGAAGCATGGAAAAATAAGCAGGCAACATGATTATAGCACAAGACGCAAAAATATTTAACATTGACAAAAATAGTCCTGGAAGACAAAGATGAGTAGTGCTTGTGCTGGGCACACAGGTTCTGTAGCTTCCCAAATATCTTTTACTTGAGCGACAGATAACCAATTACAAAAGAAAAAGAAGAATAATTAAAAGGAGTGAAACTGCAAGCAAAATACTTCAAACTTCTCACATTTGGCATAGTATAAATTCCAAAACACTAGGACATGAAGATGAACGAATTCCCTGTGCCTTTGCTGTGGTGGGTAAGCCCGAGGTCAGTGACTTTGCAGTGCTTCTATCAGCCCTGCCCAAGAGGCCACCAAGCACCGCGCTAATTGCCAACAGCCAAGAGCAAGTGTTGCCATTCTACCACAGCCGCTTCCTGCTATCAAATGCAGAAGTATCAGTTTATTCATTTGTGATATATCAGAAAATAAATTAAGGTGAATGAGGCCTATAATCTACTGTCTATTTTCTGCTTTACCACAAAAGTCCATAGAAACAGCAGTTTTCATAAACATCTTCACTATTCTCCTGTTTCATGCAGTGCAAGTATAATTTCATATATTCTTATATATATCCCACTTGGATTTAAGGTAAGAATCTGTCCCTGATGAGGCTTTGCATAAACTTTACAAGCATGAATTCTGTAAGACCTTGTGACTTCGTGGGCAAATTTAGCTGAAGGTAAACACAGGTCTTCAAAACATGGAGTTGAGGAACGGTTTCTAAATGCACATCCGTATTTTGTGAGCATTACTCAACTCTCTCAAGCAATCTAATGGTTTCCAACCATACTTCTGAGCAAGTAAGGGATTCCAATGGAGTATGTTTAGCTATACATGGTTACATTTTTGCAGATAAATCTTTTTTTTTTGGCAGATTAACAGCAGTAGTACCATATTTTATACTGTCTGTCCACTTCATTTCTATGCACATGTACCAAGAACTGATATGCTTGTCCAAAATGCCTTTTTTAGCCATGAATCTAAGCTGACTAGACAGCAGCAAAAATAAACTTTGTAAAGCCTCAAGGCAGGCTAGTCTACCTCAGCACATATTCCCGTGAGCTACTATTCCCCAGTTTAATTCCCTTTAATGGGAATTAAAAACCCATCTCTGTGCAGGGGAAAGTTCAGCAGACCACGGGACAGACTGCAATTAAAATGCCCCTGTGGTACTTCCTGCACACACTTCAGGAGACTCACGGGCATATTTTATGATCATTTTAAGAGAACAGTGGAAAAAAAATGACAGCATATCTCAAACTACTGGGATGATAAGACAGGCCTTTTTCCCTTTCTCATTTATAAAATAAAACTGTAAACACCATATTCTTAATAAATATTTGCATAAACCCTCCCTTATAAAACCAAGGGTAGTCAAGGCAGAAAAACTGAAATGCAGAAGAGTCATTCAGGTAGGAATTGTCTGCACTAAAAGTAGCTCTCTTCAATGGGTCAATTTTTTTCTTCTCTCCTTTTTTTAAAGCTGCTGACTATAACTTCATGAAATAGTGCCAAGTGGCAAACATTAATATCAAAGTACTAAACAGTCTGCCTTGAGAAGATTACAGTGTTAGAGCAAAAGTGATACAGACGGAGGCCGGTGAAAGATGAATCATCACTTGCTTTTTGCAGATCAGAAACTGAGAAACTTATAGATTAAAGCGTTCAGGCGATTTTAAATTACATGTTCGTGTCAGAATCAGCAGTCTCAGTTGTAACACTAAAAATTCTTCCTCTGCTTAGTTCAAAAAATACTGTGCAAAGGATGCATATTGCCAGACATGGACGCATGTGCAAGTATTACATAGCCAAAATTAAAGCTGCAGCAGAACTAGTTACACTTTACACTATAATATGTAGCATAATATGTAACTATAATATATACAGCATACACACAGTATCATATATATGTATATGTGTCCTCTGGCTAAGCCTCTGGCACACCTTCCAGCAGCTGTTGCTTCCATATGTTTAAAACATTAACCACCTCACAGAAAGAGGCTGCTAATTTTAAGTTTAAAAAAAAAAAAAAGAGGGAGAGGTCTTTAGGTTAAAATCACAGATCTGATCTTGTGATTGTGAATGTCACACATGCAAGGGAGCAAACCTAGGAGTGCGAGGGAAAACATACACAACATGAGATGCCCAGAGACTCCGGTTTTTCTTTGCAACTCAGACAATCCTTCAAACTCGCTCAGACTGTGGATTAAATAAAGAGTTTCATGGAAGAAAACTTTGAAATCAAAGACAATTACCAGGAAACAAGTACTAAAAGAGCTGTGCAGTTTCAGTATGTGCTGTAACTTATTTCAAAGGGTACCAACAGACGCCTCCAGTAACCGAGTCTTCAGGCAGAGATTATTTACTCTGGGAGACCTAGTGTTTTCAAGCCAAGAAGCAGATCTGAAGGGCATGACCATTGCCTGCAGCTTCATGGGATACCTCACTGTATTTTCTACTTCACTGTAAGTGTAAAAAGATACTTTAATATTTACACATTTTGCTGCGTAAAGGACAAAATTGCCAGGGCATCTGGCCACATTTATCAAACTATTTCAGATTAAGTATCAATAAAACTTCAAATCTTTGAAAGGAACACAAAAATCTTCAAAAACATGAGGCGCAAGAAATCTCTTCTAAGTGACCAGCAAATTATCATTAGCCCTACCTGGGCAGCCCTGAAGACATGACAGCACAGGAGGTTAATGCCACGTGAGAAGGGCTGTGATGTTGCTGATTTTCTGCCAGCCCAACTTACCCTGAACATGCGAAGCTGCCCTCATTGCTGCTTCACACGACAGCACCGCCCATCATCTCAGGAGAAGCTCATTTTACCCTCCTGCTCTCCTATCAGGAGACAGTCATCCAACCAGGCGACTTTTTCCAATCTCCCTGAGCTCTGCAGACCTTTTAGGTCTTGATGTCTACTACATGTTGAATAAAACTACCTTGCTGCTTTCTGGAAGTATACTGTATACTCTACATTCCTTTCTGAATATCAGCAGAAAGAAAGGAAGTACACTCTTTCCAAATATCAGTATATTATTCTTTTCTTTGGTGTTGTTAATATTCCCTTAACAGCCTAACGGGGCAATCCAAATTCTCTCTTATATTCTACCACAAAATAGATAGTATCATATTATAAATCCATTGGTCCAGATTTGCATTATTTTGCCCCAAAAAAGAAGAATAAGATAACACACTAAAATAGATACAGGGTCATAATATCTGTGAAGAGAAAAATCCTTATGCTGATCTCAGCAAACAGGTCAGTTCAGTGGCACTGCAGGAAGCGCTCCACACGCTGCCACTCCAGAACATTTACAATACAAGTACAGAAGCTGCAGGAAGAAAATGGGAAGAGTCCTGCCGAAGAGGCAAGCACCACGTGCTTAAATCTCACAACTAAATAGGCAACAACTAGGGCTTTTCAGAAAGATAGCCACTACAGAGAGAAGGTGAGAGCTTCCTGCTGTTTCGCATGAAAAGCTTGGAAAGACAGGTAAAAGGCACCTGGACAACACAAAAGTGCACAAAATCTTCCAAAATAAGCAACTCATCATCTGTGCTCTTACCTTCTCGACCCAACTCGAGGCACACATCCTAAAATAAGCTGATTTATAATGGCCATCACAGCTTACAGGCTGCCTCTTCCAACCAACTAAAGAAAAACTTACCTAGTTGTTTATCAAATCCTGTGAACACTTTTTTTTTAATGCTTGACAGGAAACGCCCTTGGGTGCAGAACAGGGAACAGGTCACAGTGTGCTCAGTGCCTTGACTCTCAGCTAAAGACGGCAGCAGCCAAGGAAAGAGCAAGCCGCTACAGAGCAGTCACATCACGTAGTTTCTTTGTGTGGCAGCCTAAGGATTGAGTTATGTCTGGTTCACATTCTGGCTGTCATTGCTTCACTCCTACAGGAGAAGGTGGCCATTTAACAGCAGGTGTAAAGAGAGGCAATGGAAATAGCACGGTAGCAACCACAGTAGAAGTCAGCCACACAATACACATATTTGAGTTAAGCAAAAACATGATACCAAGTTATTTTTCTTAACTCCCTCAGCTTTTCTATTCCACACAGCAGCCAGTGCTCTTAGCTTAGCTTACTTGGTCCTGAAACACCCTGTGGAAAGCAGACCACAGGGGCCAGTCACTGCACATCGCCCAGAAATGCCGTGTATTTCTGCGGCTGGTCCCAGCTCGCATCCTTTTGGCGCCACGTGGTCAGAGGTTTTATGCGCCGTGTGCCACTTCGCACACTGTCCTCCTTCCTTATTCTGTCATCTTCCTCTCTCTCTTCCAGAGATAGAAAAACCTATTGAAAACGTATGGCTAAAAAAAAATGAATAATTTCCTCCCTTACTGCAGACCTTGGAAAGCTACAGTATGGCAGAAAAGCAAGAGTGCAGTTCTGATTAAGAGCAGCTGACTCTAAAGCTATGCATTTGTTAAATTAACAGTAATACAACTAGAAGAGGGAAATTTCATATTCCGTTTGCTTTTAGTAATAGTTTTCTTGTGCTGCTTACATAATGCAGCAATATTTTATACATAAATGTTCTAGCTCTAGTTTTTTTAAAAGAAAAATCAATATTTGTGAAAACAAAGCAAATAGCTGTGGTATTTGAAATGAGGACTCATCTATGAAATAGAAATCAATGCTTCAAACCTCCATACCTGCTACATGTTTTTTAGTTCAGGATACTTAATGTTCAACTCTTGTTTCAGTGCTTATGTTTGCGGGCTAACTATTGTTGCTGGAAAAATACATTGTCCTAAATTTATCTCAAAAATAGTGGGTACCACAAGACCCTGCGCATTTGATCAGATCATCTGCAAGTATACTGCAAATACACATAAGCACTTCATGGTTCTTTCATGTCAGTTTTAAGGTGGGAAAGTATATTAAATAACACAAGTCTAGATGCATCTATGCACTTTGGAGACACATAATGTAAAAACAAGTGAATTCCAGATACAGGCATAGAAAGCATGGACATAAACTCAAGCAGCAGAATAAGTCAACCTTCAAATTACTTTAATATGAATATTATACAACTACAGCAAAAAGGAACTTGTTTCATGTTGGCAGCTACTACAACAGCAGCTCCTTTTTGCTGACGTTAGACATGGGTCTTTTCATCACCCAAGGCAGGAGAAGGATGGCTAGCTCCTCACCTGCAGCACAGGTCAGCACTGCTACCTAAGCAGGTCACTTGCTCTCTGCTCACCAAGTCGCCGTAATCTGAACTGCCACGTAAGGACAGACTCAATGCTAGAAAATTCTGCTGTCTGCATACAGTATCTCAATGCTTCAAACTCTTATCAGTGCTGACACACAGCCTATATACAGCAATTCTTCTTTTAAGAGAAGACTCTAGAATGAGGTTTTCAGTAAAAGCATCTGCTAGTTTCAACTGCTAGTTTCTCATCATATCCATCTCCTATGGGATGCACTCAACAGTGTAGATATTACATTAAATTATGATTAAAACTCTCCATCATAAACAAGAAACAAAATTAACAGGTACTTGTTAGCACTGATTCATGTCTCTTTATTGCGGCATCTCTCTTTATTGCAATATAATTTTAATTAGAGTTTACAAGACAGACCTATGAGATCTGGTGAAGCATGGGGTAGACAAGATGAGTTCTTAAGACACTCATTTCTGTCTATTTAATAATTATGCTGATATACTGAACACTATGCAGGATATTAAACACATTAAGATATTATTTTTATTCTCCAGGAGGGATTTTATTTTTTTATATTACTTTAAAAATATACAGCAATGTTAAACAATTTTCAGCGCTCATAGAAACCAGAGAAGATTAAATTTAATCCATTTTGCATTTTATAAGCTTAAAAGGTTAAGAAATTCTAAACTTCAGATAACCAACCCATGATTTGCATTTTATGCTGTCTGTCCCTGCTTGATCCCTTAAAATCCCTGTTATAACCTTGCAGGCCTAAACCTAGCAAGCTCTTTCCTACTTGTACAGGCATGGAAAACTACTGCATATACATACATTGGATATGCAAAACTTGACTCCCAGGAAAAGAATAAGTAAATACACCAGTTCTCTGTCACAGTACAACAGGAAATTAATTTGAGCCCTGCTTTTAATGTAGTAACGGTTCTATAACTATTTCCAACAGTAATTTGACTTAGTTAACCTCAGAGACAGAAACGTCTATTTACAAATGTATCTCCAGGATCAGCTAGCCTGCTGAGAATGTTTTCTTGAATCATAAAACATCCCACAACTTGCAGACTTGATCCCTCACAGCCCTTCCCAATCGCTCTTTTTCCCTGACTTTCCAGGTACCATGTACATACAAATACTGTTGAAACACTGCCAAATTCAGCTTATAAAGTGTGCTTCTTTTGCAAAATGTAAACATCAGCATAGTAGCAGCCATGCTTTAGGATGTTCTCATTCATTCAGAAGCTTTTACCTTAAAGTGTTCTCTGAGAATCTATAAAGAATAATTTTAATAACAGCTTCTTAATCAACTGTTCTGCTTCACCTCCCTCCACACCCATGGGTTTTGATAGACTATACATGGCAGAATTAATCTTAAAGCACACAATAGAGAATCTCGTATTATGACTTCTTTGTGGACTAGTTGTCGGTTGAATTATATATCCAAACCTCTGTGATGCAGTAAGAGAAACAGGACCAAGAAAAATATGACCAAACATGACCATGACCTGCCTGAGCCCCACATTTACCTCTATAGATATGGGTAATTTGTTGTACTCTGCATTAAAAAGGCAACTTAGAAATTTTCACATTCAAAAAATGAAGACAGGAAGAATGGAAGGACAAAAGCCTTTTAAAGGGAGACTTAAGTCCCACCATCAGAAGGAAGAACACAGAAACTTTTTTTTGTAGAAAGCAAAGCTTGTCACTGACGTTTAATTCCGATGAACATAGAATTTTGTCCCTGGTATAAATCACTTTGAGCAGAAAGGGCCATTTAAGAACTTAAATAAGAGCAGCAGCACAGAATAAGCTGCACTTCAGAAGTGAAAACTATTCCTCCGCTTCCAAGAATTACGCTGTTTCAAGCGCCCTTACTTAGGAATCTCATACATCAGCCCTTCATTTGCAAGCTTCATGTTTTGATTGACGTTTCCAATTACTTATTTTCCCTGGCTTCCAGGGAAATCCATTATCACTATATATTGTGAGGAAGGGTACTACAATAATACTTTGTTACTCACTAAGAAAGCAGCAAAATACAGAGATTAAGCTATTATCCTAGCATAGATCTTCCACATACCAACGCCTACTAGTTTCTGGATTTTACTAATGTCAATATTGACTCAGCACCACCAGAGCAATGCCAGCGCTAGTGATTTCAGGAGCTCACTCAGGCGCCACGTGGAAGCTCCAGCAGAGCCGCTGCGCGGTGCTCAGGGTGGCGTGCTGGGTGCCGAGCTTCCCTCGGCTGCTCTCCCGGCTGGAGCGCAGGGGTTGCAGGCGCGCGCCGGGTAGCATGTGCGGGGCAGCGGCGCCATGGGCGGCCCCGCTGCGGGCAGGAACGCTGCGGCAGCAAGGCCGAGCACGGCAGCAGGAGCGCTCCTGCTTATACCGCAGCAGCCCTAGACGAGGCAGGGCACGCTGCTCTCCAGGCGCCGCGCCGCACACATGCGCCCACCGCAGTTTGCTTCTCACTGCTACCATCAGAGCCTACGTCAGCTCCTCCCAGAAGAGGCCAGAGGCTTTAGGCAGCCCCGGGTTACACGCATCGCACCAATACCTGCTTCCTCCTGTCGCTGCCTTTGCTGGACTGCAATGCTCCCTAAACACTGGGGCAGCCTCTCACTTATGACATGATAAAGGAGGACCCCATAGCTACTGCTGTGAGCACAGCAATCACCCTGGACATGCCTTCAGCATGGAGGGACTTCAAAGAGAGAAGGTTGAGGACCACATAAAGAGTGCTAGACACAGCACAGCGCTGAGGGCCACCAGCCCGGCACAGCTGTGACTAGAGGAAAGCCGCCACCACCAGAGCACAGGATAACACTCACGCACCAGAGAGTCCACAGGCCACTCACTTCACGCTCCAGTTAGGACATGAGCCTCCAGTCCTGCCGCAGCAGCTCCTCTGCCATTAGTAATCTCTTCCATATTTTAAATTGCCATGCTCTTCTCTCTTGGGATAAGAGATATCTCAAAATCCAAAGGATCATATTCCCTGAGCTGTGAAGCATCCTCTCCCTCATCACCAGAGCCTTAACCTTTCTGTAAGAGGAGCCAGGAGCCTGTATTCCTCTCTCTTCCCAGCACCTTTTCTGTGAGGTCCCTGCACAAGCAGCAGCCCCTGCACTCCAAGCCTGCCCAGCACCCTGCCTGGCCCCTTTCCCAGGTGCTGCCAATCTCTCTCTGCAGAGCCCCAGCTGTTGCACCGTCTGCTCCCCAGACACAGCTGGGTTTCATTAGCAACCTGGACCCAGGCCAAGGAGGCCATGACCATCTTCAATAACCCCTTGCAGGCTGCTTTGGTAACACAGGTCCCTATGTGAATATGCTCAATTTAAGCAGAGGACACAGGGGTGGCAAGATCTGTTCACATTGAAAGTACTGGCAATCAAGGCGGAGAGAGAAAATGCTTTCATCATGAGGACAAGTATTTGAGTTTTGAATTAAGGAACTGATCCTTCAAGTTTGCCATTTGTAGGCACAGGACAAACAAATACATCTGTGCAATAATACCTTTTTAATTATGCAAACTGAGATGGATCAGAGCTTCCTTCCTTGAAGGCTTGGAACACACCTGACATGCCTGAGCTGTCTGTATGTGGCGGTCTTAGCTGTGCTCAGCTCTTTTCCATCAAAAACTAAAACAGGGATAGTCTATATTCACTTCATCAGATATCCTTCAGCTAAATGAGAAACCATAAAGCAGCTCTTTGATAAGGCTCACAGATTGTTCCTGTGTTCAGCAGACTGTGGGCATAGAAACAACTCCCTGAAGGACCAAGCTGTTCAAAGCAAAAATCTAGGAAACAAATATGCAGCCAGAACCTACCTGCTTACTTTACCGATTAATCCCACCTGTGAGCAAACCATGCCAGGAGTCTCCTGTAGACAAATATGTCCCAGCAATTTACTCCTACACTGCAAAATCCTCATCACATGGTCAGGTTACAGATCCAACATGAAAAGAGTACGGCAGATCTTAACATTTTGTTATCTACTGCTCTCCTTATTGCACATAATAACCCGAGCAGCTGCATGGGATTCTCTACTGGCAAAGACTAATGCAGGCAGTAAATGAAACCATACCTGTCTCTAAACCTCTGCACTTACCAGACTGCTCAATAATACAAGGTGATTTAGTACCAGGTTTTACAAGTTCTTACATCATTTTCATCAAAACAAACATACTTACCTGTTAAATTATACAACACCTAACATGCAAAAATTTGGGCACATATTTCATAGCAAAAGTAGGTACATATAGCCACATTTTCTTAAAGACAATATAAAATTCAAACAATCATATATTTTCTTTCATGGGAAAAAAGAATTGCATATAATTACAATATTCATTTTAACGACATGCAGCCTCATATCACAATTGCTTATTCTAATACCAGTTCCTAAGCAAAGTTTGCACACTCAGTCCAGTGGTCAAAGCAGAAAAGCACCTGACACGAAGCCAGGCACATATTCAGAGACTCCCTCGCTGCAGGCCGAATCCTGGCTGAACACAGACCTTGGCATAAGCAGCCTGAATGAAGCTGACACACAACATGGAAGGGCCACAGCTGTATGCGCATCAGCCTGCCGTAAAACTACGTTTTCCCTGGTTTAGAAAGCTACACTTTATATCTTTTAGATAATTTTGTAGGACCAGGAAGATTACGTGAGCACCATCTGTGGCTTTCACAGCCCCAAGCTTGAGCCCCGCGAAGCAGAGGGAGGCTGGAAAAACTCTGCACCATGCTCTATTAAGAGAAGCAGCACCAAAGCTCTTCGTCATGGCTTCCTACAAGTCCCACAGGAATCCACGAGGATTACTCAAGATTTTAAGGAGAAAAATGGCCTACTAGTTTACCACATTTTCTGACTACCAAAGCTACAAATGCAAAATGTTTTATTGGGTTTGTGCATAAATGGAAAAATGGTAACACCAACAGAGCTGTAATATTATGGTTATGACTTGCTTGGTCTCAGATACCACACTGTCTTCAGACATGTTTAGAGTAACATTTTTTTTCCTCACTCAATATGATTTATGCTACACATTATGTTACCTGAGGACTGTAATGCCATTACATCTTCTAATACCTTAAAAATTAGGATCAACTCTAGTTCCAAAAAGATTACACACACCTCAACAATAATTGTCTTGTTGAAATTATGTGGCAAGGGTGAAATATGACAGAATTAACACATCGCTAGTTAGATCTAAAAAACAAGGACTTTTAAAAAATATCTTCACCAGTTTCATAAAAATCAAATGTCTGACACCCACTTTCAAATTAAAAAAAAAAAAGTGCCTTAGATTGCTAGAGCTGGCAAAAGAAAATATACCTTAAAACAGTCACTAGAAGGGGTAAGTTTGGGTTTTTTTCTGCCTCAAAAATAATGAGAAATGTGGACTATCTGCATGGACACATGAGATGGCTAGCATTTGCAAGCACTATTTTTAATGTCATCAGTCTTGATTATTTTTCATGAAAATAATGTCAATTTTGACCTTTTTAAATTCATTTTTGGTTTCTTCATTTTGGCTGTTGCCAAAGTAATTGCTGTTGCTATAAAGTAATTTCCTTTCACCCTGAAATGTTCTCAGATTTCCATAATATTCAATAACTTAATAACTTAAACATCCGAGAAGTTGAAAAGTATTGCTGTGCTAATGCTTTCACTATAATTTGCTACGAGAGCTATATCTGTATTCTGTATGCAGATTCCTATTTCTGTTCAACGTCTTTATAAGAAAAATAACTACATCCAAACAACGCGTTTACAGCAAAGTTATTGACGACTTCTAATCATTCTCTGCACCTATCATCAGTAACATCTGGCACTCAAAGGCTCATCAATTATAAAAGGGACTAGAGACTAGAGATATTACTTTGCAATTATTAAAGGAAATGCAACACAGTTAATAACACTTCACTCTTGAACTTAATAAATTGCATTTCTATAAGCAGTTTTCATTCCAGTTATCAAAACACAGCAAATATTAATGAATTTATTCTCACAACTCTTCTATGATGTTGAAATAAAGAAGGAATTAAAACAATTTTAGAGATTACCTTATTTTGTTCAGATCAGCAAGGAGATTTTTGGCAAAATCTGCCCAAATTTGATTCCTGCTTCCCAGTTCAGCTCACTAGATCATATCACCCTCCACAGCACAGAGTGTGCTGGAATCACACACGAGAACAATACAAACAGGAGTAAAGACACGAGGACTTTAAGCAAACAGACCAATAATGAGTTTGTAAATACAGGAGTTTCTCAGACAAAGTTCTGTCACTGCATTTGCTTGGGTGAGGAATTTCACATATATTCCTCTTCCTTGCCTTGATGATTCATATCTGATTAGTTCCAACAATGGCTATCTTTTATGCATCAAACAAGTTATAAGGACCAAAAGATGTGCCAATATGGGAGCTATGAGGGATTCTTCATAATGAGTGATATTTCATAAGCTAAAAGTGCAAAAACAAGCTGGAAAAAGGAAGTTAAGCAAACAGAAGCAAAGTTATTGCTACACAACCAAACTTTCATAATTTGAGATTAATATATTTATGTAGTCTAGTTTACTGGAGTTGCAACAGAAAATCATACTTTAGGAATTCTCACTAGCTTCTTGGCAGCAGCAATAATTTGATCTTCATAGGTATAATTATTTTCAATTTGATGTCTATAATATTTTCAGGCTTTAGGTATACACACAGCTATTCTAGAGAATTCATTCTTCATAGCGAATTTAATACTTTCTTATACCATTTACTAATACCAGTTGAATAACTTTGGCATAGCAGTTTTGAACTGTAATGATTTGGCTGAAAGTCATTAATTTTATTTATAGTACTTACCAATGTTTATCATGTACATTACAGATAATGTTGCAAATTGTACAACTGAACACTTCTAGCATGATTGGTTACTAAACATGTACAACAATTAATCTTTATATATTATGATGCCCTTCAGCATCCCTACATCAAGGCTAGCTGGTACCATTTATAGGCTGAATAGATTTTCCTCTACTCTTCCCATGTTGGCTCAGTAAATTAATGCTTTCAGAGCAATTTAAAATGTAAATTAATTTGGAAACACAAAGTCCTACTGCAAATGCAGTAACATATTAACTGGATGTTTTATTCTCCAACAAATCAAATTTTCAAACTGCTGTTTTGGGAAAGTCCAGGCAATGTGATTTTGTCACTTCTGACTGAGTCTGCAAACACAGACATGCTTCTCAAAAACTGTTTTCCAGCATTTGGGGACTGATTGCACCTCCTGGTAAAGCAGAGAGACGTGAGATAAATGCTGAAAGAGCTAATAGTGTACTTCAGTGTTACATATTTGTTTTTGTACCAAGTAAGAAAACAGAAAGGCTGTTCATGTGTCTTTGTAAGACTAACAATAGTTGAAAAGAATGAAGTGAAGCTGAGACAAGCTGAGTACTTGTCAGCTGCATTAATGTCCAGGCTGCATTAAACAAAAGGCAAGGTGAGGCCCTCAAACCTCTTCTCACTTCGAGAGACCGCTCTGGTCCCTTACTCGAAAAGAGGGAGCAGTGAGGACCCACGCTCTTGCAACAGCCTTTCCTTACAGGTGAATATTCCCTGTGCGATACACTACTGGGTGACAGCTGTATCGGCAAAGGCATTCAGCTAGGAAATACACCCCTCTGCCGGCACTGCCAGAGACCATGGGCACACCCGTAACAAAACACCCTCCAACACAGCAATATGTATTTTTGGCATAAGGCCAACAGGATCACAACATTTGTAATGGATGTTTAAATTTGAGGGTTTGCATTCAACTTCTAAAAAAATAAGAATAATGTTAAAATTATTTGATTACCGTAATGGGATAAATTATTGAGTATTTCACACAGAAAGAAACTAATGAAAAAAAATAGAAAGAGACATATGAAAGTGCTTTGCTTTCAGTGATAACATTTGATAATGAGTGGTACTCAAAGCACTCATTATGAATCAAAGGACATCAAAGATAAAACACACATTCCAGGGCAGCTTAAATGTAAATTACTGCTTTAAAAAGATAAAGCTTTATGCGATGCATTTAGATTCTTACAATTATAGACTCTTACCACTTACAGAATTGGAAGCATAATAGTAATATGCAAAACCTAAGTAACAATAAAAATACTGGCCACAACTCTTTTCCAAAAACTCCTTTCCCTGTTTTGCAATGTATTAACTCATCAAGAGACAGGCAGAAGATGAATGCCAACCCAGTCTCTATCAGACTGAGACTTCTTTTTCATTTCCTCTCTGGGGATCTGTTCCACTATCTCCCCCTGACCCCAGCATCTATTCCCGGCGTCTGTCCTCTTCCTTAGGCCTGCCTTCATTTCCTCTTTCCCGGTCTGACTTTTCTGTCTTTTTATCAAGGCCAGAAATCCTTCCTGAAATTAAATAATTCTGTCTGGCTTATACATGTCATGCTGTTTTGCCCAGATCTGAGAGCTTTAAATCAGTCACAGGAGGGATCCTGGCAGAAGTGACTAGAGCTTTCTTCTGGTGTGTGTATGTGTGCAGAAATCATACTTGGGTTAAAATAACTCAAATAAAAGGAATCCCTAGCCTTAAGAGTCACTACCACAACGTTTCTTCCATTCACAGATGATTTTCCTTCTGCATGTATCACACTAAATTTCCCTTCAATCAGAAACAGCTTTTGAAGTCTGTGGTTTGACAGTATGGTAAACCTGCCTTTAAATCTCACAGTGCTGCACCAAAACCACTACAGTTGTGTTAGATAAAGTGCTGATCCAGCATCAGCTCAGCCTGCTCATGCAGAGTCAGTCTGAAACGCTCCTGGAGCAATTTGTGCCAGTGGTCTTTCTGCTGAACAGGAAGGCCGGGTGACCCTTCTCTGCGGAGGCACCACAGTGCGTGTGGCCACCATGCAGCAGGGTACGTGTCCCTTCTCCTGCAGCCGGCCCCAGCTCCCGTGCTCCCCAGAGCCCGCGCTGCGCCCCGGGAGCAGCTTAGAGCGCGTGCCGAGCAGCGCCCTGCCCACGGGGCCGACTGAGCCTCCAAACCCCGCAGCCGTCTCCAATAAGTATCACACATAACATGTCAGCAGCTTTGCCTAGAATAAAAGTCTGTAAGAACGTTACAGCCTAACAGTAGCATTCAGCAAATGCTGCCCAGAAAGAAGAACATGATTCAGCCACAATTAATACCCTAAGTTAATGCACAATGAAAATATGTCTATTTAATGCGGCACCTGTTCTCCAGTGCACCAAGGTGGCAGAGCTACCTGGGATCCTGTGGGAAAGAGGCCACAAAGTCCTTCCTGATTCCTTCTCCCTCCACTCCCACCCCATATTCTGGCACAGAGAAGTAAAAATGTTAGTTCATACATTTCTCACTAAATTTATTTTACTATTAAATTACACTTGAGCAATTTCCTTTCTCTTTTAACTGTTTTGTGACCTAAAAATGCACCAGGGTAAGATCAAAACCTGAACTCAGCTGATTGCTCCAGCAGAGGTAAACAGTAGATGACTAGAAAGGGTGAAATGCAGCACATACAGATTGTTATCAATGGCACAGCCTTGTTCATGTAAAACATCGTAGACAGCGGAAAAGATCTGCTGAAAAAGTTGACTTCAGTCTCCTTGACTAGAGCCATAACAAACCTTTTACCACAGTGGGCTTTGCGTCCTATAATTTGCACTTCAGATGCAGATTCCTACGTGTAAACTTGTTGACTATATTCTTCTCCTAGTCAATGAGAGAAAACAGCTCTTACAAGCTATGACTATTTCAGGCATCTGAAGGAAAACAACAAATAATTTTAAACAACCTTACTGACCACTAAAAGTCGTGCATTTTTTTAACTGTTTGATGAAGTTTTGTAACAGAAAAGAAAGGTTAATAAAGTACAAAGCTTAGCAAAGAAACAATAGAGCAAAATAAAAACATGGAGAAACTGAAATTAGCACTTTTTGCTAATAAGCAATTGTTATGCAAAATGTAGGTGAGATGCTTAAACTGATTACGGCTAATAGTTATTATTAAGTCTAGTATTAGGTTCCAAGACAAAGTCTAATTATTAACTAAATTAATCTGTTACTGTTTAGGTTGCAGAACACTACGCACTTCAACAATTACCTTCTACAAAATATCCAGTTTATTCTTCACAGAGCCTCAAGCGATGGGACTGAGGACTCATCACTAACTGGAAATGTATGTCAAGGTATGTTAATTCTCCTACAACTTATCGTATTTATTTATCTTATATTTATGGCCCTATAACTGTAGTGTCTGATTTTCTTCACAGAATTTGGGAAACAGAAGTGAGACAGACAGGGCTCTGCTTCCAATGAATTAATTTCAGTTGAACACTGTATTACAAAATTCAAATACACAAATTTCTTCTGTATTTCCCCTGAGGTAATATCAAAGTCATGTCAAATTATTTATTCAAGTTGAAGTCTGATAACTAACAAAGAGACAGACTAAAAATGTATACAACAGGATCTGGAAAATGAACAGAAATCAACCCCATAACCCAGTTGTTTGCTTTGCAGCTGCTTCCACTGCACTGCACTTAGCACAGAAGCCATTTGTCATAGCTGTTCGTGCCACTTACTGAAGTATTCCTCCTAACTGGATTGCTGGGCTGCAAGGCAATCCTGCGCTGTCTTTATTTTTTAGAACTGGACAAGTAAACAGTCTTAGATAAATGCTCCCATTTGTTAAGAAAACAAACATTACTGCTTATCCCAGGGAACAGTAACTATGGATTGTGTCTATCACCTAGAGGACTGTCTGATACTGCCTCATGCTTTTAGTGCTCTAGCTTAGCTGCATGATGGTGCTTTTTCAATTAAAGTACCTTTCATTTTACAATCTCAAAGCACAAAAAGAGAATTTTAAATATGTATCTCAAAAAGCAATGCTCCATGAGTGGCAATTTCACTTCTATAAAACTTAAAATATTTCTACTCTCTTCAAAAAGAATCAATTTGACATGAACAGTTTTGGTCTTGTTGCTAATTAACAAATTAATTAATCAAATTGTTAATTCAAAATCATTTGTATTTCTCACACACTTGGCTATCTGCAAATGTGGTATTTTAAATAAGGCAGCAATCCAAAATTTAGTTTTCTCAAGCAGAGCTTTTTTGTCTCTTTGCATTTAAGAAATATACAACTTCTCATCTCCCATTCTTATCTGTGCAACCCAAAAGTCAATTGGATTTCAGCACTCTTATAGGAAAACATTGACAGTGTTAAGCATTTACCTTCTTCCAGATAAATACTTCAAGGATTTTGTAGAAGTAAAAACATTAAGAGAAAATGCTCTAATAGTTTGGATAGATTCTTAATACACAGGGAAGAAAAGATGGCCTTTCCTTTGCCATGAGTAACACAAGCCAGACAAGTATGATGGGGTTGGCGGGGAGGAGACAAGAGGAGGGCACAAAACCAAACCAAACACCTCTCAAAATCTTAAGACAGTGCTAAAATACAACTGTAATCTCAAAGGGAAAACAGATATTCCATCTCTAAACTGTGCAGTATATGAACCTTGGCTATTTTTCCAGTGTCTATTAAAAATAACTGGATAGGCCTATCCTTGTCACCAAGTCAGTATTTCATTAAACTGAAGTCTTCATGGTTGCTTATATGCATCCACCTGTCTGGCAATGTCAGATACTAAATGACATATTAAGCAGAGAGACCCCCAGCATCATTTTGGATCCTTTTCATTCAAGACTTTTGAGGAACATTAGCACCATGGTAAAGGAAAGCCTGAACTGCCTTTAGCTTTATCATACTGACATCATTTATCAGTTGTTTGGAAACAGAATCCCAGGAGAAAGAGAGAGACATGTTAGATTCTAAAAATAAAGGGAGAATTTAATTGGGGAAAAGTAGTATTACTGCTTTGAGCCATTATAGGGCACAAAAAGGATAGAGATCAATTTAAATGTAGTGTCAGACTCCTACCAGAGGATAACTGCTACTAAAAAAATGATTAGTGGAAAGGAATATAGAATAATAATTATTTTTATTCTGACTGAAGTGAGAACAGAACCCAACAGCCCATATAACAGTAACGAGGGGTCTGGGAGCCAATATGTCGCTTGGGACAGTGCCCTGGCGCGACGTGCATGTGGCTTGGAGAAGGTGACAGCGGACGGCACTGCAAGGATCTCGAGGACGGGTATGTAGCATAAAACTTCAAACTAGGTTCCATTTTATTCAAGTTATTTCAAGCTAACCACTGCTCCCGCGAGGAAAAAAAATGAGACTGTGGCCATGGAATATAAATCTAGCAGATCCATCCTATCCTCACAAATTTTATTCTGGAAAAAAAAAAAGAAAGAAAAAAAAGAAAAGAAAATCTGAGAACTTAGTTACTTTTTTTTCCACTTTTTTTTCCACTTTTTCACTTTTTTTTCCAGTTACTTATTATACCACTTGTGAAAAGACAACTGTGGGACATCTTTCCAAGTCCTATTTCCCCCACAAAATCATAGCAAGGGTGAAAAAAAACAATTCTTGAAAACACTATCCAAAATGCCTTCTTCCTGACTGCTTTCAGAAAAGAAATTCCTGCTTAATAGACATGTCCAGATGCCCTAACCTGCCTAAGTAGCCTTAAAATCACTGTATGCTGAAGTAGTACTATTATTCCACAGTACTTTATTTTACATTTTTATAAAATAAATATTAAAAAAAAAATTTTATAAAATAAAGCTATTATTTTTTTCTGAAATAATCTGAACTGGTTCAGATCTACTGAAAAGAAGTGATTTATTGATTGTAACCTTTAAGTTTTACATTTTATGTCACACAATTTGTCATTAACATTTGTCAGATTTTTAAAATCTGTATGAAATATATATATGTATATATTTTTTCCACCTAGTTCATGAAAGAAAAATAATGACAAATCTTTTGGATTTAGGTAGGTGTCATTTATTTTAAGATATAAGTATTGAGAGAAACAAAAATAGCAGTTCTTGTACCAGCCAGTACTATAAACTCTCAATTTTGGCCAATGTTAAGAGATGTATATCGATTCCCTAATGTGAAATGACAGCTATGAGAGTAAGGGCTCACTTAAGAGATTACAAAGCCTAAACTCAAAACAACCAAATTTAGTCACTAATAATTCCAGCAAATGCCTTAGATGGAATCAGCTGGTTCATCATAAGCCCAGCTTCGTGATCCCTAATTAACACCACAAATAGAAATGCTATTGCTGAAAGTTTGGCACCAGGAAAACTGCATGCAGTTATCTTTGAGTATCTTCACCTGACCTTAATGACATCTCCATTCTTGTAAATAAAAGTGCTATATTTGTTGGGAGAGGAACAACCCAAAGTTCTGAAACACAGTTTCCTCCAAATCTGTTGAAAAGTTTTTTTTTAAAAAGCTACTAAAAATGTAATAAATGAATGTACATTGTAAAGCATGCTACATTAATCTGGAAATCCAGAAGAGGGATAACTGTTCACCTCTTCTCAGTTACCAACCATGCTGAGCAAACACGACCATACCCCAGGCGCAAGGTCTCACCCAATTACACATATCATCGTGGCACACAAACATGGCAACGCAAGGTCCCTTGGGCAAAACCAAGGCCAACTCTGCGTCAGTTCAATTCTGAATCAACTGTTAGGCTGCAGAGGAGTCCACAGCTTTATGTTACACATTGGCTTACATCCTTTTCTCATAAGAAGAATGAGTCCTGCTTCAAGAAAAAAAAAGTAAAGGAGTTCAGAGAAACCAAAATGCTACAAATGAATGGCAAGAAACACACAAACAAACAAAGTTTGATGAGGAGCAGGGAAATATTTGAAAATTCCTATAAATTGGACAAATGGAAGCAAAACACCCCAAGAAACAAAGATGTGATAAAGGATACTGTAAAAAGGCAGTGCTCTTGCCTGCTTTCTCATCACCTGCGTACTTTGCCTGTATAGCACAGCAGGCCAGCTGGCCATCCGCAGCACTAGCACCCACACCATACGGCTCGCTCTCCTTCCCGCTTTACTACGCTCTGAGGTTAGCAGGCCTCTTTCGTGCCACCTCCTGCATTTTTGACAACAGGACACACATCCATATGGAATACTGATAGCATTTGCTGTACACATCTTTTTTTAGCAACAAAGCAGCTAGCTATTTATAAGCCATATTGCATCTGCGGGTGATAAACGCACAATACTTGTTATTTTTGGATGTTTCGCTCATGCTTCCTACTTTTCTGGTGTTTAAACCTGCAAGAAAAATGCCAACACTTCCACATCTGAGGCATCTCTCAAACCTGGTGGAACAGCAATGCACATGTCTGTTAATGATGGTCCCAAATGGACCACAGCTCCAGGTTCACATGGGATGCTTTGGTTGTACATATTTGTTTTACTTGTAGCACCAAATTTTGTGTTTCAATTGCTACAGCCAAAGACACAAGCTATTTTCTCACATTTAGACATTAGGAAGATGACAGTCTGGGATTTCTACACAAGTAACCAAGAAGGTAAAGGCATGAAGGTCTCCTCAGAAAAAAAATATTCAAATACTGCTTTTTTGAGCAATATAATTCAAAATTCTACATAACACATTAAATTCCTTTAGATTAACTCCCAACTACTTATTCTGCCTACTACTACAGGTTCTCTGCTTTACTTGAGAACTGAATTCCTGCAAGATACTAGCCATTTATAGGCCCACTGTTATTTTTTATATTATATGCTTTTATTATTCTTCACTAATATTCAACAATAACAGCAAGAAATATATTTGCTGTGTCTATGCCTACATACAAAAAATATTTGGTATAAACAACGGTGTGAGAATGGAAGGAAGGGGACAAGGAAAGAAAAGGAGATCTCTCGCAAAGACAAGAATAAAAAGAAATTGTCAGCAAAAAGAGCTAGGAACTTTTTTCACTGTTCTTTTCTGGGAATTTTTCCCAGGTTTGAGCTGCAGTACAAACGCACAAAACTTCCATGTACGCACGGTGATGATCAGATCAAAATGAAGAGCATGCTCAGTTCTTGAGAAAACCAGTCCATCTCCAGACCTTCTGCCATTACACGGCAGCTACAAAGATGGCAATGTTCATCCTTAACTGCTACGAGAAGAGCGTGTCCCTATTCACATATGTGGGAGGAGGCCATGCTCCTGGTTACTTAGAAAGCACCCAGTACCTGGGGAAGAGGAAAGATGACTCCAAAGATGAATCCTCCACACTTACTTTCTAATATTTTTTTTCAAAACAGCCTGATGCAAACTGCTAAAATCCTCCTTTCCACCATTTTCAGAAGCAAACCTTCCCAAAGGCATGTTTTGATTTCAAACTAAGTACCATATTTTTACTAGCTCCTTAACTCATGCTTACAGTCTGTGACACACGTAACCAGAGCTAGCAAGATGAAGTTCCTTGTACACGGTAAGGATGTTTTGTCCTTAAAAGAGACTCTGATCCTCAGCTCCTAGGTCCTAGTGCCAACCAGCAGCTCCAGTGCACACAGACAGCAATTACTCCTCTTCGGGGAACAATCTGTTCTTTCTTTCCAAGTGTGGTAAATTGTACTTGGTGCAAAAATCTATTTTGGAATTAGTTTGTTACAGCATAAATTGAATCTCCTGTGTTACCTTGTATAGTGCCTGACACTAGAAAAGAAGCCAAGATTCAGATCTCTGAAAGAATTTTTCACATAAAAATGTCTTTCAGCTCAGGTGACCGGGAACAGAACTATCCATCACTGCTTGTACTAAGCATCCATCTTTATGCCAGTGTCAGCAGTCCTGCGGTTTTACTGGTTTTCAATTTCTTTTCTATGTAAATCTCCAGCATAAAGAAGCTATCAGGCAGTTTCTAAAACCTGCAGCAGACGTGAATCTTGTTTCTCCTGACCAGACACCCATCAAGAGTTGAATCTCTCCGGCACTGCCTTGCAAGTTTTACCAGCAGACTGAGATTGCTCTTTTCAGAGAGGTGCAGCTGCTGCAAAGGCTACCAGGCAAACCCGCCCTACCACACAACCCCTGCACGAAGGGCCTTTTCCACCCCTCCGAGCAGCGCTCAGGCTACTTGTTAAAGCTCAACTCCACGCTTCTGTCCTTGTTCATCAGGCCAGGTAACATGTACCTTGACTGGCACACAGAGATTTCGTCCCTGCCCTGAGTGGCCGGGCCAGCGTTGCCTTCACAGATTTTGGAGACTGGTGATGCACTTCTGGAGCCAAACTACTTTCTGGTCCATCTTGCTGAAGACTCCTAAACAGGAGGGTGCAAGATACTTCCCTCATGGGGACCCGACCTGGAAGAGCATAGCGGACCAGGCCGCCTGCTCGGGCAAGCTGTAGAGATGCTTCGCTTCCACTGAGCAACAGCTTTTTCACTAGGGATTTAAATACTTCCTCTTTAAATACCGCCACTTCTGGTGTTGCAATCAATGCTATGTTAAGGTATCATCTGTCCTCCCCGAGATGAGCAGGGCAGGCGATGCCAGCCCTGTACTGCTCTAGGCAGCCCAGCTGGCTGCAGTCGCTGCCGGGCTCTTCATGAGCCCGTTTCTGAAGCACGCCCAGGAACCACCAACCTGCCACTGAGCGGCAGGAATCTCTCAGGTGAAACAAAGCAATTACTCAGGAGTGCCCAGCTCTCACTAGCTATCAAGGCTAATTATTTGAGGCATTAACTGATGTTTCGTGAGGTAATTCATAACTCTTTCATAGGTGTAATTAAAACTGTAGCTCTGAGCTGCGTTTGAGTATCCAGGCACTGCCCTTGCATGTGCGCTTGCTAGAGAAGCAAATAGGCACAGGTAAATGCTCACAGCACCATGAATCTTTATTCAGCATCTGTTCCGGAGGCTGGGTCAATAGCACCATTTCTAATTTACTTGTCCTAAGGAAAATAAGATACCATTAGAAAAATAGGAGCATATTTTCAGATTATTTATTTAAGTAGTAAAGTCTTAACTCAGGCCCAGAGGGTTTCTATGGCTACCAACACTGTCAAGGAGCGACGAGGCTGGTGCTGGTCGGACTCCTTCGCTGACAGCCAGGACGAGACGAGCTGCACGTCCCGCTCCCGCTGCCGCGTGCCCTGCGCTCAGCAGCGGCCCGCGTGGCTGCATCCCGCCCGGCCCCACAGCCATGCGAGCACGGCAGCACCACAAGGACACGCGGTCACTACAACTAAATTCTCTCTGCCCTAAGAGAGCCCTTACCCGACGGTAAAAATCAATGTGTGGTGATCAGTGACTGGGTACTGGGCTGCGAGAGTGCAGCTGATGTGCACAGAAAGCAGGAGATTAGGGAGCGCTTAATATCCCCCAGTGGCCCGCAGTATTCTGCACATTAGCTCTTTTCACTCAATGTTACTAAAGCCCATGCAGCATAATATAATTTCTGATTTCTCTGTGTAAGCTTGAAGTCAGGCCCTGATAATAAAAGGACAAGTCGCTAATCCTCTGCATCACCCTGTTGCTAGTGCTCGACAATTTTATATTCATACTTTATTGATTCCTGTGCAAAAAATATTCTCTGCTGATTTTTGAATTACATACATAACTGCAATGGCTTGGTGTTATCTCTGCCTTTGGCTGGGTACAACAAAGCTATAAAGATTTTTTTAAGGATGGCAGTACAAAGGAGCATGTTGACAGCGTGATTCAGAGCTGCTTCAAACCAAAGAATAAATCCAGTTTATGAGAAAGTTGAAATAAGTTTGTCTCATCTGCTAGCATAAAGAGGGTGAGGGAGGAGAGTCACGTTCTTGGAAGGATGCAGTCTGCAGAATGACACAGCATTTACTTAAGATTTTATTTTTTTTAAAGACATATTCATGTTTTTTCTTGCTGACACAAAAGCTTAAAAAAAAGTCCAGTTTATATTAAAACTGTGTGTGTGTGTGTGTGTGTGTTAGAAGCCAACCAAATAACCTCTAAAGCACTCGCTTCCTCTGCTACAGACAGACAGTGGGAATCATCAGGCACAGCTATGCTGAAACTGCTTGCCCATAGGAACAGTGAGGAGGCACTATACAAAATGTAGTATTTTTACAGAGAAAAATATATCTACAGGATACATCTGCATCCTGTAGATGTCTTGAATCTCTGTCTCCTGGAAATTAGATTTCAAACCACTCCACAAGATTCAGATTCCCAATGGGCTGACGAGTGAGGTAGGCAGAATGTAAAGGCCCTCAGTGGCCCAGCTGCTTTCAATCAGAGTGCCTAACACAACTGCACACAAAATTACTGCACAAAGCCACGCTAACTTAACTTTAAATGATATCCAGTAGTTCCTAATGCATTTTTCTTTTTAATTCCTTTTCATTTGTTCTTCTGACAACACCAAGCACAACAGCCGGTAGACATATAAAGCATCTTCCGTACTGGAAAAGGTTTCAGGCCTGCCCATCCTCCCCTACAATTATATTATAGATTCTCTCCCTATAATTATATTATAGAATATATTTATTATGGATTATATTCATATTTTGTAGAAGAAACAAAAGGTACTGGTTCTGTTGCTAACTGAGAACTACCCTTATAGTCCTTTGTTTATCTGTGTTCATAGAGGCCAGGAAAGTCCAGGGCCTAACTGATAAAAGGCATGTCTGCCTTCGATAGCCTAGGCAGAAATAGCCACATCAATACAGAAAATCAATGCTTTTTCCTGTAGTTGCCTGCAATTAGCATCAAGGAAGGCTGGACACTATCAACTTTTAAACTGACCATAAAAGAAAAGTCCAGTTTTAACAACCACCCATAAAACTGAGGCTTGCGGAAAAATGCACATCTCTCCCCAGAGGTAAGTCTCTGAAAGCATTAGAAAATATGCATTTTCAAGATCCTTTCCTTGAAAATCTCAGACCTCTCTACCTTTGGTGTTTTTAAATATTTTTATTACTATAATCACAGAAAATGCAAAGTTCTTTCTACATGACCATTATTTACTGAAAGCAACAGCCGTCAGTGATTTTCCACTTTTTAAACTATTCATCTTGATCTTATTTCCTGAGTGATACAAAACTTTAAGCATAAATCACATTGTCTGATCTCATCTAAACATGATACACGAAGCACAAGCCAAGGCCGTATGCCTCCACAGAGGCAGGCTGCAAAGCACGTACCCGGGCAGCAGACAGAGCACTTCAGTAGTTATCACCCTCCAGTGAGCTGAAAGCCTGTAGCTTGTGAGGCATAAAGTTGCACATGAGTTATGAAGTCCCTTCTGTTTATACTTCCATCTTTCTAGATGCTATCTATAGGCAAGTATTGCTTACATGGGTAACAGGAGATAAAAAGGTGAAAGTTTGCCAATAGAAATAGGGAAACAATGAAACTGCTGCTACATATTAGCATTAAAAATGTAGGATAAAAAAAGTAAGGAAAACTGATACAATAACAAAAGAAAATACAGTTCTTAAATTGGAATGTCATCATTTCAGTTAGAAACTTTTTTTTTTCCCTTAAAGCAGGAACTACAAGACATAGAACTACTTCTTCACGAATGCATACGCACTGATTGAAGCACAAGGCAAGTTTTCTAAGGAGGCTCCGAAGGCTCAGCAGAGCTGCACTCTCTTTCAGCCACCCCCTGCAGCCTGGGTTATCAATGAAAGACACATACAGTACTGTGGATGTGGAACACAAATCACCAAGGGCATCAGGAGACCAGGACCTCCCCATACTTAGTATGGACTGAATAAACTCCATGAGCTAAATAACCACCGAATTCACTGCGGAGGAGCTTCACACTTTCACTGGCCACACGGTATGTTTTTCCTTCCTCTTCCCCTCTCCCCTGCTTTGCATAAAATTGCAAATTCCTTATTTCTTCATTCTCCTCCTCTATTGCCTCCTCAAATAGAAATTTTCCTTTACGATTTCATAAACACATAGCTCTTTTACAGGTAGGTTATTTTAATTAATATGTACAGGTGATTACTTTATGTGCAACATGTAGGTCCCCACACATCATAGTATGATGTGCTGCACAACTTCTTCACAGAAAGCAACACACTTCAAGAGGACCCAGCATTTGTCTTGTACACTACCGAAGTTCATCTGGGTTCAGCACCCTGGACAAGTACCCCGCCCTTGACTGTCAGAGAACATAGAAAGAGCTACTTTCAAGGGAATCAATACAGCTCTGCTGAAACACAACCAAAAAGGTAATTTTGGATGTTTAACAATAAATTACACCAGAAACATCAGTGGAGCTGATAATCTATCATCATTCCCCACTTAAAGAAAAATAAAAGAAATTATAAACTTTTAACATAACAAGAGAGCAAGAACTGCATTTTTTTTAGCAGTAGGAAATAAAATGCATTTATTCATCCTTTCTTCTATATTTCTAATGAAATTTTTAATGACTATGTATTTTCTTCAGCTTCTCTTCTTATATGGTCACAGCACAATTCTCTTTGGACAAGAAGCACCTAAGTTCAGTAACCCCCAGACAACTACTTCCTGCTATTTCATAACAATCTGAACAAGCGTTAACAGTATGTTTGCAAAGCACAGCACTGGCAAAACACCCTTCTCCTAATTTATAAATTCTCCTAATTTATAAGTGGTCCTAACAGAATTCTGATTAATTCATATTTAGCTCGCACTGTTTTGTTTATCAAAGAATGAACTCTGTTTCTGTTCTCCTCGTGTCATAATTCTCGGAAAGGGCTTGTAGCTTCAATATTTAATGTCAGGAGATGGAGTAATAAAGCAACCACTACTTCATTACTCATTCCACGAGCACATGAAATGAAGCCATAGCAAAGTACATGGTAAATTAGGAACAGAACAACTGACACTGCATTCCCTGAATTGGAATAGCTCTTTTTGTAAAAATACTTTAGTCTTCACCTCTAGCAAACACAAATAAAAACTGATTGGGATCAAACATAAAACAGAATATAGCAGCTGTCTATCATCTTGGATCTTAGTCTTCTATAGATGTCAAATTGCAACACATCTCAGCAAATAAGCCCCAAGAAGCCTGCCGTACAGGCCGTGCTGGTCGGCTAATGTGGCAATTTGCTGCCTCCCTGCCTTTAACGACTCAGTGTCAAACTGCCCTTTTAGTGCACTCTGCACTCTAAAGGATAGAGGCAAGAGCGTTACAAAGTTCTGGAAATTTCACAGTAGAAAGGTGTACGTATATCAACGACCACTGTAGAATAATCACAAAGGAAAGAAGAGCTTGCTCCTTGGATGCCACCTGTCCAACACTCCTAGCCTCCTTGGGAAAGGAAACCACACAAGCTTACAAACGGTGCCTTTCTTTAACCTGCTAATGGGGATAAAATCCTAGGCCTTAAAAAACTTACCATATTATTCAAAATAGGAAACAATAAAAAATGAAGGAAGTAGAAGTATGGGAACCAGCTTAATTATTTAGAAATAACAAAACGTTGAATTGTGACACATTTTAAATATTCTACATCATATCTTACTAATTCATTCTGAGTTTTTTTGAAAAAGCTACAGGTGCCCCAGGGACTGTGTTGAAAGACAACTACATTCTGCCCAGCTGCTGAGTATTAATGGTCCAGCTGGCCAACCTGAATGTTCCTGTGATCCCCACTGAACTAAAGAGTCACAGCAGCTCTTCTAAGGCAGCCAGGATTTGCAGGGACTGGAGAGCATTTTCTGCAATTTGTTGTCGCCTCAGCATGGCAGGGAACAAAAGCAGCACCATCAGACAGAGGGGCTCCACGAGGGTGAGCACGGCCACCCGAGCTGCGTGTCCTTTTCTTCCACACCATTTAACCGCAGCGGCTAGAAGCTTTCTAACCGCCATGACTCTGAGGTCTGAAATCCTGCTTTATAGATGCAGCACAGCACAATTAGTCTTGTGTTAAACCCACCAAAAAGAGGTCACCCAGCCTTTCCTCAAATGCAAACTTACAAAATCAAACCATTCCTCAGAGAAATTTGACATCGTGGTAATACAGTTGACTGTAGATGGAATGGATCATATAAGCAAAATAGCTGTGAGAAAAACGGTGTTTATTTGGTTTTAAAAGAGCAGGCTTGAAAGATATATGGTCCTATTACTCCCCACTCAGTTTACGCAGCTATAACTTCTACCCACATCTTACTTGGCCCATGCACAGCACAAGCAAAATTGAAAATTCAGTATTTTAACTGGTAACAAACATTTTACCAGATGGTCACTTAATCAAATGTATTTGCCTGCTAGTACAAAAACTTCCCAACTACTAGCACATTTTTTATAATATTGACATATTTGTAAATCTGAAAGCTGTTTCAGCGCTTTTTATAAGTCAAATGCTGTATAATAAATACTGCATTACATTTTCCACTTTCAAAGAGAGTGGATCTAATACATTTTGGTGTAGAACACATCCTTCTACACTTTAGAACACACATATTTGAGTATATTAGATTAAAAAATTTCCAATGCAGCATCTTGGGGAATACAGCTAAGAAAACACTGTCTGCTTAAGTGTGCTGTATGGAAATTCACAGGGCAGTAAGTGATGCACGAATCTTCTAAAGTGAAAAAGAGTACATCAGAGGCTATATGTCAGAACAAGCATCTGCCAGCTACAAGGTCTTCCACCTACTATGTTTCTACTTCTCAATCCTTTTCCACTTTACAAACCTCCAGGGCAGAAATAGGAACTATCTGTGGAGAGATATTGCAGATGGATCCGTTCTGAGAGTCTGATCCACGCAAAGCTGGGCCCACTAGGATAGGCTTGTCCAGCACAGCTCACATGGAGGTGCTGGAAAGCTGACGAACAAGCCTGAGCACAGAACTCAGCAGATTGCCCTGTCAATGAGCTGCTATAGCCAAAAAAAAATCAGCTGAGCACTGAGCATGATAACAGGAAATGACAAATCTGCCCAGAGGCCTAAGCTTTGTCTTTCTGATGCTTTACCTGTGAAGCAAGCACCATGTTTGTTACTCTGCCAATCAGCCCTCCTCCCCCTGAAATGTGCTAAATCCTGCTCACCTTGAAGAGCTGCAAGCTTTAGAGTTTGTGGGAGAGATAGCTTTAATTATATATAAAATATATATATATATACACACACACAGATATATATATATATAAATAAGAGATACCACCTGAGTTTAGAGGTATTTTTCTGAGGATAAATTCCAAGACTGAAGGCAACAGGATTTAGGCAGAGGGCTGAGGGCTGCTGAAGAGGAGGCCATGGATGTTACCAGAAGCCCTAGAGAGCCCAGGAACAGAACACTGCTTCATTCACAACGGCATTTCACACTTTTGAATGGCATCTTATTTACATAGCTCAGAATCATCTGATACTCAAAAGACAGGAATATATTAACTCATCATCAAAGTCACTTTGATAGCATATTATCAGTGAGAAGTTGCATAACGTTTATTAAAAGAAAGTATGTAGGATTCTTTGTGCAGTGCTATTAACTAACAGGAGCGAAGTTCTAGGCTCTGTAACAAAGGCGTAGCTCTGTAGGATGGACACCTATCAATGTTTCCCCCACCAGAAAAAAGAGTCCTTTTATTTTTTGTCAAATGTTCCGTAAATCTCTAATGTAAAGCCATAATAAAAAGATATGCTCTTGAAATAGAAATACTCCTTTTTGCAATAACCATTACTGAGATAAAAGCCGTAATCCCTGAAAGAGTATTTTCATAAGCAGACCAAGGAAAGGATACTTATACTGGGGATAGGGATAGGTAGCACCATTTGGACTCTGTATTTTCGCAAGACACAGCTCAGAAAACAAAGACACAAATAAGCAGGCCAGCAACAAAAACAAAGACACAAAACACACTAATGCCCTTTTGAACAGTGTATGGGTTGCAAGCCGCATATTGAAAGAGAGACGTTAAACTCTTTTTACATGTCTACTGTGTGTCAACATTCAACAAATATCTTTACCCTGATCTAAAGGAGAAATCTCATTTTACTTCTCAGTCTGCACATCAAAACTAAACTGTTTTCCGGATGTAACTCGTGCTCTCAACCCCTACGATTCAGTCAAAATCACAAATTAAAGTCAATGACTGACTCTAGGCAGAGCTTTCCCCTATAGTCCTCTGCAATATCTCCATTAAAACATTTATTAATTTTTGCTAATATTAATTATTAAAATAGCAAGTCTATTCCTTTGCCAGCAATAGTATATTTTCAATTTAGTGCATATTCAATCAATATTTTATTAATGAAACACCGTCATCTTCAGGAACATTTTCATTGATATCACAGAAACAAAACCTCAGAAAATCTCTTAAGATGCAGGTGCAAAAGCAGAAGCCAGTCCCAATAATCCACTAATATGCTTGTTTTCAGTGAGCTGCCTGAAGCCAAAGAACAGAGACACAGTTTACAGGTGTACAGAGGCAAGGAAATCCTCCTCCTCAACATCTGAATTTATAGACAATAACAATAATCTCTAAGACAGACTCTTGGATTGCTTTGTCTTTAAAAATATGCATCAGAAAGGATACTATCTATGTTTTACTGTTTTGTTTTGTACTATCATTCTAACTCATATGCACATGTATGAGCAATATAAATCTTCAGGAACTGAAAAAGTAGGAAGTATTTCTTTGATTTTCATGTGTTTCTATCTGCTTGGCCTTAAGTTCTCTGCATCTCAACGTATACTTGTACTGATTGTTTTTCTTAATGAATCAGATAAAGGGAATACAATGGAGGCTTCAATATATATATATATTTTTATGTGAAAAAAAGAAGTGTTCGTGCTTGTTAGTATTTAGTGCTATCTATAAATAACATAGTCTACGTAAGTACAGACTACCTTACATACACAAACTGCTTCCAAAAGAAATTTTAAGCCTAAAAAAAACCTTATGTGGCATAAAGACCAAGTATTTTAATTTCCTCAGAAGACATTCCAGGGCCCACTCCTGCAGAAAGTTTTTCTTGATATACAACCCACATTTTCCCTCTCTGTCCCTCCAAACAACATTTCATTATGATTAGGGATTTTTTTAATTGACAAAAACGTAACTCTTTTTAGGCTTAATACACTTTAGGCTTAATAACTCTTTCAATGGTTATATCATTCAATATCATTCTATTATGTTATGTATGGCTTCCAAGCTTCAATACTGCCATTAGTTTCACATGATGAAAGTTAAGAGATTTCTGGTATGGATCAGTTTGTTTTTCCTCCCCCTGGCCCGCAAATCCTTTACAAAATCATACTTAAAATATGAACACTTACAATATAGACATAAGTAGTCCTGTTCATACTATAGATTGGGTCAGATACAGGTTTTGCAATTCATTCCAATTCTTTTGTCATCCCTCCAGTCCCCTACACTTGTTATCACCTTCTAATTCTTCGCATTTGCTAATAGAACATCGTGGGTAACACAGTGGTTAGAAAGGCCTGCAGTTTTCTGGATGCAGCTTCAAGGATTGAATGCACACAGATAGACTGTTTTCTTCTATATCCAGACCACATGCAGACAAATTGAGAGTCACCTTTTTTCTATCACAAACTCTTCATGCTAACACGGTGTTCACTTATGTTATTGGGCCCACTGCCATGGAGTAGAGTTTCAAGTAACTTTTGCACTGCTACATTAAGATGCACTTTTCAAAGCAGTCTCTACATTTATTAGTTATGTTATGGTAAGTTATTGTACTTGTATTACATTTCTTTTGTCAGTATTTCTAGCCTCATTATTCTTTTCTGACAAGTGATGCTCACATATCTCATTATCAGTTATTTTTCAATGACTTTGCTGTGGTGACATGAGGCAATCATTATAATATCCTCAAAGCTGTTTTCACCCCTTATCTTCTATGGCATACCTAATGTTAAATGTTTTATTTACCAAACGCTAATACTTCATTCAGGGTGGGAATCTTCCAGCCTTGAAAGGGAACACCAGTATTAAAGTTTGATGATTTTATGCAGGAAGCGAAATCATTAGGCCTTAACATCTAATGGTCTGAGGAAGACAGAACAGCTTATTTATTCATTAAAATTGAAGTGTATCTACATTTTTCTACTTTATGATATTTTCAATTATTTCTTCTCCTGTTCTTTGTCTCCCTTATACTCAATACAAACTGAATTTGCATATGGGTCACATATGGGTCAAAAGGCAACAATAAACCCTCTCATTTATGCTCTGTGTATAGAGAATCTGAAGCAGATTCACTGTTTACCAGGAATTTTTTAACAGAAATGCTGATTTTTCAGAAAAAAAGTGATATTAAACTTTTCAAGCTAAATTTATGCTTTCTTTATACATACATTTCAATTAACTCAAATATAGCAGAAATTATTGCAAATTTTGTTGCCATTTTCTGTGAGTTTTATTAGAGGAACATCAAATTGCAAAACTATGTTCAGTATTCTTCCTAAAAGTTGTTTTTTATTATCTAGTGAATTTTTGGCGGAAGCATAACCAAAGGCTGCCACGAATATCACAGTATTTCAATGATAAGCTACTAATGCACTTACAGTAAGGATAAGAGCAGATCTGAAGGCAGCAATTGTGCCATCAGAGAATTCAAGAACGGTCAAGCTCAAAGTGCTATCAATTACTCAGGGATAATGGACAAAAAAAGGTACCTGAACTCTAGTCACCTGCATTCCTGGAGACATATATATATTTTTTTTTTTAAATCAGTGTTGCTTTCCTAAATCATGTTTACCTATTAAAAAGTAGCATTCATGCACAGACTGGAATTACTGAGCCCATTTAAACATACACACCCAATTAACCACAATTAACTGGTGACATCCAGTGAAGTTTTGTAGGTTAGTCTAAAGAATTTGAGATGAAGCTCTATTTTTGCTTCTTTGGGCTTAAAGCGATGCTGTTTTTTACTGTATTTTGTTTCATTAATGCATCATCACTGGAAACAAAAGCACTAACTAAAAAAACACATGGCTTAACACAAGATAAAATGAAACGATATTTAATAGAAGGGCCAATACATTCCCCAAAGGAATTTATGCCAGCTACAATTGCTCTAGCAGTTTCAGGGAGGCTGTATTAAAAGAGATTTGTCATCATCATCTGATCTTGTCACAATAAATTGGCAGTGGATTCCATCCTAGGTACATTTAGAGGATGGGCAGCAGGGTTCATGGAAACATTGCAACACTTGCTCTCCAACGACTGCCCTTTAGCCAGTCCTTAACGAGAGCTGCTCGTAACCTTCTGAAGTTTCAGCTTTCCAAATGTAACTTCCAATCACTGGATGCTAGAATTACTACTCCAAGTTTAAAACAAACAAAAACACTTAAAATAGGAGAAACTAATTCCCTCCGATATGTATTTAAAAGAAGAACAGTCCTTATGATCTGGAGATCTTAAAATGGAAGAGGGAGTAATGTCTAGCATTTAGTTAGGAATTTTTGGAGTAAATGGCTGTTATTTAATCAGTGTCAGTGTATTCAAACAGTATCAGGAGTACTCCCTTTACAGACTGAATCTTTTGAGCAATTTTTTAATGTATTATTTGCTATGTTCCTAATCTGGCACAGTAGTTTAGTCTTAGATCTCTTAACACAACCAATTTTAATGATGCTACTATGACTTCTGATTTGGATACCTTTTTAAATAACTGAAGGTGTCAGAAATTCAGCTATCAACGGAGAGATAACTGTTTTTAAAGGACAATGTGTCATATGCTAAGGAGATAAGGAAGTGCTGCTAGCAGCTCACAAGATAAATACAAACTCACCCAGGTAAGGCAAAGGGCTCTTCTGTGGAGTTGCAGCCACTTCAATACAGAACCAATGAAAATGCAAGTCTTCAGCAAGCAGCAAGCAGGCTACCTTCTCCCTGCAGACAGAAAGCTCTTCTAGCTAGGAAATTCCTACCTTGCACTTGGACACCAAATTCTAAGATGTTTTTCTTTGCCAGTTAAAGAAACTTAAATTACCAAGGACAGCTTGTCCTTGGTTCAGATACTCTCCTGGCACAAAAAGCAAAGTCGCAGAAGCACCAAGTGCACTCAGATCCCTCTGACACCTCCTCCATGTCACCATGTTCCAGTTCCCAACTGTGATTCTTCTTCACATAAGAAAATCAGAATTGCTTTTTTTTTTCCATCATTTGAATGGGGATACAAAGTAGATGCAAAGTAGAAGCAGAGTAGATCCAAAGTTGCTCGACTGCAATTTTAACTTACCACAAAAAAGATGAAATCACAGTGAAAAATTTGTAATGATTCTGCAGAGAGCTGCAAGGTGCATCTCCCTATATTAAAAAACGGTGTTGAGTTTCTAGCAAACCATGATTTTAATGCAAAATCCAACCACAGAACCACCGTTGTTTTTTTTTTTTTTTTTTTTTAACCAGTAGCCTGTATCTCTGAAAAGTCCTGTTATTCCATGTTAGTAATAGCATAGGAAATCCAGTATTAGCGGCTTCCACTATTAATAAGACCAGGGTACTATTCTTGGAAATGATTGTCATTCGAGAAGATTTTTACTCCATTAACACTATTTTCCTATTTAGTTACCCTGTTGATAAAAGCCATCAGTAAGAGACAAAGCCAATCAAGGAAGAAGCAATTATATTTCTGTTGCCGATCAGTTGATAAATTGGAGCCAGTCAAGTTTCCACTGAAGCATCGGATTGCTGACATGAAAACCAGCTGTGTTAGCAACCGATTCTTGTCAATCTCTTGGCAACTCTTTTTCTGAAAAATGTTCAAGGCTTCACTTTCCTAAGTGCCACACAAGTGGCACCATGGTGTTTTTGAACTGTACACTGAGATATGCACATTCGTTTTTTTTGCCTCAAATGGTTAAGTGGATAGCTCATGATACGGGAATCAAATTTCATGGCTAATAGGTTCAGTGATTACTAGCAATTGTTGATATTTAATTAAAATACTTTCACTCAGCCAAGAAGCCAATTATTTTCTGATGGTAGCTGGAACATCACAGCACCTCTCAATTGCCATTGCTTCCTTGGCACACTAATTATTCCTCTCAAATCAACTGCACTTGCACACGCATTTTGTTGTGCGTTTAGAAATAATTAGAAGTTTTCCAGAAGTGCTAAGCTGCATGACTCAGTTCTGCTACTCAAATGCAATAAATTTAACTTTCTGAGCATTTTTTTTTTCAGTTAACACAGAGTGAATTGCAAAAGGCAAGAACAGTTTCTTCATCAGCCTGTGCAAGGGCAGTCACCAGGTGGCCCCTCCTGCTTCTCACTCGACGCCCCATGTGCACGGGGCTGCTTTGGTGGGAGCAGTGGGCAGTGAGTCACAGGTCCTGCACGTGTGCTAGAGGTTATGGACATACCTGAGGAGGAACTACGTATGGCTGGTGTGTGCAGATGCTCTCCGTGACCCTGACATAGGATGGTGACACCACCTAAATGCACTGAAGTCCCGCTGGGAAAAACTCTTCTCATAGGGAAAGCTCAGTAGGTTCAGAACAAACAACTCTGATCACTGTGGGCATCCATCCCAATGCTCTTTCCAAAGTGCCCACATAATCAACCTGCTATTGATCTGATGTATTCAGCAAGATCAACATGCAGCACACAAAAGGGCAGGGATTTTAAGAAACTGCAGTGAAAGCTCTTCGAAGGGCCGCCTCTCCATGCAGCCTGCGGCCAGAGCTACCTGACACCTGCCCAGGCATCCTCCTTACCCAGCACGGGCTGCCAGGCTCTTGCAGTGAGTTTCAGACCGTGTACAGCTAACAGGAAACACTGACATCTGCACAAATCAGATAGAAAACTACTCAGAATAGTGAATTCATTATTAATCACTTCTTTATCTCTGGAACATCTATGCTTCTGTGGCTTATCAGATGACAATGCTAAACATGCATAAATCCAGGATGGAAAAAAAAAAAAAATCTTTGGTTTAACTACAGGAAAAAATCAGGGACAACAGGTTAGTATGACTGGTCTTTAAAAAAAAAGAAAAAGAAAAAAGGAAAAAGTATTTTTACAACAGTTTATTGCTGACCAGCAGCGGTTGAATTTTTGAAGACTTTGTAATATAGGAATAACTCAAAAGTGACAGGAATGGGGCCAGGTTGTACAGTATGACTGTGGACAGTGCTTCCCAGGCAGACCCCAGTACACAACCACTTCAGCCTATTAAATTGCCTGCTCAGCTAACATGGGCTGGAGGATAAAGATGCCTTTTCTTCTGGTACAGCTTAATACTAATAACCATGTGCACTGGCATCGAAGAGCTGCATTTCAAATATCGTGCTATAAAACAATGAAGTAGAAATTTCTGCTCCAGTAACACTGCAGAAAATCAGTTTTCTGGCTTTCATTATACTTGTCAGAGGATTTACCTTTTTGCAGAGCAGTATTGCTAATAAGATTTATCTCTAACTTGGTTTAAGGTCAAACATGCTCACAGCAGCTGGCAGTACTGCAGAACAGCAATCGCTCCCTTTAGATCCCAGCCTCTCGCTTCTCCATTTCATGAAAGAAGCTGGGTGAATCTGACAAAAACACCTTTAGCCAGAGCTCTTATTTTCAAGGAGATTAAATCTGTGCCTGCAAATGAGGATTTCATACAGTAAAATAGCAGGTGATCAATGCCTGAAGTCTGCATGACAGAGAGATGCAGCACTGAAAGAGCACGAGGATTTACAGAAGGATGAATAGAAAGAAGGCGGCACAAAGCTCTCCTCCACTTGCCACATAATCCTAGTAAATCTCATCTTCCAGGTCAACTTTCTCAATAGTGTTTTTCTGGGTACATTTACAGATGAAGCGTGTAGTATTGTATCTGGCCAGCTTAGGATGAGAAATATTTATATACTTATCATGACTTTTAATTGGAATAAATTACTGCACTAGAAAATCAGTTAATAACACAAACTGAAAGTTAATACAATACATCACTTTTTTATGAACTTGATATTCAAAAATATTAGAAAAATCAGAAACCGAGTAGAAGGCTAATAACTGCATCCCTCACTGACGTATCCCTAGGAATTAGGCTTCTCTAACTGGAAGCAAGATGCCTTTCAGTTATATTAACTTGCTGAAAGATTGGGATTGAGAGCGATGGTTTGCTTTTTGAACCTTTATGGATTTGCAGCAGAGAGGATTATGCTTAGGATTCACATGGCAACTTTAGAAAGAAACAAAAACAACATCCCCAGGAAGACCCTTTCCCATTGCTGTGGTAATCCCTGAGCACTGCCCGTTAGGCTGATCAAGTTCGAAGCTCCTCTGTGTGATGCAGCCAAGCAGCAGCCAGGGCAGAGGGCCGGCTCCCGCACGAGCGGCTGCTGCAGGTGCCGGGGGCTGCAGTCTAGGGGGGCTTGTCAGACCCAGCAGCCCAGAACACGCTTGTTTTCTCCTAAAAGTCTCTCTAAAATGTTAGGTTCTTAGCCATTTTATGGCATCAAGCATGGCTCAAGCCTGAAATGAAATTACATAACACTGGAAATGTGCTGGGGGCAAGGAAAGAATGACAGATGTTTTAGCAGCCAGGGACAGCAGAGGGAAAGGTGCCCAGTGACTGTAAGACATCACACAGCAACAACAGAGAAGGAATTGAAGGAGGGAATGTGGAGAAGGTAACTGGACCCTGTTGAGCAGGAGGGCAGGAAAGAAAATGTCAGTCATGTGAATATCCACATGTTAAATGAGAAGGGAAAGAAATAAAAGGTATGTCCCTGACCCTAAAATTAGAGTACGCAAAAGAAATCAAGAAGTAGCATCTATCTTCATCCTTCTACTGATTCTCAATGTGTCCTGACAGACTAATCAAAAATTTAGCTCCACAGACACAGAGTGACTGGACTAATCAGATTACACTTGATTTTTGTAGATGTCAACTGACTGGACCAATGAATTTTTCAGGCAGCTGATGCCTATTTTATAGTAAGTACTTAAATGACTAGTTGCTTAAATCTTCAAACTTTGAATTTACACATTGAAAATTTTAAACATGCCTAGCTTACACTTAAAGCTTCATGAGTGTGTTGTGTCCTAAGTGTCTATTTAATGAAGACTCAGTCACATATACTCAATCCTACAGGCCTTTAATCCCCTTGAGAAAGAATCCAGTTGTTCGATCTGACAAGATTTGCTTTGCTTTAAATGAAAGAGTGATATGATCCAGGGGACCCCGACACCCTGCCTCTTGCCAGCAAAAGCAAAGCAGCCCCTCCCACAAGCGTGCAGAAAGCAGGAGCCTGACTCTTGCTCTCTGAGCATCCAGTGAATAGAAATAAATTCAACTGGACTGACAGTTCAAAAGGGAAAACTGGGGGGGAAAAGCACAAATAATTAGGAGAGGAAAAATTAATTACACACATGAACCCATTAAGTTGGTGAGGTAACAGCCTCACTGCAAGTGAGGACTGCCTTGTCACATTTGTGCTTTCTTAGGATATGCAGTATAAAGAATCTCAAGGTATTCCATTTAAAAACAAAGGAGATCTCAGTATAATACATTCACTACCTGGATCTTTCATTCAAGCTAAAGTATTTTCAGTATGTAATCGTTGCCATTGATTATTTTACTGAAAACTACTGTCCTACTCTATAAATTATTCTACTGCCACTACAAATCTTATCTAAGTCTACCAATCAAAATAATATTAAAAGACACTGCTTTAGAGCTGTTTGCAAACTAGAATGCAAACCTGTGTAAATATACCCAGAGAATAGGCTCAGTAATTACATTTCTTAATTATTTATAATAGGATCAAATTTGAAATTAGTATAATTTGGCGTTTCTCTGAAGAGCTCCCAGCTCCGGCACTGCAGTTGGCTCTGCGAGTAAATGAAAAGATCTGATTTATTCCCAAGCAACACGATGCTTTGGCTTTGCAAGCCGGGCTTTGTTTTTAATGCCAGGCCTCCGAGCGCTCCCCAGAGATAACGTGAGCACATTTTTACCTCGCATTGTCTGCCGGCCTTCACGCTGCGAGCGCGACGGCCGGCGCTGTGACCGAAGGAGGACAGCGCTGGAGATGAGAAGCGTCCCTTCCCTCTGCTGTAATTACATCAGCATGCACCTCCAAATAAACAAAAGACATTGAAACTATTAAGATGAATAATGTGTTCATTAAAGATGAATAATGAATAATGGATTCAAGGCTGAGCTAAAACAAACAAGCAGAATCCAGGCAAACACCGGCAAACCTGAAAGCAGGAAAGATACTGGCTCTTTTTCTTCTTTTTCTTTTTTTTTTTAATACTAGAATAAAAACCAGGCCGTACTCTAAGGTCACATTTGCATCTTCCACGTAAATATATCTTACTCCCATCTCAGAAACGGTCAGTATGTTAAAAGCTGTAACTGGCCAAAAAAAAAAAAAAAGATTTAAACTACAGCAACTTGTATGTTTCTCTATTAAACAAGTATAGCATTTCACATAATATTGCTTTCTGGCTGACAGTACCCAACATTCAATTCCACTCTGACTTTTAAGACTTCTTAGATTAGATTATAGCATTAAGACTGAGAACAGAACAATCTTAACTTTCTTTGCTGAGAAGAAATTAATGTATTAACTATGGAGAACATAATTCAACTTCTTTCTTTACATCTTAGGGTAAGGGTTTTCCTACAACCTTTTATATTTCCCTGTGTGTTGGGAACACAACAGCTTTGAAATTCTTGGTAAATAAATAATGACAGTGATAAAGAGCAACTAGCTTTAGCTTCAGTCAGCGGAGACACTGCATAGAATAAAACATAACCAGGGTTTTTATTACATCCACTATGCATCAAAATTGATTAGAAAACTATCTAAGTTCAGATTAGATTGGGCAGATACAAGGGCAGTTATCATTAAGATGATGATATTCTTCACTGTGAGAAGTAACACGGTTGTGTAGGAGATGTCAGCTTGTGTCTTCAGCTGATGATTGTAAAAAGCCTACATAGCACCTGCCCACTGCTCTGTGCTTCGTGTGACCTTCCTGAAGTAAATTCCAATTATCATCCCAAACCGCCACTGAAATAAGCACATGTTGATCACATTTAACTTCCAACTCTTCAGTGAGCTGCAGAGTATAAAACTACATAGCTCCAATTAGTGACAACAGCTGTGACTAAAATTTCATAAAGCCTTTCAAGAAGTGACCTTTAAATAACAAAGATATCCCACAATTTGAAAAATCTGAGTCAGATGTAACAGATGAGATGACTTTACCGCACCCCTTGTGTCTGCCTACTTGCTGGATGTGCATTAATGAACTGAAAATAACTGTCATTATTATTTTTTCAATCTATTCAACAGGAATGCAAGCAAAAACCTCAGCCATTAGCAAATAAAGCAACATGACTAATTTGCATCCAGGTTTATCTTCTTTTCCTGCTTTCCCAAAAAGAATGATCCTTCAATATTTTCATTAGTATATTGCAGTTTTAGTGGTGTTGCCTTAAAGAAATTAGCCAAGCAATGATTTTAAGATGCTCTTCTTTCCAAATTACTATTTTTAAACCAAAAATCTAAATGGGGAAAAAAGAGGCAAAAATCATGCTTCTCTCATTATTGCACTATTGTTTTAAGTTGCTTCAACGTATGAAGCTTCAAAAATTTTTTATATAAAAATAGATCAAATTATGTGTTTTACCTAAATCTAGTTTTCCTTTTACAGTTCTGTGGCAAGAGGAACAATGGTTACCACTGACCTACAAATCACCAGCACTGTCACACCGAGGTGCAGGTGAGGCTTGCACTGGGACTGGTACATGTGTCGGCAAGTTTAATGGCATGTAAAATGGCATTGTGAATGTGGTATGACATATGCAATCTCCAGCAATTTCATCATTAATTTTTGGACCTATAGTCCTTCACAGAGTGCGACAAATGTACATCATGTTCTTGAGTGACTGATTTGAGATCTGGCTATCAGATTTGAAGAGCCAAATAACAGCTCTTACAAATACGTTATTATCCATTCCTTACACATCTGAGCTGCTCAGGTGCTCAAGACTTCTTTCCACATGGTGACCAAATAAACGAATTTGCAGAATTCACAACATATCAGTTTATCTACAGTACTATTCTTATTCAATAAAAAAGGTTCAGTGAATTTTCTGACCAGGCATATGAACACAGGAGTCAGATTCTGCAACAGACTCGCCCCATCCACCACCCACTCTGCCATTAGAGTCTACTGGATAAGGGCACCAAAGAGAACAAAGAGTGCCTCCTCCCGTCTCAGCTGCCTGGTTCTGCCCGCACAGCTGCTGTTTGCTAGCTGCCTCCGCAAGCGTTCCTACCAGCCGGAGGAATCTAGTGCAACGGAGGCTGCTTGTTGTTTCCTCACCTAACCCAGCAGCCCTGCCAAATCACCTGTGCCCACAGCACCTGCAGAAAGGTGTGACCGCAATTACAGAGCCACCCCATCTACTTGGCTGCTTTTGTCTCCTCAAAAAAATGCCCATCTCAGAAATACTCAGATAGCAAAGGTTTGGAGTAAGTATTAATTTGGGCTTCAAAACGTATATCATTTTTCCCACCAGTAACACAGAAGCTGCAAGAAATCTGGTACTACTCAGGAACAGCAAGAGACAAAATTACAACTTTTGCCACATTTTATGCTGGCATGATTGCTTTTACAAGTAAAGATTTCCTTCTGGTTTGTTAGAGGATTACTGCTTGCAGGCTGAGGATACCCAGCAGAGATGCTTTTTTAAAAATATTCGGTGCAGAGGAGACCCAAGGACCATACGGTTTACTGCCAAAGACTTGTCTGTACTACTTTGACACACCCTCCTCGAAAGCCCATCTTGTCACCTGCGCGGGCAGCCCGTGGCACGGGTTAAAGGCCCCTCCTGTAGAACCAGCCATCTTCACAGTCATGCCTAACAATTTGAAGTATAATTAAAATAGGAATAAAAAATGGACAGAAGCAGTTATTCCAACAGGTCTGGAATCCAGGAATGAAAATGTGGAAGCAGTCAACAGTCTTCTAAATGAACTACTCAAGACTGGGACACTGTAGTATGCCACCAATTCCACAGTTTTTTGGCATGCTTAAAAATAGAAAATAGTATTTTGCAGACTTTATAAAAGATATTTTGTTTATTTTAGTCACAACAAAATTTGCAGATTAAAACAAAGATCAGACTGCTCCCAAACAGGAGAAATCTTACAAAGAGTTTCCAAATCTGAAAATGGGACATCTATAGCTCCATAGAGTACTTGATAACACTAAGCCAGACGGAACTGCAGCATTTTGTGGAGAAAAATTCTCCTACTTATCATGCATCATACTTGGCATTAAGATTATTCTATAGATATTGCATTTTCATATTTGTATATGTAAGGATAGAGCAATTCTAAACATCACAAGAATACAGTGACATTTATTTAACTGATATTTGAGCTACTCTGATTGCAAAATTCAGATATTTCCAACTGTTTTAGATGTCATCTTTCTCAGTTTATGAAGGCTGGCTTTGAAAAATTCATTGCATATTTTTTGACATATTTTTCATTTGGAAAAATTAATTTTGATTGAATATATTCCATTTATGGTATAAGATTGATTTGGTAGAGAGCCTGCTTCTGCATTTTGAATGTAAAAATAGCTGTTGGTTCATGTGAATTCTGAAGTTAGACTTATTTTCAAACTTTCCAAAAAGGAAAGTTTGAAATTTAAGGAAGGTTTATGAAAATATATTTTAACACAAACACACACACACACACACTCTCTTTTGAAAATGGCTACATTTCTTTAAAGTTTTCAGTGAAACAATTTTCAGAGTTGTCTCTATAAGAGAATAAATTTCTCTGAAACACTGAATAGTCTCTCAAAGACTGAACATCATTTTTCACTCTGTTCATATTAATAGATATTAACATTGAAATACAATTACATTCACCATTGCCATTTACATGCTAATATTAACCTTTACATGGTGAACATTTAAATACTTCTCTAGTGCCTCCAAAAGGCAGCACTTGTCATAGTTTACAACTCCATTAATTTGAAATGACACCCCCCTCCATTTAACCTTCGCAGTTAGCTTGCACCGTCTACCAGTACTTTTCTCTACAACAGTTTAATGTAAAATGATTGCCTTGTGCAGGTATCATGCTAGTTATCTTGCTACTAAAAAAAAAAAAAAAAAAAAAAACCCAAAAAAAAAACACCCCAAAAAACCAACCAAACAAACAAACAAAAAAAAAAAACCAAACAATGAAACCTCCCTGGTTTTCCTGTGAAAACATTTCTCAGTTTGCTGTTTTGACAAATCAAAGAGGATTAACTGATAAAAAACACTCTTGTAAATGACTACAAGGTTCTCAGAGATTCACGTCAATTATTGACTAGATCTAGTCAATTTTTTATGTATGATACATATTGAATCAGCTTTGGCTTATAACAGGTACTTTATATAAATGCTAGAAATGTTACCATACGTAACTTTAATAAAATGAGCAAGAAGCCCACTAACAGGACCACAACAGCACCACTGTTATCAAGCCTTCTGCAGAACAAAGACATCAGCAGAAATGTATTTAGAACAAATATCTGACCCTGAGATCTGTGGTTATTCTTGATCTTGCTATCACTATAGCAATCCTTTAAAAAGCAATTTAGAAGTGCAGAGAATTCACATACATCTAGACATTTACTTCATTATCTGCCATGAAAGCAGAGGCAGCTTGGGACAGGAGAGCAACAATCTCCTCTGTCATTCTACATCTCGCCTGGGAAGCAATTAAGCTATTCTGAGGCTGCCCTGCTCCTGGATGGCCATGTGTTTGGGAAGGCGCGCGTAACTCGTTAAAGAGAGCTAATCAGAAGCCTCTCAAAGGAGGCTAATTAGTCAACTGCAAACAGCAGCAAGAAGTTTGGCTTTACGTGCATGGAAGCAATTTCCTGGCACAAAACCCAGAGCAAAAGGAAGACAGACAAACGTAAAGGGTCTCCCATCATTTACATCTTGACCTAGGTTTTTTTTTTTTTTCCTTCATTATATAAATAACAAAATGAGTCCTAAGAATGACCTAATCCAGTCTCTTGGTTGTTAATATTCTCGTCAATTTCTTTCATAAATAAGACAGCTTTATCTTTTGAAAATAAAGTACAATTCCTTCTCCATCACAACACTGTTTTTTAATGGCCCCTTAAAAATCCTGGGCTTTAACCACTACTGTCTCCTAGATCAAGGAGACATCTGGAGACAGTATCGGCATTACTTCCTTTGTTTGACAATTGAGTAGTAAAAAATATTTTAAAACATATTTCATTAATAGGGAATCTAATACTTAAAAATATTCAAGTGTATTACTTCTCTCTAAGATTTTAAAATAGGTCCAATATTTTTATTTGTATGCTGCAGAAGCACTGGCCAAGCATTCATGGGAAACGCAGGATAGCCTAACTCACCGTGTTGATGGAAATTTGCCTGTCAAAGCAAGTGTTTGACTTTCAAAACTAACTTTCTGAGCACATAACCAGCATGCCAGAGTCCAGCCAACAAATAGGCTTTAACTAGGCAAAAATCAGTAAATTTTTATTCTCTAGCTGATAATTCTAGATCCATACTTCAGTCCTGAAAACGCCATGTCTATCTAAACTGGGGCACACAAGTAATACCTTTTCTTTTTTTTTTTTAATCTCACGTTCTGCAGTTTGTCGTCATACTGCAAAGTCAACAAAGGACTCAGTAACTCAGACCATTAAATTGGTTATTACAGTGCGTGCCTTAACTATACCTTGGTATACATGTAAACTCTAAAGACAGTGATCAAGGATGCTTTTCCTTGTCTCATATTGAAATTCCCCCTCTAATTAGTAAATCATATCAAATAAAAATGATACTTTTCAACTGGAAGAGAACTTGGAGATATGTTTTTAACTGAGCACATTGCTCTCCTGAAACAGTGCAACAGTATTTGCTATATACAGGAAAGCAATTTAGGTACATCCCTACAACAGCCCTGACCCACCATCTTATTTGTAATTAACTCATATTGTACCTTCATTATAGTGTACAATATTTCCTCCCCAGAGCTGGCTGCTCTAGTCATAAGTGAACTGCAGAATACCATAAAAGGCCTAAATCACAGGAAACTTCTCAAATGATTTCACTGGCTGTGGAATAATTCTCTTCACCACATATCTACCGGCAGATTGAATACTTCTAGCTCATGTGGTTTTAAAGATTTTTCACCGTCTTTTACAGTACTCCTATAAAGACCAATGCTTAACATCACAATGAAAACTCTACTTTCTCAGGCAGGCAGAGACAGACTCAAACCAGTAACACAGTTTATGCTGCTCTAAATTGGTACGAGTGTTCCAGAAGGAAAGAAGTTGCCTCCTGCTGCAGAGCACAGGAAGGTGCTAGCTCCACTCTCTTAATGACCTATCTTGACTTTATAGGAAAATTTTAAGGCTGTACTGTTATTAATATAAGCATCACTTAAAACAGCATTCCTCTAAAATTCCTCTTACACACTTCACATTGAAAAACAGACCAACAGTAGTCCAGTACTATAGTTCAAGGATTTCAGTCATTAGTTTCAAAACAAAAAATGTTAGGCATGACTGTTTTCAGTAGTTGGCTTTTTACTTCTCCAAAGTTGCTGTTAACTGTTTACAGCTCAGCTGAGCTGAATGCGGTCGTCGCTGTATATTCACATCCTGGCGTGGAGAAAGTTGCACTGACATCTTCACATATTTCAGAGACACTTTGGAGTCATTCAAACAATGCTACACTGGTACTTACTTAAATGAGCTAGGAGGAAAAAAATATGCTAGCTTATACACAGAGAGATCTCTCTCTGTCCATATAAACATACGGGATTTATCTGCTTGCAAAACTTGATTACCCTGACTCTAACCTAGAGGAGCTGGACATGCGTGAGGATTTGTAGTCAATCTGTACTGAACACGAAGCTAACTGAAGCAGCTTAGATGAGATCTCCTATTTGATGGTAGAGAACTAATCTTGGATGCAGTACAATGTGTACAATCTCAAATCACTATAGTGATTTTATCACCCCACTCTTTTCATCATCTACATGTTATAATTGCAGACAGACTATAAAAACCATACTCCTACGCCGCGATGCCCAGTCAGCTGGGAGTACTCAGAGACAGCTCTGCTGTCTGAAAAAGACATGGTCAGATCTCTTGCTTATCCCTGACTCTTCAAACAGAGCACTGGAAATCACCCACCTAAATCCTCGCTGATCGCCTTGTGGTGATCTCTCTTCCAAAGCTGTTCAAACGTACAGTGGGCAGCCAGTCAAAGCTAAACTTGCCGTCACTAGAAATAGGTCCATCAGCTGAGCATACCCCGTTCTCTGTAACATTTGTGTACATCTTGCCTTTAGACGTTATAACTCTAAAGAAGTGGAAAGCCACAGCCTCATACATGACAACAGAAACGATGCTACAGAAAATCTGAACGACTATTGCACGACAAATTCTTCTATAAAACATGTCCTGTGAAGGAAGATACATACACTGTAAACCTCATAAATCAAACTACTCTTGTCAAATGGTAGAAATAACTGTGAAAACTACTGCATAAAGTACATTTTCAAAAACTGAGTTGTTGAGTTCTATGCTATCAGTACAGCGTAGCTCCTCAAATAGTTAGCAAGCTTATAAAAAATCATAAATTAAAAGAGTGATCTACTGAATCTAGTTCTAGAAAAAAAACACCTTCATTTGTCCAAAGGCTTAGCATTGCTATATCTCACTGTCCTATTCTAAGGAAACTGAAATATATTACCCTGAAAAAAAGATGTCTATAATACTACAAAAGAGAGCCTCAAATTTCAGATACTTTCACTAGGAAATAACATATTTCCTCATTTAAGCAGATATAAATATTTTGATCCATTTCTGCAAAACTTTTGCATTATTATTCAATACACTTGGTAACAAATTTTAAAAATCCCACGCTTTTCAACAAAACAAAATTTGGCTTGGTGTCCTCTGAAGCCCTAGACGTGGCTTATTTTACTCTTACCACTTCTACTGTCAGTTAGTGAGAAGCAGTTGGCAGTAATGAATTTCCAGTGAAAACAATGGTGTTGGCAGGCCTGAGTAATTGCATATAGAAAATAAGTTAATCAGAGGCTTATATTAGTTCAAAAAATATTTACAAAATATGTCTGAAAGAGAACGAGTGTTTTCCGGGAAGAAGGAGCAGGGTACTTCCTGGTGAATAAACTAACGAAGTACTAAAGCATGGATTGCCTACGTAAGGAAAGCTGCAGTTGACTGTTTACCTGCAGGTTGTAGAGAGGTGAACTTCTAAGAACAGCAGATATGATAAATTTTATTTGTTACAGTCAAAGTAAATGCTGCCTGCAGTATTACCTGGAGCCACTGCTTATTTTCTGATTTGACTTTGATGTACTACTAGTGGTTAAAGATAAGGAAGATAAAATGGAATAGAAAAACCTGATTCTAGACTCAGAATTTAAAGTTCTGATTAAAAGAAGAAAGCTAAGGATTACTTTCAGGGGGAGAAGAATGCTGTAGATCTTGCTACGATATATGTGTTTACACATGTACATATACAAATACATATACTCAAACATATATACACACACATATAAACATAACATATGTGTATTTAGAGAGTTTTTTATATATCACATATACAAATTCACACACACAGATATATATATATATATATGCACATACACACACACTCATACCATAATCTGTAGGTGTTCTGGCTTCTGAAATTATGTCATGTAAAAACAAGAGAGCAGCTGTCAATGTTTAAATGCAGCATTGTATTATTAGAATTATAGAAATGTGAGAATAGTTGCTCAGAAATAATGAAATTGGCCTGTGAGATACATAATACAAACTATGGTTGGGAGAATAAAAGCCATTTTGGTGCAGGAATAGTTACCCTTAAACATTTTTTCCCACACATTTCCATGCATCTTAAAAAAAACATTGTGTCCCTACACTGGTATTCACAATCTGTATGAATTTCTCATTTCAGATTTTAAAGTCTTAGATGACTCAAAGAGATATGCAATGCAAAAATTTGCCAAAAAGATCAAAAAGATTCACTTTTTAATGTGGGCAGATGGGGAGCGGAAAAAGAGAGGTATGCAGAAATAGAAGAGAAAATGGAGCATCAGGCTAGAAAAGAAGATCTAGGACTGATAAAAGCCCTCCAGTTTGTGAAAGGTAGCTGGTGCTCAGCCTTTCAGCACAAAAACTGGGAGGACAAAAAGGAATCAGTTTAATAGGAAATAAGCATTTCCTGATTAAATACACGTAGGAATTACTGTGTAAGCCTTACGAAAATGTAATATGATAAAACACATATTACCTGCATAATATAAAAGCTTATATGTATTTTCAAACTTTATATTGCTGGTTTTTTTGCATCTATCTGCATTCAGAGTACAACTTCATTTTATCAAAAAAGCAGTATAAATCTGTTGTTCTCATATATCTGGACACACAGAGAAGACAGTTTTACACGCTTGCCATGCCATTCAGCTATCTATTCTCCCAACAGCAGATGCTCAGAATTCAAAGACCTTTCACATTAACACATTCACATTGTTTCTAGGTATCTAATATGAAACCACATGAAGAGAGATTTCTCCTCATCTGGGTATGATAATGCCTGTAATTGCACCATGCATGCCTTAATGGAACTAAGCAAAATCACTCTAGCCATTCGTGTTCTGAAAACCTAAACAACTGGATTAAGCATGATAAATTTGCACCTCAAAAGATACAGGAAGAGTTTTTATTTCCATTCATTTAGTCCAATGAGGGAATTTAAATAATATTTGGAAACCATAATTGTAACAGGATCACAGCAAGCTAACTCAGCACAGACTTCCAAAAGGATATAAAATAAACATACTCCATTTACACAGGAAGAACCCATGCAACGCATTGTGCAGTAGCTCCAATCTATCAAAACTGCTTCTACGTCACGATAAAGATTGTCAGCTTTCAGACTACACCTTCACTGCAAACAGCTGCGTTAAAATCCAAGTCAGAAAATGCAGCCAATTTGTGAAAATGCAGTCAGCAAAATCTCATAGCTAGACTTTTTTGACATAGAATTAGTATAAACAATAACTGTCTGAGCTTTGGGATGAGCATAAAAGCCAGAGTGAAATCCTAAGACCCGTGAAGGTGAATTCTGCATCTCACTCCAAATCAGCAAAGCTGAAACAAGCCAGAATTTGCTCTATAGTGCAGAAACAGGCCTGGCACTTCTATCAAGATGTTCCCAACGGTGTAAACATCAGAGCAGCCCAAGCTGTTGGCAGCTGGGTGCTCAGCGGGAAGGCCCGGTCCTTCTGGGAGACACCGCGTGCAGCTCAGCCCCCGTGGCACTTGGAAGAACTGGCTTACATTAAGGGGGCAGGTCCAGACCTATCTACTCCAAACACACAGTCATAACTTCTGCAATTTATCTGCCAGTGAATGCTAATTGTCAAATTACAGCCCCACGGGCTGCTAGCTGGAGGGAAACAGGAACCAGTTTTGACTGAAGTAATTGACACAAATCAAAAAATACTGTCTTGTCCTGAGACTCCCAGGCACAAGAAAGGCTGCTCATTTGCCTGCTGTCCGGATTTAAGCGTAGTGTAAATGATTTGTCCCTAAATGAGTGAACAAAAGGAGGTCTTTGCTGAATAGCACACCACCTTCCATGAAAATCCGTCTGTGATCATAAAGCTTCACTCCCTGAACAACCAATATGACAGTATCATAGACATTTCTAGTTTTTAATGTTAAAGGAGAGGAAAAAGTACAAAAAATAGAAGCAATTTCCAGTTTCATGGCACTGTATTCTTTACTTTTTGAAACTATAGTTGCTTTACAGCTTCCATAGTGGTCTCCCTCAAACCATACTCCATACTTTCTCAGTAAGTCACAAGGTCTGCTTTCCATTTAGAAAAATGTACGGTTGCAGTTTGGTACGATTTCTATTTTAAGACTAAACCATGTTCATTGCACATTTGCACATCATGTAGCTCATCCAGTGTTTAAAAGCCATATTGTAAGGAGGAAAAATAGCTAATTTATTCAATCCTTTTAGAATTAGATTTCATATTGAAAGCTTCTGAGAAGCACTCCAGCTCCCATAGGCTTCTAAGAGGCCCAAAACACGGGACTGAAGACATCTTTATAACCTAATATGCACAGATTAAGGTCCTCATATTCAAACCTTTTCATGCAAATAAACTAAGAGGCTCTGTACGAGCAGAGGCTCATACAATGAAAGCCTTCAGAATTAGTGTTTATTCAGCATGGAAAATAAACATATGTTTACCTTGAACAGATGAATAAATCTGCTCAATTCAATAGGCGCTAATGAAACGAACGGAACTAACATTGATTTCAGGTCAGCCAGAGTTTCAATCCAATGTATTTACTACGAAAAACCTGTATAAACACATTAACTGACTCTAAGATTGGAGCTTTAGGAAAACAGAATATAAATTCTACCAGCAATTATTTTTAAAACAGTGCTTTGGACTGAAGTCTACTGTTTATTATTACCTAATTTATTTTTATAAAAATCAAACTACGCTTATTCAATAACAGCATAGGTGCTCTTTGTTTCTTCAGCGCCTATGGCCAGTCACGAATACTGCAGTCATGAATACTGCTGAGGTGTGGAACTTCATACAAATCCAACCTTCAGTATAATTTGTTTTTCCACTTAAATTATTTTGAAAAGCTATTTTGTAACATGACTTATTAAACTGTTTAATAGGCAACTCCAATAATTCCTTAAAATATAGATCACATCCTCACCCAGAAAAAGAACCAAAAGATTTGGAAATATCACTTCAACAATTAATGAAAAAATATCACCAAGTTCTGCACTAATGGCAGTGTTAGAATTCTTCCTAGCCTAGACTTTATTTAGCATTGATACTGTAAGTTTTGAGAGACAGCAAGGAAGTCCCTCATCCAAGAACTGTCACTTATGAAAGAAACTTACCTGTACATGGTCCCAGACTGGAATTGGCTCCAGACTCCAGTTTCAAAACTGGCATCCAGATTAAACATTATACAAATATTAAGATATTTGTGCTGCTAAAAGAGTCTAAGCCCTGTGCACCTGCTGTACGCTTAGTGAAAACAGCCTTATAAACAGATTAGATACAGAGCATGAGGAAGGGAATAATACTGTTCCATCACACAAATAGAAGAGTTTGTTACCAAAAATGCCAGTGCTGTTCCAGCTCATCTCCTATCATTGGCAGAGAGAAGCAGCTATGAGTTTGACAGAGATACAACCTTAATCACAACTGAAGTATTAATATCCTTGTAAGGAAAAAGAAAAAATGAGGGCAGGGAGCAGTGACTGAATATTAATCCTGCTCCAGTCCATCTTACAGTCTCTTCCTTTGTAGAAGCAAAGACTGAGAGGAACGTGAGAAGGCACTCAGCTGAACATTTCAGGGAGAATATGGAAGGAAAACATACAGATTAATACAGTGATTTTACTTATCAAATAGTTTCAGTATAATTACAGCTACATTAAGACTGTCATAGTGAGGCATCAACAGTAATATTCAGCACCATCATCATGCCTACATAAAAGTGTCTCATCAGAGCCCCCAAATTTGACTGAAACATTTATTGCCACTTAAAATGGTTTATACAACCTAATCAACTAACCTCCTATGCCATCCAGGCAGGTTTTTCTTAGCAGATAGAATCAAAGCAACAAGGAAGGAAATTTTTTTGACAACAAGGTAGATGCATTATCTGGTTGTGCCTCACCGAGACTCACAGCAGTTTTGTCTTATTTATTCTCCTGTGGGTTGACAGTGAGCCAAAAATGGGAGATTAGTGAGATATTCTTATAGCTTGAAACAATTCTAAATGGCTTTCTAAGAAAACAGATATATTTTAACAAGCCTGTGCTGAGTATTATATGCAAACTTTTTATATTGTTAGCTAATGCATACCTTTAAAACATTCTATGAAACACAAGAAATTTATCTCCCAGCATCCAGAATGGGTAGCATTGGTAAATATATCTAGAAAGAAGATTCCTTCTTAAATTCATAGCATTTAGTGCCAGAAAATATAAGATATTGTTTCAATTTTGATACAACCTAATGGTAAAATAAGATCAAGTACTGCATTAAGGCTTTGTAAATTGCATTTTGATTGCACAAAAAAGCATTATGAGAAAACCTATGACAAGCTAGGTGCTTTGGACAAATACATACACCCTTTAGAGGCTCCTCAGCAGAATGTTTAGAACCACCCTAAATTAAGATAAGTGTAATTCCTTGCTGCATGCATAGTAAACAGAGGCAGGAATTACCAAACACCCTGCTTTTACCACCCGTGCTATACTCGCGGGCAGGGAGGGGTCACAGCGACCCCGAGGCACATGGTGCACACATGGCCGGCATGCTGGCCACCCGCTCCTCATGCCCAACACCTCCTCGAGGACCTCAGCCTGTGGGTGGCCCAGCCACGTAAACAGGGAATACAGGAGCTGGGCCCAGGGCCGTGGGGCTGCCCCACAACCACAATGGACAGGCTGGGCTCTCTGCCACTCGCTGTGAGCAGCACTTTGGAAATGAAGCCTCAAACTGTCTCTCGCACACCCTGCCTCCCCAATGCAAAGAAGTGGTGTTTGCCAGCAGGCTCCATTCTGTTATTCAGGGTGTATGCACAGGTCTCCCATATAGGCACATGTGGCAGCGCATGGCTGGATGTTTGCACAGGAGTGGTAGAGCGTAGAGCAAAGGCTTGCCAGAACCATCCTCCGTGCACCGCCTGTAGGGCTTCAGATTCACCATCTCTAATCCAACTGTTCTTAAATCCATAAGAAAATTATCCCAATCTATCTAAGTTCAAATATGCATTTCAATGAGTTTTTGTAATCATCTTGAAAACTATATCCAAGTCTAATTGGTTAAAATCTATCAAAAACAGAACAAGTATCCTTTGTTTGGGATAATAAGGTAGCTTCAGATCTAAGTTTTTTTAATCTTAAACTTATATTTTAGTTCCAGTTTAAACATGGGTAATGCAGTAGTGTAGTCTACATAGCAGCTGCTTCAAGGAAAGCATCCTTACAAGCAAAGTCGCAGGGTTAGATTTTGCTATCAGGTTCTAAAAATAAAGTCACCTGTCACGGGGACCTTGCCTCAAAAGGGAGTTATCTGCGTTCTCCCATCTCCAGTGTTAAACTAACATGGCAGCTCTGAGCGCAAGTCTTTTCTTGAGCAGAAAATAAGATAGATGTTAAATGAGACTAGGCCTAGCAAAATCGCTTACATTTAACTGTCATTGTACAGCAACCTTAATGCAATGTATTTCATGTGGCTGCTCCTACCTATTTCTGTTTTAAAATATAGTAAAGTATTTTTTGTTTGGTTATATAACAAGAACCCAAAATAAAGCATTCACATACTCACTTGTATCATAAAAGCAGAAATACCTTCTGAAGGCATGAATAGCATAGACATGTCAATTGGTTTCCGGTGGTCAGATTCTACCTCCATAAAATGGCATGGTAGATAGAAAGAAGAAAGGCAGACTCGGCATATACCAGGTAAGGATCTGAATAAAAACTTTTCTCTAGATCCTATGCTCTGCATGTTAGGCTCAGTCATAGCTAGAAAAGGAAGTAACAGGGAAATGTGAAATGCAATCATTATGACTGAAAGAAAAGGCATAAAAGAGAAAAATGGACATTTTTTGGAATAAGAATTAAATATACACAAAACAAGCGAAGAAAATTTTTTGGAAGGTATATATAAATTTATCTTTCTGGACAAAAAAACCCCACACTGTTTGACAGGAAGGACCAAGGAAAATTTATTGTAGTTAAGGATGAAAATTTTCTTGCGCATTTACATCAACTCTAAACACCGTCTAATGGTCCAAAGGGGCTACCTAGAACTTCACAAAATATCCAATTCTTACTAGGGATGACTATTAAAGAAAGTATTTTCCTATTTAACTCTAATAGGATTTTCTTCTTTTCCATAATCACTCAATAAACAGAAACAAATAAACAAAAGATTTCCAAAAGAAGCTCATCTTACATCTGCACTGTAGTCATCTTCATTTTGCTAAGCCTCACAAAGAATAGCATTAGTTCTGTTGTTTTGTTATGAATGACTGGAAACGAAGCACTTTAAGTCCACATACATAAATAAAACTGACAGATGACTTCTTTTATGCAAATATTTCTCAATGTAAGATTTATTCAGACCTTGACCTTACCTCCAAGAATGTAACCAGTCAATCCCCTACATTTTTGAGAATTTCTAAACTGAAAAATCCTTTTCTAAACTGAAGAAGAGACTAGGACAACTGAACCCACACAGCATCTCAAACCTTTCTTTGAGACGGACCAACAGTCCTCTGCCACAGGCAGCCTGTAGTGGAACAATTTACTCCTCTCTGGCTGGTAATTCCAGCTGACAACAACTTCAGTACTAGGAGGACTAGCTCTAAGTACAAATGAGTTATGTGTATAGCAGACACTGTATCCAAACTTATCTTTAGAGAAAAGAAGGAACTTTATAGTGTTCAACTATATATATCTGGAATACATATGCATATAATCTTAATTAAGATTGTGAATGAAAGAATAATAAAAAATACTAAAAATATCATTTTCCTGCAAATAAGCATGAAGTTGCTTATTCTAGTTTCCTTCTACATCTAGAAGCTTCCTTCTGACTCCATAGAGATGTAAAGATACTGTAAAGTGAGAGTAAAGAAGCCTAAGTTGTACCTATTTCTTTCTTGTCTTTCATTTCAGCTGTCAGCTTGTTTTTTGAAAAGAATTAGAATTTTGCACAGAAATTTATCTGTGCAAGAGAAGACAGCACTTCAAACCATAAAGGACTTTTGTAAATTTATAAGCCATAAGTGTCCTTTGAAATTACACAGACAAAAAAGAAAAAAAAAAAAAAGAAGAAACACAGATTTTAGTTATCTAAAGCGTTTCTTTCATGTTTGAAGGCAACAAGGTAAAATAAAAAAGGTCACAAAGCTCATTTCAGAATCCAGAATCAAAGCCATAAACTGCAGCAGGCAAGTCAGAGAAGATGGCAGCCACATTAACCTAGAGACAATAATCAAAAGGAATATTCTCTGTCTTACCTTTGAAACTGAGTGTGAAATGGAATATTTTTACATGGAAAGACTCTAGTCAAGGATATGATACACGTTACCCCAGAAGGTCTGCATATACTTTTGAAGTTAGAATGACTTGAAAGTCAGCATTTGTAGTTACGGTATTAACTGCTGCAATGATGGAACAGAATGAGGAAGCAGAAGTCTACTCTAATACCCAGCTGTCCAGAGTGTAATTTAAAAAGTTAACATGACAATAAATAGCAAAGGCTTGTTCAGAAATGTTTTGTAGAAGGCCTAAGGTTTCTGGATAAATCACTCACATTTCACCTCCGTGAACACAAATCCATTTTAACTTCAATTTGAAATCAAAAAAAGAATTGAAGGACTTGGTCCTTATTAGGTTGAAAAGCAGTATCAGAGAAGTATCCCATATAATTCAGCAGGATTTGGCAGGATTAAAACTCTTTTAAGAGAAGGCAAGACGACTGAAATGCTACAGAAAAAGGATTTTTTTTAAAAAAAAAAAAAGAAAAAAAAAAATCACCTTCCACCATCTACCTTTTCATTTCCCCTTCCAATCTCTTTCAGACTATTATCTATGACACCATAGGTGACTCTCTCAGATAGTGAAAGTCAAATTCATCTACTAACTTGATTGATATTTATATCTAGAGTGAACTCAATCTTATACTTGATACTTAAAAACTATTTGGAACATTATACGATGAAATTCTTAAGGAAGCTAGCTGATGGATTTTTTATTACCTTTCAGAAATAATAAGTATATTTGCCAATATATTTCTAAAGATTTTTCGTTGCATGTTTGTTAAAACATGCACACACAAACACAAAAATGAAAATCACATAAACAGTCAGGACAGAACATGAGTACATGAATTCACAGCTTTTCAGATATTACCTGTTAATCATCATCAGGTACAACTGCCTGGTACAACTGACAAAGGGGGTTTATATATTCAGATTAACAGAGTATAGATTCATAATGAACCATCACAAGAAATGCCAAATATCCCCCTGCCTCTTCCTTTGCCCTCTGGTTGCTCTGCCCACTTGACACCACTAGTCTAATGTGTGTCTTGCACTAAAAGAAGGAAACAAAAACTTTTGCTGGAACAAAATGGAGAAAATGCATGAGATTCATCTTACCAACATCTGCTCTGTAAATATCTACATTTAAAGATCTAACATTCACATTCTAGTCTACTAGTTTGCTTCATCTGTTGTCACTGGGTTGCACTAGAAGCGGATATGGAGTGCTTCATCTGAACTATTTTAGAAAGAAATGAGATAAATGGGAGGAATTAGGTGCTCGCTTAGATACCTGGGGTCTGATTTCCTAGCAAGAGCCTGAGCTTTTGGATCTCTAAGCTCACATTACTCAACATATTTGTTCTGAAAACTGTGTTGAAATGTTGTTGTCCACTGTCTCCTCACACTAGCTTTGCATTACTTGAATTTAATTGATTTAAAGTTAGGCTAGATTTTAACTGTTGCTATATATGTGAAAAAATGCCTTTTGATCTGTTTAATAGTATCTTATGTAATAATTAGGGAAGCCCCATGCAAAATTGCAGTTCTTTTCCTCTTGCCTACACAAGTAAGACATTTTTCATGTTTTAGGGTTAAAACAAATCTGTATTCTTACACAGTATACTAAACATTTTATTCCCTGAATATTTGGGGGTTAACAAAAAGTTCCCTGTTATAAAGTTGCTAAAGATCCCCGAAGTGTCACCTTTGTATAGGTCAGTAAATCTCAGATCAGTAAACAGAAACATGCCATTGCCTCTGGTGAATATATCCCACTAGAGGAGCTATGTTCAGCCCACCCACAAACAGAATCTTGTAAGCTGACAAATTTTGTCTCGTTTCAAAAATGTGCCTAGTAAATTCTCTGGAAATATATCTGGAAAAGTAGTTGCTCAAGGAGACATGTAGGGAAGAAGAGAGGCTATCTGGCTTCTCCTTACTGGGTAATAGCTCACTCCAGAGGGAGGATCCATGACGAGTGGGTGCCATTCCTTTAGCATTCCCAAGTGGTTCTGCTACCCATCAAATTACTTGTTATATGATTTTACTGTATTAGTTTAACTGTATTTTTAACAATCCACAGATATATTTTGAACATAGAATCATCCTGAAAGAATTACAGCACAAGTTTGCAACAACAAATTAAACATACTCTACTATTCAGTACTACTTGTACTGATCTGAAAGGAAAACAAAGGCAGATAAATTTCATCTGACGTTGTGATTCTTTGAAAAAACAGTGAGTGTGTGTATGTGCACATTCTTTTTAAACAAAAATAGTGTTTAATGAAACAACATCTATCAATCGGTATCTAATCAAAGGAGTATCTAATTAAAAGTCTATTCTATATGGAAAAAAACAAAAATCTTTTAAAAATTTTTTTTCCTTAAAATAAGAACTACGTCAATCTAAGAATGAAGAACTTTGAAGGATGAGAAAAGGTTTTGACCAGCCTATGAATTTTACTTGAAATTTACTTCAAATTCGAGACAAATGGGAGTTTGCACTGCTCTACTTTAAATAGTGCTTTATCTAACACTACATTTCAGTAGGATAGTTAGCATTGAAAACCTAAGATTGCATGAGAACCAGGTAATCATTTTGGCATTATCCTTAATTTTCACTGCAATCATTGTCAGAAAGAACGCAAGCAATGACTTTTTTTTTTATTCTCATTACAAATGCTGTCTTTCTGAAGCAATATCAGAATTTTAATGACTCATAGATTCTGTGAACGAGCAGAATGAACACTACAACTCTGACATTTGCAATGTTCTGTAATTTGATTTGTTGGCAATTCCTATTCCCTCCTGTTTACAACCTGCAAGAAAGAGGTGAAATATCTCACAAGTCAAAATAGAGAATATTTATAAGGCTCAACTTTATGGATTCATTTTAACTTTCCAGTAAAGTCGAACGCTCTCTCTCATTATACATCAGGAAAAACCAATATGCACATACCCAGGCTATGGCAATTTTTCCAAAAGCAGCCATATTATGAGTTTAAATGGCTTCAGGGGAGAGCTTAGCCATATGTTTAGTAAGTCTCCCAAAAATTTAAATTCTTCTGCTTGATAAAACAGATACACAAATGCTAATGTCCATTTCCAGGCACAGAGTGAAGATAGAGTTTTAGATTTACAGTCTATATTTGCTATCTCAGTCGCACAAGGAGACAGGAAGATGATACTGCTGGACCACGCTGCACCGTAACTCCTCTGGCACTGCAAGCAGTAGAAAGCCAGGTGGCAGAGGCACAGTTCTCGTCTGCTTTCTCCAAACACAGGTCCCTGCTCTCCCTCAGATAGAGGGTTAAAGGCTATTCATGCCTTTCAAGGTACATGACATTGCTTATATAAATTATATCTGACACTTGCTTGGATCTTATAGCCTGAATTTGTCTGTTCCGTGAGGTATCTCACCTGTGCCCAGCATCACACTTTGCTCTCCATGAAAATGAGTGAGATCTTTTTTAAAGCTTCCCTGAATTAGCAAGGTACTGCAAAACTAACATTTTAGGGGGCTAATTCACTTTTTTAAAATTATTTTTGAAAAGATTAAACAAAAAGAAAAGCTTCTGCTTTCTTAGCAAATGCAGAAAGCATTACTCCATCTGTTTATTGCCTAAGCTTTAGCAAATAAAACCAGACACATCACACCTCTAGCTTAGGACTTCTGCAATTGCCTTGTGTGACAATTCGCTCTTGGCACACAACCAACTGTTGGCCCCGTCCGATTACTGCAGGACGGGCAGCAGCAGCAGAGGCCTCTCATCTCTCCTCTGGGAGGAGGACAGCAATAGGAGGTTTCCTTGCCATACCCTCTCTATATGCTTTCATTCTACATTAATTTTGAGCTGGGAAAAAAACAGATTGCAGAGAAGGGCAGCTTAGTCTCTTCCTGCTGCTGCTCTCTGCTGCAAATGCTGATTCATGCTTGGTTTGCTACATACTCTTCCTTTCTACTAGTTTCTGGTCTATCTATAGTCTGTGGTCTACAAGCAATATCTGGGTATCTACATTTCAAAGAAGCATCCACTGAAGTATTGCAATAAATCTAATGGAAAAGCTTATTTTCCTTCTTTTCTATCTGGACTTTTAAAATACATTTTTGTTGCTTTTTTTTTTTTAACATTCTCGATTAATGAAATTAGCTTGGATTCAAAATGCTTTATAAGGCCTGAATAAGAAATCAAGACCTGAAGTAATATTCTTTTCAGATAATGGCTCCCCTTTATAATTTTAACAGCTCTTCAAACTTTTTAATATCTGCGTTATTCTATGCCTTAAATACCACTGCAACACTTAAATTATTAGCACTGAACTATTTTTCAAATTCTGTGTGAAATAACAAAAATAACCTTAATGAGGAATAAGATGCGAGAACCCTCATTAATGATTAAATCCTGCTGACACATTTCACACACATGAAACATTAATGCAGGATGAATGGTGATCCCTGAATATGCTTCTGTTTGTACCCAGCCTTCCATGTCATACTTTTGGCAGAAGACAGAAGTCTTTGAACAAAGTTAAGTAACAACATTGTCAGTTTATGAAATATGAATGTGTTAGGGAAGAAAACAGCTTTCAGATCAACCAGGACTGGGAGGCAACACATGCTAGCCACATCTGCATTGAATACAACAAAGTATAGATATGTTATAATAATACAAGTTCATTCAGTGGTTTAAGCAGGGAAGTTCCTACTTTTCTAGTGTTCACATGTAAGAAAAAAGAAAGAGCTCTTCATCGTCTTTTGTGCAATGTACACAAAAGAAAGCATTTTCTAATATCCATTCATTCTATTCCACTTTAAAATTAAAAGAGGATTTTTTTAATGACAAGGCTTAAACTCTCCAGAGCACTTCTGTAAACTAATTTTCAGAATTATCCTAATTTCAAGTTTTCTGCTTTTAGTTTTCTTGCTCAGAGCACATATGACATACAGTAGCCCACGGGAAACAGCTACATCTAGAAATCAGTTAAAGAATTTGGAATAGGAGTCTCCAAAATCACCTAATAGTGTTACTTTATAATACATAACTGAATAGAAAAGATAATAAATATGCAGCCCTTTTATGAAGGCCTCTCAGTAAATTTCCAGGCATTGTGTGCCCAGATGGGAACTCACTATCCTTTTTTACTTTGCTGCTACTCATGAGCGAGGTGGAAAGGACAGGAAGACTGTTTAGATAAAGCAACTTTTGCCCTGCTTGTTGGACAGCTGCTCCAGTCACAACACCTCAGTGCCAAAATCGCCATTTCAGAAGGACACTCTTTCGCACCTACCCAACAACTGCTGCCCCCAGCCCCACGGCAGGTCATTTCATTATAGCCCTCTCTTATTCTTGAAAACTTTCTGCTTTGCTGTGGCAGGATGTGCATTTTCAGAGCACTAGTTCCAGACTGACTCACTACACAGACCCTCCTGGCATACACAAACAGAGCTTTAGAGTAAGGGAGCTTAATGTCGACCACATAAAGTGAAGCACCATACTATTTAAAGCTTACTAAAAACGTTTACGTAAGGAATTCATGCTGCTTTACTACCTGCTATCCATGCTTACCTTTTGAGTCCTTGAAAAGTCAGCCAATTCCATGGAAGATTACATCAATTTACCGAATCATTATTTGGGGTTTTTAGAGATTATGCTAGGAAAACAATACATGGAAATGTAAACTTTGCGTCATAAACATTGGCAAATCTCACCATGGAATCTGCATTGAAACAGCATGTTGAAAGCCTCAAACAGCAAGTGAAAGCACAGAAGTGCCCTGAAAATCAAGAATCTTCCAAGTTATTTTACAGGTAAATTTGCATTTAGAGTGGGATTAAACAAACGAAAAAAAGGGTAGAAGGATTCAAAACCAAGACATCTACTTAACTTCCCACACCTGAGAAGAACAAGCCACGTGACCGTCCCTGCCAGAAATGCTGACAGGACCCTCTGTACTCCCAACCGCACCTTGGGCTCGGCTTCCTCTTTGCTAGGCTCATCGAAAGCACCTCTGTGCAGCCCTTTCTTGGGAAGGGCCTCCGCAATGCCACGAGCAAGGGAAAGTCTCAGTGTGCACGAAGAGGATTCATGCTAAGGCTGAGGAAATGTGAGAGAGGAAAAAGGCCAGTCCTTATAGAAATACAACCTTCAAATATTCTCCAAGGAACAGAGTTCTCCAACTAAAACATGTGAGTCTCACTATAAAATCATTACTCTGACCAGCAAGTTTCCTCAGAAAGAGGAAACACTAATTATAATCTTCAAAACTCTGACCTATGTCAGCAGAGTTGGTTAAAAACAATAAATATGGAAATCATCACATTTTCCAAAATAAAGCTTTTAAAACAAAAATCCTACTTCCAGCCTTATATGATGTCAATATAACAACAACAGGCCACAAGAAACGGAAATCATTATAATTTAGAATTCTTATGTTCAATACACTCACTCCTAATACACGTATGTATGTACATGTACAGTGAGAATGCAGGTGCACATTTAAACCTCCTCTAGCAGCCTTTCAGTACTGCTTGATCATGCATCTTTTTTAATGTATCAGTGAACAGCAATAAATAAAAAAGGGCAATGTTAAATACATTGTTTTACACTTTTCTGGACTTCATCCTCATCTGAACAAAAACTCTTCTTTGATGGAACAGTTATATACTTATCTACAAGAGATTCACAGGCAGCATATTTTCATGCTTTCAAAGAAGCTGTTACTGTGGTTTATTATATAAAATGCTTAGTTTTGATACTGTGATTAAAATGTTGATTTATTTAAAGCATCATTCTCCATCAGATAGATCTGATTAAACTTGCATGGCTTAAATACAAGAATTAAAATGATTAAAATAAACTCCATCTGAAAGCGCATACCCTCTGCACATACACCTAAATGACAAACTCTCCAGAGCCGTGACTGTTGGATTGTTGGCACTCTGACGTGCTAACACGCCACCCAACCAGGGCCTCCAGCAACGACACTGCTCTGCTACTGCTCTCCAGGATCTGGAGAAAGTGGCCACCTCAGAAGGATGAGGGAAGGGACAGAAAGTCAAACTACAAAAGATTACTACGATCTATAATTCATAATATAATGAGCAGTTTGTATGGGGAGTTGTACACATACCAATGTTTTTAAGAGAATTTTCACTGGCAATATGTTGCACAGTGATCCAGCTCAATCTAAAAAAGTCACGATTGGTCACTGGCAGACACACATGGCTCTGTTTGCTGTTTTATGTTTTTGAAAGACAGCTATTCAAATCTTGATCTGAAGGCACAGCACTGTAGGAGAGTATCAAAATGATAAAAAGTAACTCATACAGGATGAATGAAAATGACAAGATAAAAAAAGTACTCGCATAGGATGTACCTGGATGGGTTTGACCAAATTCTGCCATGCATATTGTTCTGCTTGGCTTCACAGGGAGTTGCAATAGAGGGGGGGGAAAAAAAAAAAAACAACAAACCTCTTGGTCTTAATTTTAAATCTTCAAGTTCAGAGAATATTTCAGAAATCAAACAAATCTATATAACATAAATAAATAAATAAATAAAAATACAGGGAGTCACTAAGAAAAGTGCCTGACTGATGGTTTTATTTTTGACTGCCTACATTAGTGACATGAAAATGAGGCTTTCCTCTGGAAAATTGGAATTGGTATCCTGGATCCATTACAATTAGCATAAATATGCCCTGTGATAAATAAACCATAAAAAATACTATACTTTAATAGGGTGGAGTAATTTGTCATTTCAAATAATTACTTCAGCAAGCTATATATTTTTACTCTTGCAATCACTATTAAACCACTCAAAATAAACATCCAAGCCGATAGCTGTTTGAAAAACACAAAACTGAAAATAATAGTTTTTGTTGATTTTTCTCTAGGCCTGCTGAGAAATTCCCTTTCCTATTAGTCTTGAAAGGTTAATCTAGAGCAACTCTATACAAAATGGTGAGTGACCAATTCATAATCTCTGCTTAAGGCTATGAACTCATAAAGCATTTTGCTGCATTGTGTAACCACTGTTTCTTGTAATAGAGAAATAATTTAAGTGAGAAGGAACCTCCAGAGGTCACTTAGTCCAATCTACTCAAAGGTTTAAATAGATCAGGCTGCTCACTCAGGAACTTGATTGCAAGGAACGATGGAGGGAAGAAAGAAAAGAAAAAAAAAAAAAAAAAAAAAAAAAAAAAAAAAAAAAACTAACAAACAAACAAAAAAAACCCCACCCTCTCCCAAGCTTCTGGGCTTGATAAGAAGCAAGAGTAACTAAAGATGCAGAGAGAGAAACTTATTACCAGAACTGGAATATACTTTGCTTAAAAAATAAAATAAAATAAATACAATCCTCAACCTTCAAATCTCTTTTTAAGATCAATTTAACTGCAATAATGAAAGGATTAGCAATATTTCTTAAATAATAGTACACATAAGAGGGCAACAATTATCACAAGTAAGAAAGGACAATATCATATGAAACTTCTCCATACTTATCAAAAACAGCCACTCTTTTTTTCATAATTGCATAAGACAACTATCTCAGAGATGCATTTTCTCTAAACTTTGAAAGAGTTTCTTCTTTTAAGGGAGAGGAGCATAACATCTTCAGGTCTACCTAAGATGACACAAAAGCAGGCACTAGCAAACCTTAGATTTTATACATTTACAAATTCCCCATCACACAAAATCTTTACATCATGCTTATAGGTAAAAGCTATTTCACAACCATTGCAATCAGGGCATCACTGACACCAAAAATGTTCTTGCACTTCAAAATATAAACTTCTTCAAGTTGGGATTTATATACTGAGCGAGTTAGTTGCCTTTGGCAATATTTTCTAGTATGTTCTTATAGAAAGTATATATTTTGATATAGTGATAATGCATAATAGGATGAATTTCTGTGTGTCTCTATCATAGAACAGAATAGAATATCAAGAATATCATAAAGACATCAGGTGATTTTAAAGGTACGAATTTAAAATGCTTTTTATCTTTTTTTAAATTTTTTTTTCCCCTACCAGATCTGTCCTCTATAACCAATCAGCATATTCTCTAGCTACTCTCTTGGGATTTTTTATTTTTTTAAACACTTGATAATGAAGTGTTAGCATTTTTGTGTTAACCTCTAAGTGTATAAACCTCAAATTGCTTAGCCATTTTGTAGATCATTCTCTATTTCAAAGAGGAAAAAGGTACAGAACAACCTCAATCACTTGCTAGACTTTCTTACCACTTACCATCACAGATGTATTACCATGATAACAATTTATTCCATGGTAGGGGGAGGAGGAGGGAGAGGGATGGATTTTCAAATAAAAATGTCCCAGGAGCCATATATTCATCTAATTTTTGACAGGACAGAAAGATATCCTATTCTAATATATTCTGCAAGGTCTTTCTAAGAACATATTGCTGTTACTTGTATTTTAGAAAGATTATTGTGCAGGTTTTACATGTGCAACTCTGTGAAAATCTAAGTATGCAAGTGAAGAGATTTTCAGAATATGGTAATCCTTTACCCTTTCAAATGTGTGCTCCATTAGCACCATCTTAGCTGTAACATTTAATTATGTTTCCATACCTGTAGACCTCTTTAGCAAGCTAAAACATATAATACCTTCTTCCGAGCTTTGGTAATAAAAATTTTAAATTTAAAAATATATTTTATTCTGTATATTTACACCCCCCTCAAATGAAAGAGTAAAACCATATATGCAAAGTAAAAAGAAAAATGAGACATCTCTTTCACTATGTATTTTAAAAGTTTTATCATCTTACTCAGAAAGTATGCATAAAGAACTAGACAACTGTTGATTCCAATTTTTATATACTGTCCAGTGATGTGATTTATAGTGTCCAGTTCTGGGTTCCCCAGTGCAGGAGCGATGTGGAGCTGCTAGAGAGAGTCCAGTGCAGGGCCACAAAGATGATTAGGGGCCTGGAACATCTGCCCTATGAGGAAAGGCTGAGAGAGCTGGGCCTCTTCAGCCTGGAGAAGACTGACAGGGGACCTGATTAATGTGTATAAATACCTCAAGACAGGGAGTGAGGAGGATGGGGCTGGCCTCTTCTCAGTGGTGGCCAGTGATAGAACTAGGGGAAACGGCCACAAATTGAGGCACCAAAAGTTCCACAGGAACTTAAGAAATTTCTTAACGGTGAGGGTGACAGAGCACTGGAATAGGCTGCCCAGAGAGGTGGTGGAGTCTCCTTCTCTGGAGCTCTTCCAAACCCGCCTGGACATCACCCTGTGCCACATGCTCTAGGGGACCCTGCATGTGCAGGGGGTTGGACTAGATGACCTCTACAGGTCCCTTCCAACCCTAAGCATTCTATGATTCTCTCTTCCTTATCTTACTTATAAGTACTGTTGTGTATATAATCTCTCACCAGAGTGAACTGGAATGAATTTTGTTATGAAAGTTAATCCTATACATTATTTTTTGTGTTTGCTAAATTCAGGAAAAAAATATGTTGTAATGCCAAGAGAATTAATTTTTGTAAGAAAAAAAGTATTGACGTGCATACAAAGTCTGCACAGATAATCCTTTTTATATACTGAACAGGATACTATGTAACTTGAGTTTTATGCTAGCTCTTTCACAAAATCTGTGGTGTCTCAGAACAATTATTCTTGTACATCTTTACTTTCAGTAAAAAATGAGGTACTTATCACCCTGGGCATTGCACCAATACCCATCACAGCTATCCTATCCTCAGAGCTCTATACAAGTGTTTCCTATCACTTTTAACATATCTATGCCCAATATACTAGTAACTAGTAGCAACAGATTATTATTGCAGAGCAGATCAAAAGCAAAATCCAAATTACCTTTTGGATGACAGGCCTGCAGATTCATCTGTAGTTGTATAAATTAAGTTATAAACCAGCTGTAAGAAATGTTCCTTCAGTTTAATATACTCAATCTGTATTAAAGCCAATAAACTTTGCTAAATGAGGTCATGATGTTAATATGTTGATAATAGCCAATGATTATTTCCTAAATTTATACTGCTAATGTCCTTTAATTATTTCTCTTTAGTAGCTCTACAGGCTACTAATGGCAAAAGCACATGAGAACAAGCAGCACAAATTACAAAAAGCTTTCTGACAACAGCAAAATTTCAAACATCATAATTGTGTAATTCTTAACATTTCTTCTGGGCTGTAAGGGCATCGCTAATTTTGAAATTCTCACCTAAATGTATTATCTTTGTTTTGAATAAAAACTAATACCCCATTCAGGATCTGTTTTGAAACAGTTATGTATTAACAGTTTATAGATGCAACATCCAACAGCAACACTCTGCTTGACTTTACATCAGAAAGTGACATTTTTTGTAACATCAATTACATGAAAACTAGCAATTATTCCTAACATATCCCCTGAGGTTGTTATTTTTAAGGTGCTACCTAATAAATGAATTATTCTTAAAAGTCCCAATTGTTCATTCTGGCTTTGAGAGCTCAGCATTACTACTGAAGCACAAGAAAGTCCTGTAAAATTTCAATGAGGTGTCAAAGAGCAATTATATTGCATGTCACATTGCTGCATGCTCAACAAAAACTGGCTAATGTCATTAAATCACACAAGAAGTTTCACTTTCCATATTTCTTCTGAAAATTCTTCTAAATGGATAGACTGTAATTGTATTCAAGGTATTTCTGATTGAAATAATCCCACATTAGACATATACATATATGCAGTTCTGAAGTTCAAGGGACTTCTCTGCAGGCGGTCAACTGGCAGCGGTCTCCTCTAAAATCCCCCACACTCACCCAACATTCTTTTGATCTGGGAGCACACACACAGAGCAGGGAAACACTAGCCCAAACAGTGCCTGAACTGTGTTGCCAAAAGGAGGGCTAACCACTCGGTTGCAGAAGGGATTTGCACAGAGCACTGTTCAATAAAGTAGCAATAGGCCCTTATCTTGTTCTGCTTTGGTAATAACTGAAGGGAACTGGAACATCAACAGCACACAGACCACGTTCCCAAGGGAAGCCCTAAATCTCTCCCTGCTTGCGTTTTCAGGGTACCACCTTTTAAACAATCTAGATGAAGAAGCAGAAGTTTCTTAGTTCAGCACAACAAGGATGACATGTTTATTCAGTATCAGTTCAATATAGCTTTGAGAGGTAATAAAGAATTAAGGAAAGGAGGCCATGGATGCATTTGAATTTCCCATAATTGTAAAAGGTACTGATTTTATTTAGCCCACACTGCTTGCCATCTAAATGCCAAAACTAAAAATAATAATATTAAAAACCATCAGCAACAGCAGTGGTAAGATGTAGGCTACAATGAAACGATCAAGCAGAAACATAAAATGAATGACTAATAAGGACCAACTTCCTTCCCAAGCAAACACTATTCTATCTTTTATGCAGTTTAGATTATTTTTGAATAATTATATGTCAGTGCAATGTTTTCCTTTAAAATTTTCCCTTTGATTCTTTAGATACCATTTTTACATATACTACCACAGATAGTGAAAAACAGCACTAAATTCTTAACAATTCTCATTTAAAAGTAAAACTTTATACTAACCACAACTAAAACTTCTAGGCCATACTTTCATTTATTTACAGTCAACCCTAAAGAAGTGAAGAGCAGCACAGGAAATTTTTAACCAAATTGTACCAAAGAAAACATATTTTTATTCCACTTTGATATACCAACCAGCATAGCAATAAAGTGCAGAGCAATATGCATACAGCTTCACAACATATTTAAAATATTAATTATAAAGCACAGCATATTTGGCAACTCCTTCACTGTTACTTCTATCTAAGCGTAAAACAACATTACTGTGAATTCTGATGTGCCGTAGTGTCTCTGCCTCAGGCAATCATCTTCTAACTCATTAGCTAAGTAGGTCTGAGCTGGATCAGAACCCAAAATGTACAAGGAGGTCAAGACTCAATCCTGGAGGATATTTGTATGTGAGAAGAATTCAAACAGGGAAATAGTGCGTGCAGCTGAACATTTCTAATCCTCTTGTTAGACACAAGGACCTGCACTGCCTTTCATGCACCAGAGGAAGCACCAAGCTGAGACTGTTCCCCCGGGATCTCCCAGAAATCAATTGTTCTGGTTTTTGCTTTTCATCTGGTTAACACAGCCCCGCACAGTCTTGGGATCCCACTCGTTTACTTCAAAGCACTAGCTCCCTTGTCCTGAAAGGCCATGAGACGAGATGAAGTGAATCATCCCAAAGCAAACGTCTAAGCCACCTTGATTTTAAAGCCTCTCAAAATATTGCAAGTTAAATAAGATTTCCTCTCTACCTTTCTAATTTGATTTCTCCTACATAACTGCCCATTGTTTCCCATATCAACTTTGCCACACTCATGTCCAGAATGGTTGCCACTTTACTTGACCTATAGCCACCACAGTCATCAGTCACGCTTTTTAAATCCCAGTAGTCATTCACAAGCCTTGTGGAGCACATGCAGGACAGCTTCATTGATTAAAGACCAGCACTAGTCATTCAGAGAGCTTCAGATATGACTGACTTCTTGGTGTAAACTACCCAGCCATGCAATTCAATTTTTTTCTACTTCATACCATGCTATTCAATGCAGTAAAATGTAAAAACTAAAAGTGTTTCATTATCTCTGTAGGACCTACAAATATATTTTCTCTTTTTTTTTTTTTTTGCAAGAATTTCTTAAATATATATATATAAAGCTTTAATTATGTCTTATAAAACATACCTATTATTACACCTATACCATTTTTAGAATTTCATTTCTGCCCAAATGTTTTTAAGGAAGACTACAACACATATTATTCATTTTTGCATATACGTTATTCATTTCCTAGATTTTCCATTTATCTACTTCTATGTTCTTATCTGATTAAATTCCCTTTTTAATCAGATTTATTTTAAATCCAAAGAAATTGCTGTTCATGATTAATGCATTGTATTCATTGCCATCTAATGAATCACTTGCACAGTTTCCAGTTATCATTGATATTCTTCTGTTTCAGTATTATCTCCCACTCTATTTTGTTCATAACTGCTTTCAATTTCACATATATGTTTATACATTAAACTGGCAAGTAGTGCCATGTTTATTCTGCAACACTGACTGTACTGTGTTTTTACATAAAGAACAAATTATCACAATCACTTTTAGCTCACTGATCAGTGACTCAAGTCAATGATAGCACAGCAGACTGAGAGCTTTGCCCAAAGATAGGAACTGGGATATATCACCTGTGACAAGGTAGGAATCCTTCCCTCTTCCCCACAGAGGCAGGCAAAGAAGAATTAATATGCAGAGAAAAGCACTAGATTTAGTCCAGTCTTCCTCCAAAGCACATGAAAGCAAAAGTGTGGCTACATTTTTCAAGGGACTTCTACAAATTTGTGATGAATAAAAATTTAGTACTACTGAATTAAGGTCTTTTGGAAGTTTTGATTTCAGGTCTATATCCTCATCACCACATGTTGTGCATGTGGCTAGTATTAATATATTTCCTCTCACCAGTGCTGCACTTTGGTGATAAAGAAAGCAAGCGCATGTGCCTGTAAATACATTAGTAACCAATTAGTAAATTCTAAAGGCATTTTAATATGAAGAGGATGGCTTATGCCATAACACCTAAATAATTTAGTCATTTAGGAGGATAAATATCCCTTAAAATCTTCTAGAGTTTAGGCTTCTCAGTCCTTCCTGAAAATAAAATTGCATACCCATGAAAACGTTATTTTTTATACAGTAATGGCATCATGTTTCATAAAGTTGATAAAATAAAGATTTAATTATGGAAATATACATCAGTAATTGCATGTAAGTAAGCTCTTTGCATAATAATATAGATAATACCGAATTATAACTGCATGCTTGTAATTATTTTCAGGATCAAAGCCTTTATTAAAAAAATCAAACTAAAGCCTTATAACGGTAATAGTCATGATGGACTTACACATGCTTATAATGAAATGAAGTTCTGTAATAAGTGCTGTGTTTTGCATAGACAATCTGATAAAAGTAATCAGTGTAGAGCTGACAATTATGACAAAGCAAATAAGCAAAAATCATGAAAAGATTACTAAAATTTGCTTGGTAAACAGGAAAAAAATTACCAAACTCAGCACTATTCCTTAGCAGACAAGACGAACCTTGCAGATCACTGCAGCAATAGGATGCCTGGTGTGATGGCACGTTTGGCTGTCTCTGGGGTAATGACCTGAAACTAATGCCTGGGTAAGGGCCAGCTCCAAGGGAGCGCAGGAGGCAAGCAGAGGCTGCCCGCGCCTCGCGCTGCCTTATCGCTGCTGCCGACCCCAGAGCGCCGGGCGTTACCGAATGCAATCGCTCAGCCGCAGCGGCCATGCAAGCACCTCTGGGGACAGCAAGCTTGAAAGGGTACACTGAGAACAGATACACACCAACTCTGTACTTCCTGTTAACAGATTACACGGTGGGGACAGGAGGGTCAGCTCCTTGCTCTGGAGGAGGAGGTGGGAGATAAGGCAGCTGGAACAGAAGGCTGTGATTTTGTGCCAGGGAAATCAACGAGTGACAGGGGCACTGGACTGGTATGAAAAAAATTAAAAAGGTTATAAGGTATATATGTGCTTCTGATTTTTTAAGCATTTACGGAGATGACAAACATCCTCTCTTCTTTATTTACTACAAGTAGAATAAAAAAATGGGCTACCTGGAATGAAATTCAAACCTCATCCATATAATAAATTGAGAGGTTCAAATTGTTCCCAATGCAGCAGATTCAGATAAATAAATAATTATTCCTAAATGACCAGCTTTAGAAATTCTGCAAGGCAGGCATGTGTGTTGTGGTATAACCAAAGCCCTGTCCTATAGCAATATTCTCTTGCAAGGAAGGCTCCCAAGGTGGCCACAACACTGCTACATTTCCTGTAAAAAGCCTCTAGACTCACATTCCTCTGTCCTTAAGGAAAAACACGACATTTAGAAAACTATATTTTGTTTTAATCTAGACACCAATGATGTCTAATTTGTGCTTAAGAGCAGGTGAACTTGTAACACCTGTGAACTTGTAACAGCAAATTAGCCACTGAATCACTCTAAAAGAATAAAATATTTTTAACAGCAATAAACACTAAAGATGTGTCTACCATCAGCAGAACTGTAGGTGAAACGGTAACAGGAGAGAGATCTTCAAATCACATTAAAGACTCTGCTGGCTGTCATTGCTTGGAGCAAGCCTATACTCTTGCAATTTCAGGGTACACTGGTAGGCGTTTGAAATCCCTGAGGCATCCCCCAGGCTTGGTGGGTGAAAACACAGGGATCAAAGACAGAAGCACACTGAGCTTTCGTACCAAAAAATGAGTGATACTTTTGCAATCTTGCATTTTAAAAAGTCACAGGAACAGTCAGGTAAATACCCTCACAGATGGTGGAGAGTTACGTTTCGATTCATTCCATGGCTTGGGAAGGCTTTACCTTTCCTTTTGTGAAAAACTAACGTAAAAGACCACTTGTCTATACCCAGTCATATATCACTTATCTATCTATCTATCTCACTTGTCTATATCCAGTCTGCATACAAAGATCATATATCATAACTCCCTTTAAAGTTTCAGCACATACTAGCATGTAAACTTATAAACTAAACTAGAACCATCAAGGAAAATTATTTCTAAACATGACGATACACATTCTAGCACAGCAACAAAAAGAACGTTGGTGCTATGAGGATACAGATTTGTAACCAAGATATTTTTTACATCTTATCAATATTTACTTACTAGCTCGTTCATGCCTTATTTGAAAGAACATCCACAATCAGTACCATGAAACAAAACTACAAATGAAACCACATCATGAAACCTACAGAAATTATTACAAATGCCAATTCCACAGCATTTCCACAACAGCATCAGGTGTGGCTTTGCTAACAGTGTATCACAGCTGCATCCTATCAAGCACATGACAGGATGAGAAATGTTTTCTGCAATAATAGCAGTCTTGAGGCTTTTGTTTGGTTATAAAAATAAAGCTTTTCATCATTACTACTTAAAGGAAACTTTTAAAAGCATAGAGTGGCTTATTTTGTAGTGCAAAATGGCTTATGTTGTAGTCTCCAATAATCTCTCTCCCACGCATTAATTTCTTGAATATATAAAACTGGTGTCTAGATCATTTTCCCCGAAGCTTTCTCTAAAATATTATTCACTCAACATAGACATTCAGAAGCTTCACAAATTTCTTACCAAAACTTTCTTTTTCCTCCTTAATCCTGCCTACTCCACAGCTAAACAGTTAAACAGCTACCTAGTTTGTTCTTGCTAGGAAAAAATAAGAGGACAAATTAATTGTTACTGAATTCATCTCTGCTTTATTGGAATTTTTTTTTTTTAACCTGGAAAAGAAAATGAAGGAAAAATACACACATACACCACTTGCTTCTATAGAAATGGTCAAAAACAGCAATATTGGAATGTATTTATTTTATGGCACTATTTTTAAAGGGAGAACTATCAGTCAGTATTTGATAGATATGACAGTCAAAGTTAAGAAGCAGAGTGATCAAATTAGATCACAGCCACAGGAAGATTATTACATCGAAACAAGAGCTGTGGCTCACTCATAAACAGTTCTGCATTAATGCATTGATGGCTGTAGAGCTTTCCTGCTCCTGTTCAGTGATCTGTATATGCTTGGAATTTCTATAAGATGATATTTTAAAAATGCTTTGGGATTCCTAGGTGCTACTCTCAGTATTTTGAAGAATCTGTTAATTTTTAGAAGGATGAGGAATAGAAAAAAGAATACAAAGCTACTGCTTCGTTTTGCATGTGGGGAGAGCAGAATACATGAGGAAGAGGACGCGTGCTTTCCTTCGGATTCTGTGTACCTGGATACTCAGGAAAAGTTGTCTGCCCTCCCAGACATGCTGTGAGCCATTTCCTTAGTACTGTGCAACTGAAACTACTGAAGGAGAATACAAGAATTAATCAGTGCATTAATTGAGGTTATCTAGATCATGACAGATGAGGACAACACATTAAGCAAGTTACTATGGTGGCCAAACACATCTGTTAAAACCCAAATTAATGGATAAACAAAATGAAGTTCACTTTCTTATTGACTTTTATCCAGCTGCACTGGACTATAAAAGAGCTATCAGGGAAAGCTATCCATTAGCTGTCAAGCCAAAATGCCTTAAGAAGCAATTGCTAATCCTCCAAATATACCTCACTCTAAATCCTAATCTCTACAAATTGCTCTTAGAAGGAGCATTTAACTAGTCATGAGACCAGGTCTTTAACTCTTCTTAGAATTATTCAACCTATAATCCATTAGAGATCATACAAAGTGCTCTAACTTTTAAAACCTGCTAAGACAGGAATCAGACACACAGTGTGAATTACAGGTTTGGACCTTCCCATGTTTGGCATGCTATCAAAAAGCAGAAAAACGGATGATCATAATAAATACAAGTTCAAGAAAATAAAGAGACTTCTGTTCCGCTTCCCCTTTGTTTCCTGATAGGATCTCCTCTTATAAAATTGTATAAGACACCCTTTCCAAAGATAGATTCATTAAAACTCCGGTGCTCGGATCACTCCGGATAAACAGCAGAATGAAGCGACGTACTATTTTTCTCATCTTGTTCAAATCTTGACTGCCTCCTCTCAAATAACATGAAAAGCCATCCCTAAAATGGGTTTGGCTAAACCACTATAAAATCAATACAAAGTAGTAAGACTCTAAGACTAAATTAGCCTTTTAAAGAATGACAAAATTGATGCAGCTTAAAAATAAAATGAGGGTGAGAATTTCAGAGAATGTCTTCAAAATCTCATACATCTCATGCACTGCTGAAGAATATAACCCTTTGCCTTCTCCATGCCACAGAAGTTGATGGGAGATCTGGTGAGGGCAGAGAGGTACCAGTCAACACCTGGAGATTATGATCTATAGAAGGAGACGGGTGCTCTTTAACACAGAATATCATGCTTAAGCACAAATAATCAATTGCCCAGCACAAAAAACAAATGCTCAACTCCCCAACCCTCCTGAAAAATAAATAAGTAAAATCACAAAGTGAATAGGAGTCGAGTACAAGATGCTGTTTCAGCTGAAGTAAATGGCATATCAAGTTCTACAAATGGGAATCTTGTGCAGCCTAGGGAACCTGGCTACAGGAAACAGAATTTATCTGCCTTCTGTTGCTCTCAATTTCATCACACTGTTGAATTAATTTTGCATGTGACCTCTAAAAGGCAATGCCTCTAAATGCATTCATCTATTTTACAACACACTGGGGTGGGGGGGTCACCAAATAGAAAAAAGGATTCAAGTATCATATGAAACAGAAGGTTGTGTTACACCAAAACAAAGTGTTCTGTATTTATGTATTTTGCATTGTCTTTTTAAAAATCACAGAATCACAGAATGGTTGAGGTTGGAAGGGACCTCTAGAGATCATCTAGTCCAACCTCCTGCTCAAGCAGGGACACCTAGAGCATCTGGCACAGGGTGGATAATATTACCATAGTTTCTCCTAAATGTTGAAGAGTGTGAATAACATATAAAAAGCTTTTTCCTTTTTTTTCCCCCCCATGACGCAGAACTTGGAAGATAAAGCAAGCCAGCTTTAAGTAAACATTTAATTTCAGTAGGTAATTCTAGAACATTTTATCTCTGTATGGAACAGCAGATATGTTCTTGGTGTATAAAGGTTTATATAAAAAAATACTCATTTGAATGCAATGGACACATGAAAGTTTTGGCACATAGGAACCTAGGCGTTGTTACAGTCCAAAATATTCTCCAAAATTTTCCACATCTCCTTATGTGAGAAAAGACTCTGAAGACAATGCAAAACATGGATGCAAGCAAATACATAAAAATGTATCTTGCTGTAACCACATACACACACTAAAGCAGAGAAAAAGTGATTATATTTTTTAATCCTTGCATATTTTGTATTTTCTGCAGCATCTAAAGCAGCTGCTTCTTAGAACAGCAGGAAAAGGAGATCAGCAGATTAGTTTTGACTCAAGTCTCACTGGAACCCAGTAAACTAATTCAACACATGAAGGGAGGACGATGTAGCTGCACTATGACAGGAAAGGGGGAAGACAAGGCATCAACAACAAATAAGTGAAGCTTGCCAAAAGACACAGGAGATTAAAGAAAAAAGAAAAAAGAAGGGGAAAATGAAACAAACTGGAATGCAAAAAAAAAAGAAAATGTAAAATAAAATATTTTCAAAACAATATTTTAATCTTATTTAGGGAAGATATAGAAATCTCTGCTCTACCTGTGAGAAAGAATAGAACATAACCGGGGAAAATGGCAAGATAAATGACAACATATCTCTTCAAAAGGAAATCTAGCCCAAGCAAATTAATCAGGAAATCAGGAAAATTTTAAAAGCTATTAGCTAAAAACAATAAATAAATAAAGCATTCAAGTATATCAGTCACAGGAAGCCTATGAAAGAATCAGATATCATACTAAAAGATAAGGCATAAATTATGGATACTACAGATAATGTAAATGACTTCTCTGCATTGATCTTCACCACAGAACATGATGGCAAAATATCTCTTACGAGCTTAATATTTCCAGTAGGAACCACTTACAGAGAAGATACAGCGCTTGCATTAAAGGGACATCAGGAAAATGTTCTAGAAAAAGACTTTCAAAAGCTCATTGTAAATTCTAAGGCAGGATATTTGTCAAAAATTAAAATATAATCCAATAAAAAATAAAGTCAGAACCATGTGACCAACATCACAATAACAGCTTAAGTAAAAAATTCTCTTATCTCAAAAGAAAGTTTCACAAAGAAAGGTGGGCTAAGATACTCCAACAACAAATATTTTTAGATCAGCAAATGACATTTCTTTGAGAGCGAAACTCTTCACTGGACCACAGCTTCTGTCTGAAAAGCTCTCCCCAAGTATCTCCCCAAAGATTTTCAGGACATTTTTAGATTAGGAAAGTTACACAAAAAAATTTTTTTCAAAATTAAGTTGAGTTTTGAAGGCAGGAAAGCAATATCCTGCTCAGTTGTAACCAAATGTCAAAATATATTTTGCAATAACCACAGTCGTCAACATTATTGCAGTGAAAAGCAGAGCAAAGAAAACCAAGGTGACACAGAGAGTATGGAGGAAACAAGCAAAACAGATTTTCCTAAAAAGTCTGCTTTTAGAGTAGTTTGCTATGCTCATTAGCTTTTCCTAAAAATTACATGAGGTGCTCCAAGATATATTTTTGAAAAAAAGCATTTTAATGAAACAATAGTAAAATGAAAATAGTAACGCTGTAAGCACCCCAAACATGAATGGGACTGTGCTGCCTTTGGGATATGATTCTTGGTTCACTGAGGCCAGTGGCAGCTTTTCAGAGGTGCTGCATAGCACTCTTGGGGGTGAGGATGAGCATGGAATGTTCATTCACATCAGAGGGGCATAATAAAATGGAAAATAGAACAGGTTCAGCCGTGTGGGAAGTTCTTCTGTTGGGGAAACTGAAAAGATCCTCCCAAACAGCCCATGACCCATGAAATTATTTCTCAGGCTTATACATAGGACTTCTCTTTGGCAGTGCCACCCATTGCAGCCTCACTAAAGGATGCTGCTGGAGAGCACAGCTGGAGCTAATCCCAGACCATGCCACCCTACTGTAGCCACACTGCAGTTATCTCAAGGCAATTTCCTACTTAGCTCCTCAATAATTGACCAGCAGGCAGGAGTTTTATCATAATAAATGAGGCCCAAGAGAAAGCATGCTAAATCTTCATAATATATACAAGTCCATTGGCTTTTACAATCACTTGAGTTTCTAACCCCATCTTTCCGGTTCTCTCTGAGAAAAAGACCTCTGCTCCTACCTGTATTGTCCTTTGGTATTTCTGGAAATACTCAACTGAAGAGCATCAGTAGGAGAATCTGAGCAGAACACTGGAAACAGCGTTCCCAGCACCTTGCTCCGCAGCAGTTGACCCTAAGTGGCAAAGCATACATAAAAAAGGAGAGACTGCTTCTGTTGGGGCGTTCCGTGTATGCACACTCCAAACAACATTTTGCACAGGAATACACGCTACGTATACCTAACTAGAAGGGGAAGCCACCACTGCAATTTCCATACAGTTATCACAGTCTACAGTTTGGAAAAAAGCACATAGCAGAATCTGTAAGATTCTATGGTTACTACAACATTAGGCCCAAAACTACAGCTCATTTAAACTATTTGCAGAAGCAAAATTTCCTTTGCTCATACCCTGATTTTATGTTAAAATCCCCAAACTGTAATGTGATCCATTATTGAGATTTTTTTTTTTCCTCTAGTTAATAAAGAGCCTGAAATCCCTCTCTTTTTTTAATGGAAACTCCTATTAAGCAATAACCTTGAAACGTCTGGTAGCTCAGTTCACACAGAACTGTTCCAATACAAAGCTACAAACGGCACAGTCTTGTTTCCTTCTTTAGAGCGCAGAGCACTGCAGAGGAAACTCTAGCCAGCAAACTTCTTGAACAACAGTTACAAACAGATGTGAGATGAGTCCAGGCTTGCAAAGATGAAAAGTGACTAATACATTAGCTTTCCTCCCCACCAAAGACCCCAAACCACCTCCATGTTAAATAAACTACTAGGTCAAAACAGTCATTGAGAAGGTCCTTTAATCTCCAGTAAGGATCAGCACAGCTGCTGTCCAGACTCTCAACATCACTGTTTCAACTTACAAAATTTTACCTTATTTCAGCAGCTCATCTCAAAAACTTCTTTTTTAAAGAAACTTTCAGTAATAAGTAATGACACTTTTTCCAAACTGCTAAGCCAATCTGAATATACAGAAATTAAATACACTAAACAGTCTTATCTGCTTGTGAAACGTCTCCTCTGATATGGTCAAAGCTACTATAAATAAAGAAATAAGGACAATGCCTAGCAGTATTGGTTTTGTTAATTAAAAAGACATCTAAAAATGCATGTTGGAATGCTACTATTAGTGCAAGACAGTAAAGATGAGAATTTAAATCAGTACCTCACCTAGTAACAAAGGGACAGCTACAAGAAAAGCTCTTTTCAGTTTTTGTCAGATATTTCAGTTGCTCAATGAGAATTCCTCTCCCTACAAACCTTGTCTCAACACCCGTCCCATCTCCTTCCTGATGACGATGACATTTATTATTAGAACAGATATTTCAGAACAGAAAAGCAGCACAACAGATTAGGGTAAACAAGTCATTCCGTCCTAATCGTTTATTTTAAATGTTCGCTGAAACCCACTTATTCTTACTTATTTCATTGGCTTTGGATTAGGCTAAGGATCCCCCTACTCAAGGAACATTTTAACTTTATGTGTGGAAGACAACACCATACTGAATGTGCTGCTTTCTTTTGATGATGACAACAATAACACCCAGCTGTAAAATATAACAAGGAAGCAAGCTAAAACATAACAGTCGTTAAAATTCCCAGAGGCAATTTACTACAGACTTCAGATTAAACAGATTTAAATAGGATTGTCATAGAGCAATTGCTGGCATAATGAGTCCCCCAAATTCAAACCTGATTCAACTCCTTGCAGGATAAAAGTGAAAGAATTAATAACTAGAAGAAGGAACTTGTTGGGGTGTATTATTCACTGATGTACATTCAAGACATATCTTGACCATACTTGCAGATACATTTTTAAATCATCCCCCCCCAAAAAAAGCTTTTATCATTTCTTTTTTAATACTAAGGTCTAAGAGACAAAATCAGCCATAGTCACATTACGAGTTACTTTCGGAGATTTAAAGTCAGATTTACAAACCAGATTTCCTTGCATTTTTGAATGTTCATTTTAACATATCTTTCACCTCTCATCTGTCTATCCTAATATACTTCCTCATATGTTTATTTCAGAAATAAACATATTTGAGGTCAGGAAGGGGCAGCTGTTCCAGACCTCCCAATTTCCAGCAACCAGTAACCTAGAGTCAGCTAAGGACACTGATGTTGGAACAACTTTAGGGAACATATTGCAGGCTACTAAGAGAGTAAAGGCTGTGAAAATGAAGTATTCAGTAGTAGTAGTTGTCTTCTATAACAGCACTGTACTCTCAGTGTCAAAGTCACCTCTTTTCTGATATAAGTGGGAAAATTTCCATCAAAGCAAGAGAACTTCATTCAGTTGTAACAGCAAAGGACAAAGCTGCAAATACTGCAGTCCAATATAAAAGTTTATTCAAGCTTAAGCACTGTCTGCACACAAACTGTACCCATTCACTAAGACGTATGCTTTTTCAGTAAGTAGCAGGAAAGATTACTTTTCCTGTAGTGTACGAAATCTTGACACAAAGGAACTGACAAAGAAATGAAAGGCATGTCTACAATATCGGGCAGATACTGTGCAAATACAATCTATTTTTGATAATTACTCCTGAAGTTGCCTATCATATATATTAAAACTAATATCCTCCTAATCAATGTATTTATGCCTTCTAATTGCCTAACTAATTCCATGTTCCTGAATATATTTTTTACCAAATCAGATCATATATAGAGCAGCCTCTTCAACACAGTCTTTCTCTCTTTAAAGACAATGTCGTCCAAATATCTTTACCACCTTTATTCATTGTTTACTCAACTACTGAAGACCTCATTTAAGATAAACCATTACACAAATAAACTGGGTTTATTTATTAAGGAAAAAAAAGACAAAATTCCTTGCTGTCATACAGACCACAATAGTAAACAGGATTAAAATCCATAAAAAAACCTGAGAGCACTAGAATGCTAAAAAATGGTTGAAAAAATAATCTCTAATTAAATAATTCAAATATGTTTAATTAATTAGATATAATCTTACACTATCTTCTTTATGGGATTGTCATTAAAAAAATAAGCTCCCTCATAAATCCCCACTGTTTTAAACTGACAAAATCCTCACAGCACGCCGCTCCATGAGAACGAGTATTGTTCTAGTGACCTGGAGTGCTTCATCCTCATGTAGGGCTCTTCACACAGCTATCACTATATGGTAGGCACTGGTAGCTTGACTTCTCCAAACCCCTTCATTTTCTATACATACAATCACTCACCAGCCCGCACCATTGTTAGAATTGGGGTAAATTGTATTTTAATTTTCATCAACACTGAAAACATGCCTGCTCATGATTCCAAGTTAGGCATGTAAACAAGCCAGGGAGGAGAAGTCTGCACTTACTGGCCCCTCAAACTGTGTTTGCTCACGTTTATAGACGCACCTTTTAGCAGGGAAACTGCAGCTGGCTACAAAGCCCTCACATCTATGAGGGTGACAGCTTATCAAATCCACATAAACCCAAGGCCTATCGATAGCCTTCGTGGCGTATCAAATCACTGAAACCCAGCAGAGGCAAATAGCTTCTTCAAACTCTTATAAAAGAAACACTGCAAAATATCAGCCAGGCTTTCTTTCTTCTCTTCCCTCCCTTAAACCTTAAAACTCCCTAAATTTCGCTTTATATACATACAGATTAAATGTCATCCAAGAAGTGAAACTTTTAAAAATTTCCTACTGCAGCAGATATTTCCTAAACCAATTTAAAGAATCAAATTACCTTTGTTGTTTTTCATTTAGGACTAAGCAAACCTCTGCAGACATTAGAAGGTGCTAGGAATATTTCTTCCTCTGTATGCTTTTGCAGGGAAAATCCAACAGGTGAAGTTGAAGGCTGCATCTTCCCAAATCAGGCTGAGCTGTGCTGAAGAACTCGTGCTGGACCCTGGAGTCACGCAGCTCATGCCACCACCACAGGCGAGGGGCAGAAGGCACCATGTGGCACTCATCCATCTTCCCAAAGCAGAGCTCACTGCTCAGCCCATAGATCTTACGATGCTAAAGGTTTCTTGTGAATGATGCATTTCTTTGCTCTTTTTATCATCACCATTAACCCATCTTCTCAGCGAGAAGGTAATTAGTTGAGTCAAAGGAGTAACCTCCTATCACAACCACCATGGTGGAAAGTGACCCTACATGCACTACAAAACCTAAGTACATAATCCCAGATTAATAAATGATTGCAGCATTTCTACATTGCTTTCTGATAATCGGTATATTTTAAAATACATTATAAACTTAGAAACGGTATTTAAATTGAGTAATTTGACCTCTTAAAAGATGTTATGATTTACAAATTGCTTTAGTTTACAGCATCAGTTCTCACATCATTTTTGATTGATGGAAAATAACTACAGTTGACTTTATTTCACAGAGATTCAGCTTTATAGATAAAGAGCTAGACTGATTAAATATATGAAACTTTCTATTTACCTAAGATTATAAAATAAAAAGATTTAAAAATAAAAGCAAGATAAAACAGACTGCTTAACTTAAAAAGTCCCGGTGCATGCATCTATATAGTATTTTTGCCTTTTAACTGGGGAGTAAATAAAAAAAAAAAAAAANAAAAAAAAAAAAAAAAAGGAGAGAGACTGGGCTTTAACATTATCCCCCTTATGAAGCTGGGTCAGATTTCAGGCTAAAGCCTAATGTGGTTTAGCTACTGATGAAACAATTATAAAAGTACCTTTGCCCTCCTAAGTCAAGAGCACTGACATTCATCAGAATAATCCCCTCAGCTAAGGTGCTGAACTCACTGCCTGCTGTACCCTGACAGTGCACAATCTTCATCTTGGATACTGCTAAATGGTAGAAAAATAACCAGCATTTCAGTGCAGCTTGTCTCAACCAAAGCTTCAAACCATGTTTTTTGTTCTCTCTTGTTGGAGATTTACCAACATATTTAAAAATAAAGTAATTTCCTCTCCACATATCACTATTCTTAAAAAGCATAACAAAGCACAGTACTTCAGAAGATGACAGAAATAAGTATCCAAACTTCCAATCCAAACTTAGGAAATAATTCATTACTATTTTAATCATATCCCTCTGACCACTTGTAATTTACAGGGGGAGAAGAAACATCATCTTTTCTAGTATTTAGCATTTGTGAGTATCCAACACAAAGTTGGATAGATTTTGCAGCTGTCAGTCACTAAGCACACTATTGGAAATGCTATTTTATCACACATTACTATGGGAAAACCAAGCAAAACATTTGTATTGCACAGCGTAGAATCATTTTGCAGGTTCATGTCATTTTTGGATGCAAATTGTTTGTTTTTGTTAAGATTCTGATTAGAGGCAGCGATTGCAGGCTAGACTGACAACAAAGAAATAACCCTTGTCCTACCAATAAAAACAGCCCACCAAAGGCATTCCAAGAGAATAAACCTATCTTACCTCAAACACTTCCTTTACAAATGCTGACATCAATGAAAATCATCAGATCTGTAAAAGAAGCTCTTTGCTATTAATACTAATTTAATGGTTTGCTGTTAGGCAGTGCTATAGCCCCTCTATCTGGTAAAACACAGCAATCAAGACTCGGTTCATACTGAACTAGAATCTTGAGCTTTACAGTAATGATGTTCTGAAAAGAGAAATGCTAAAGTAATTTAAAAGCATTATTCTAAAATAAAATTCAATTACAAAATATGACTTATCTCTGCTATTTTAGAAAATCTTTTCTATGGCCTACAAAAAAAGTCGATGTTGGCATATCTCTAGCTGAAGTAGTAATACACACAAAAAACAACATACAAAAACAGAAGTATAATTTCCCTGAACAATACAAAAAATGTAAAGTTCCGATCCAATAAAATCATTTAAAAGTGATATGCAAAAAACCCAAGACCATCATGCCTCAACAGACTACAGCTAAGCAACTACAATCCTCAAAATACAAAGAATTAACTACAGAATATATTTTCAGCAAAAGAATTAACAGGATAGTTGTAAATCTTTCATAGTAATAGTAAACAAAAAAGAAAATATGCAAATGAAAATTCAATTCTAACTAGCACATTTAAATAATGCTGAGACCTTTTAAAAGGCAGCACCTTAAAGCTGATGTACATTTACTTAGCCAAGTACATTTTTAAGCACCTGCACTGCAATTTAAGACCCACTAACAGATTCAATCACACAGTTGTCCACATAAATTGATCCTGACTCTGCAGATATATATTTCTACAGAAGAGAAAAGGCATCTCACACACACATCTTAAATTGTGCCTATACATTAGCAAAATTTCTCCATACAGTAATCTCATTACAAAAACCAAAGACTGCAAGCTATTTAACTCACAGAGCATTCCAGGATACTCTCTCTTTACTCTTTGCTAACAAAGCTACAAAACGTCTTCAAACAGCTTAAAACATCCACTCTTTTTTCTCCAGGCGAGGCACACTGAGCACGCTGCCAGTGCGCAAGGGCTCTAATGACATCTTCACATGAGTCTTAGAATGCAAAACACAGGCTGGCCAGGACAGCACATCATGTGGACTCACTAAGAGACTGCTGCAGGTTTGAAAAGAAAAGCCACAAAACAGGCGGAACAACCAGAAAGCAAATGGCAGGGCAATAAGAACAGGCTTTGCAAGCTCCTGGTTTTACTTTGCAGAGGCTAGGACAGAAATTTCTTGATGCATTTAAGTCCAAAGCTTCACTTAGTCTTTCTCCCCAGGTATGTTTCCTCTCAGAGCTACTGTAGCAAGGTTTGGACAGTGACCCACTTCCATTCCATTTGAGTTTTTCCCTACAGGTTTGATTCTTGAAAAAAAAAAAATATATATATATATATATTTCAGATTATTCTGAGGAAAAAAGAAATCTGGATTAAAAAGAAAAAGAATTGCTAAACATGAAACAAGGTGAAATATCTTTGAAGCTGAATGCTTTGTCTCCTTCAGTTAGCATTCAGACTTCAATGCTATATCACAAAGAAAATTAGGAGAAATGTATTGTGCTCCTTGTGAACAGAAAGACTTCTTATCCGTATTTGCAAATTTAACTTGAGCAACGAACCTTGGCTGCCTAACACCTATTGTTAAAGTTTAAGAAACAAGCAAACACTCAAACCTCCAGCAATAAGCTGATTTTTTTTTCCTGGGAAAGGTTATCCAATTAAATAAATTCCAGTTTCCTTTCAACAGAAACAAATATATAAATGCAGCTTCTATTTTAATCTTCCTCATGGGTACCTCATTCATTTTTCTCCTCTGGAGTATATTCTACCGAAGGGAACCCACATACCTATTTCACAAAAACTGTTCCAAAAATGCATGCCACCTATTTGCATTTATTCTTTTTTCTGCCCTCTTCCTGTTACCAAGAACTCATCTGAATGCTCCTTCTCTTTTCTTTTTCTGCTCAGAAGGACCCTTGCCTGCAAGTCTGTCTGAAGCTACTGGAAGCTACTTTCCTCCACTGGAGAGGCACTTGACTCAGGGGAATGGCTGGAGGTATGCAGGGCCGGTGAGGATTGACAGATGACATGCTGGTAAATATTGTTTTGTGTAATGAGAAAATAAAGCCACAGCTCTGCTCTGAAGAACTGCCTTCTTATTGAATTGTATTTATAACCCTCGCCGTACTGTTCCAAGAATTAAATCCATCAACACAAGAAATAACATCCAAAAGACGAAGTATCTTGATTCATTTCCCAACCGCACTTTGTCTACTCTAGTAATGCAAAAATCATTCTTGCATTTAATAGCAACATGAATCCCTTCCACATAGTCAGACTATGAAGGAAATTTCCAAAGTGAAGAGATGTGTGTTATTTTGGCTTTCATTTCCATTAGGTACCAGGAAGCTTCCTAAAGATAATCAACTAAGTCTATCGTTAAGCATAGTGTCCTTGCAACACAGTTCAGAAACAGACAAGTTGCATAACCAAGGCAGTCTCAGCAGAGACTAGTCCTAATGTCCCTGCGCCTTGGAGGTCCTGATCCTCCCTGAAATCAGGCACATAAGCACAAACTGCCTGAATTTTTTATGGTGAAGATGCAGTATAAATTTTTTTCCCAAGTACAGTTCAGAAGAATTTTTGGGAAGGAGGAGGAAATTGCTGGGGTTTGTAGCATACAAAGGCTTCTGGTTTAACTTCACTTATTTTTGTGATCAAGTAGTCTTGCATAATTTTACTCTTCTCTATTTCCTGTGCTATTACCAAGCCAGACATTGGGGAAAAAAAAAGTAACAGTATGCTTTAGATACTTCCTGAAAGCCACACACGCTACAGAATTTGAAGATAAAGCCAAATCCATACCAATCCTTCATATTTACCGGGCATTGCAGGAGGTTTCAAAGCAATGACTCAGATGATGAATGTACGGCACCACTAGGCACAATACTGTAGATAGAGACAGGCCTTCTGCTTTAATTTTTAATTTCCATTTGCTGTGGGTTTAGACAAACCACGGACATTACTTTAGCATAATACTTTGCAATGAATCAATACTTTAATTTAATAATGCTATTCTGTTGTCAACATATATACATCACTTAATGTCCCTGTATAGATGCTAAAAAAATAATTATGCCAAATGAAATGCAAGCCATTGCTTTTACCAGTGACCATAGGCTAGATCAAAGTAATGAGTATTCTTAAAGCCCCCAAAGATTTTCTTCACATTTAAAAGACAGCACGAACTAGTTTAAGCCATACCCCTTCCTCCTATCATACCTGAACTGTGAAAGCTCTCCTAGGTCATGGTACCCCCAAAATAAATACTTCTCAATATAGAAAACATACTCCCAGAGACAAATATGTATACACCTGTGAGTGTGATTTCTATTAAAGCAGTCCACTTTCTTAAGAATTTCAACAGTGATAACTGTGCTAGCTCCTAAGGAAAAAAATAAAAAGGACTATGAACAAAAAATGAAATTAAATCCAGTATCATCCAACTTGATTGAAACAGATGAAGATATAACCATGAAATATGAAAAATAATATTATAATTGCTTCCATTTCAGTGATGTGACTAAAATTATGTATTTATTCTTTTTATCTTGACAGTAGCCTTCCTGTTGACAAGTGTTTAGGATGGAAAATACAAATCTGATCATGTCTGGAGTATGTTGACTCATGGTATCTGAATAGAAAGCAAGTGGGAATGAGAAAGAGAAGCAAAAGCTTCCAGAACGCCTAGTTGTTCATTTCTGCTCTTCTCCAATTCTTTTCAGCAGCTTTTGATGCAATAAAAATTGATAAATAACTGACATATTAATCCTAGTCAACACTAAAGGCACAAGCTTTACAGTCATGTGCACTCTCCTTGATTTCAATGACAGCTCATGATAATAACGTGACGTGTTCACAGATATATATCATTTGTTGGCAGAGTAGTTCTGAGCTCTGGAAAGAGTAGGTCTGGTTTTACTAGAGTTTGGCACCTCCCACAACACCTACCAGTTGGTAAAACCCCGCAGTTCCATCTGAGTGTCATCCTTAACGTTAGAAGGATATTTGAGTCAGCAGAGAATACAACAAACAGCTTTCACCAAAATGTCAGTGCTGGTAACAGTTCATTTGCCAGATGCTTATTAACTTGAGCCCATGCTGTGCATAACAAACAGATAAAAGACGTGACTAGGATAAACGACTGGACCAGAAAAATCTCAAAATCCTTTAGTAGGAAATCAAAATGTACTCAGGCTGCAGTCTGGACTCATAAAAAAGCTCTCAATTGGATTTCACGAGATATATTGATTAAGAGTTCTGTAACATCTCTTTCCCAGGTTACTATACATTAGCTGAGCCCCGCCTGCCTGACCTCAGTTCTCTGCATTAGCCTGCGGTCATCAGAACACAAGAAAAACCACAGTGCTATTTCAAAGCTGAATTCACAGAAGAATTCTTGTAAGTACAATATCTCAATTTAAAGATGATGACAACATTACTGAAGAACCCAGAACAACATGGAAAACACATATTGGAAAAAATCCAGGCATGACACTTTAGAAACAAAACCAATCGTTTGACGAAAGTAAAACCTCACTGGTGTTTTAGTTAGTTGGTTGATTCTTAAATCTACAAGCTAGACTATTTGTTTAAATCAGAGACTGCCTTCAAAAAAAAAAAAAAAAAAAGTTGAACATTGGCTGAAGAGGCTCACGCTGAAATGACATAGCTGGAGTATGCTCATGGGAAACACAGGCAGACACATGACAGCGAAAGAAGGGATGAGTAAGTGGCTTTTGCTTAGTCAGAAGCTGAAGGATCTTCATCAAGAACTTTCAAAACAGCTAACAGATAGTTTGACTTTGAGTGAAACACAACCAAGAATTATTATCATTATGCACACCCACAAAAAAGTGAGAGATTTCACAACATCTCCTTGGATGAACACACACAGAAAAGGCTTTATCAACATGTACTTCAAGTGGGCAATCATGCAGTTTTCTAAAGTAACAATTCATAATTTACCTTCTATTTTCCAGTGTTCCATACTAAGGCCAACACTTTAACAAGAGAAAATAAATAAATAAATAAATAAATAAATAAATAAAGGCAAGATGAAGCAATAGAAGCCAGCTTCTTTTTTCCTTAAAAGCTGTGAAATGTCAAATAATCTCTAACCCCTGCCTCTATATGCACCTTGTCAAGCCAAGGATCACAAAAGGTGTGCACCAAGGCTGAGAGCTGGGGCTCCAGCTCTGTCGTCTCATATCCGTATTCACACGGTACAGCGGGATCCCCGACTCCCATTTCAGTAGCAGCTGGAGGAATAGGCACAGAAAGAACATGCAGCTCACCCTGTAAAACGAGGCTAAAACTCTTCCAAGAAGGAAAAAAAAAAAAAAAAAAAAAAAAAAACACACCTTTCTTCATAAGAGATGTTATTTAGCAAAATCAAAGCAAAGTGGCAGATGCAGATTATAGAGTCATACCATGTCAACAATCCATGAAAAAAAATTCACGTTTCCTCTTCTTTTTCGCCCCTCCAGTTGATACTGCAGCCTCAGAGAATTTTACCTGCATCCTCAGAGACCATCATATGCATGAGGGAAGTACAGCTATAGGCTTGGGGGGGGGTGGAATACCCTATAAATTCAAATCTTTTTTTTTTTCCAAAATAATCTATTTAATCTTCCATTAATGATAATCTCTGCTATCAATGTGCCCAAACAGGGTCAATTTCTGCTGGATTTGCACTCCTTGAATTTCATCCTCTAAATGAGCTGCATTTAATGAGGGGAACCACCCTGCTGCCACAACCCCCATCCCTCTAAAACAAACATTACTTCTAAAACTATGCAAGTGCAGCTACCATTTCAGGATGTTTATTTTCTCCCTTTGTACGTCTTGCACAGAGGACAGTCCTGCCAGCTGACTATTATTTATTAATCAAGGTATTATTCCTATCTCTACCTTGAAAGGAGACAGCATGGAGGGGCAGAAATTGCAGTGCATTTCTCATTACGTGGCCACAAAGATAGAACTGGGACAAAGGAAGAGATCACGAGGCGGCATTTAGACAACGACGCATCCCATCGGCATCGGCCGGGCAGAATTTCAGATGAACACAAGTCACTGCAGTTTGAAACACCACACAAGGTTCTGGCTCACACAAGGTTTAAGAACAGAGCCATGATTTGAAAAACTACACTATCTTTTTTTTTTTTTTAAAAATAGCATGTACAGCTCCATATGCAAAATGAAAAATCAAGTGATAGAGGTAGGATTAACCCCACAAGAAATTTTCCTTCTGGTAACATCCAGCTCCCTTTGCTTGCACCTACAGAGCCTGGACACACCTGGAAGGGAGGGCTCTTTCTCAAGCCCTGAGGATGCCAGGCACTGCCTCGTTTGCTGCTCTATTTTAGAGACAGTTTTATACATAACCCTTCCCAGCCATCCGCTACCTGCACACCCACCCACCCACACGTTCACAGCCATTTGCTGCTCCTCCTCCTATTTTGTCAATTCACAAGATCTGTTTGTATATAGTGTCTGTCCCAGGGCAGAAAATACATTAAATGAATAAAATAAAGTTTAAATGATGAGCTAACAAAACCCTCTAGCTGAAGAGCGATGGATTAGTATGCAAACAGAGCCATGGGCTGTAAAAGCATTTCAGGTGGTAGCACTCAATCCAAATGATGCTCCTAGCAGAAGCCGCTAAGAGTTAATGGAGGACACAGCTCCTCATTTCCTACACGGCAGCCGAGAAAACACACAGGGCTATAATACAAGATAATTAACTGTTTTACTAAATTGCATTGTACAGAAGTTCTCCAGACACAGATGAGTTTTCCTAGTTAACCGTTATCAGAAGAAGAAAGTTGATGCACCCAATCCCAACTAATTTTCAAATTCAATCAGAATCCTGAGGGTTGTTGCTGGGAGGGTGGGAAGCAGCAGCCAGCCATCACCAGCCTAGGGAACTAACCCCTCCACCGCTTCAAACACCGTCAGTTAGAGCAAGCCCGGCCTGAGCTCAGGGGAGGTGTACTACAACAGGGAGCCTGGCTCAGGTCTGCCTGTCCCCAGTGTACCCACCTGCTCCCTTCTCATGGAGCAGCCGAGCACCGGGACGGAGGGGACATCTTCCTTGCTTTGAAGGTTCTCTTTTCCCACAGAGGCAGCCGTGTGGGAGGCTAGAGAAAACTCTCGCTATTAGCGAGTCGTGGCACAACCCACTCGCAGGGCTTCTGAGCACTGCTCTCTCAGCCGAATCGCAGCTCCCCGGCACGGCCGCGCTGGGGACCAGCACCTGGCCCTCCTGCGGGTGCATCTCCCCGCACCTGCGGGGCACCCTCCTCAGGCAGCCCGCCCGGGGGGACGGCCTTCCGCTCACACGGCAAGCCCGGGCCCCTCCAAGGGTTCCTCCCGCCCGAGCACTCACCAGCAAGCGGGGCAGCTGCCCCGGCTCCGGCAGAGCGCGCACGGCACCAACTTCGGCGCTGTCCAAACGGCGGCGGCCACCGCGCCCCCCGCAGCGCACCCCCGGCCCGCAGCAGCCCCCGCGCCCTGGCCCGCTCCACTTACGGGTCTTGGGGGTCGTGCTGGCCTCGGGCGTGGCGGTGCTGGACTCCTGGAAGGGCGAGAGCGTCCAGGACGGCGCGGAGTCGTGCACGTAGATCTTGTAGGCGGAGGTAGCGTGTGCCGCAGTGGGCCCGGCGGGCGGCG